>OY728139.1:974860763-976152638 GCA_963277665.1 Viscum album | reverse complement strand
TAACTCTTACATACCAGTCAATCATTGTATCTAATAATACTTCCATGCTCATCAAACATTTTCATGAAGATCGATTTTGTACAAATCACATTGTGATCTTCGAGAATATGGACATGATCTCATGTCTAATTAATTTCAATCTGATCCAACTCTTCATTCATGGCTTTCACCCAAAATTCATACTTTGCAGCTTCCTCGAATGAGGATGGATCCAAAACTGACAGAAATGATGTTTTACTATTATTCTTCATCCTTCTTCATTGAGTGGGTGCACTCATGTCCCCATTTATGTTACATGGATCAATCTATGCTCTATGATTTCTCCGATGCAGTTCAGTTGTATTCTATCCAGCCACAATTTCAGCTTCATATTCATCTTTTGAGTCAACATCATGTTGCGACTACTGAGTGTTTTGTACAACCTCTTCTATTTCTGTATTTGTATTTTCTCCATTTTCACATTCTTCCTCAAATTTCTATCACATTAGCATATGGCATCCTTGATGATTATGTGGTTTTCTCCCCAATTAACATATCATCACTGCTTACCACAATCCTTCCAAATCGCTTGCTGAAACACTTGTAGGCTTTTTTGTTTATTGGATACCCATGAACAATTCCTTTCTCAGTAGTGTCACCAAATATCCCTTGATTTCATTCATTGTTCTGGATAAAACATTTTCTTTTGAAAACTCGAAAGTATTTCAACTAAGGATTCCTTCCATGACACTATTCATATGGTGTCTTCATTTCTCCCATATAAATCCATGTTCGAGTTTGAATGTGCATTACAGCTTAAACAACTTCCTTATAGCAATGTAGAGAAATACCACTCTCAATCAGCATAGTCCGAGACACATTTTTAACATGTCGAATTTTTTGCTCAACAACTCCATTTTGCAGTGGAGTTATCACGGAAGTGACCTCATGTTGTATCCCATGCTAATCTAGAAAGTTTTAAAATTCAATGGATGTATATTACCCTCTATTGTCTAATCTCAACACTTTGATAGTTCATCCAGTATCATTCTTGGAGATTCAACGATAAGTTTTCATGCAGTTAGGAACTTGTCGTTTCCAATGTATAACCATTACAAATGATTTCTTACTGTAATCATCTATGAAAAGGACAATGTATCATTCTCCATGAGTTCCAGCAACATTTATCGGGCCACATACGTCTCTATTAATGAGATCAAGAAGATGCGATTCCCTTTTCTTCTTTAGCTGATATGAACTACATACCAACTTCCCATAAAGGAATACATCACATGATTTTTCCCATTCACATTTCAGAATGGGTATATCCATCAATATTTTCAACATAGATAACTTTTCCATGTCTTGTTGGTTAATGTGCTCCGTCTTTCGATGCCAAAAATTGTATTCTTCTTCAATCAACAAATAGCAAGAGTTCACATTACTATCAACCTGATATAAGATTCCATCTGTTCTACAACCTTTTCATAAGATAATTCATTGTTTTTCCCTTTATAGTGCAGCCTTTTTTATTGAAAGTTACTATGAGCACTGAGTCATATATTTGACTCACACTAAAGAGATTGTGACGTTGACCATCCACATAAAGAACCTCAGTCTTCTTTTTCTCCCAATTAGTGATACCAGTATTCCATCTGCCTTTAATCGTCAATTCACCATCATTACCAAACCTCACTATTCTATCCAGATTGTCTTTAATGTTCTTCAAATTGTCTTCATTTCCCATCATATGGGACGAGAATCCACAATCAAGAATCCAGGAGCTGCTGGTTGTTATAGCATTGAGGTGTGGTTCTACAAAATTGGATTTCTCGATCTTGATATTTCTTTCCATGAGATATTGGATTGAGTATAGGATATTGATGGCCTTATAATACCTTCCTCAACATAATCTGATTCTTTATACCCATAATCATCTTCCAGTGGAGACAAACTATTCGTGAGAAAAACACCATTAGGAAGTTTAAAACTAGCCCGTCTCTGAGAGGTGTATGAATTTCTCTTGTCATACCTCTGCCTGAAATACATATCTTTATGGGAAAAATTAGAACAATGAAAACAGTAACCATCGATGCTATTTCTTCTATAAGATGAAGGATATGATATCGATCTCCTTTTTTAATACCCCAGGTCATCCCTATTCAAGTAGCTCCATGACTTATTACAATATGACATTGTATTACCCAGATAGCCACTGAACTGACACTTCATTCGGGGAAATGACTTTTCACTTAAATTTTTCCTCATTCCTTCTTCCTTGGGTGAATGGATGGACTGATTGTTATTTTTGAAATATTGAGGATAATATTCAGTTCTTATTTTACATTGGATTGAGGGTTTCTTTTTCAACACTTCAGGAAACATTTCATCATGTACAACATTCATCTTGTCATTCTTTTTTCTCTCTTCACATCTAGCAGTTTATGGCCCAACTTCATAGCCAATTCCACTATTTTTCATAAAAGATGTTCTTTGATCACTCATGATTTTTTCAACCCCATCTAAACCACACATGGCTTTTTCTAGTAACACTACATATGAGAATCTTTCAAAATGAATTTTTTCATTCACTCATTTGTGGTTGATTGACACATAAGATTACTCCTACAAATGACAACTTCATCATCAAGACCCTCAACAGTATTGGACTTTTCTTCCAGTCTAGATGTAAGTCCATTTATGACCTTTTCATGTTCTTTAATTCCGTTCTTCAATTCCACAATATCGTCTGTGATTTCAACGATTGATGACTGAACTCTCACTAGTTCTTCCTTCCATTCAATATCATCTTCATGCTCATCCAGATATTCTGATGATTATTTGACAATTGTTTTTCCACATACAACATTTCTTTCATTTGTTCTCAATATTTGAAAAGGAATCCTTAATTTTCATCTTGAAGTCACAATAATGAGTCATATGATTGTATTTGTCATTATAGATATAGGGTTCTATCAATTCAATGGTATCCATCCTGGAAGCATGGTTTCCAGTTTAAAATTCAGGTTTATCTTCTTCACAGAATTCAATATCATCCTCTTCCTCTACGCAGTCAAAACATTTCTTCTATATCTATTTTTTGAATTTGAAGTATCACTTTTTTATAATCCTTTTACGAGGATTCTCAATGTCTTCTGCTTCACTTTCTTCATTAACAAACATTCGTTGGATCTATGATGAATTGTGCCCAACTCATCCACAGCGAAAGCATTCTATAGTTAACATAAATTTAAATTTACCTTTTCCATTCTTCAGATTCATAGAAATATGATAAAGAATTTCATTTTCCTCATCATCTTCACCACCACTATCTTATGAAATTTTTAGTTTTTCCATGGCATTGAATTCCATTTCCTAGCTAACACATGTCGTAGCATCTTCGGGCTTGGCACTCATCTCATATTCCACTGTACTACTTAACAGATCATCCAAATAATGTTTAGATAGATCTCTATCTTCAAAGGCAGATACCATTGCATTGTACAAAAGAGGATGTTTTCACAAGATTTTATTCACATTATCAAGGTCTTTAATTTCCTCTCTCAGACCTCGAATTTCTCCAACTACATCAGTGATTAGATTGAAGACTGAATCTGCATTCTCATCAGGATGCAACTATGGATCATCAAACCTATTGTGCTGGACATGATGTTTTTCCTCATTCACTTTTTTCCACTTCATGGATATTTTCATGTTTTTCTCAAATAGAATTTTCTGAGGTGAAAATCATAAATATTATATAAATTTTATTAAAAGGAACTACATTGATAGAATTATGAGATTTTGCCAATGCTACAAGAACTTACTTGTCTATATCAGTCATAGCTAGACCTGTGGTATCAGTAATATGTATTCCTTTCACAGTATCAAAAATGACATCCATTCTGAGATACCTTAAATAAGATCTCATTATATTCATCCAGGTCTAGATATTACTACCATCGAAGAGAGGGACTCCCATGACATTGACTGCATTATCCATGATGAAATAGTTCCAATTTAAAATCGTCAACTTTATTCCCTTATAACACTTGTAGGACCTTGGGACACCCTGAGAGGGGAGGTGTGTATCAGGGTGACAAGATTTTTTTGTAATGTGATGGATATTTTTTCCCACATTGGTAGGAACTTTTAAAACCTATATGATGAATATTATCAAAATGAATCCATTCACATGTAGAGAGATGGCACAACACTTTTTTCTTGGTCCACCACTAAGGGTTGCATCCAAGGAGAATACACCGATAAGTTGTCGGCCATACAAAATTACACTATTCTTCACTATATGTGGATTTCAGAGGTTCGAGCACAATAACTCTATCCCAGGCTCATAACCTTTACAATGGTTCAGGGATAGCTCATTGTGTCCATCAGGTCACTCCCGTTGACTCCCCCTGGCTCACTACCTTGCGTGAAGTCCCACTCAATATATAGACATGAAGGTATCACCATCATTGCTAATTAATGCATCCTATGTTGTATGTATATGATCTGTTGAAGCAAAACATTCCCCTCTAGACTGATCACACTTTTGTACAGAAGGTTTTGGGAAATCATCAAGCTTTCGTGCAGATCCAAAAATACAGGAGAGCTTCAACAACAACTGGCATGTTCCTCCAAGACCAGCGCGCATGTTCTAAGATGGCGTGAAAGTATTCAGAGAGCATGTCCAAACTGGTGCAAATGTATCACCAATACTCGTGTGTGACACTGCCTTCTTGAACTTCCTTCGTGGGTGACTCACTTCCTTTCACGCCCAAAACACCTTGACAGGCAACCAACAACCGGCGCACAACTTCTTCTTGCGCGACCAAACTACCACTTGGACGACGAAAACACTTGCGCGATGGGATCTCTAAAAATATATATGTCTTTAACTTCATACAAAATAAGGAGGGGTGGTCCTCTATTTATAGGCAAACCGGACACCCTGCGCGGTGGCGTGCAAGCCTCCTCTTAGTGTGCAATTTCTGGCACGCAGCTCCATCCACCCTCGCCTCTATTGCACTAATCACTTCCATGACCAAACAAATACATGTGTGACATTATTTCCATTGCAATTTTTTTAATATATGGTTTTGAAAAACAATTGGTTCTCAACATTCCAATCTTCCATGGTACCAGCACGCATGTCCTTCCATGGCGTGAAAGTCACTTTTGTGAAAAAACCAATACTTGCATGACCCTTTTTCCTATGCCATATGTTGAAATATTGTTATTGAAAAACATATGGTGCACATCATTCCAATCCTCCTAGGCACTGGCGTGAAAGTCCATTCCAAAAACATTGTTTTCCTACATGACATGTGTGATAACTTTGCTAGAAAATATTCTGATCTTATATTAAGGATTGAAAACAAACAGAATCCACACTCCAATTCATGAATATATGAAAATGGTTCATAAATAAAAACCAACCATAACACCCTCTCTAGGCAGATAACCATGCATAAGTCCCATCATCATTTTTAGTTCGTTGTCCGCAAGAACAACATGTTCACCAATTAATTCTATAATTGAACTATGCAGACTTTGATCCTTGCCTTCTAGGCATGGAACATATGAAACCTCCTAAGGTTCAAGCCCAAAAACCAATATCTTCACTTCAGTTAAACATTATCTCATACGTTGTTGACTTGTGAAGACTCCCCTAAAAATCAATATTTACTACTTTGGTTCATCGTCATCCTTGCTATATGATGTTAAATTATATGCACTTTCTTCTTATATGACAATAAACTACAACATTCTTTGACACCCTCACTAGAGAGGGAATCATTATTTACATTGATCTCCAATAAAATTATATCCCAATGACAATGTGTTAACATGGCAACACCTAAACATTAATCATGGGTCAAACCATCATTGCACTAAATTCCCCATTGACCCTTAACTTGTACGATCCAAATCAATATAGATAGTATTTCAAGAACTACATGTGTGTTGATTCTATCCTTATGATATACATAAGAACGTTCAAGAGTACCTCGAATCCAGACCCATGTCTTTGGGGCTAACCCGAAATTCCACTTTCAGTCCCATGGCATAAAAGTCACCCTCTGAAAAGATGAATGTGGTATGAAAACCCTGGTCTTCATTAAAATCATGTTCATAAAACACAAGAATTATAATCCATATTATGGCCCGAGATCTATGACCATAAAATAAGAACTCTTATTCTATCATCCCACATGACAGTAAACTATATTTCATGAAATATCTTTGGCTTGATTCCAAGCCTTATGGGATACGTAGTGAAGTCTAGCACCTCAATTCAGGACCCGGCCACAACATGATTATGGTTATCATTTTCTATGTATATCTTTCATGCATTGGACAATACCCATTTTCATATGTCATAATTCAAATCATAAATAGTTCCATATCTCCATAAACCTCTTCATGACTTCTGGGAACAAAATGTTTGATATCCGAGAATTCTTTTGTCTGACTATGCATCAAGTTCCCTTTGGCTTTCTTGTATAAGCAGTATACATAACGGACCTAACAACAAATGATGCTATTATTTGACTATTTATCCAATGACCTTATGTGTCCCTGCATAATTCAACCCTCTAACAGATTTTTTAAATAGGGGTAAATTCATTCATAAGAGGAAACCCCCATTTGTCATTATTGGTCTTAACGACAATATGGAGGGATCCACAAATGCTATCCATCCATAACATATTTCTCCCACACTATTTTTTATGATCTGAAATTATTCAATTCTATGGTTTATATTTCCCTTCGTTATGTTTGGGTCAGACCTTCGCCGGAGTGACATTCATCCAATTCAAAGAAAATCTTGATTGGAATTAACCTCTCCATATTAAAGTACCTCTCTCTATACAGCAGACTCTGTGCACTTAAAAATTTGAATCTCCATAAACATTCAATTGGATTTTTAGCAATAGAAAATTAAATTTTCGAGAGTTATTTTTCCTGAACATGCAATATGTGCCCTTAGGCATCCTAACATAAGAAATCTACATAATGGTCCTTCCAGTCAAAAGATGCTATTATTTGACTTTTCCACCAATTCCCTTAAGCGGCCCTGCATAATTCAACCCCCTAACGGGTTTTTTAAATAGTGGTAACATCATTATTATGAAATATTTATTCAATTGCCTTTTAGACCATTTTTCATAATCATTCCATATATGAAAAATTTCCTTAGTCATAGTTTACATGTTTTCCCCCATACTTGAATGTGGTTATATGTTTTTAGATAAATTATCAAAGAATTGAGACAATTTTAATCCATTTGGTCAATGTAATTTGACCATAATAATTAGCCATTTTATGTCCGACATGCCTGAAATTAAACATCCCACAAAAGGTAGGGGAACACTGAACAAAATCCATGTCCCAGCTCCCTAATCATACTTTTTTTATGATTTATGTAATATTTGGAAATAAAAAGATTCATAGTTTGTAGGGTTATTTTTATAATCCTATAAAAAATCAATCTATTCTTACTAGGACCATTGGATTATGTAAAATTATTAAAAGATGGTAGAAAAAGAAAATGATTTCACAAATTCTTGATGATGAAAGTGATTTTCAATTAGAAAAAGAGTTATAAGGACATCCATAGAATGGAGTTTCCTCTCTTTTTCAGGAATTGCAAGAGCCTTACAAACAACTCTTCATTTGATTTACAGCATCCCGTGCTTCATGAGAAGCCACCGAGAATTCATCCATTCAACTAGATACAATAAGAGATGTAGTGATACCATATCTTTTTGGAACAATTGTAAATTAATGTTCATGAGTGTAGTTTGAGAAAATTCTTTGCAGAACGAACAATTACTCTGTTCTTTCCAAGAGACATGGAAGAGGGACATATGGATTTGAGAAAGGATAATTGGTAGTAAAGAGCCATTTGGAGAGAGTTATTTTTTAGATATAGTTATAACGTCATGATAGACATTTCTCCACCAACCGGTAATATAAAACATATCATCCCATGGGTTTTACATTTTCATATCTGCAAAGAAATGGCATGGAGGAAAAATTTGAAAGATCATACCACTGTTACTACTCTTAATGCACAACATAACCGAAATATATGGGTAGCAGTACGGCTGCATCTCGAGAATATAGTTCTTTGCATCTGGAATGTTGAATCCTTATAGATGCTGATGGACAAACAGAGGCAGGTTGAGGTTATGTGGGAAATTTATATGATACTTATTCAAGTACATGGCCAAATATGAGAGTGTGATGTTACGATTATTATAGTATCCATAGGCAACAATGTTAATCATGTCATCAATCTGCATGCTAGCTAGTTCATCAGCCATTCTAAATGTTTTGGGAGCCATTTAATCTACACAAACAACAGATAATTAACATTTAAGTGTGTTAATTTTTCATAAAATTTGTGAAGAAAAGTGAATAAAGGGATAAGGAATTTTGGCATGCATGTCCCATGTTGGTGTGCAAGTATAATATATTCATCCAAGTATGGGTGCACAGGTATCCCCTTGTAAATCCAAATACCTTTGCAGAAGTGCGCGAACGAGAGACCACTTGCACGTCAAGAGTGATGTGCTTTGAAAGCTGGGTGCTTTTCATGATAGTGGGAACTGTTTTAATAGGCAAGGTGGCAAACCTATGTTCTGAAGCCTACGCGGCTCACACCCGTGCGCTAATACCTTTGTGCTCAATACATGCACACTATAGTTCTTTGATTTTCTCCTTTACCTCAGTGTCAAATCTGCTTTTATTTTGGATCAAACTCTATGGGGGGTGGGGATTTTTTGACACTCCTTCCTGTTACAGTGTCTAATCAATTAAAATGGGTAATTCCTTAAGCACGAATAGATTCATCCTTTGATGGAAAAATAAAAATTGTCAAAGGAATGAACAAGTATTTCTCTAAGAATGGGTCATGCAAGTTTCACCATAGTCGTGCAAGTACACTTTTGTGCCACATATTGGTTGTGTAGGTGACATATGTGCCCTATATTATTTTCTCCCATGGCCCTTAATATCCTATAAATACCCCCTTTGGGCCCCCCATTTCGAATATGGAAAATAAAAAATGTCGGATTTAAGAACATGACGCCCTTGTCTTAGCTTAAAGTCATCCGATCACATCTGAGGTAATTTCATACAAACAAATGGATGATCTATAAGGGGAACAAGGCCTATGTGTTAAAATTCATCAACACTTGGGTTCTTAAGTTTCTAACCCTTATAGGAAATGAAGACACTTCCGCACCACTTTATCCACTCAACAGCAATTGTGTGCCAGCCTTTTGGAATACTCTAGCGATAATAATAAGGGCTTGTGCAAAGACATGCCCATATATTACCCTATTCCTTAACAATCGCCCAAGTACAAACTTGTTGAGAATCATACATGCACGAACAGGACATGTACTCCCAAAAAGCACTTCCACTGTTTCCTGTTTTTGGGTTCCCCTCCTGCCTATTCAACTCTTTTTTTCAAATCCACCTCCACTCTTAAATATTTATCTATCAAAACCCAATTCAATGCCATTTTTGGAATGTTTCCATTGTGGAAACCATATCTGAAAGGAATTTTGTGGAACATATCTTAAAAACATGTGATTTACATATCTTCCTATCACTAAGGTTAGAGATTTCATTCATTCAACTTAATCCTTTATAATTAGAACAATATGGGTATCTAGCTTAGGATTAAGCCCTAAGTTCACTAACCTAGGCCTCCTTTTTAGGTGTAAGCCCCAGTACAGGTTCCCTAAATGCTGACATCTATTTCATTAGTATTCCCCGGTCACAAGTTCCCATATCATGGGACTCCATTTCATGAGTATTCCACATCCACATGTTCCCTAATCTGGGCCTCTTTATAAAAAGTAAGCCTCAATATTCATGTTCCCTTAACCTGGACATCATTTTCAGGAGTAATCCCTAGGACAAAAGTTCCCTTAACCTAGCCCTCCTTTTCAGGTGTAAGCCCCAGTCCATGATCACTAAGTTGGGCCTCCTTTTAAAAAGTAAGCCCAAGTTCATGTTCCCTATAATGGTCCTCCTTTTCAAGATTAATCCCCAATTTAAGTTCCCTTAATATGGGAATTCCCCATAGGAGTACTCCCCGATGATAATTTTCCTTATCCTAGGCCTTCTTTTCAAGAGTAATCCCCATTCACAAGTTCCCTTAATATGGTCATCATCTTCAAGAGTAAACCCCGATAATAATTTTCCTTTACTTGGGTCTCCTTTTTAGTATTAATCCACAAGTCTTAATTCCCCTTAAATTGGGCCTCCTTTTCAAGAATAAGCCCCAGTCTTAATATCTTTTGATATGGGCTTACTTCTTAAGAATAAAACCAAATCATATGTCCCCACTAATTTTGGCTTCCTTCTCAAGAGTAATCAGAAGAATAAGTATCCAAATCTACATAATGAAAATATACCATTGTGGACCTTGTTCCTGAGTTACGTCCGAGAAGTAAATCCAAATCCTCATCTATCATGGGCAGTCATACATACATAGGTCCCACATTATTAATTAGGATTGCATCTTTCATGGCACAATTGTCCAGTTTATTGATAAATCTTGTTTCTCACAATGAGCATGACTCACATGAGATTAGAGCGTAAAAGTATTTTTGAAATATTTATTTGGGACATCAATCGTGCCTAAAATTTATATTTCTTCACTTGAACTACATGGGTTATGATTACTTTTCTAAAAAAGGATACATAGGTAGCCCATCTGCTTGTATGATCCCAACTCTGAAATAATCCATGTCCTTATAAACAATAATAAACATCATGTGGCCCACTGAGTGGCTTCAAAACCAGTATGGTTATCATAATGACCATGAAATTTATATATAATGTGTTAAAGGCTAACATTGACTAAGAATATCTATCAAATTCAAATGATACTACATTGATGAAGAACCTAAAATACATATAAAATATTATGTAAATCTCATTCGTATCAATCATTGTTTGTGAGATCTAAATGAAATTAATTTTCTATTGAGTACTTCTTATCACCAACAAAATGATGGAAAAACAAAAATGATGATCTAAACATTAGAGATCATGTTATGATCATGTTCACATGACATTCACCAAATGTGGGATAAATATTTACATTTTCTAGAGTTTCACTAAAATAATAGTATCCATTAATTTTTTCAAATGGCACTATATACTGCATTGTACATAATGATATTTCGTACACCAACTTGTTGGTATGAAGTTGGAGAAAGGAACCATGTGGGCCCAGAACATGTTGAGGAAATAACAGAAATGTTAATGAATATTCAATGACAAATCAATTCAGGTCAAAGGTGACAAAAATAATTTTAAATAATCTAAAGAAGCATCTAGAGTTTCACTTGGTAGATCATTTTTTATTGACCATATATCCATGTAAGGGTGTTATATGATTTTAGATGTAAGGGAAACTGAGCCCTAGGTACATTGTCCCTTTTAAAATTATTGAATGAAATGGATTTGTTTCATATCAATTGGCTATGCTTCCTATCCAATATAAAGTACCCAATTTGTTCCATGTCTCATTGCTGAGAATGTACATTTCAGTTCCAATGCATGTCCTCAGTTCTGAAGGAATATAATTGGATCCATACATGTCAACTTGGAAAAGCCTATTCAGATTCTGGACACTAAAAGAACAAGTGATGGGGAATTAGACAACTTGATTAGTATAGAAACATTGAAAAATCATATTATCGATAAGGTAACATGGTATCTTGTGATATTATGATGAAGAACTACCCAAATCATTTTTGATGTATCATTCTGGTAATTTTAATGATTATATTTTTGTAATGTGGGGATAATGTAACACACCATGATTTCGAAGATAAATTTAATATTGAATGCATGAAATGAAGAGTCTTTACAAAACCCGAAACTATTATATCCTATTTAATAAACATTTATTTTCATTCTCTATGATTTGAATTTCGAAAAACTGTCACACACAGTTGGGTTCATTAAGATATTTAAATTTTTAGAAGACAATCATAATTCTTCATGATTAGTAAATTCCCTTTATGAATAGTAATATGAATAGGAATATTAGAATTATTAATAGTAATTCATTTTAATATTTTTTTGAATTAAGGATATCATATAATGATATATTGATTGATTCTTCCAGGTGACAAATAATGAATTATAGTTCTAAAATTAATATTTCTCAAATAAATTATCATTTTATTTAAAAATTAAATTAATAATATTAATAAATTATTAAAAAAATGGAGTTTGTTTTTGAATTCAGTACATCAATAAATGGTTAGGGTTAATTTTTGGGATTTTTCTGAAATAGTCGATTTTTTATGAATAATAAAATACATTAATTTACCATACATATAAATTATCAGTTAAATTAATAAAATTTATCATCATGGATACTGTAAGCACACTTGATTCAAAATAACTTGAACATATTTCAGTTATATGTCACAAGAATCAATACTATTGGTTTTATTGAGGGAAATAATAAAATAAAGAATAAGATATTCAAAAATTACACCTCTCCTTCACTCTAAAAAGCCCCATTGGTCACACTTCACTTCACTCCTCTCAAGCCAAGTAGATTATTTAAATTGTTCAAAAATATCCTCCCATTATCCTATCCATTGTTAATTATCCCTTGGTCTCATAAAAATGACATAACCTCTCCCCTAATTTGGTTGTCAATGATGGTAACCTAAGGAGGTAAATTCCTCTTTTCATTTAATTAATGCCATGTTCCTTTTATTAAATTTTCATTCCTCACCTAATATCATCCATATATTGTGATTAATATAGTACCATACATGCGCTATATATTATTTAGGAAAACTAATATATATTCATCATTTTTCTTTTCCACTAATTTTATAATAGAAATAAAAAGTCTATCTAATATGTGTTAATTTATCACATTCAAGGATGAAGTGTATTTTGTTTCTATTAACATCTTCAATTCTGGTCATCAATACATTTATATGGTAGAACCAGATTATAATATATGAATTATAATTTATTTAAGGATCTATAATATTTATTTACCCAAGGTTTTTATATACAAATAATAATGAGTTCGTTGTGTTAAAAACTGCCAATTAACCCAAACATTTAACATAAATTTTTTTTTATAATGATTCAACCTCAATCTATGAAACCAAAGAAAATTATTAAACCAAGTAATATTATGGTTCATCACAAATAACAAATGACTTCTATTTGAGAAATACAATCTCATTTTACATAATTATCCATTAATTAATATTATAATACTGGTCATGAAAATCATGAAGAAAACATGCCCAAATAGTGAAATTAGATAACCTAACCCAAAAAAGGAAATGAATTATTCAAATAAAAATATTATAAATGAATTAAATATATAGGAGGTTTTGGAATCCTAAATTTCTGAACCTAAATTTTATTATTCTTGTCATTATGATCATGTGACGAACACCAATAGACTTAAGGTTAGGGTTTTCTAACCAAACATCCATTTCCATTCGCGTTACACCAATTTTCCCCATAATACAATTAAATTCATACTTATTCATATATAATAACATATATTATATGATAATGTTAAATATATGCGTACCAAATAGTATCCTAAATTTAATTTTGTTGATTTTTATGTTTTCAAAAGGATAGTTCAAAAAATAATCCAAAAATAGAAGCCCAATTCAAGGGAATTTCACAAATTCAAACATATTTTCATGGGCCATCAATAGTCTTTTTTTTGTAAACCATTAACATTTTAAAATCTATAATTTTATTATAAAAATACAATTTTACTTAACATCTGGTTTTGTATAATGTTTTTTCAAAAATAACTGTTCTTTTCAATGTAATTGGCCATTTTTTGGAAGCATTACTCGATGATTTTATAAGATAATCATTGCATATTTCATATATCCTGTTGATTGTTATGAATTATTGGGATAATTATTTTATGATTCAATATATAATATTTAATTTAACGGGTTTCTATTATTTTTACTATGGATGTGCTATCTTAAAACAATTCACCAATTCACTACTAATGGTTTGTGTTTATTCATAATTATCAGTGAATGTTATTTAAATTTCAAATATTATTTTCAATATAAATATATATAATTTATAGGTTTATAAACTATCATATAAAGAATGAATTTGTCTTAGAAAATTTCATGTGGGCCCCCTATTGGCATTCAGTTCATTAGAAGGTATCTAGAGACAAACAATGATGTAGGCACGAGGCTTGGACAAAATGGTTATTTATTGTCTTGGCACAAGGCCTTGACGGTAGGGTTATGATGTCCCACATTTTGCATTAAATAAATATGAAGAAATTAATTAATATTTCATGTAATTATTAGATTAGTAGAATACCCATGATTATTTATTATTATCGCATTATTTATTCCACTATTATTACATCCACAACGTGTTCAAGTTCATTTTTTCGTGGCATGCGTTTTCATGTTGTTCACAGTTCTTAATGTGTATGTTTATGATATGTTACACTGTATTGTTTAAATTTAATAAGCATTTGAGCGCACCACTTTTTTATGATTCATTTTACCAAGAAACTATGAGGTATATTATAAATGACATGATGAAATAAATTACGAGTTATAGATGTTTCCAAATGAGTTTCTATGTTGTATTTCTTTTCATTATATAATGTTGAAATTTTGTATATATATTTTTCAAAAGTTATTAAACTAAATGGAATGTCGAGATTCATATTCCTCTTCTATAAGACAATGAAATAAAATATACCATTGGCACTGAGCAACTGAGGTCTGGGCATTACATTTTTTTTGTGAATTGTAACTTCACCGTTATGAATAGTTACATACCCTTTGAATATTAACCAAGCTAGGTGAATAGTAAACACACCAATTTATGTATAAAAATATGTAGACACATAATAAAATAAAAATAGTATTATAGTAATTAATATTTAGGTGTTTTAAATTTTTTAGTAATAAATATTTAATTAGAATTTAATATTAATACATTGAATTAAATGAAAATTCATTTTCATAAAATGAATTTTAATAAATAATTTTTTGTCCTAAAATTTTATAATAATTTAATAATACCATAATAAATATTGAACGTACTGGAAAATTAGTTTTAAATTTAAATCTGAAATTTTCAGGTAAATAATGATTTTATTAAATATTAAATTTATCTAATTTAGAAAAAAAATTTTAAAAATATTTCTTTTAATTTTTAATTATAAATGTCAAAAAATGGGTAAAATAAAATTTTTATATTTTTTTGAAATACTAGATTTTTTTGTTAATAGTTAAATTTGATAAATTACGATAATGTCTAATTAATTTTATTTAAAAATCATGCTAGACTCAGGGATTATGTAAATGGACATTAGTTCGAAATGAAATGAATATATTTCTATTATTTGTAAAAAATCTTATTACTGTTTCTCTACATGGGAAAAATAATAAAATAATGAATAAGATAATCAAAAAGTACTCATCTCATCAACTAAATCCCCTAACTCTCTCATTTATTCACTCATCTCAATCCATGATCCATGTGTATATTTTTGTAAAATAACATCCCAAGCTCCTCCAACATGTCCAGTACCCCTAGGTCTCATAAAATGTCCAATATTCCTAATCCAATGAAGGCTCTCAAGGAAAATAACATTAAGTTTGAAATGTAACTTCTCATTTCATTTATTTCAAGTTGTTTGCTTTTAATTTTCATTCCTCTACTCCATTAATCCAAAATTGATGAGAACTAAATTACTGTACAAGTAAATTAAATTTGTTGTTATGGTTTAATAATTCATCATCATCACTCATTTAATCTTCTTTTATTCTAGAAATGAAAACATCATCCATGATGTTGTAATTTATCACATTCAAGGCCCATGGGATTTCAATTCCTATTTCCATATTCATTTATTGTTATAAAACAATTATGATATTTTAACCAGTCCATAATATATGTAATGTAATTTCTTTAATTTTATGAAATCCTTTTGTATATATGACATTAATTTATAAATCCAAATTAGTTTTTTGTGATCCAAAACCCCCAACTAAACCAACCAATTGTCATTAATATTTCTTATAATGATTCATCATCACTCTAAATAACAAATTTAATTTTATATCCATTTAATATTATTATTTCTAACTAATAACCTACAACTTATGTTATGGAAAACCATTCTCATTCTACTTGATTTTCCATGAATGAATATAAGTATTCTGATCCTGAAAATCTAGGTAGAAAAAGCTCTGAAATAAGGAAATTGACTCTCTTAACCCATCATGAGTCCATAAATGACCACAATAATTTTATAATAATTATATTATTTATAGATGTGGTTCGGGAATTATTAATTTAATAACATACAATTTATTATTTGGTTCATTAAGATCATGTGAGGATCTCCTTCAATTTTAAGGTAAGGGTTTCCAACCAAAACTACCTTTTATTTCTATATACTCTTATTATATAATTATTTGAGTTAAATTAATAATTAATATTATTATGTACTACTCATAAATTATGATTTAATTTTCTATTTAGGTTTTAAAAAAATAATACATTTTTATTTTATATGAGTTACATGTTTTAAAAAGAAACATCAAAATTCATTCCAAAATAGAATCCCAATACACGTTAATTTCTAAAATTATTACATGTTTTCAATGAAATACTATAATATGTATTCATAATTTATTTTATTTATAATATAACTCATTTTTATTTAAAAACACTATCTTAATTCATTTATGTTTTTATAAAAATAATTTCCCAAAATAACTCTATTTTCAAAGTAAAAAAGTATTTATCTAAAGAATTATTCAATAATTATAAAATAGTTTCTTTATATTTATAAAAAATCTTGTTCATTATTATGTATTATTTGGATTAATATTTTATTATATCGTCTACCATATTTAATTTAATGGATTATTACTTGTTTCAATGTTGACGTTCTATCTTAAAACCATTCACCAACTTACTCTGATTGGTTATTGTTTATTATTAATGTTATTGGAATGTTCTTTACATTTCATATTTTCGATTCAATAGATATATATATATATATGTTTATTTTGTTTATCCCTATTATATGAGGAATTAAATAGATTTATTATGTGTTGTGAGGGTCCTGATATATCCTATTGATTCTTTGGTAGGTCACATGAAAAAAGTAGATGTGGACATGGGTGAGGACATTACCATAATTAGATATGGTTTAGCCTATTATCTTAATAATTTTTGGATTTCATGTCTACAGTCATTATGGTATGTTTCAAAATGTCTGTAATGTGCATTTCCCCCTTTATGAATCATTAAATTCGTAGTCCATGTGGTTATTCTAATATTAAAATACCCACAACTATGTTTTGCTATTGAACTGTTTGCTCAACTCATATTCCTTCTATAATATGTTCACGTATATTATTTTTTAAATGGATTGGTTTTCAATTATTAACCTTGCCGAATGTTTATGGTTTTGATATCTTATGATTTTTTGTTTATAATTACATATCATCTGAGCTCACCGCCTTTTTTGAATTAATTTTCATAGGAAACAAAATGGTTTACTATGATTGACTTACCAGGATAATCTTAAAGTGCTGGATGTTCCCAATAAAAATTTAATGTGGTTTTTCATTTCGAGGTATAATGTTGAACTTATGTATGCATGAGCAATTATAAATACACTCAAATATGTTTTCATTTGGGATATGACATTCTTGTAATCTTCCTAATATTATGTAATAAAGAACATGCTCTAGGGAACAAGTGTTGTGTCATTAAAGTTGGTATCATTCAATGTTTCAAAGAAAACATGGAAAATAGATTTTCGAATCATATATTAGATAATAGAACAATAAAATAGTCATTGAGGATAAGAATAAAATAATATCGATGAATTATAGTAATGAATTTATTATGATGATCTTTCTGGAAAATAAATCCCTATATGGATAGTATAAATGGATGTGTTTCTGGAAAAAATGTACGTAAGAGTGAAAAATTAGACAAGCAGTTTAAGGATTGACATTGGGTATTTGGGTACATGAAAACAGGTCATACTACACACTAGGTATGACAATTTAGTTGGATATTATTAGGATAACTCACATTTTCATTACAATCCAATATGAGGTATGTAAATTTAAATTTTTCCTCAAGGAGACCACGTTTATCATTATGTTATTATCCATGGATAGGATTTCAATTAATGTTTTTAGTTTTATAAGGTTAGATCGTACATTATAATTCATAATATAATCTATTGTATTCCATTAATTATAAATGGTTCCTAGATGAATGAATGGACACCACAAGAACGTTCTTATCCTGTATGGGGATTTCTTTCCATTTCAAGATAATGATTCTGGCTATAGAGATATGATTAGTGTAGAGATACATATAACTATACTACTAAAACATACTTAGGTTATGAACAATAACCCTACCCATATGGAACATTTGGATCCACAATGTAGATGAGTTATGTTATATTTATTTACGAGACAACAACGTCAGTCATTTAATGGTATTACAAAACAATTCGTAGTGGAACATTGGATAAGTTCCTTATTGAAAACATTACTCCCATTAGGATGTAATGTATGAGAGAAGGTTGACCTGACATTTTATCATCTACTGGGACATTCTGATTAGTGGTTGTCATAGATTGAAATCACAAAGGTTGACTGTGAAATAGAAAACATTGAATGGATTTATTTTATTGATTTATTCTTAGATAAATACTTCACTCGTGAACATGGGGCAGATATGGAAAGGTTTTTTCTGAATATAAGTCAGAAGGTAGATGAGAATGTTGTAATGTGTGAAGCTAACTTCACAAATTTGGAAAAGAATGATGTAGACTAAATACACATTGAAAAGACAATATTGATCAATTCATTAATGTCCTAAAGTCATTTCTCTGAATAGAATAGGTTTACAAAAAACTCTCATTATACGAAGACATAGTCTCATGTTATATCAATACTTAAATGGAGGTATCTTAGACTTATGACATTAATGTAAATAAAGAAATGATGGGGGCTGGTAAAAACTCTGGAAATAGAAATTATAAATGGGGGAGAATGGAATAGTTTACTATCCACTCTGTGATAACTATAAATGGATAAACCATCAATCATGTATAAAAGGAAAAAGGTCATGGTAAAAGTGTTGAAATAAATTCCATCAAGATGCTGATTGTATGGGGATGAATGAAGATAATATTGATCAATACTATAAATGTTGGCATATAGGAAATAATTCAAATGATTGTACAAAGCATCAATGAAATTCAACCAAGATTGGAAAGAGGAGAATGGATAATCCTATGACATCACAATTCTTGATATAAATGTTTTCAATGATGTTTTGGCACGTACATTATTCATTTCCTCAATCATAGCCAAATCGTTATTACAATTTTGGATCATCACATTCATACATATATTCCTATTTTTCAAAGAAAATTAGATATTTCCTATTTGATTTTATAAGGGAGTTGTTTTTTTAAACTCTTAATAGAAGTATCATTGAAAAAATTTAGTTTCTGGAAGTCCCCATTATGGAATATAAACGTTCATTATCATCAAATTTTATTATCATACCAATAATTTACTATCATATAATCTTTGATATTTATTATAATTAAAATTATACTGCAAAAATTCATTGAATGAAGAAGGAGGATACAATTTTTGATAATTATATAGAATCCCTTATCATTAGAGAAGAAACAACATCATCTTGGTGTTATCTAAATCCATAACTAGTATTTATACATAATGAATTTCATTGATAGGATGTGAAAAAAAATATCTATGTGTGGGGAAAGAAATATTGAAATTTTGGATCTACCTATTTTGCAAGAAGATAATATTGTTTTTTAGAGGATTTACATAGACATCCTCTAGAGTTGGATGTCATATTCATTATTAATCTCATTATTCTTTAAAGTCCATTATCAAAGATGCTTTATAGAATGATCCCTATTGAATTAGTATTCCTAAAGAAACAACAAGATGAATTGAGTGATAAAGTAATTATTTTACCTATATTTTTTCAATGGGTATCTAATGACCTTTTCATTAATAATAAAACACTATCTATGATGTTGTGTACAGACTGCATGAAGATAAACTCTAAAAAAAAATATAACAAGTATCCCCACCCATGAATTAATGGGTTATTTGAAAAAATTCACAATGGAAAATATTTTATGAATATTTATCTACGATATGGATATCATCAGTTCTATGTTATGATTTTAGAAATTTCCAAAAATACATTTTGAACCAGGTATGGGATTTACGAGTTTACAATAATTCATTTTGGATTGACTATTGACCCATATCCTTTCACGTGTCTAATGAATTGAGTTTTCCATGAATTTCATGAGAACTTTGTGGTGGTATTTAATAATGAAATCTTGGAATACTCTAAAAGCTATGAAGATCATGAGTATAACGCAAGAAATACTTTGAAGTCTGTTAGATGAAATACATTATATGGGATGTTTTGAATGTGGGTATTTTGGATTCAATTAGTTTTCTTTCATGAACACATTGTTACTATGGATGGAATATATATTGATCCCATGAAGACAATGGTTTTGTAGGAGTGACTTTGTCCAATGCACACAACTGAGTTGCATTGCTTTATTGGTTTATCAAGTTATTATTAGTGTTTCAATATGATCATTTTATATTTATCCAACCTAATTAACAGTGTTATATGTAAAGGGATTATGTTCATTTGGGAAAAATAATGTGAGGAATTGTTTGAATTATTGAAGATGATATTATTGAACTCAATATTTCTAATTCAACCATCAGGGAATATTGGGTTTGATATTTATAGTTATCAATATATGAAAGTAATTGGTTGTGTCTTTTACAGAATGATGGAGACATTTCTTATGCATCCAATCAGATAAAAAATCATTAACAAAACTATTCTACTCATGATCTTGATTAAGTAGTTGTAATCATTTCATTGAAGATTTGGTGACATTATCTCTATTGATAATTATGTTAGATATATACCAATCATAAAAGCCTTAAATAAATATTCTCACAAAAATAACTCAACATGTTAAAAAGGATATGACTTCATGTTCTCAAGGATAATGATTGTTCCATATAGTACCACCCAGTAAAGTAAAATAATTTGGTTTATGCAATGAGCAGGAGGGATCATGGAATACAAAAAATGAGTATTGAAAGGGGTCATTTGATTAGGGATATATTATTTATGTATATGGAAATTACAAAAGGATATGAAACATCACAACATTTTCATTTTTTCCTAGATATCATTGTTGGAAATTATTAAAACATCTTAGTTTTATTATGAGAATTTCGAAAGAAGATAAATTCTATAAATGATGGGATGTTGGATGATTTCATGTGTGAACGTGTAATTATTAAATTTGGGAAGAGGATGAAACACCCCATATATATAAAGGATTAAATGAATAAAATATTTGACTCATCAAAATAATGTGCAAATTCATTTTCGAGAGCCTAATTGATTAGAACTCTCCAGTTAAGCATATTAGACCTGGTGTAGTAATCAAGAGGGGTGACCTTCTAGGATATTTCCAAGGGTGTGTGTGTGTGGGAAAGGCACACAATAAGGGACATGTGTTGGACTTTAGGGATAGTCTTTAGCTAGATGACCCAATCTAGAATGTGGGTGGGCCCTGGGGCAGTGAATACTTGTTAACGTGGAATTAGCTTGTACCGTGTGGGTCAGGACCCATCAACCATGGTAAGGTGAGGGTGTTTGTGCTGTCACTGGGATCAAATTGTCACATTCGGTATCTAAGGTGGAACTCAGCCTTATGTATGGTCAACTACCTAGGTTGAGATGTAGGGCCCACAACGGGGACATTATTCTCAAAATGGGGGGGGGGTGTGGTGGATGTAACACCATCGAATGATAATGGGTTAAAATACTAAATGATATGACTCGTGTCAGTGTGGTGCACCTTCCTTTTCAAGATCCTTCTTGATTAGAACATCACAGTTACGCATGTTGGTCCTTGAGTAGTTATCAAGATGGCTGAAAGTAAAATAAGATTTATAGGGTGTGTGTTACTAAATTAAAAAGAACACTAGAAAATAAATGTTTGGCCAATGGGGACATTAATTATTCAAATGACACCTTATGGAAGGTGGGTGGTCCAAAGTGAAGGGACCACATTTTTTTCATAACAATTTGTGGTACCTGGAAAGCTAGGTCAAGATGATTATTTTAGGGTGGTGAGTTTGTGCTACCTCCGGTACGCAGTTGTTAAAGAGGGATATTATTTCATCTAAAGATGAGTTAAAAAGGGAGATATTGTATGATTCTCATATCTATAATTTCTCTATACACCCTAGAAGCACTAATATGAATCGATATTTGAAAGAACATTTCTTGTGGGACAACATAAAAAGGGAAATTGCAGATTATGTATCATGATTTTCTGACTTTCTACAATTAATGGAAGAATGAAAACATCCATGATGAGTCTGGAAAAATCTACATATTCCTACATGGAAGAGTGATGAAATAACATGTATTGTGTTAGAGGATTACACATAACTCATAGAAATAACAATTCAATATGGGTAATTTTTGACCGACTTATTAATTATTCACATTTACACACTATAAATAATGATATTCCGATACATAACCATACAATTTCTATATATAAATTTATATGTGAGACTTAAATGAGAACATATATCATATATTTCTGATCATTATCCATGGTTTAAATCAAAATTCTATAATGTATTTAGAAATATTTAGATACTGAGTTTTTACTGAGTACAACTTATCAGCCGCAAACTGACAGGAAATCAGAGAGGATGATCCAAACCATAGAGGGCATGCTGAGATAATGTTCACATGACATTAAAGGTATTTTGTATCAATATTTACATTCAATGTATTTTTCCTACAATAATATTTCCCATTAATGTATTCAAATGGCACCATATGAATCATGGTATGGAAGGAGATGACATACATAAAAATGATTAAATGAATTTGGAAAAAGGAAGTATCTTTCCCTATAGCTTGAGGAGGAAAAAAAAGAAATGTATGGACTATTCAATCCCATATCAATGATACTCAATGTAGGAAAAATATTTATTCATATAATCTAAGAATGAATTTGGAATTTCATCAAGGATATCATGTATTCCAGAAGGTAACACTATGGAAGGGTGGTATATGATTTGTGAAGAAAGGGAAATTGATCCCTTGGGATATTGTTCCTTTTGAAATCATAGAGATAATTTGAGATATTTCATATACTTTTTATATGCCTCCAAGCATGTCTAAATTACACAATGGATTCCTTTTTTTATTGGGAATGTACATGAAGACCCAATGCATGTCATCACATATGAAGGAATTTAATTAGAAGATGAAATATCATTCTATGAAGTAACAATTCAGATTCTAGACAATAATGAATAAGTGCTGAGGAATCACAAACATTACTGGTAAAGATACATTGTAAAATTCATAAAATTATACATGAAACATGGGATAATGACAAGTTTATGATGAAGACCTTCCCAAACCATTTTATGAAGTAACATTCTCTTAAATTCATGGATGAATTTTTTTGAGGAGGGGTGAATTTTACATCTAATTGTATTTAAAAAATATATAACATCAAATGCAGAAAACACTGAGTCTCCAGAAGACACCATATTGTTGTATAAAAACAACTAAATATAATTTTACCACCACTGTTATTTGATCTTCAAAAAAATAACATACACGATTGTGTTTAGGAAAATAAGTACAGTCTGATAGGATCTACTAACATTTATAGGAATTTGTAACTTGACCCTTATTGATAGTATCATACCCTAGTGAATAGTAACTTGACCATTATGAAAAGAAACCACATCCATGAATGTGTAAATAAAATTTAGACACCTTATAAATGAAATAGTGTATATTTGAAATTAATAATTATGTTTTGGTATTTATTTGAGTAACTAATATTTAATTACAATTTGATATTAATAAAAGTGATTTACATGAAAATAAATTTTCATAAAATGTATTCCAAAATAAATATTTTAGTTTCATAAAAATTTAGGATAATATTATAATTCTTTAGTTAATTAATCAATGTATTATAAAAATAGTTTTAAATTTATATATGTATTTTTTATGTATATAATGATTTTAAAAAAATATCATATTTTGAGAAATATTTCAATAAATTGGAGTTCATTTTTGAATTCTATATTTTTGAAAAATGTTTACAATGATGTTTTGGTATTTTTATGAATAAATTATAAATTTCGTGAATATTGAAATTTGATAAATTACGAAAATTGAACATTAAGTGAGTTTATCTATCATGCTAGAGTCATGGCTGATGTAAAAGGCCATTGTCTCAAAATCAAATTACGATATTTCCAATCCTGGTATCATTAAAATAATTTCTTGATTTTTTTTGGAAAAAACAAAACAAAATGAAAAAAATAATAAAAAATATCTCAACTCCTCTACTATAACTCCCACCCCCGCACACCCTCTTCTATTAACTCTTATGAAGACATGTTCTGTGATTATATTTTACCCAAATCTACACCCAATATCCTCCCCAACATCAATATTTTATTTGTATCATAAAAATACAAAAAACACTACCCTACATAGGCTCTAATGGAAGATAACATCAAGATGTAATTTTCGCTTCACATTTCTTTTATTTGATATACCTATCTTTTATTTATCTTTTTTGAAATCATTTCTTCCAAACGTTATTGTTTCTCCAATAAATTAATTGTAGTGGAATTTTGTTATGATAATGGAATAATTTATCATCATCTATCATTTCCTTTTCTTTTATACCAGAAATGGAAACACCATCTAAGATGTGTTAATTTATATCATTCAAGGATTAAGGGTTTTCAATTTCATTTTTTGTCATCAATTATGGTCATTAATCCATTTTGACTGATGAAAAATATCATAATTTATTTATTATAACTTATTGATGTTTTTAGAATCATTTTTACATGATATTAATATATAAATTAAAATTATTTTATTCTGATCATAAACATTAAATTAACCCATACTATTGCCATTAATGTTTTATATAAAAATTCTTCATCACTCCATATAAACTAATGAATTTTATAACAATGTAATATTCTATTTTTTCACTAATAACATACAATTTCTATTATAGAATACCATTCTCACTCTACATGTAAATCCATAGTTGAACATAAATAAACCAATATGGAAAACAATGGAAGAAAACACACACAAACAATGAAATTTAATCTCTTAACCCATCATAAATCCATGAATGAACCTAACACAATTATAATATATAATTTAAATATGAATTATTTTTTGGAATAATTATTTTATTAAAATAAATTGATTATTCATGTCAATAAGATCAAGTGAGGAACGCCTTCCGACTTATAGTAAGGGGTTCTAACGAAAACCTCCATTTTCTTTCAGGTTACTATTAGTCACTACATATCCGAATTTAATTCTCAATTATTCTTATTTTATCGACATAAATTATGAGTGAATTTTCTATGTTTATATGTAATACAAAATACTTCTTTATATTATTATAGTAATATGTTTTAAAAGGATCATTCAGAATTCATTCAAAAATACAATCCCAATTCAATAGAATTTCTAAATAACGATTTTCATTCAAGGGAAACACTATAATATATTTTTTGAAGAAATAATCATTATAAAATCACATATTTTATTATAAAAATACTATCTTACTTCATGTCTGGTTTTATACAAATACATTTCCAAGCGAACTATTTATTTAAAAGTAAAAGAGTATTTATCTCAAAATTTACTCAATGATTTTATATTAATATTTTCATATATTTCAACAAAAATTGTTGATTGAAAAGTAGTATAAGGATTAATATTTCATGATATCATCTTTTATATTTTTTTAATGGTTTATGATTAGTTTTGATGTTGATGTTCTATCATATAACAATTAACCAATTTACTCTGAATGGTTAGTGTTTATTCTTAATGTCCGAGGAAGGATAATTACCTTACATTTTTAGTTTCAATTTGAATGTATATGTTTTTTAAGTATAACCTCATTCGTATGAGTATTGAATTGGACATATTATGTGATGGGTAGAGTTTTTTATATCCACAATATTCATAGGTATGTCCCATTAGATGAATATATATGGACTTGGATAAGTTATTGACCATTGTTTATATGGTTTTGGATGAGGACTTAAAAATTTTTATATGTCTCGGATAAATCCATTATATTATGTTTTAGAATGTCCGTCATATGAATTTACCTCATTATGAATATATAAATTCAAAGTTCTAAGGTCTATTCAACTAGTATAATAGCCATGATTATTTTTTATTATTGAAATTTTTACATAACTCATAGTCCTTCAATAATGTGTTTATGTTTATTATTTATTATATCATGTGTTTTCAAATATTCACCATGCATAATGTTTAAATTTATGATATCTTTCTCTGTAGTACCTATCCTTATTGAGAATCTAATATAACCTCATCTTATTTATGATTTTATCAAACAGAGGTAGACATATGTTATGATTGATTTTCAGGGATAATCTTAGAGTGGTGGATGTTCGCAAAAAAAATGTTTAATGTCTTGTAATTTGATGTTTTAATATTGAACTTGTTTATGTATTTGGATTTACCAATCTACTAAATTATTTTTTAATTCTGGATATGACATTACTGTATTCATGGAAATGTAATGTAATATGGTACTAGCTCCATGAAATTGGGGTGGAGTATTTACAATTCAAGGCCCGATAAATATTTTGGTGGAATGGCAGATCGAGTTTATTGGCCAAATCTGAAATATTTTGCGTTGATTCTAATGTAATTAAATGATATCAAATTTTAATTTTTTGGTGTATTGTGTGTTAGAAAGTAATAATATTATTAATATTATTTTTCTCATAAGGTTATGTTGGGAATAAATATATTATAAAAGGAACTTTTGATACTTTTTATTTCAAACCATAGAGGTATTAAAAGAAAATTATATTTTTTTTCAAGAGATTAAATTTAATTTCTGTTTTTCATAATGGAATGGGTAGTGAATAATCTAAATACCGAGGGAAATCCCACTCCATGAACGAAAACCATGAATTGAGAGAATTATTCCCCCACCATCTACTCTCAAATCTAGAGATATCAAGGATTTTCTAATGGTAGAAATTCTTGAGATTATCAAAATTGAATGATGAAATCAATTTGATCTACCATGAAAGCATGCAGAGATATCCGAAAATGATGTATAAAAAATTATGGAACATGTGATGATCCCTTCTTGTATTTTCTATGGCTCGCAAGTAACTAAAAATGTTCTCTGAGCTAAATGTCTTATGACCTCATGCATGCCTCCTCATACTGTGGAGAAATATTATTTGTAGAAAATGTCTAATACATCATGTGGGATATTATACCATCTTTACCAGAGTTTTCAACAATGGATAAAAAAAGAAATAATGAAAAAATAGAAAATAAACATGGACAAGAATTTAAATCAATTCACAACCATGATACAACAACAACCAAAATATAAATAATCCATTACATTCTAATAGTTTGAAAACTAAAATAAAACAAAAATAATGTCAAATGGAAACATCATGAAAAATGGTTATGTACGTAATGATTGAATCATCATCAATACACATCCCATTCCAAGATCAACTAACTATAACATATATTTCTACCTTATCCAATCCAAGAACATTGAAAATTTCTCAGGTACCCAAAGGGTCACTATGTAGGGTGGAATATAAATCAATATGCAAATGAAAAAATGTCTATATAATCTGTTTTCTAAAATTATAGTTCGTGAATATACTTAATAAAATTAATGTAAAGATAAAGACAACTTAGGTTCCATTAGTTAGTAATATTTACTATAGACTCATTGATAATTTATTCTATTCGATCAATTAAATCATTTCCATCACATAAGATATGGGTTAAAAATTTACCTCTCTTACACTCTGACCTAAGCTGATCTATTATCATACATAATGGAATAAATCAAGATCTATATAAAACTATTGATAATATCAAAACAAATACAACACACTCAACTTGGGCCCATTGTCCCGGTAGTCTCATCATTTTTAGCTGTTATGGGCATGGAGACATATTTCAACTAACATGCACATGAATTCTAAGAGTGGGGCTAATGCCTCAAACCAACCATAAAATTAAAGGAGCCTTAGTCAAATACCCCACATACAACCAAGCCATTTTCACAAGATTATTCATCCAATTACCACATATAAAATATCAAAATCTATGATTATTAATAAATACGCATAACATTCAAAATTAACATTCCAATTAACACTTAAATATTCATTGGTCCATAACCCACTAACATATTTACCAAAAAATATACAAATATCATTAATCCAATTCCCTTTCTTTTATCAACCAATTTAACTTATTCAAAAAATATATATGTTAATCCCTTTCACATAATTTATCGTTTCACTTGTTTTCCACATTCATTCCATTCAATTTCGATCTCACAATTCTTTAAACACATTCAAATTGTTACAATTATTCCAGTATAAATACTTTCAATCAAACCCCTTTTCCATTATCAATGTCTATGAACAATTATCAATAATCCATTTTCCTATGATACTAACATGTCAAAATGTTCATCTTAGGATATAATTTATAACAAGACAATTCCATACATAACATTATAATTTTACATTTTCGGGAATATTGACATACTAATTTGGTGTCCAAAAATCAGTCCATTCATCCTCATCGCATCCCACCTAGATCGTTAGGGGTTTAATTCATCATTTATACAACCATTCTAGAAAAAACATTCAATGATGTCAAATTTATAACAATTGATAACCATTTACACAACCACACAATCATAAATGATCTTCATGACCATAGAATATAATTTTTTGTCAACATAACATGAAACCATAGATGAATACAAACCTATATAATGACTTATATATATATTCATGCACCCTTTGAATCCCCAACCTATGATCGACTAGGAAAAGTAGGTTTTAATTATTTGGATGAAAAATAATAAAACATCAATCTCGTATCAGTAATAGAGAAGATAGAGGAGTATATAACATACTCTTATCTTTTATTTGCAACCAATTAAATGATCAATGACATATAAATGAAGTATAATGATCCATTGGATGATTTGGGTTAATAGGATCATTACTACTTTTATAGTATAAATATTTACAATGAAATTAGGTTTCAGATCTTAAAATACAGAGGGGGGGGGAATGGTAAAATTTCAACTTCTATTGGGGCACATTGTACGGCTGTACATTTTTCAAAAAAACGCTAAAACCAAGACCTTTACTGTAACAAATTTGTGATGAGTCGCCTGACTAACTGAGGATCCATGCATGTATTGAAAACCAAAGCTACAACCATGCAGAATCCCTCTGTCCAGGCCTTCACAGTTTGGCCTCCTCTATTTAATGATTTACTAGACTGTGAACCCCTTCCTCTTGGCTTTTGTGGTTTTGGTGCTTGTTTACTACTATATATGCTATAACAATTAAATATGTATATGATGAACAAAACATTCTTTATATCTTTCTCGAGCTGCAAAGACACCCATGATATTCCTTATACATCCAAATATATTCCATTGGACACAATAAGGAGACATAAATTAAGACAACTAATAATAATTTACCTGGAGAAAATTCATGATTTTAAAACCTCTTTATAACTTCTCATCTATGACCCACATTCTCTCGCATCACTAAACATCTATTGATTTATGATTGTGCCCTTGAGCCTATATATCTATCTCACTCTCCGACATTTCATCATTAGAATTACTATTCTGATAGAAAAACTCTAACCAAATGAAAATTCCTTCCTCACATAGCTTTATCATAGTGATCAACAATACATACTAAATGTTGTTCAATGTTGGAAATAATGTCATTATCAATATCTCAGACATCAATATAATGAGATGTGTCAGTTTTATAATTCCTAGGTTATGACACCTAAATGGAATCATGCAGTCAAATATACCATTATGGAGATGCTAATGGGTACACCATCGAACGGATCATCTCCACAATCTCACACAACCACACTTACATTGGTGAAATTATTCCCCATTTCTGTATATAAAGGTGACCCAATCATGATAAATGCCGAATAAACACATGATCAACCAATTTATTCTCATGAGGTATATGAAACTGATCCATATATGACTTCTACCAACACGGAGTCATATGTATACAATTTGGAAACAACTGATCCTATTACAATGACTTTTACATGGGGCTCATCCCAAATAATTTAGAGTTTCTTTCGTCCATCCAACACATCAAGGATCTATATAGTCTACAATAGAGTTACTCAAATATTGTAATATGAATTTTACCTCTATAAATTTTGATATTGATGTATTTTAAAAGGGTTATGTTCTTCAAAAAAGATCCAAAAAAATATTTACATATTCCCTAAAATTAATATTATGTACCCTAATAGTACGATATAATTTCCCATACATTTGTTTGTGGAAAGAAATACTAAAAAATAGACCGGTAAAAAGTGATTTTTTCAACCACATATGGAAATAATATGTAAAATATGGAAGAAGATACAAAACAATAGTATGTGGTAATCCATGCAACGACACTATTTCTCGAACAAACAATTCACCCAACAGATCAAAGGTGAATGTATCTCCAATTGGAATGAAATTTTCAGCCATGGTAAGTTGATCCAAAAATACCCATGTCACATCATTATTATGAGGATTCCACCAATGATCTACCATGAAATAAATCATCACAAATTCCAATTTCCAATCTATAGTGGGAAACTTATGTAACAATTTACCTAACCATTGATGATCTTTCATCAATAGATGAAGGGTAACGATTTGTGCAACGAATCCAAATATTGCCTTCTTCACTCATGGCCACCAATACTGTCAACATAGATCATGATACATTCTGATAAATCATGGATGCACATCCAAGATAAATGGAAAAAATGAACGCATATACACTTCCAAAAAACATGATGGAAAATTAACACAAACAAAAAAGTCCTGACCAATGGTCCAACTAGAAGGTGACTCCCTAGCATTATGATTCATCCATAAAAACATAAAATCAAAATCCTCATGATTCTATTCTTTTATCATTATTGGATTCATTATCTAAACATCCATAAATGAAATTGATATATGTACATCCTAATTCTACACCTCGAGATGCATCATAGAGAAGAAATCCCTCATCTTACCTTAAAAACTAGATTCCTAATCGGCATGTCCTCGAGTCCTCCGGATCAATCTATCCACAATACTATTCCACTGTCAAAAAGTATTAAATATATCAATGTCAAAAGGGTTCATGTTCTCAACAAAAATCTACAAACAATGATCCATATACTTAAGAGAGAAGATGAAATTTAGGATTACATGTTTGATATACCTGGTAAATTGTTCTCGAAGTTATTTCTAACTCCAACACATGAAATAATAAATCATTATTTCCAATAAAGATCACGTGTAATGTAATTTCATTCATGTATTCTCAATTGAATATCCCCATATGATAGAACCCAATCATTCAATATCAAGACTATCCCATGTCCAACACCAGAAACATCATATAAAAATGTATAAAACTAATATAGTTTGGGTATGATCAATATTTGTGAAGATGTTAACTAATTCATTAACTATGGGAAAACATCTTCAAATTCCCTATACCATTCAATAATGATTCCATTAATATTTAAATCAAAATGTAGGTTATCCAAATTGGAGATGTCTTTAATATAACTTTTGTAATACCCAGAAAACCCCAAAAAACTTTTGATATATGAAACATTTATAGTGGAACCAATGATTCAATTGCTTTTAATTTTTCCCAAACCACTAGAACTCCATCCCTAGAGATGATGTTCCCCATGAAATTAACCATATTGATTCAGAAATGACAATGGATAGCTTGGTATATAGCCTATTTTCTAGCTGTGTGCTCCAGATTATTTCTGAATGATTTCCACGATTGTAAAGAGTATTAGGGTACCCCAGGATTTCCTTTAGAAAAACTACAAAATGATCCATCTATGGGTGATTGATTCAATTCATTTGTGGAATAAACACTACTGATGAATTGTTTAATCGAAAGAACATTACAAAAAACCGATAAACCAATATCTACTCCTGATGGTAGTAAACATAATTTCAGAATGTCTCACAATTAGCTGATGATAACCTGATCTTGGATCAATCTAATAGAACTCCAATGAAACCCATAGAAGGTAAAAATGATCATATATTCAAGTAAGTGGGTATCGGTTATTAACAATCAACTAATTTATATTCCTTTAATTGACACTCAACTTCAAATATTTTTTAACCTTAAAAGGATGAAAAACTAAAGATCCCCATGGTTACACACTCAGGAAAAAACATATTATTTTAAAATTCATTCAACTTAATTTTAAGCAACTCATGTTCTGACAATGCCATTATTTATTATAAATTATAATCAAGATATACTCTGGAAGGAAAAAATATTGTTAACTCGATATATGATTTTATAATAAAAACTGAGAATTCCTATAGAAACACATTCTAAAATAGATCCACCATAAATTATATGACATGATACTCTATTACCCCATCATCAAGAATAAGATAATCCACATGAGTTACAATATCACCGAACTTCTATGAAACCATCCATGCACTGCCTGCCTAAATTTCCAACTAACCATGATTTACATAAATTACTCAATAAAGAGATGTGAATGATAAACTATGGTGGAAACAATTCTTATGGGCCTGGTAAAACACTATCCATCGCATTATCAATATAATATCGAAATCTATAATCTCAAGAACAATCATGTTTAGTATGAAACAATACCCACCAACATCAAAAGCACACCACTTACAATGCCTAATACTCTCTTCTATCATAAATAATTATATATCCATTGATATGAATAACCAAAAATGTATCACATCTAGTAAAAACATAACCACAATCAGAGAGAAAATAAAATAATGTGATGGTGCTATTTTAAATAATGAAAAAACAAACATGGGATTTACAATGATCATACATCAAAAAGCTGATCATCTAGCCACACCACCTCCTTGTGTAAGATGAACTATATAATGTTGACCATCCCTATGACCATAAGATCTGGTATTATTTTCCTGAATTGCATGACCATGGGGATATGGATGCACTATAACTAAATTACCACATCCTTCCTCAACCTGTACGACTAGTAGAGCTCCAACTACTAGCATGATATGGGGTGACCATCCCCTTTTTTTACTCGAAATCGGTCTAAACCCTAAATTACTTACCATCTATCAAGGGTATCTACGTAACTTTTTCACATGCCGTAATCTTGAACATGATCAGTACTAAACCGGTGGTCAAAGACATTAACTATGAATTTTCTCTGTCCTACCACATAGATAGTAGAAAACCTAATCACCACCCAGAGGGGAAGGTTATGTCATCAGAATAATAATTCCAACAATGTCTTGGTCAATTTTCTTGAAATATCCCTTCTATCCATTGGATGTTCCACCACTATATCACCATTCAAGAATGGTATGCCCACCACTGATGTAATCCTTGATGATTCCATTTGAATCAATGGAAGGATCCACCACCTCAGTATCTATTTTTAAAAATAAATTATTTATGGTGGACATAATATCATCTTTAATTCATTCATAAAAACATCATTCCACAGTTGAGTCATCCACTTCCAATGATGGAGTAAAATATCACATGTCGATGAATCCTTTAGCATATTCCATCACTATCTTTGACGTCTGGTTCAACATCATAAACATCATACCCATTATCTATCTCATGGAATTAGAATATTAATATTCCATAAATATTTGCTATAAATATATCTATGGCAAAAAATCACCTAGCTAGCTTTATTCCAAAAATTCAAAAAATACACTTGTCCTACCCTCGCAAAATTTATGCCGCTAACATAATTGCCTTCTCAGGAGGAGTCTCTCAGTGGCCATGAATTTTATGGATGAAATATTTATTAAAATTTATTTCATTAGGTCCATCATCTCTAGAAATATTCAGATAGTGTTATAGCCATATCTCCGTAGTCAACTTAAGAATACATGGCCCAACCTACCATGGGTCTTATTCCATCATCTGTTTAAAATGTGGGAATTTATCATGAAACTGCTATGCCCTTATGTCACCATAAACAAAAAAGTTTTTTATCCACTTCTAAAGGATTATTCTAAATGATGTCCTCTTATTTCCTAATAGGCATAGGAAATTTTGGTTGAATAATCCTAATATTCAAACAGAAATCAAAGAAGACATTACATAAAATATGAAATTTTTTTATTAAAAAAGGATTTCCACTAGCCATAAACAAAACAATTTTTCCCACATAATTCCCAAAAGACATCATCTCACATTGAAGAATACCCTCCACAATCCCTATTAGGGGTCATGGTCATCATGGGTAAAACCAAAATACACATTCATGATTATTTCATTATACAACATTTTTAATCCATTTCTATATTCACAATGAAAATATTTCTCTGTCATGTACCCTTTTCATCAGAAATTTATTATCACGAAAATTTAGATCATTTTAACTCCATTTATAAGGAAAATTTAATTATCCATTCATTCAGAATCATTCAATTAATGCTTTCATATCATCTTTATTATAAATTACATTCTTCATATTTTTAGGATTTTGAAAAGCATTACACCCATCTTATCTAACACGTTAATCGCATGTGTGCACATCATAATGAATTCAGACTATATCACTAGGTGATTATATTTATGCATTTATGTAGAACCTCCTTCCATCTGGTCCTTGAGAAAAAAATCATAATATATTTCATCACAAAATATTTTCATTATCAATTGGTGAAATATCAGTCAACATTATGAATACATAACAAGAATAAAAATTCACGCCTTTGTACATGTTTTTTCCCCGTGGTTGGGAAAAAACTCCCAAAGAAAAACTCGTCACCAAAAATATACAGATCATAATATCCCATACACTATCCCCAAATAGTAATACCCATGAAATGACATACTATGAATCCAATTTGTAATGTAACCTACATTGAGTCCACTAATATGGTGTTCTGAGTCGGGACTTCACATTACCTTAAGCATACCGCAAAATATTCTAGTGGTTATTGTCATGTAGGAAGAGAATGATAGGTCATGTGGGGATACTATGACCTATATAATAGAGTATTCCCCAATAGATATCATAAGAAACAATGTTGAAAAGCAAAATAATCTAGAACATTCATTAGAAACCATTTCCCATACAATGTACAACAATAATGATATGATAAATTTGTCATTTCATTCTAATAACAGAAAAAGGAAAAGAAACCATAATTAAAGATTAAAAAACATCCCACAAAATGGTACCTAACTCTAATCTTATATCCTCTTCAATTATCATTCCAATCCCAGCTCACCTCCCAAGAACATGTCTGTTTCCCTTTTCTAATCCTCCAATAAGGAAATATGCTCAAGTACCCGATGGTTGTCTGAGAACGGCCTGAGTAATACTCTGTAGGACCCCCAACAATTTTTTCTAAAAATTATCCATAAATACATATAGTGCATGAAAATATCAAATAAATTTCATGATAAAAAATGACAACCCAGGTTACATTAGTTAACAATATTCACATTAGAATCATTCAACAGTTATTCCACATAATCAATTAAACAATTTGTATCTCTTAATCCTGGAGAATGGAATTTCTATTAATTTCACATCATCCCAAGCGAATAAATTATCATAAATATTGGAATTAGTCATGTTATTATCTCACATTATATTTATATTCTTTAAAAAATACATCATAGTCACTATGGAGGCATAGTCCGTGTAGTCTCATCAAATGAAACATTTAGGGGCTTAGAGATTTAATCTATCTATGAAACCCTTGCATTATAGCAGTGGGATTTAGAGCATCATTCAAATATAAATCATTTGAGGAGCCTTAGTAAAAAATCCAATATAACCCAAATCAATGTGCACATGCTTATTCATCCAATTACCACATATACCAAATCATAGACCATGCATAATCAATACAAATACCATTCATAATTCAAATTCCATTTAACAAAAAATGATCATTGGATATGAACCCAATGACCTATTTAACACAAACATTACATATACAATTTAATAGAAATCCAATGCACATCTTAAATAATTTAATGTATTCAACAATTTCGATACATTAACACATTTCACAAAATTGATCATTTTACAAGAATTATCCCATTCACTCATTTCAATTTCTATCTCACAATTCATTAGAAACACTCACCTTATTATATTTTACCAACTTTAAAGTGATATATAGAAACCATATTCCATTATCATAGTCAACACACAACTATCAATAATCATTTTTCTTTCCCAACTAACCTAGCAACATTTTCATAATGGGCTTGAATTTTTCAAAAGTCAACTCCATAGTAAACATTACAATTATCCATGTCCAAGAATATAGGAACAAATCATGAGATTCCCTAAATCATTCTAGTTAAACTCAATGCATCACTTGTGGTAATAAGGAGTTCAATTCATCATGTTCCAACAATTTTACCAAATCCCAACACATGCATCAAATAAACCATAAGAAAGGACCATATAAACAACCCCACATGAACAAATCAATGTCAGATCCAAAGAATAAAACATGTAGACATCCTACCTAAAATCCCGAGATGAAAACATGATGAACCTTGGCATTAGATTTGGATTCGATCACCTTTATTTCCTTGACTATAACAACCCATTACTATTTCAGGTATTTGTAATCCATATTCTGATCAATTATTATGTCAAATGGGAAAAATGGTTTATATGTTAAAAGTCAGGTGTTTTTAAAACAAGCCGTGGAATAGTAAATCACCCAATTAATACTCTCAAATATTCAATTAAATATGTTTTGAGTTAATCACTATGTATGTATCAGTATTTGTGGGTTGCAAAGCATAGTTGAAGACAGAATAAAATTATTCAATAGAATATATAAAGCACACACTTTTTTTCAAAATATTTGGGTAACTCCAAAAGGATGCATCGTTTTATAAATCTAAGACCACTGTCATGTATGAAATATTGTATTTACACAAGGAAGTGTAAAAAAATCGAAGGATCTATACATTTGGATGTCTCTCTCATGACATAATGTATTTAAATAATATATAATGTAATATTTATAAAATATATTTAAATATCTCCATAACGTTGCATTGGATGAGAAATTTCAGACCACCAATGAGTTTAGAATGATGTGTTTACCCTAAATAGAGTATAAGATTTGTTAGGGTTGGGTGTTTGGACGCCTTTCTCATAAAATAATAAATGTTCTTTAATTTTGAATTTATTTTAATTTTTCATTAAAAAATCATTAATATCATTCAATCATTGTGCCCTATGAGAATTCACATAATACCATCGGGTCCAGAATGTGTAGTTTACCCGCGGAGGAGCATAACATTCACCACCAACAAGCATTTGGTCACTTCATTATTTAATTTATGTTTCAAATAATTACATTAAATAATTAATAAAAATAATTTAATTTATTTATTAAATAAATTGGGACAATGTTCAATCAACCCTATAAACATGTTGGATCATGCAAGAATCAATTTTTAACTATAACAGATTTCAAAACATTCGTTTTCCATCCGTTTTAAGCCATTACTACCATAAACCACATTAATAGATATAATAATTCACTCTATCGTCATCAGTCATCTGAAACGAGGGATTAAATATGGGATTCAAAATTTTTTGCTGGAACGCTACATGTTTAGTTTAAAATACCCGATCCTATGCTTTTAATGATAGTTTTGATAATTAATCTTCATTTTGATCCAAAAATCGAAGTTATAATTTGCATTCTGCATTAGGGTTGATTAGCCCTATTCTATTTTCATGATCAATGCATCTTCTCATTTGTAAAAGTTCCCAATTTATTCTCATGATTTTTTTATTAAATTATTTATTTTATATAATTTATTCCATATTTTCATAAATTATAAAATTATGGAAATAATTGGTAGAATTTAAATTAAATAATGAAAGATGAATCATCAAGGAATAATTCATAAACAAATTTATCAATGTATTGTTATAGGATTTATTAGTTGTTGTCTAAACAAATATCAGAAGATTATTATATCAAATTGTTTAGGGATTATTCCACGAATATCAAAAATAATTAAAACTATTAAAAAATTAATAATTTAGGAATACCCAAATCATACAATGATACATACAAAATAATTGGTTGAATAACATTATAATGAAACTAAAATTGTGAATGAACAGCAATGTTAAATATCAAACAGGCCAGGTACCTTCATAATCTTATAACTGAGGTAGACTAGACATAGCCCAATTTTCATTCCCAATCCCCATGGGTCAGTAATTTGCAATTAGCATCTTAAAAGTTACAAGAGGGAACTATTTTCCCCAAATAATGCATAAGAAAATGAAAACAAGGTAGTATGCCTAACAAATGAATCTCCACTAGGAGTTAAGAAACTTGATTCAAAAAGTAATAAAAATCATATAACATTAGAACCCATTTACAAAAATATTAAATCACAACACAAGTCCCAGAGGACACAACACACCATGTCTGAGGGTCAATAGCTAGATCCACCACGATGTGATCCTTTCCCCTTGCTCAAACCTGGATGAAGAATTTTTAAAAACATTAGAATGAAAAATTACAGAATGATCTAAAAATACCAGTAGCGTCACAACACAGATTTTGTAACAGTTTCCAGCAATTTTTCAAACAATTGAATGCTTTAAATATTTATGATAGACAGGTTTGACATTTTAAAGAATATGTGAAACAATCATGTTATACAGTTTAAATGATGGGAAAATATTTTTTACAAAGTCATTTCAAAATGAAGGAATATTTCTAAAACATTGTCTTAAAAAAACTTTTATATAAAATAGTTTATATAAATTCAGCATTATGTAATGTAGTTCAAAATATTTAACATATATTTAGATCTCAAATATAAATAAATAAGGGTGCGACATAATCATCTGCCGAAAGGTATTATATTATTTACTAGATATATTATTCCACACTCTCTATATAATCTTAGAAAAATCTATACACACATTTCCCTATGAGACTGGCCAAAAGTGACTTGTCACCATCTAGTTGGGGATATGACCTTCCACATGTATGTTTTTAAACATTGTTTAATCATCGAGTGTATCCAAATAATGCACTAACTTCCTAAAAATTGAATGGGATTTTACATAATGGGTAATATATCTGATGACTACAAAAAAATACAATCAATCACAATCATCCATTTAAAAATGTAAATATCATTCCATTTAAAATGAAAAAATGTTTAATTCAAAAACCAGCCTTTTTAATGACAAATCCACTAGGTTTCTGTCAAATATTCATATTCCATTTTATTTTAGTTTAAATTCAATTCAAAACAAAATCTATCATTTCATAATTCATTTCCAAAATTATATTCGAAAAATTAATAGAATACGTTGGCATAAAAACTAAAATTTAAATTCAACACTATAAATCATCTAATATCAATAAACATTCACCTCAATTAAATGAAATTGTGGGTTTTCTAGATTCTATTTAAAAAACCAATTGAAATCTCCCAAAAAGGATTTAGATTATATTACATCAATTGAAAGGAGGTTAACTAATGAATTTATATAAGTAGTTCAAATAAATCAGTAAATAGAAGGATAATAAATTTGTATAATCAGAACCAAACCACCAACTGTATATTTATCGATGTCGGTGTAAATTTTAAACCACAATGTGTTGTTTAATACACCTCCTCATAGACTTATTATCATAAGTGGTGACACACCAATTCTCGACACTCCTCAAGGGTTCCTATTACAATAAATTCAATTTTATTTCACAAGCAAGTGAAATATTACATGTTATTACATTTTCTCTCACCTAGATAATCACTGAATTATCATTTTATGTTAACACATGCAATCAAATGAATTATCAATATGTATAATTATATGCCTCATTTGATAATTATTATCCACTATTTTTTCTCTTAGAGAAATACAATATCACATGTGATTACATTCTCTCTCTCTCTTATATAATCTGTGGATCATTTATTTAAATTATAACATGCGAAGATAATTTCTTTCAGCGGGATGAGATTTAATATATATATTTATAAAATCAATTCAATAATATTTATCATTCATTTAAAATATTATGTTTATCATTATATTAATACATGCACTTTGGATTATACAGCAGAATAAATAAGTTTGATAATGTTACAATTATCAATGTAATTATCATCGCATAATTATTTATAATTATATATTATATTTATTCACTTACATATCAATAATTTCCCAAAACAAAATTTTTATAATAATTATTTGATATCTTACATAGTTATTCATTCACCATTCGTGTTTCATCAGAAGGTCAATAGACCAATTTTTATGTAATTATCATTGGATAATTTGTGTAATAATCCATTAATAATTTTTTGAAAAATTATTATTATTTTCATATGAGTGGAATAACTACATCCAAATTTGATATAATTCTCAAATGATAATTATTCACCCAAAAACCGATAATTCATGTAACAATACTTTGATAAATTATTTAAATGATTATTCTTTGATGATTCATGTTTCAATTTTTAATTTAAATTCCAATCATTATTTACATAATATTATAGTTTATGAAATGATTAAATAAATTAGATAAAATAAATAAATAAATAAATTGTGAAGATCTCATGGGAACAACAACAAAGGAGAAGATGATGTGATAATGAAATTGAAAGAGGGATAATGAATCGCAAAGAAAAATGACAATTTGACTTCTATTGTTGTAACATAAGGGAGATTTAGAATAAAAAATATCATAAATACCAAAGGATAAGGTATTTTAAACTACACATGCAATGTTCCATTGATCAAGATTGAAACCTACTACCTAATCCTTCATTTTTGACGAATCATGATTATTGATTGATTTATTTCATCCAATAATATCGTTGATGTTTTAAATGGATCAAAATGGATGCAAATCGAAGGTTTTGAAAACTATAATCATTAAAAATGGAGTCTAGTGTGTTCAATGATGTTTGAAGGAGAGATTGAACAATGTTCCATTTTATTTACAATGAAATTAAATTAAATTAATTAAGTATTAAATGTAACTATTAAAAATATCAATTAATTTACGACATGAAAAAACGATCATTGGTGGTGAATTTTATGCTCCAAATAGGGCTAACACCAAATTACGGACCCAACAACAGTCTCATATATCTCATAGGATAAACTGTATGGAAGATAAAAAATATTTATTAATAAAAATATGAATATTTTAATTATATAAAAATGTGCTGTTTTTTCTAGTGAGGCTACCAAATGCAAGACAACAACAAATTCTATACCCCATAGAGAATAAACACATAATTATAGATCCATAAGTGGTCTCAGATTTCCCATACAACGTACTTTTTTTGATATATTTAATTATTTTTAATAAATAATATATTAAATATTATTTAATTTCATTATCTCATGAGCAAGAAATCCAAATGTTCGACAACTTCAAATTATATAGCTCTCCTAGGTTAAAAAAAATATTTCAGATATAACAGTGTTCTTAGATTTCTGAATCGATTCATCATTTTGGAGTTATAAAAATATTTTGAAAAAATTGTGCACTTAATATTTTTTTCCACCCTCAAAAAATCATAAATACATAGTGTTTAACATAGAAATTATTTTATTTATTTTTACTGAGTATTAATTGAGAGTTATACTATTCATGTGACATTATTTAAAAAAAATACAACAATTTACTAATAAATCATTTTTCCCATTTGAAAAAATACTCTATCAAAATAGGGTTTACAAATACATAAAATAATAATGGGTGGATACAACCTCCACACCATATGAACATTCGTTCCCTATAAAACCCATGATGAAACATCAATGTCTAAATGATGAGGCCACTAACCTCTCATTAATGCCACCCATTCCCATGTCTCATGAGAATCTAATCGATGATTCCATAGTAAAAGAACCAAATGGAATCTTCGTCCCACGAAGTACTTTGGTTCAATCTCAAGATCTCTCCTGCTCAAATTATTAGATGGTTCAGAGAGATACATTCTCTACTTAAATACAAATAACATGGTATGTATCGACGCCTGCTATGGTGGTAGAGATATATGGTAAGAAACATTACCTACCTGATCAACAATATTAAGAGGTCCCACCAAACAATGAGAAAAAATCCCAGACCTCCCAAGCCGTTGATGACCAAACTGAAGTGAATCCATCAAGAACACCTGATCAGCAACTGATAACTCCAATGATCTACAGTGAAGATCAACATAAGACTTCTACTGGCTATATGTAGTCAAAATTCACAATCAAATAATCTATAACTCAGTTTTTTTCTCATGGACTACACTCGGTCTAACCTAGGAATATTCACCAATATCATACCAACACAAAGGATATTTAAAAGGACAACCATACGCTACCTAAAAAGGATCCATTAAATCGTAGACTAATATATATTATTTTATGAAATCTTATCCAGCCCTAGATGATCATCCCAAGCACCACCAAATTAGAGAACACGGGTGAGGTGCATATCGTCAAGGATCTATATAGTTTTCTCTCTCTGGACATCGTACTGTGGATGGTACAACATTATCAAATGGACATGATGATCCCAGTTCATCATTAAGTCCCCTCTAAAAGGAAAAATGAAACCTAGGATCTTAATCACAGACTATATAAGAAGGATCTCCGTGAAAATGAAAAATTTATTTCACACAATTAATTACCAACTACTCAACAATGGTTGTATCTCAAATGAGTAAAATATTAGCGAATGTGGTGAATCTATCGATCAAAGCCCATATCTTGTTTTTATTCCTATGTGTTTGAGGTATCCAACAACAATGCCAATAGAGATTTTATCCCACATCTATTTAGGTATGGGATGTGGTTGAAGAAAACCCAATGGTTTAGGGTTTCAGACATTCCCCAGCTAGCATATATTGCAATGGGGTGAAAACTCAGCAAGGTCTCATCTCCTATATGGCCACTAAAATAGTAACTGCATATCATAGAACATCTTCATATTTCTTGGGTACATAACACACTGGGAGTTATGGGAATCCCACATCACATACTTTCTTAACACTGTCGGAACAATGTAACAGTTTTTATGACATATAACACCCTCTTTAAAGAATGTCCAATTGGTGTTGGTCTCAACACCATAAAAAGAGTCACAACTAATATGGAATTAATAATTAATCTATTGTTAATAAATAATTAACTCATGAATAGAATATGTCAACTGATCAATGGATAAAGAAACATCAGTACCCTTCCACTAACCTCCAATAAGAAACTGATAAAAAAGAGCCATCATACTTCACTCATGTAATGATTCTTTCACATCTGGTGTTCAGAGTATCATACATAATACATTTTAAATAACATTACATTTCCTCATAGTTAATGAAATATCAAAGTTTAATTGATGCATGTAATCAACACAACTCCTTTCGTGGAGATTCAAATATTTTTTAGAGACGATTAACTCAAGCTCTTGTGGTATGAATACACTGTAAAACATTTTCCATAATGGTAATGTCTCCCAATCTTAACATTTTTCAATACAATAGCATGTTCAAGGTCATGTTTAAAAAGTTCTTCTCATGAGGCTTATGCTAACGTGATAAATAGGCACTGACATGATTACATTTCATAATGACACATCCCTAACTTGAACTTGATGAATCACAAAAGACCACATAGCCATTCCCATCCTCACAATGTGTTAACACTTACTTATTAGTGAAATGAGACACTAGATTATAGATGAACTATGACATTTATTAATCTTAGTAATCATCACTCCATTTTGTCATAGTTCAGTCATATATGAAGCTATATTTTAGAAGTCCATACCAAATCAGCAATAATATTCTATTAATTTAATGAATATCTGAATCTTGAATTTTTTTGGAATTTTTCCCAAGACATAAAAGCCTTCACCATCTCTGGAACAATTGATTTTCCTTGTTCTAACAAAACCTTCACTAAGAAATTCACTTACTGAATCCATAAATCACAATTTTAATTCAAGGCATAATGCCAGTGATTCCTTAGTAGACTCAGAACTATTTTGAGATGAATGACATGATCATCCTTGGACTTGGATTGACTAGAATGTCATACAAAAAGACTTCCAAAAAGGTAATTAGATACTCATGGAAAACTATGTTCTATAAAGCCGTGAATCCTGTAGAATCAGTTGTTATATAAAAGGGAAATACAATGTACTCATAATGGAAATATATACTCCAATAAGTGGTTTTCTAATTGCCATATTCATTTATCTTCAGCTGATGGTAACACAGTCAGTGATAAATAATTGAAAACTACTAGTCATCTTTCTACATATGTATAAAATCATAAATTAATGGTAATATATATTTTCTCTATATTGTAACTCGATCGAGCTATTGATAATCAAAAAATAAGTTAAGAGAACCATATTCCTTCTTGGAGAAGAGAACCGGCGTTTCCCAAGGTGACAAACATGGAATAAAAATCATTTCTCAAGAAGATCTTCTAACTAAGAATAAAATTAGATTAGATCAGTTGGAGGTATTTTAGTAGAGGTAATAGAAACTGGTTGAGTACCAGTCATTATATCAATATAAAAATACACCACCCATAACGGTGGAAAACTAGAGAAGTCAGATAGAAACACATAAAAAAACTTAGAGACGACTGAAGGAAGATAACCACACCATGAATCCCACTATAGGTCAAAAGGAAACACTGATATCACTTTCCCGAACTCTAGATAAGGTGTATGGATCTTCTTGAACTTGAGTTTTATTCTTCCTTAAATACAAGAGGCACACCACCGGTTGTAGTATGGTAGAATCATCCAAGATAACAATATATATAGAATTTATTGAAAATTATCCAATCAATCTCGAAAATGATGTTATGAGATTTCATGTCGATAACCAAAAAAATCCATGCAACCTCGATAGCAGATAGAGTCAATACACAAGAATGACTACGAAGACACTGCTCTCTCTTTGTACCAAGGGGTGAAGTAATATCCATTCCACATGTTAAAATCTTCATACGGTGATAAATAGATAAATAATATAGGTTGAAAAAAATTAGTGAGATGAATCATTATCAAATATAACAATCACAAAGTTGAATCTATTGTAATGATACTTATCATAGTCATTGTCCATGTATCAACTTCCTCTGGATACATAACCACTGCATAATGATGTTTTGTTCTGGATGTCTCTAGCAAGAAACCTTTTGTATGTGAAAACATTGATTGCCCCGTGGGTTTTAAAAGTTTAGATGGTCTCACCTCAACTAGATTTTGATCCACAATATCATCCACTCACTAAGGTTTAGCATCAGCCACCTCTTAGATCCGATTTGAATTACTTATAAAGAGTATTTAGTCAAAAAAACATCATCCTTCAATATGAAAACAATATATTAACAATTTTACAGTTTAATGAGAGTATTTATTCATTGAAGAAGGAACAAACATGATTAAGATTTCACACTATCCAATTAACAATAGGGAAAATGTCATGACCCGCCTTCACCAAGATGAGGGAAGGGACAACAGATTGCTAGACCCTTCATTCTTGATGTTGAAAGAGAGATAATGACCCTCGAGACCTGCCTTCAATAGGTCCTGGAGTGGCGACTAGAACCATGGGTATATAATCATACACAATATGGAAGGCATTAACATTTTTCATTAATAGGATCAGGATATAAGATATTACATCTCTACAACACCAAAACAGGGGGTAAATGTGAAGTGAAAAGAAAACCATTCCCATATGAATGTTACAAAAGTAAATACCACAACGTACAAATGGACTACAATGATAATGTACCATGGAAATGAAAAACAGCAACTGCAACAGTCCCAATGTCCGAGCTAGTACGACCCTGCACTATCCCTGAAGTACTGATGTAAACCAGATTGCAGTTTTATATACATATAGTGATCATACAAGTATACTCAGAAGGGAAAACCAAAGACTATTGTGCACAAGTAGGGAGGCATTCTAATGCCCTTTGAGAACAAGAGAACAAAAGTGCCTACTAAGGAAAACTATCCACCCGAGCCTCACAATGGCACACTCCCCAAATAATGCAAGTCATGTAATGTATAGTAATAGCATATAGACATTTGGGTACCCCATGCCACATTCCCACTTGTAATTGAATACATCCTATGAATTGAAACAATCCTGCAATTTTAACCATAGTCCCACTACCACAGCCCGCCCACACACACCTAGGGCACAACCACACCACCCACCCACAAACACATGTGTAGCAACGACCAGAAAAAACCACGTCCGCAAACACCTGGTCTAGAAGAACTACTGCCACACTCGAAAACACATGGGTCTCATCCCGAAGATTCTATGGAACAACCTACCCACACACACCTAGGCCAACCACCACAACTACCCTACCTACGAAATAATGGGATAAAATGTACCTCAGGTCGTCATAGCCTACCCAAAGAGTCTTCGACGATTCTTGAAAGGGAGAAGAGAAGGAGCTAATAAATAGCCACTCATTGTAGTGTTGGAAAAACCACCCTACCTAATGAATTGGGGGTGTTCGAAACTCAGGGCTCAACTTGGTAGGGGCACGAATAAGAAACATAAAAACTAGAGTTATATGTATAGGTTAAAAGCACTCATCCCAAACTAGGGGTTCCAAAACCTAAGAACAAACTCTCTCATTACTATTCATTTATTTAAGAAGATCACATCACTCACGGCCAAGTCACAACTCATTCCAAATACCAATTGCATATTTAAACCATTCTGGTTTTAACATTCAAGTGATCACATTCGGTAAATTCTACACTACTGGGAAACTAAGAGGCATAAACATAAGCCAGGAAAAGAGAAACATCAAAACAAAAATTTAAGAATTCAGACCCAATTCTCTTGTAATGTCACAATAACAAAGGTGTTAGTGAGATCCCTCAATGTACTAAAACCAAACCAAGCCTCGAGATACAGCCCAATATAACATCATATTCAGAAAAAAAAATTGTAATAAAAAAGAGGATCCCATCCCCATACACATCACCCCTTAAGCATCAACCAGGACACACACCTACTACCCAACACAGTAGGTAAACATCCTGGTTCAAGAACAACATTAACTATGTTTTCTTCCATCATTTTTACTTAACCGGGGTGATCACATATGGTTTTTTGTTCACTTGACATTCATTTAATCGGCTGAGTTTACGAATCTAACCAATTTCCCATGTTGGATCTATTAAATTATCATAGAAGACAAGGGTTCATTATTGAGCAAAAAAGACCCCCAAAGGCCATGATTTTCAGTGAGCATGAGCCCATATAGTTTACAACATCAATAATCAAGGGTAAGGAAAATGTAGAAGAACAACAATCAAACTCCCCCTTCCTTCTTTAAAAGTCATATTATTATCTTCATTAACGTTTTGGTTCCATCCATCTAGTAAAATCAGTAGGATACCCTCCAAACATGACACACAATGGAGAGGTGAAGGAAAACTCTACCTAGATGATCAATTATTGAATTTCTTCTCCACCCACCAAGAATGGGGGATGCACAACCAGCAGGAGAGGAATGTCAGGGGACTCCATGGGTGAGCAGAAAAGCTGCGGCAAATGCACACCACTCGCCTTGAGAAGGGGGAACTCAAAACACACTATGATGAAAGGAGAAGAAATGAGGAAGGAAGAAGAAGATATTCTCGTGTGATATAAGAATGAGATCTGTTTGTCATAATATATGGAATTTAGAATGTCTATAAGGTCAAATAGTTGTTTCACCATGCGTTGGGGTGTTTACACATGACTGAATTAATTGTTATTTAATGATTCAAATCAGAAAAAAGGTGGAAACAGATGAGATATTTAATGGATATTATATAAAAAGAGGGGCACATTACGCGGAGACACAGTTGGGTCTGTTGAGGGTCTCCATACTCATAGTAATTTGAAATTTGATTATAGGATAAAAAGAAAACAGCCTTAAACCACTTCAAAATGGTTAAAAAAAAGTGGTGTTAAAACAAAACTCTAGAAGAAAAAACATGACAAGGCTGGGTGACATCGATCACGTCGTAATGATCATGACACACACCAATTGGTCGCACCGATCGGTGAGGCACCGATCAGTGACACAATGACTGTCGCACACCGATCGGGTGTCCACCGATTGGGCGCACATCGATCGGTCGCATGCCAATCGGTCTCACGCAGTTCGGTCTCACACCTATCGGTCACATGCTGATCGATCCCATGTCGATTGGTTGTATACCAATCAGTCGTATGTTGATCTATTGCACACCGATAGAGCATCCTACCACATAGATACCATCCATAGGATCTAGATTTTGGAAAATGGATGGACCATGAGGGTCTGGGCCATTACATCAGATACCTCTCAACCTGTTCTCACCCTCGAGAATTAAAACCAAACATGATGAAAAAGAGGGGGTCCAAAAATCCACCTCAAAAGATACCTCTGAAGAGTGACCTTCATCGACATCTAGAAACACATATCTCTCAAAAAACCATGAAACATTAAATTTTTATGTTTTCCAGTCATAAGGGTTAATATGATCATTCATCCATGTCAAGATACTGTCTGTTTTGGGCGGCACTGACTCGTCCGCACGGGTATAATTCCATCAATCATTATGATTCGTGATTAGGGATTAGTTCCTCGCCTCCCCACAGTTAGGACTTCTCACATGCTTCTAGAGAATAAAAAAACCATAAATTCTATAGTTTATAAGGTAAGGGGTTCCATCACAAACAAGTATAATAGAACAAAACTCAAAACATCTCTGGGTATTGGGCGTGCATCTGTGCCTGTCGTTCCCATGTACTCTGTTTCAGTCCACTATATCTCCACAACACACGAACTAATGGAATGGTCCATCCACAGAGCACCATTTCCTCATGATCCTAAATCTATACACATGTTTCAACAAATTTCATGACAGACTCGATGTGCAGCTTTCCTTAGAAGAGGACGTGTGAATCATTATGTAGATACCACCAAAGTTGTGACAGTTCTCCAAAACATCGTAGCACTTCGAATGGTCCGATGAACCTTAGAGAGAGCTTACTCCCCTTATCGAACCTCTATTTCCCATGCTGAGATGAGTCCTTCAAGAATACGTGGCCCAGACCTCTGTTTCCCATGCTGAGATGAGTCCTTCTAAATCTCCCCTGTAATGATATGCACCACTTCTAGGTCAACATCACTGGTTTCCCCAACCTCGGTTCAACACAAGGTTGATCAACATGGCCTTCTGTACAAGGCTTTGAACGGAGGCATGCCAATTGTAGACTGATAACTATTATTGTAGGAAACATCTACTAGAAGCACGCATCTCACCCATGATCCCACAGAGTCTAGAATACATTCTCGTAGCCTGTCCTCCATTTTCTGGATTGTGCGCTCTGTTTACCCATGTATCTGGGGGTGGAATGAAGTGCTAAGATGTAGCTGGGTGCCAAATTCATGTTGCAATCCTCTCCAGATCTGTGAGGTAATCTTTGCATCCCTATCTGAGACTATGGACATCATAACTCCATGTATCCACACCACCATATCAATGTACCTCTGTGCTAAGGCATCCACTACTCCCGACTCCTTGATCGCCAGAAGGTGAGCTGATTTCGTCAACTGGCCCACCACTACTGAGAGAGCATCACAACCTCCTTGATCCTTGGGTAACCATGTGATGAAATCCACCGAGATTTCATCCCACTTCCACTCAGGGACATCCAAACGCAACAACAATCTTCCAGGAACATGTTTTTTATCCTTCACCTACTTACACACTGGGCATGTGGGCACAAACTCTGCCACAACCTGCTTTACCCCAAGCCCCCAGAACTATCCTCTCAAAATCTGGTACATTTGGGAATCTCCTAAGTGCAATGCCAGGTGTGAGTTGTGGAACTCACCAAGAACCCTTCCGCACATCACCTCTGGAATGAACATCATTCCTCGGAAAAGGATCTGATTCCGACCGTCCGCTGTCCACCTTTCTAGAGCATTTCCTTGGTTAACCTAATCACGCATTACATCGCTTTATTTGTCTCTCCACTGAGACTCCTCCACCTGCCATTGTAGAAAGGATTGCACATTAATCTGAAATAGACAACCTCTACCACCATTCCCCCTCGCTTATAGGTGCAGGGTAGCCAACTTCTACATATCCTTCAAAGCAACTACTGATCCCGAACCGCATCCTTCTACGACATCCTGCTCATGGCATCGACCACCACATTCTCTTTTCTTGAGGAGTATGAAATCACGATGTCTTAGTTACGATCGAACTCCATCGACCATCACTTTCATGAGTTCAAGTCCATATAGTAGAAGATATACATCAAGATTTTGTGATCCATGAAAACAACGATGTGCTCCCCGATGAGGTAATTCCGCCGCAAAATTAGTGAAAAAATGACCACCGCATGCACCAGGTCATGGGTGTCTTAATTACGCTCATGAGGGCGCAACTATCTATACCTGTAATAGATCACCCCTTGTCATTGCATCGACACACACTCGAGGCCTTGTCTTGAATCATAACAAAACACCTCATACGCTGCCCCTTCTTCAGGAAACCTCAGCACTGGGGCAATTACCAAATCCATCTTTAGATAGATAAAGGCTTCCTGGCACTGCCCATCTAACATGAATGCCTGGTCCTTCTTGGTCAATGGTGCCAAAGGTGGCGCAACTCGATAGACATTGGACACGAACCTCTGATAGTATCTAGCCAGTCCAACCAAACTATGAACTTCATCCACGTTCATGGGTGCTGCCCAAGAATCATCCACCTTGACATTCGTTGGGTCTACTACTATTCCCGACTAGGACACCACGTGCCCAAGGAAGGGAACTTCGTGTTTCCAAAAGATGCACATGGACAACTTCCCATAGAGTTGGTGTTGTCTGAGGACATCTAAAACAATTCACACGTGCATATAATGGTCCCCCTCTAACCTTGAGTAGATCAGTATGTCATCAATAACCATGAATACAAGCCGATCATGGTATTCCTGGAAGACGGTGTTCATGAGCCCCATGAACACAGCTGGAGATTTTCTAACACTGGATGACATGACCTCAAATTCGAAGTTCCCATATCTGCATCTGAAGGCAGATAACATGATGTCACCCTCCTTCACCCTCAATTGGTTATATCGTGACTGCAGGTCAATTTTGGAGAACCACCCTGCTACATTTAACTTGTCGAAAATTTCCTCTATTCTTGGGAAAGGGTCACCGTTCTTGATCATTTCCTGATTTAGTCTCTGGTGGTCTATGCATAGCATGAGACCACCATCTGCCTTCTTTGAGAATAATACTAGGGCACCCTAGGGTGACCCACTTGGTCGAACAATATCCTTTTTCATTAGGTCTTCAATCTGAATTCACAACTCTTGCAACTCGGATGGTTCCATCTGATAGGGAGCCATCGAAATTGGATGGGCACCAGGATTCATGTCTATCCTGATCTGAACAACACTTCGAGGGGGTAGAGTCGCCAACTCCTCAGGTAAGACGTCCATAAACTCATTGACGATCCATGTGACTTCCACCATCTCCCCATCCACTAACTCCACTGATAGTTCAGCTAAAAAGTAAAGGAGGGGATCTTCTCTCCTTCTACTTTTCTGGAAACCATGCTCGCTGATGAATGGTACACATCGGCCGCCCAAATCTGAAAACATGACCCTTCCTCGGAAGCAGTCAATGGAAGCACATACAGAGAACAACTAGTCAATGCCTAGGATTACATCGTAAGGTTGTATCTGAAACAGTAATGTATGATCGAAATGACGATGTAGATGCTCAATATACAGCAGGGGGTGAATTGTAAACATTAATAATTTCCTTAAATAAGGAATTATCTATGATTAAAAAAGTTAAACTAAACAAATTCACAACACCTCTATCCCATATTTGGATTAGTGCAGGGTAAGATGTTAGAAACTTCTAGATCTATAAACTTACATAAACCTGGAAAGTAATTCCAAATAATGGTCCCAGATATATGGTTCCAGAAATTGAAACTTAACCAAAGTTTTCAATATGATATTTGACCTTAAAACATATAGAGACAAATTGAATCAGAGTAAATGTGTAATGAAATAAAGGATGGTTATACTTTCCTTACAATAAAAAATGTAGAGGGATAAAAGTAGTTAAACTACAAGTAACGAACACGGACTCTTTTAACCCAAAGAGATGGTTATCCAACGACAATGGATAAATGTCCCTTGATTTATAAATTCAAGAATTCATGTCTTACCCACTCCAGGGTAAGACCTCGATATGAATATTTGAGTCTCTGTCTTCCCATCTCTTCTAGCCCTCAACATCAAGGTAGTTGAAACATCTGTCTTCTCAGCAAGGAAGCCCTCAAACTTCATTGTAGTTGGAACATCTGTCTTCCTATCCGTGTAAGCCCTCGAATGTAATCACCAACATTCAGAGTCGCACAATGAAATCTGAATGAGCATTTTAGTACACACAATGGATGAAAATATTCTCTCTCTAGAAATCAACTAATCAGCATGTGTTCTCTAGATTGATCAACATCAGCTGTCGTTGATCTCTTTCAAATGAGCACATCTTTATAGGCCCGATTAGAACGGTCGGCTCCCATCTCCAATGGTCATATTTTCTTAAATTTTGGATTGAACTGTACACATGTCACTCAACCAACAGTTTGTTATAAACAGAATGCATTACAATGATTTATAAAAAAACATGTGTAACTGAAAGGATGACATCATTTTGTAATAAAACATGTGTAAGCATAAGAATAACTGGAATTCAGAATTTAAGCAAATAATATATAGGAGTCAAACCAAAATTGAAAAAGGATTCTATAATAAATAGATATTCAGATTCTATTTTGATAAAATTCCGAACCTGATTTCTATGGAAATCGAGAGACGGATTTCATCTGAATTCAGAACCAGAACATACAATGTTTTTAATCACAGTTTATATAAAATTGGAGTCAGATCTCATAAGAGTTCGAAATCTGAATTCAGAGAACTTAGAGTCATAACATAGATATGTTCATAATTGGAATTTGGAGTCAAACTACAAGAAATTCCGTATCCATAATTCGGAATAGAACTTCATTAGAGTTCGTATCTAGAATCTGGAATGGGACTTCAATAGAGATCGTATCAATAATTAGATATGGAACTTCATGAAAGTTCATATCAAAAATTTGGTATGGATCTTCATGAGAGTTCGTATCCTGAATTTAGAAATGAAATTCATTACTGTTTGTATCCAGAATTTGGAGTGGAACTTCATTACAGTTCACATCTAGAATTTGAAGTGGAACTTCATTACATTTTATATTTATAATTCAAATCCTAAAACAGAAATCTTCACATATATGTATTATATGATTCCGAGGTTTTATATATGAATATGATTTTTATTCATAGGAAAAATATTGATGTGAACAATGAAAACATGGCAGGGGTAAATTCCATTGAGAATAAAATTTTCTTTATATCAGTAAAATTTATATATTCTTGAGTGTGGTGTGTTTGTGATTTTCAAAACATGAAGGAATGAAAAAATTCATATGAAAAACCATATTGACCTAACAATATCCTCCTTTTTGAAAACCACAAACAACCTTATGAAAATGTATATAAAAACCACAAAAAATATCATTAGAATTTGAAATTAAAACATATCAACCTTTGTTCATCGAAGATGATGAATACAACTAACTCTCCCTTAGGCATTGAAACTCTACGAATTGTATTCTTCATTTCCAAAAGATAGTTTTCATTATCATGGTAATGAAAAACTTCGTAATCAGAAAGTCCTCTTTACTTTATGGATTTCATCACATAGAAAATTTTCTTCTCCATTTTAAATTTTTCTTTATCCCCTTTTGTGTAGTTCTTTTTCCTTCTCCCCCTTTGTAATTTTTAAAATGAATTTATGGAAATGGAAATGAAAATATGTTAAAAAAAAGATTAGTATATAACAATACAAGATACAACCATCCAAAAATTTCAGTAGAGTTGAAAAAAAAATTACATCGAAAGACAAATGCAACAAATGAATGGATTTAGTCTATTTGCCTTCCTTTTTCTTCGGGATAATCTTATTCAGCATGGTTTCCAGCTTCATCAATTCTTTTTGATCCTCCTATGCATACTTCTCCAATGCTGAGATCCTCTCTTCTTTATCTTTCAAATCCTCGGCCTGAGCCTTATGAATTTACTCCTGCTTCACACGATTTTCCTCAATCTCAATCCGGAGATCTCATTCACCTTTTCAGTTATGATTAACCGAGTTAAGATTCCAATTCAGGTCCCTAACCTATTGAATACGAGAATTTTGTTCTTGGGTTAGATTTTTGTGAAGATCCTTAATCTTATTGTACTCGGTATCAACATTATTTTAAACATCACTCTGAAAACGTTCATTCTCAACTAAGCCATCATCAACTTACTTAGACCACTTAGTCACCATGCTTCATGACATTCTATGCACAACATAATTGATAAGGATGTTTCTTTGATTAGCATTATATTTCACAAACTTATCCATCAGCATGGATAGTGATTCCGATTTTAGGTTTTGACTGAGATGAATTATTTGGAACTTGGATTTTATGGTTTGAAATAATGGAATACTGTCCACCAATTTCATTAATGATTCGACCAAAAAATCATTACTGTGTGCTGATGACTCCAAATCCGATAATTGTCTTGGTGATTGTTCTTCTTCAATATACACCAACTTCCATTTAGAAGAACCACCAATTTATTTCTTCCTGATGATACCTTTTTGTTGGTGTATCCATGAGCACTTTCATTCCATTATCATTTTTCGGAATGGGTTCTTGCATTGGAGATTCTTCCTCGAATTCAGATACTTCAATAATCTGGTCTTCATATTGTTTCTCCTTTTCTTTTCCTTCTTCAGGATAATCCCTCTCATAACATACTTCCTCATTAGATAATTCATTTTCCTTCTCTTCGTACTCAACTTCATCTCTCTTACTTTATTTGTCATCACCCTTTCTCGGAGTGACTAATTTTAAAAATTCAGCATTTTATTGATAATCATCTACTTGTTTGATCAATTCATCAAGATCATCACTTCCTTCCTCTCCTTCTTCTTCTTCATCAACAACCTCTTCCTCTACTTCATCACCAGCTGTTTTCTCTACTTGGTCAACAGTCTATTTTCCTTTGGAAGTTTCTGGAGTGGAGTAATTCTTCCCAGGAGTCTCTGGTAATGGTTGACATCAATGGTTTCCAGAATGGGAATCTACTCATAATCCATCTCTGTTTCTTTATAAAGAGATTAAACGATATCTTCTTCTGACATCTTTATTTTCAATTTCTTTTCTTTGGCTTGACTTTCTAATTAATCCGAATCTTTTTCTCTTATGTCCTTAGCCTCAGCAGGGTCCAATCCGAACTGTGGTTCCCCTTTTTTTCTCTTCTACATGTCTTCACACCATTTGGCATCTACCTTGTGGATAAGATTTCTGTTTTTTCAGCTTGGGTGTTTTCTCTTCAGAAACCACTTACTTAAGCTTCCTCTTTTTAGTTTCATTCTTCACTGGCTCAAAATTTTCAATATTTTCTGGAATGATTTAAGCCATTAATTCTATCAAACTATAAATTGCTCTTGTTTACATAGAAAAATCCATATTCATCATTTTCAGTGTATCATCACTAACAAGCATATGCTTGCAATTCTGAACATTAGACTTACATGCATCCTTGAAAGAATCTAAGCACTGAACTATCAACATTGATAGTATATATAGGAACATGATGATGTAAGATCTGAAGATTACTTCCTTGATATTCTTGGCCGTTACAAGGACATGCCTTGTCAGATTTATTTTTCCTAGATTCACCAAAATGTCTAATAAATATTTGTCACATTTCATCAGGGTATCATTATCACCCTATCTCAAAACCAAGAATCCTTGTACCCAGAGATGAAGAATCTGATTATTAAAAGATAGGTGAGAAATTTTTGTAGTCTTAACTTAAGAAAGTCCAAATCATTGTCAGAAAATAATTCTAATAAAACTACATTGAGAATCTGGGAGTTTGTGTGAACAAAACTCAACTTCTCCTTTATATACTAGCCCTACCAATCTTTCTGCCTTGTTATAAGAATGTTTATTAGTCTTTCCATAAGACATGAATGGAATCCGTTCACTTCCATCTTTCTAATATTAGCTTTTGGATTCATGGAATTCTACCAGTAACTCCAGATAGACAACATCTTGATCTCTTTTCTTGGATATGTATGCATGTTCCCAACCATTCAAATTGATATTCTTAGAAATAATAGAATCATACTTTTAGAAATTCAGATGCACTAACCTCTCCCTATAAACTATTAATTTTGATATTGGCATTGTAGTTGACATATCTTGACATGTAGCTTCAATAGACATTTGTAATAGAGAGTTCTAGAAGATTCAGAACAGGCTATACAAAGATCAAAACGACCTTATGGAGAGAGGCATAGCTTCGAGACGTGAGAGCATTGAAAAACCGATGTGGGACGACCCTCGGGGTCCCATTTATATAGGTGATGGAGATGATATTTGAACTTCCAAAAACCATCTAACGGTTTAAAAACCCTTTGATTTGATCTGATGGTTGAAAACATACACGCAAGGAAATCTTGAATCCGATCTTTTGAGGTTTTTAAGAAAAAATGTCATTTTTAAGAAAACTAAAATCCGAAAAATTTAAAAACTCATAGGAAAATACCAGTAAGAAAAATATGACAATGAAAACTTATATAAGTAAATCATATCATTCAGACTATCTAGGAAGTTTATTAATAATAGGTGAAATTCTTCTTCAAGAAATATTTTACTACGAGAAACTAACTACGAAAAACATAATATTTAAAAGACTTTTAGAACCATAACATTAGTACAAAAATTAAGAGTACGAAAGCCATAGTACGAAAAGTATGAGTATGAAAATTTTCATAAAGAAAAATTTGAGTATGAATATTTTCATTACCATAGTATTTGTTCCGAAAATTTATATTACGAAAATTTCAGTTCCCAAAACTTCATTAAGAAAATGTCGAGTACAAAAATTCTCATTATGAAAGTTCCAGTTCCGAATATTTCCATTGTGAAATTTTAGATCTGAAAATATCCATTACCAAAATGTTTGGTTCAAAATTTTCATTATGAAAATTTCAATACGAAAATTCTGAAAAAGAAACTCATTATGAATAATTTTATTTAAAAATGTATGAAAATCATACTATGAAAATTTTGATTACAAAACCTTGAAAAAAAATTGACTACAAAAATATTTTTTATGCCAACATGAAAATGTACTCCGCATATGAAAAAGAGTTCTTTACTATAATGAGAATTGTTCAACAAGAAGATAATGATGAAGGATTACCTCACAGTTATCATTCCTGACATCTTTTTAATGTATTCAAATCTAACGGAGGGTAAGGATTTTGTGAAAATGACATCATATTGAACTTGCGTTCCGCTAAACTGTGGAATGATATCTCATTTCAGTGTTTGATCCCGAAGAAATATAACATTTGAAAACATTGTTTTTCCATGAAGAACAGTATTACATATTCCAATTATTTTTTCCCTGAGCATTTTCTCCGAAAGTTACTTTTCCTCTTATCTTCATTATAATATATTCAAAATAGTCTTTTTTACCAGTCATATATGGGGAACATCCACTATCCATGTACCATGTATTGTTTTTGGTATTTCCTTTATCTTCCTGAAAATATGAAAATGATTAGATATTCGGAATCCAAACTTGTTTGGATCAGATATTTTAGGGTAACATAATTTTGGGTATCCATATTTGTTTAGAGAAATACGCATTTTGAAGCCAAATAGATTGAACTCTATTCAAAGAATAGTTTTTCATCTGATGCCCACCACGTTGGCACTAGGTGAAAAAAGGGGCTTTTGAAGGAAAAAATAGTTCTTTTAGAAAATTGGTTTTTGGTGAGTATAACCTACTCCAGTAGTGTTTCCTTGAGGTATTATTTGTGAATACATCTTTTAAAAATATTCCTCATCAGAGGAAAACTTGTAAAGAAGCTTCTTAAGATTTTTTTTTTCATATTTTAGTTTGATGACTATATTCCTATCCTCAGGAATCATTTCCATAGAGTTATACTTTTCCAAAAAATCATTTTTCTTTGAAATATCATTCTTAAGTTCATTAAAAAGTTCTTCCTTATTAGAATTTGGGTTCTCAATGTCTTTAGATTGTTTTTCTAAAAGCACTTCATTTTTCCTAAGATCATTGGAAGGATCTAAAATTTCTTTAGTAAGAATTTAATACCTAGTATTAGCCTTGTCTAACATTTTATAAATTTTAATATATTTTTCATCAAGTAACCTGGAAAATCTAGATACTTATTTATATGATGGTTCTTCATTTTCTGAGGATGATGTATCTTCAATAAAAGAATTATTTTCGGAATAGTAATTCTTGTTAGGAGATAAATTTTTTAAAGCCTCGGAAGAGCATACCATGGCCATAATACATGTATGTAGAAAAAAAGTATTATAAATGATTCCCATATGCTTCTGAGTTGATGAATCATATTCAGAAGATTTACTTTCTGAAGAGTCTCCACATCTAGCACTCTAAGTAGTATTAGCTTTCAGACTTTTCTTTGCTTTACCCTTGTAAAAATTCTTCCCGTTCGGTTCATAATTCCTCTATTTTCTTTCCTTCTTTGTAATAATTGGGAAATTAGGTGGTATGTTTCCACTTCTCTTGCATTCATAGCATGTATCTTCTGAATCATAAATATCTTTCCATTCCATATTGTTATTCTTGGATTGGATATTTCTTTGACCAGCTATCATGTTCATTTTTCGAGCATGATTTTCTAACTCATTCTATGAGACTTCAGAGTCACTATATTCAGATTGGATAACAACTTTCTAAGACTAGGATCTAGTAACTCTCTCATGTTTTTTTCATTCATGTGATTTGATGTTGTTGTAAAAGAAACAACATCATTTCCATTCTTCTTCATGATGTGGTCAACATCTCTCTTCATCCTTGTTTCATGTTGGAGAAGGGTTCAAAACAGCTCATATAAGGAAATTTGAGTAACCTTCATATTCTCATCAATAACAGTTCTCTTTGATTCCCACTCATTGGGAATTATATCAATGATTTTCTCAACAAGAGCCTTATTATCCAGATCTTTTTCTCCAAAAAATTGTAATCTATTCACTATAGTCATAAATTATTTTTGCACCATAAAAATGGGTTCTTCATGTAGATAGTTAAATCCTTGATACTCATCATTAAACATAGCCCTTCTGGTCTCAATTACATTGGACGTACCAAAATGAGTAACCTCATGTTTCTTCCAAATAAAGATAGTTATTTCACAAGAATAAATTTTTCTATATATGTTCCAAGTCATTGATCAATGTAATGTATTTTGTACCTTATAGTTGAGTTGATAATTTTGCTTCTCATGGTTTGTGAAAGTTCTTACTTAAAAATCAGAAATTCTATAATCACCACTAAGCATAACAATGTTACCTACCCCAGTATTGATAACAAAAGTCTTCATTCGATCTCTCCAATACTCATAATCATTACCATCAACGATTGATGGTCATGTAGGATTTATGTTGTCGATGGTACCAACATATATTCTTGCAATTCTTAAAAGAACATTGGACAAAAACTTGTTAATACGAAATATTTGTAAACAAGAGAAACTGTTCAAAATAAATTATCGTTAAGTAAAAAAGTTAATCCGAACTATGATTCAAGAAAATAGTTTCTGAAAAAATATGCATCTGGAAAATGTGGATCTGAGAAATTATTAAGCAAGGAAAATATAGAACAATGAAAAACTGAGAAAAAAATCATTTATGTGAATATATGTATTTCAGAAACCTCCTCTCATACCAATTGTAAGACATAAATGACGATGTAGATGGTCAATATACAAAAGGGGGGTTAATTGTACACATTATAAATTTCCATATACAATAAAATATCTATGTTTAACAAATTTAAACAAAGAAAATTCACAAAATCTCTAACCAATTTTAGGATTGGTTTAGGGTATGATGTTATAATCATATAGTTCTATAAACATGCTTAAACCTGGATAGTAATTCCAATGACTGGTTCCAGAAATATGGTACTGGAAATTGAAACATAACCAATGATTACAATATTAGATTCTACATTAATGTGTACAAAATCTAAATGAATTAGTGTACATGTGTAAGAAAATATATGAATGTTACACTTTCTTTATAATACACAATGCAGCGGAAAAACAAGTAGTTAAACTACAAGTAACAAACAAGGAAACTTTTAACCCAAAGGGATGTGTATACAAAAAACATAGGTAAAGTTCCCTTGATTTATACTTTCATGAATGTCGGTCTTACCCACACCAGGGTAAGCCCTTGATATGTAGATCAGAGTCTCTGTCTTGTTATACTCGCAATCTCTAAACTTCAAAGTAGTTGGATCCTCTTTCTTCCTTATCAAGGAAGCCCTCGAACATCAAGGTAGTGGGAACCTTTGTCTTCCTATCCATAGATGCCCTTGAATGTAATCACCATTATTCATAGTTTCACTATGCAATCTTAATGAGAAGTTTAGTACACACAACACATGATAAGATTCTCTCTCTAGAAATCACTTTAACAGTGTGTGGTCTCTAGATTGATCAAATTCGGTTGTTGTTGAGAACATTCAAATAAGTTCCTATTTATAGGCTCGGTTGGAACAGTCGACTCTCATCTTCAACGATCATATTTTCCATAAATTTCAGACGGAACTGTACACATTTCACTGAAGAAACGGTTAGTTTCAATCAGAATAAACGACATCGTTTTATAACAAAACTTGTGTAACTGAAAGGATGACATCATTTTTTAAAAAAACAAGTGTATGGATAAGGAAAACTGTAATTCAGAATGTAATCAAATAAAAGTTAGTAGTCTAAATAAGTGGAATTCAGAGTCTATAATAAATAGATATTCGGATTCTATTTTGTTTGAATTTAGAATCTGAATTCTTGTGTAAATCCGGAGTTTTAATTTCAAGGAAATTCGGAGTCTGTTTTCATCTGAATTCTGAACAAGAACATACAATGTTCATAATCAGAGTTTATAAGAATTTAGAGTCAGAACTCAAAAGAGATTGGATTCTGAATTCAGATAACTCAGAGTGAGAATTTTGATAAGTTCATCCTCAAAATTCAGATTCTATCTACAAGAATGTTTGTATCCATAATTCGGAAGAGAACTTCATAAGAGTTTATATCTAGAATTTGGAATGTGGCTTCATGAGAGTTCTTATCTAGAACTCAGAATGGAACTTTATTAGAGTTCGTATACAAAATTCTGAATAGAACTTCAAGGGAGTTAGTATCTAGAATTCAGAAAGGAACTTCATTATAGTTCGTATCTAGAATTCAGATAGAAACTTCATTACTATTGACATCATGAATTCAGAGTGGAACATCATTATAGTTCACAACCATAATTCGGATCCTAAAATAGAATGCTTCATATCTAAGTATTATATGATTCCGAGTATTTAATATGAATCTGATTTTTATTCTTAATAATAATATTTATGCGAACAATGAAAACATGGTAGGTGTAAATTCCTTTGAGAATGAAATTTTCCTTATATAAGTAATATATAGATTATCTTGAGTATAGGGTGTTTGTGATTTTCAAAACAAGAAGGAATGAAATAATTCATAAGGAAAAACATATTGACTCAACAAGTTGAAAATACCTGATAGACTAATGTGTCCCTATCATCAGTCTACACCCTCAGAAAACATTAAACAAGTCGGTCTGACCTCCGACTAGTGTGCTCAACAAAAGGAGGACTGGAAGTCTCTCAGCATTTAAACCCAAAGCACGAGCCAAACTGGGCGCAATAAAGGAGTGTGAAGCTCCTGTATTGAACAAGACATAGGAATGTGTACTAAACAAGTTGATCATACCTCGAATGACTTCTGGCCCTCTTGGAACTGCTTCCTTCGTGGCGTGAAATTGTCCACTTCCAACACCCCTACCTCTCAACTTCCAGACGCCTCCCCGACCATGCATTGGTCTAGGTCCCGGAGGGGCATCCTGAGGTCGGCCTCCTATTGCAACTCCTGCCCTTAGAGGAGTGGGTGCTTTCTACCCTAGCTGCTGCTGTTGAAAGGGTCATGCTGAAACAATAGTTGGGGAGTTGGGCACTGAACCTTCCCAACCTATCTATATTGTACTCTATCATGGAATAGATTCTAAAGGATCATAAAGAATCCACAATTGAACCATCTCAGTCTTCATCCTGAAAGGAAATGTCAAGGGCTAAGTGATCGGAACTGGAACTACTGAGGCATGCTTCCTTCTAGTCGAAACCAAGAGGGTCTTGATGGCGGAGGCCTGCTACTGATGGCTTTCCCCTTCAACGAGCCCAATTGGATTCCCTCTCTTAATACACCTCCCAGTGTGTGCATCCTCTCCCCCACATTATCCTTATTCATGACCTCCATGTACGTTGGTAGGGTGAAGGTAGTAACGTCATACTTAAGAGAAGGTTGATGTGCCTTCTCCAAACATCTCGCCTGAGACTTCTCATCTAGAAAGAGGTCTAGATCAAAGAGAAAGAGATCATTGAACCTGATCTCCAATTCACTCAAAGACATACTCCAATACTGGAGGGAGATAGATCATGCCTCTTCTCATCCTTCATCTTGGAAGAGAGGAATTCCACCCTGAACTCCTTCTCGAAGTCAATCCATGTAACCTCAGTCTAACTCATGTCCCCAAGATAAAGCATCCACCACAGACGCGTTGCTCCAGACATCTGGCTCACCGCTAGAGGAACCGAGTACTCTGTCGGTGCCCAAAGAATGCTGAAATCTATCACCAACTCCTCAAACAAGATCTCTATATCCATGTCTGAGATGCTTCCCTCATACTTCTTGAGGGTCTGCAACTGAATTTCACGATGCATCCTCGACCACTGATCATCTTCCTCTACTTCGTCAGCCCTCTATCTATCATCCATGTCAACCTCCTGAGCCTTGATCACCACACTACTAGTTTTCATCTCACTGGTGCCATAGCTGCAAGGTAATCATGGAATGCCTATGCTCGAGTAGTGTAGAATATTGACCTCAAAACTTTTTAGACTTCTGATTCATTTTAAATCCCCAAAAAACCCATAAAACACATGAACACAAGTCATTATGATGCATGTTCCTTCTCTAGGGTTTCTACCCTACAATCAGTGTAGCCTCACATGGTTGTTTGGTAGGACAAGATTCCTTTAATCAGATCATGGGGGGCCCTAAAATCTTGTGTCTTTTGTGTTATTACCTGACCTAATTCACGCACCATGATCACCCAACATTGTTCCCATAGCATCCCATGAAATCCTCAAAGAACCTAACTCAAGTCCCCATCCTATCTCTCATCCTCTGCCTCTGATATGATTCTGTCACGACACACCATCACCATGATTAGCGAAGGGACAACAGATTGCCAGACCCTTCCATCTTGATGTTTATGGAAAGATAATGACCAATGAGGCCCACTGTCAATAGGTCCCGGAGTGGTGACTAGCACCAAGGGTTTATAATCAAACTCTTGATGGAAGGCATTACAATTTTTATGTAATTGGAACGAGAGATAAGATAGTAAATCCCAACAACAACAAAACTGTAGGTAAAACTCAAGTAAAAATAAAACCATTCACATATGCATGTTATAAAAGTAAATACCACAATGTACAAGGGGACTACAAAGATAATGTACCATGTAAATGAAAAAGAACAACAACAACTATCCCAACATCTGATCTAGTATGACCCTGCACAATCCCAGAATTTCTCCTGGAAACCTGAATGAAATTTTATATACATGGGCGAGCATACAAGTATACTAATTTGGGAAAACCAAAAACTCTCTTGCACATGTGGGGAGGCATTCTAATTCCCTGTGAGAAAGAGAAAACCAAAGATCCTAGCAAGGAAAACTATCATCCTGAGAATCACCAAGGAACACATCTGAAATAACAGAATACAAGTAATATATAGTAATAGACCATCTTCATTTGGTACCTTGTTCCACATTTCCACTGTTTATTGAAGACATCCTAGGCATCGAACCAATACCTCAATTCTCACCACCGTCGCCCTGCCACACCCGGCCCGTGCACACCTAGGCTACAACCAGACAACCAGCCCTGGAACACCTAGGCCGCAAACACCACACAAAACCATGCCTGCAAACACCTGGGACAGAACAACTATTGCCATTCCTGAAGACACCTGGGCATCGTCCCAATGATTCTTTGGAACAAGCTACCCACACACACCTGTACCAACCACCAAAACTACCATCCCAAAAGAATCATGGGCTATAATGGACCTCAGGCCATCACAACATTCCCAAATAGTCTTGCGATATTCAGAAATGGTAGCAGAAATGGAGCTAATAACCATCCACTCTTAGGAGTGTTGGGAAAAACACCCTACCCCCCAAATGGGGTTTTTCAGCACTAAGTACTAAACATTGGTGGGGCGTGAATAAGAAACAAAAAAACTACAGTTATACGTATAGGTAACCAGAACACATCAAAACCTAGGTGTTCCAAAACCTATGAACAATCACCCTCATTACTATTTATTCATAAAAGAACAACAAAACACTCACTACCTAGTCACAACTCATTCCCAAAACCAATACCCAATTTAATCCATTCTTGTTTTCGCATTTAAGTAATCACATTAAGTGAATTCTACACCACTGAGGAACTAAGAGTCATAACCACAAGCCATGAAAATAGAAACATCCAAACAACAATTTAAGAATTCACACCCAGTTCTCATGTAATGTCACAACAACAAAGGGATCAGTGAGATCCCTCCAAGTATTGGAACCAATCCATGCCCTGTGATACAACCCCACACTGCATCAAATTCACAAAAAACAATTATGTCACAACATAGGATCCCATCCCCATACAAATCACCCTTTAAATATGAAACAGTGCACACACTGACTACTATTACACTGTAGGGAAACTTCCATGTCCAGGAACATCATTCTCTATGTTTTCTTCTTTCTGTTTAGTTAACTGGGGTGATCACACAAGGATAGTTGTTCACTGGGTATTAATTTAATCGGCCGAGAATACATAATTAACTAGTTTCCCATGGTGTATCCTTTCAATTATCACAGAAGTCAAGGTTTCATTAGTGCACAAGTAAAGACAACCAAAGTCCATGATTTTCCGTGAGCATGAGACAATACAGTTCACATCAAAATCAATAAAGTGTAATAAAAATGTATCAAAACATTGATAGAACTCCCCCCTTCATTCTTTAAATGTCTATTTATTATCTTCACTAATGATTTGGTTCCATCCATTCTGCAGAATCAGTAGGATACCATCCCAGCATGATACACCGTATGTAGAGTCGAATGAAAACTCCACCAGGATGATCAAGTATCAATGTTCTTCTCCACAAGCCAAGAACGGTGGATGTATGACTTGCAGGGAAACAACGTCGAGGAATCCAAGGGTAAGTAGAAATGCTTTAGCATAGGTGCACCACTCTCCTCGGGAAGGGGGCACTCAATGCACACCTGGAAGAATGGAGAAGAAAAAGTGGGAGGAAGAAGAAGTGATTCCCTTGCGATATAAGTATGAGATCTGTTTGTCATTAGATATAGAATTTTGAACGACTATAATGTCGGATTATGGTTTCACCATGTGGTTGTGTGGATACACATGATGGAATTAATTATTATTTAATGATTTCCATCAGAAAAAAGGTGGAAACAGTTGTGACATTTATTGGATTTTAATTAAACTGAGGGGCACATTACACAGACACATAGTTGGGTCTGTTGAGTGTCACCCCACTCTTAGGAATTTGAACATTGATTGTGAGATAAAAAGAAAATGGATTTGAACCACTACAAAAAAGAAAAAGGCTAAAATAGGTGTTATAGGAGAACTGTAGAAGAAAAAACACGACAAGGATGGGTGACACTGATCGTGTCATACCAATCATGCCACACACCAATCGGTTGCCCTAATTTTGGAGGCACAGATCGGTGACACATCGATCGTGGCACACTGATCGGGTGGACACCGATCTGGTGCACTCAGATCGTTCGCACGCCGATTTGTTGTTCGTCGATCGGTCACACGCTTATCAGTCGCATGCAGATCGGTCACACGCCGATCGGTTGCACTCCATTCGGTCAGACGTCGATCCGTCACATGTTGATTGGTCGCAGGCTGATAGGTCGTATGCTGATCGGTCACATGACAATCCATCGCACACCGATAGAGTGTCCTACCAACGAGATGCCACCCTTTAGATCCAGAATTTGTAAAAGGGAAGGGTCAAGAGGGTCTGGGACATTACAGAAAAAACTATAACAACACCAGAAGGAATCTTTTACCAAACCACCCCTAGCGACATGCAATTCATTGTGGTTTGAGATGGCCATACACTTAATTACAACTACTTCATATGTGACGAAAAGATTAAAAAATGCACATTGACTATTGTATAAATGCTTAACCTTGCATTGATACCATTTTTTCATGAACCATCATGCGTACCCCAATAACATGACAAATAGAGCTGACCCTAACATAGCCTGAAGGGCATTACCGATCCCAATGGGTTGGAGACAAGCTTCTAACATCACACAACATGCAAGTTGGAATGATTTTTCCACAAACAATGAAGATGAAAAGAAACAATACATTATGCATAATCTAATTATTCTCCACCGGTAGTACTATAATAGAAGTCAACAATGAATCCATGAACCCAAATAACTAAAATCATTGTTTAAAATGAGAATATAGCCTCATTGTCCCTATGCACAAAACTCACCATAACCAAATCTCAATAACTGGATCCAAATCCATGTGATATGTACTCTTTGATTGAACATGGATGTAGAAAGTCAAAAAATACTTTAAGGAAGATGTAGGGGTGAGCATAATCCAATTAAGATACTACCAAGGATTCCATCACAAATGCCAAAAATAAATTATCCAACAAAAAGATTTCAAGTTTCTAATAAATTTGTTTTGAAATTAAAAAGTATATCTAAACAAAAAATGATAAACATTTTCAAATGATGGAAATAAAAATTTTAAACAACTATTATATTAATGTCTTACACAATCAATTGTTTTATTAATATTCCATCATTTAAAAAATCATTTATTATCATATTTATTTCAATCTTTTGAAAATGTATTTTAGTTTTTGTTTAAATATTTATTTGAATTTTCAACCCTGTTTACATAAAAATTGAATGCTTTTCATTGATAATATATATTCAATATTTGTTATGTAATATTTGGTGGTATCCTACTGGGAATAGGATCACACCATACATTTTCCTTCGGGTATTTTTTTACTTTCTCCTATCATGTTCGATCAAAGATTAGAGATCTAATGGAGTTAGATCTATCTATGGAGCTTTGGTCCTTATGGTTTGTGTCCATAGGTACCTTGGTGATGTTTTCGAATTTTATACATGGGTTTTAGTGATTTAGGCTAGCTTATTCCTTATTTAAATTAGGTACATTACTCCCAGTAAAGTTTCTTTTTTTTATGAATATATCTTGTTTTTTTCATCTACATTGTATGCGGAAATACCATTCCCACTTTCTTGTTGTGTGATTCCAGGTGCTACTCACGTACCCATGGGGATTGAGAATTCACATTTTCTATTTCCTGGTCTGCTCAGTTATCAGGTTACCAGGGTACCCGTGCATCATTGTGACAATGAAACAATAAACACTAGAACAAAGGGTTTTAATTATTTAGATGTAGAATAACATTCCCACACATCTTAATCTAGAATATAGACACAATATGCGCATAAGGATTACTTGGTGTTTCAATCCAAAATCAATGACAATTGAAATGACGTTGAAACTATGAATATTGATATTTCGGATTGTTTTGGTGTTTAGGTTCATCACTAGTGATAAAGGAGGAATAATGAGGTAGAAATTCCGATGTGGATCATAAATTCTAGATGGATAAAAATGGAAATATACCACTATCAATGAGGCAGAGATTTTTCAAAACTGTCTTTCCACCGTGTGTCTGTCACTATTCTAAAGGGGTTGTGTTGGAAGGTTACATTGGGATCCCTAGATGGTCTGAAAAAAAATGTTCCACCCATGATGAATTCGTCAATCTAGGATTTCATGTTTTTGCCTCCCCACATTCTGTGTTTACTAAACAATGAATGTTTATCTATTGGATAGAATGTTTTGTGGGAATTGATACTACTATCCACGTTCAAACCACTCTTCTTGAAAAAGTTGGGAAAACACCAATCATTAGTGTCTTGAGTCCCTAAGACACCCATGAACATTCTCATACAACCAAATAACATTCCACTGACCATAATAAAGATTCATAATCCAAAAGAAAAATAGGGTCGTACCTACCAAAAATTTTGGATCATATAACTATAGAGGTAATCTACACTTGATTCCAATAACGTAATGATAATTCAACTAATATATATTTTCAGATACCAAAAAATGAATGAATTTATCACAATATAATTTTTTAATTTATTAAATTAATTATAAATAATATGTGATATCCTTTTTCTCTTGTTTTGGAATTTTATCCATTGTTAATATTTTATTCTCTTCCATTGATCACAATGATTATTTTTATGTAAATCAGGTATTGATGATATATTGTGACAAAAAAGAAAAGTTGGGAACTGCCCATTGCATGCTTCGGTTTGACCCATAACCTGCATTTTTTATCATAGTGGTCATATAATTATTTATAATTAATTAAATATCATTAACTAATTCATATATGTTTAATTTAGTATTGAATTTAATTTTTTACATTATTAAATATATTTTTGGAGATATGATTATTCATATTTATTTATTCATTATTATAATAAATTCGATCTATTTTATGAATGAATAAAAATTATGTTATCATCTTAAGGTGTTTAGAAATCTATGTGGATAACACAATATTAAATGTCATGTAGACTAGAGGTGTACTAATTGTACTAGTGTTTAATGAACTAAAAATTATTTTTTGTACAATAAATGTCCCCCATTAGTTCTCATATACATTTCTCCAGACTCTTACCTCTCCTTTATATTATATGTACAAATTTTTGGCATTTGTGTTATCGTCAGTCCTTGACTATGTAAAATGGAAACTATTTAAAATTGTTAACCAAGAGAAGTCTTATGAGAATGAATATTCTATTGAAAATGGTGTGAAAAGTACAAATAAATTATTAAAAGGACCATTAGTCTTGTAGTAATTTTGTGAAGTAAAAAATATATTTTGATTTTCATTACATTATCCTGAAATTATATGAGAATTTTTTGGTACAATTTCTGATGGAATTTGAAGAAGAGGAACATGAAAAAGGGATTTGAGTTGGAGAATAAGAATAAAAATATATGACAAATAAGAAGAGTAATAATAAGATGATGATTATGATAAATGTTAGGCTACTGATGATTCAAACGATAAAAACAACAAAATCATTATCAGCATATACACCACAAACTTTACAAAAAGAAATGAATGTTGACATGGAAGTATTAGGTGATGAAAAATAATAATCTAATGAAGTATAAAATCCATCATAAATATACAGGGAAAAAGATTAACAATAACAAAAAAAAACATTGAGATAAAATTAGATTTTATATTGATTATGACATTATTAAAATATGTGAAGAAGAAAATGATTCTCAGAACGACAATGAAAAAAATGAGATGGAGTAAAAACTAGATATAGAATAATCTATACCAAATGATTAGAAATATTTATCTTTTTCCAAAAATTATGAATAGATTTTTTTAGAATGTTTTTGACTATATTCTACAAACCATGAAAAGGTTATGTGATTATATTCCTTCGCATATAAACAATTAGTTTAGAATAATGTTGATTTAAAATATTTCCATGAAAAGACAATGAATTAAAATAGATCATCTAATAATGTTTTTATGTGTTCATATAATATTTAATTATATCTAAAGGTTCACGAAGATCAACTCTTAAAAGAAAATAAACATTCACCATAAATTGAAAATTCCACTGATAATTACCCAACAGATGTTTTTGATAGAGTTATTTTTTTGAACGAGTTCAAAGATAAAACTGGTGATCATTTTATAGATGTAAATTTGTTGAATGAAATGGTTCAATGATTAGATTTACAGAATAGAAAACCAGTAATATGTGATGATGAATATTTCCTTGTGAATGATCAAAAAAAATGACATATGATGATTTTTAAGGGCTTCATTCCTAAATTTAGATGCAAAAATTAATGGATGACCATAATGTAAATCATAAATAATTGGTTCCTATGTCTTATAAGGATATTGTTGATTTTTATAAAATGAAATAAATTTTGAGAAATATTATTAAAAAATTATGAACTTTTTTTTAAATTTTACTCTTGTTGTATTTTGTTAAAAAATTATTGAATGACTATTAAATCTAAATAAAATATTCAGCCAAAAACATTATTTATGAATGTATTCCAATTAATATTTAATGTATGTAATTTTTATATTTCATCCATGACTAGTTATTTCACATAAAATTCATCAGTATGTTAACTCTATAATATTTCAAAAATATCACTTCAATATTCTCGTTCAAAAAAAATGTGTATACATTAATATAGTGTTGGAAATTTAAATAATAAGAGAAGTTTCTAAAGGGGGAATATTTTTATATATTTTCCAAAGGGTGAGATGTGATTCTATGGGTTGGGGACTGAATTGATAGTCTCAATAAAACTATAAAGATGTTATAAACTCTATGAAGAATATCATTTATTATTTTTAATGTATAATGGTTAATATTCATTTCAAAAAAGATATTATTGTGTTATTTTATGTGTTGTTATTAATGCTTCAAAAATGATGCTATTATTTTCAAATAAGTCTTACAAAATAAAATTCATTTTTTATATTTTGGATATCACAAACCCATTACTAATACATTAATTTAATAACTTTATATTTCACAAGTTCCTTTTTATGTTTTTGAATAATACATTTCTTTATATAAAATCCAAAAATAAATGCAATAAAAACAACTAAAAACATATTATTTTACATAAAAATATATTGGAATGAATGTGTGTATGATAAATTATAATGACATGTGTTTTGGTTAGTGGTTATAGTTTTCAGTTACTCTAAAAGATCATGACAATCAGAAAAATTGTGGTACATATTCATTAGACATGAACTTATTCAATTTATGGGATAGTTAATCAATAAGGATGTCCATCAGAATATCCAATGTTTATAATTTGTTTATTAGAATTATATATATCACAAAGAATCAAAAATATCATTGTAGTGGTTATAATAAAAATTAAAATGGACTATAAAATTATAAATCATCCATAGATCACATGTGGAATATCATGATCAGTATGAGATATGAAGTGTAAGCTGTCTGATGTCATTGGAACATGCTAAAAAATATGACCATTGTAAAATTTCATAAAAATAATAGGTTATTATAATTGGTGATAGTTGATTAAATTCCTAACTCTTGTAATCTATAGATTGAAAAATAGGAACAACTTCTTCATATAATTTTTAATTCATTAAAGAGATGATATTTTATAGAATCCTTGTGAGGAATGTAATACATTATGTGGTATTTTAATTTATAATTTTATGTCCAATAGTTGTACTGATCAATTGATTGTGTTGATAGAAGGATTCTTAATTGAATCCATAAGAGTGTGGGATTATAGGGATTGAAAGAAAAACATCATTCATCATACCGAGGGATTTCAAATTCAGGAATGAAAATGTTGAATCAGATCATCGTATTACGGTCTATTGGGGATTGGAAGAAAGAAATATTTCTCATTCATATGATCTTGGGATATCCTAGTAATGATGTAAATACCTTATTATATTTATAGAAAAATATGGTTACACTTAGTCATGATTTCTGACTACTTTAACTCATATTAGAAAAGTGTAGATTATTTTATAAGCATTTTCTTCTTCCTTTATATTATATTCATTTTTTTTATTGTTAATAAGAGATATATTTAATGTTGTCCATGTGTATTAAAAAGTTATTTTTATACCTATCAGTCCAAAAAAACTATTTTATCAAGGTTTCAATGATACCAAAATTGTATAATTTAATCGGACTATTGTTGTATCACATTGTCTTAGTATAATAATTAAAAGATATGTGAGTATGATAATTTCATCTTCTGAGTTATTGTATTTTCTATTAGATTAATTTTAAAACTACAATTCTCACCCTAATCTAGACATCAAATACTCTTTCCATCCAATAACTTATTTATGGTTCACATATCTTCCATGCATATTTGTGCTTCCATATAAATGAAAATAGTGGAGGGTTAAAAGTTGAATGATATTGAACTAGGTTATCGAAATGGATGATTTATAAAAAACTAAATTATTATACATTAACATAGAATTCATGTTGTGGAACATTAAAATTTCTCAAATTAATTTTTTGTACATCTACATTTGGATAATAATCATTATTTCCCCTAAAAAAACAAAACACAATGTTTCTTCTATTTTAATAATTAGGAAAACATAATAAATTTTAACAAGTGATACAAAAAAAAGAAACACATACATACTCCATTGGAAATGATATGGTTAATCCTTATACATGATTGCATGAATTTAATAGAAAATATTTGTTTCACATTGGTTTTCAAAAACATCACAATAACTTTATTAAGTGATTTTTCACATAACTCCAAATGAGTGGTATTATACCTCATCTTAACGTACATATAAATTTTTCAACAAAAAAATATGTTAATTATTAATATTGAATTTAAATGACTATAATATCATGTTAATGACATTACATGCCTATCAGAGCTTGTTTGTTCACTTATAACACGAACAAATAATATTTTTCTATTATTATATAATAAATATAAAAATTTCAAATCACTATATAAACTGTACCAATTAATATGAGCATTATATTTATGTTTGGTTCATTCTATAAGATAGAAAGTGATTCAAGGAATGTTATCTTAGCTTTTTATGTCAATCTGATGAAATTTTATCCTTTTTTACACCCGGTGGGAGATTTGTATTTTAAATTAAACAATAAAATTGTACATATTGTATTCCATCATATTAAGCACCATGGGTGTCCGATGGTTATGGAGTTTATTCATATAGATGAAAAATGGCCATTTTATTGTTCTCCCATGATATCGTGTTCAGTAAACTATGTTCACATTGAATTGTTACAATTTTTATAATTTTCCACATAACAGTAAATTTAATGGAAAAATGAATCATTGGATCATACAATGAAATTCGTGTATCTGAACTATATGATAATGAATCATATAGAAAATAAATTTCATAAATATCCTTTACAAATATTTCATTTAAATCAGAGTCTGTATGGCTTGTTTTGACCCCTAACCATATGATTTTTCAATTATTACAAAAATATCTATTATGTAAAATTATACCTTACATTACAATGATCAATCTGGGCATCAAATAAATTCTTGTTTTAATCCAACATATTAGAAATTTTTCAAAGAATATTACCCTTGATTTTAATATTAATTGAATGTTTTTATATTTTTAACCCCCCTGTATAGAGATAAATCATTTTAATAAAATAATGAAATGTTACTTATTATTTTCCATCATATACGGGTGAAAATATTCTGTTGGACATTGAATTGATTCATATGGATCAGAAATTTATCAATTATCATTATCTGATAATTTCATGTCAATACAATTGTTTTTACACATTATTTAACCCTATAATGTGAGTTTTCACATAACACCAAATATGATATACAAACCATAGTTTCCAATATAATAAGAAATTCAAGAATGTTATTGATGTTAAAATTATTACTATAAATTATAAATGTCAAAAATATTTTCATCCAATTATTTCATGTTAATATAAGCTTGATAGGTTGGTTTTAACTCCTAAACACCTACCTTTTTTAATACTAATCAATTTGGGTATCATATTGACATTCTATTGATTCAAAAAATCCAACATTATTTGTGGAATGTTCTCCACGATTTACACATTTATCTAATTTAATATTCACATTTAGGATACCCCATTTTGGGAGATTTTCAATTTAATAAAACAATACAATGGTACTAGTGGATTCCAATCATACAAAGTCACACAAGAATTAAATTGATGCGAGATAAACCCCTATAGATCAAATATCACATAGTGTTTTTCCTATTATATAATTTCAATCCATGTTCATTTCCATGGTATTAAATTCCATTGTTTTATTTTTCCATTAACTACAAATATAAATGAAAAATGAAAATTTTGATCTTATCGACAAATATAGATATCAAAACGACGTCCTCATGATTCATACAGATTATAAATATATATTGAATTATTGTAGATTGATTTATGGGTAATTAGAGAATATCATTATTTTATGATTTGACACTATTCTTTATATGTTTCCTAGTTTTTAATCCAATACTAATAATAAGTTATTTTAAGAAAATAATTAAAGTAAAAAAGAAATATATATTGAACCAAATATTTTAAGGATATATTTGATATGTGTTTAAAATTTAATAATAAAAAATATATTACTGGTTATTTTCTTATGTTTTATCATAAATATAAATGTATTTAGTTGGTTTTTATTCCATACGTGGTAAAATTTTAATTTATGAAAATGTAAATTTGTTTTGTGAGTTTATTAAAATTTAAAAACAAAATGGCACATTCTATGTGAATTGGAAACCAGAAATAGGATGTGAAGAAAACCACCTTGAAATGATTCGTTTTGTAGGAACATGGATTCTACACATGTCTATTGGGGAAGGGGATTAAAATAAATATAAATAAAAAATATAATAAAAATTAATATAATAAAAAAAAATATATTAGAAAACATTATCATATGATGCATGGGACCATAACCCTGGATTATATATTTCCATAGTGCAATGACCTCACCTCACAATAGTGTGTTTACCATCATAGGAGAATGAATATAGCCTCAAAATATTTCACATGTTGTGTCATCCCATCAATAATGGGATCCATATTCTTATCCCATGAACTAATGATTTGGTAATCATTGTACTATGTTTAATGTTGTACCTATGTTCATCATGATAAATTATTTGATGAAATATCTCATTCTCAACATGTAAATTTTTCAATGGTCATCTAGAAGATATGTTAAATCATTCTCAAATAGATCATGTTACATATATATATAAATATGTAAGAATAAATATTTAATATATTAAAAATCTATAAAATATGTAACCTCATGGTCATTATGATATTGAATTATCAAACAGAATGATATTCTAACTATATGTGTACTTTTCTCCCATAATTATAAACCAACAAGATATAACTATAGATTTGAAAACTATATTAAATAAATAATATAAAAATTAGTTGATAAATACCTCATGTAAAATCATTGATAGAGGATGAGTCCCATGACAATGAGGTAGTCGTTAAATCACACGAATTTCAGAATGATGTGATGCCTCCACCTATATTCAATTAATTCAAATTTCAAACATATAAAAGGATAATCATTTTTTAAATTATACAATCCAAAAATATTCATGCGTAGTATTGTATCCTCGGTGGACTAATGTGTATCCATTTCACGCAACATAGATTGGAGAACACCACTCAGGACTCTATCTAAAATGTCGACATCTCCCACTTTTGGAAACTATTGTTCCTTATTCACTATAAAATTTTAATATTTCTAAAATTTAAATGATATTTTCCATTTACATTGGATGAAACTCAATGGGAGAACACTCTAAAATTACATTATGTAAATGAAATCACAAAAATGTGGGTTTTTAAGCATATATAAGAAATTAAAATGAATTTATTACATGAAATTCCATCCATAGTCAATCAAATGTGTCTAGAGGGAGTGAAGCCTAGTCACGGGTTGTCAAAATAAATCTATTAGGGTCATACATGAAATGATCAATCTAGATAAAAAATAAAGAAGGACCATATCCCATTGGATTGTATTTCTCATAAAATGAAAATTCATGGATCTTGTCATTATCTATTCCCATAACAAGGACCTATCCTATGCGTCAATGAATTGGATCAGTATAATCCTATTTCAAAAATACGAAAATAATAATTTTAATGATATTAATATATTTGATTATATGTTAATGAAAAATATAAATAGTTTTTTATTTTCTATCATAACTCTAGCAATAGAAGTATATTCCTCACCAAAATTATGTGGATATGGTCATAGTTCTGCTATCATGACTAAATTCATTGAAATCATTTATATTTGAAAACACATGGACAATATATAAATGAAAGAGGCCATATTTATAATAAAATAAAAAATTGACAAAGAGTTGAACATTTCTAAATAGCCCTGAAACCAAAGAGTGTAAAAAACATTATTCCATTGAGCTGAAATTAAAATAATTCATTTTTCCCTCAACTGCCTATCTATAATATTTATTATCTACATCATTTTTATATATAATGCATTGATCTAGAAATTGTGATAATAATACAATCATCTTGCGTTCATCTCATTCAACAAAAAACATTCCTCAGTATTACACTTTTACAAGAACATTTTAATTTGGATTAGCTATAATGGTGGGGATGAAAACATGTTCTACACGAGATAACAAAATGAAAATTATGTTACTGACTCATTAATCTCTATATTATATATTTTTAATCTTTTCCAATGTAAACTGAAATTGATTAAATTATTTCGATGTACTGGATCTACCCAATTACCCTTAACTAATATGTATGTCAACATGTTTTTTATAAAAAATTTAATGAAATATTTTAATTGGTCTATGTAATATCCAAAATAGATAGTTGGATAACCATTGTAATAGTACATTGTTTTTCATTTGGCATCAACATATTAAATTTTAATATAAATTGAATTATCATCTATATATTTTTACTGATGGATTGTAAATGATGGATTTCTATATGGATTTTCAAATTTATCAGTCTTTGTTGGGTCACATAATTCTTATAGGTTATGTACCTAAATATTTCACAAAATTTATTAAATAATATTTCATAATGAAAATAGTACTATACATCAATAATAATTAAAATAAAATTATACTAATACAATTTTTTATCTAGTTAGGAAATGATGCATAATGGGAATGATGAATTAGATACCCACATGAACATGGAATATCATATTTTATCATATGAATGTGTTTCAAGTAAATGATAATTATATCATTAAAGGATCATATTATATATGAAAAAAACATGTAAAAATTGAATAGTAAAATTGATAAAACATTTACATCAACAACGGGGAAACTAATGAAGTAATGAAAAGGATGAATTGATGAAATTTTACCACTTCAATGTTTCCCATATTATATATAGTTCATTATCTATCAATCCTATCATAATTCTTGTGATGTATTATCTAATTTCGTTTCAATATCAATATGATATTAATCACAAAATGTATGACACTCATCCCTCAAATAACCTTCTCTATTGATAATTCTGAATGAACTCAATAATATATATATATATCATTTTAATGTATTCAAATACAACCAAGTAGGATACATCCACCTAATTTTAACCATACCAATAGAAATTACATAAATTTTTATGTGTTCCATCTAATGATGAACAACATCGATAAATAATTGTGGATATAGTTTCTCTAATTGAAAATGTGTAAGAAAAATTTTGTCCAGTAAAATTAAAAAATATACCATAAATTTACCTTTTAATCAAATGTGACTAAAAAAATTAGACATCAGAATTAATGTCTGATCAACATTGTGAGATAAAAAATCTGAAATTCTTTTTTGTATCTATCTTTTTATGTCGTATGTTATTGTCATTATTTTTTAACACTTTCTAGAAAAGTATCCATCAGGCACCATGAGAATCATCAAAATAGAATAAAATATCATTTTTTCCTCATCATATACTATGCTGATGGAATGTATTTCATGTTACCCTCACCCAAATATAAATGAATTTATTTCATTAATCCCATTTTGTCTATATCACATCGTGAATTTACATTGTCATTTTATTTTCCACAGACACCCATGGTAGTCCCAAATATATTATCACAAAAAACATTAATGTGAATGACATTAGTATTATGTTTTAATATGTTAATTTTCTATTAAGGGACATTAAAAAATATTTTTCTCCTTCTGATTATGATTTTATATTCTTTCAACAACACAAATAGTTTCTAAATAAGTAGGCAACAAATCCTAAAATTTATATTCAATGTCAATGTTTTCGTTTTCAAACTCTAATAATATTTTAACTCTAGTCATGATCATTTGTGTAGGGATTAATTCTCTAGAATCCTAAAAATAAAAGTTGTTTTTTTTAATTTTCTTGAGTGCGAATAAAACATATGTGGCTCATGTATATCCATTTTTTATAAGGATTAATTCTTATTTTATTTTTTCATTTATTCCATCCAGGGAATGATTATTATCCTTTTATACTCCAACCTGATAAATTTGTATAACATGGGAAGTAATTGATTATCTATAATAAAATACCCTATAGATTGAACATTACATTCTTTTCAAAATCATATGTTATTACACCATCACCCAAAATTAATTCAAATAATTAGTCAATGATAATGGTAAATGTCAATATTATCCCACATGTTTCTATGTCAATCAATAATATTTTATAGTAAAAGAAATTTTTGTTTCATACAATGTCATCGATGATGATTATAAAGCACCAACACCATGGCCTTTGTTTATGTGTTTCAATTACAAAAAGTCCTAGAAGAGTTGAAATCATCTACTACTAACCCATATTAATAAAATTGAATATCATTAGCAATTTTGGGGTTCCTCTGATTATGATTCGTCTATTTATGTGTCTTTATTCGGATGCTAATCATATCAGATTCCTTATATCATTACACAAGTCATATCATTACATTAGAAACATTAGATGACATAAATAATATTTTAAACCTCATAATCAGAAGAAAGAGACAGATATCTTTTAATGAAATATATACCCCCTTTTCATAGTCTAATTTGGATAAGTCTAATTTACCCAATTATCTATATATTTGGAAGTTCAATAGACAATACAATTATCAAAATAGAATGTTTCTTTTATAAACAAAATAAAGTTGTTTTGAAATGATTTTCTATTCTCATATGTGAAAACTATTTTTTTTGTCATCATACGATCATGGTAAAATGGTTCCAGAATCAAAGCATCATTTAGAAGTTATTATTTCAATATCACCAAGAGCATGTTGAATGATGGGTCTAGGTACTATTTCCAATCCTTTATGATGCGATAACTCCATGTTAAAATAAAATTTATTGTAAAAATTACTTTAAACAAATAATTCAATTTTTTCTTCAATATGTATTTCATTAAAACTCAATGAATCATAATATACACTAGAGTGTAGATTTAAATCACTAGCCTCAAAATTTAAGATGTAATTCCTTTAATATCCAACCACCTAAACATTTCAATAAGCATTTCCACCATCAAATCAACCATCCTCATATCAAAATACATCTAAATAGTTTATATTCAATGATAATGAATATATTTTTCCCATAACAAATCCAAATTATATATTTTTTAGAAATCATTTCAAGAATAGCTCTTCCCTCATAGTGTCTAATGTTAGTTAATATCAAATTTCAAAATTTTTACAAGGAATATTCCAATAGTGTCATTGAAATCCTCTTGTTAATTAAATAATCTGTATGATTCCATAAAAATAATATCTAAATATTATATTAGGAAGATCAATCCATCTCTTATATATATTTGTATGTATTGACCCCACCCCTATTGAGTACAGCTCTTGTGCTGGTAATTGAGAATGGTGGATAGTGACCACCCGAGTCCAACCGCCGGTATGCCCCATGTTAGAAACATGCACCGAGGGTATATCATAATTATATATGGAGTGAATTACCCCATAAGAGGATCATGTAGAATAATGAGACAAAAAATATACACAATTCAAATCAATCTGATATTGATAAAATAAACCGAATGGCATACACGTAATGTCATATGAAACTAAATATTTAAGAAGGTAAACTAAAAGATACAAAATGTTAATCTCAATAGTGACCATGAATCCTATAAACCTCATAAAATACCACATACTAGTAATATATATCTGGATCTTCAACATTATTCTACTGAATAGAAAACAACTAATATATATGTGGTGAAATCATAATAGAAGACTCAATAATCCCCCCAAAGAATCTCATAAAAAATATAATGAAATCATTCTACTACTAATGGAAAATAAGATAAACTAACTCACAACCCATATAGGTATTTGTTGTACCCATCCTCACCATGGCTATTTCTCACAAACTAAATGATACAAGAGATATTGAATAATATAATAATATATCAACATGTGAACCTCGCTTCTAGTTCCCTATTAGTTTGATGATATGACTCAATGTTGCATGTCCTGATTCATCACTATCTAAAAGATGAAAGTATGAAGTAACATAGGGTATGTGTTATGACATGCATCTCATTAATCACATCCTTTCATCTTTTCATGACACTTGTCCATATAGTTAGAAAGTTGTTTTAAGATCCATCACAACTCAAATAACATGTATCATACATGAGGTAATATAACCCAATCCATCACTGTTTGTAAACAGAGTACTGTATATCAATCCATCATATCATATACATGTAAAACCTATAATAATACTTTTGATACTACATCTAATGATACATGTGTGTGAAATAATTACAATACATTATATACATCTACACGTATATATGGGGAAACTAACCACCATGAATACAAATACATAATATTCACAGGATATGAAAACAATAATTGACGGTCAGTCAGTCATATATAAATCTCCAACCCAGATGATTTTGAAAACACCCTACGAGAGTCCATTCAGTGTCATTCACCCTACAAACATTGGTGTGGTAGTGTAATAAATAACAAAAAATGAACGTTTTTATATTTATCAAGAACACAGTATAATAATTATATTGTTATTAGGCTCAACTACATCTATCATCTCTTGGACACCAGATTGCTACATATAAGGACTTAATAACCCATAAAATCACAAGAATTTAAAGGACCTATATTAAATTACTTTTATTTAAAAAATCACATATAGTTAAATAAATTTAATAACTATTAAATAAAATTATTTTTATTAAATTTCATTATCAATACTTGTGATTTCCAGGAACTCCAAGAATAATCCATGTGAATCTATTGTTTCTCAAAATTACAATTAAAATTACCATTAAATAATGAACTAAATCAATGGGTTAAACATGTATTAAACATTATAACCATTCACTAATTAAAAGTACTCTAGGATAACATCCAATGTTACCATTAAGAGATGTATCTAAACACATCCATATACATCAAGTAGCGAGTATATGAATGCAGCTACAATAACAATCCAAATCATCTGGTCGTTAAACATATCTATTAACAAGAAATAATATCAGCATATATCAAAACAATGAGAAATAATAACATCAACAATTACCATCAACTCTTGTGTTATATCCAACACACAGATGCATACTAACATGCATCTCCCAATCACGGGCATCAAATGCATCCACAAACATAGGCCTCCCCACCTCTATCTCATTATCCATCTCACTCTAGTATTCTAATACATAAAATAAGTCATATATCTATCACATAAAACATATCAACAAACAAACATAGTCAAGAGTGTTTCATGTCCCTAAATTCAAGGCATTTAATCTTCACAAGAAAATGGGCTCTCACAACCCCAATAAGATAAAATTATTCCTTCACAATAATATGGGAAACCATGGCCTACAAATTTATCATTATGAAAAAAAAATTATTTATTCCTTCATGAATTAACCAATCCAATTATCTTAGGATCCAACTATTGGAAACCAATGTAATCATTTATAACATGTGTTCTGGGGTAATGGAGGAATATAACCCCCCCCCCAATAATTTTGTGGAATACTGGAAAAACAACATGTTTTAATTCAATATATAATATAGTAAAATGAATTTTATTATAATATAAACACACCCAAACATAGTTCATATCTGAGAATTGAAATAAAATATAATAGGATTGGAGTATAGAAAAAAAAGCAAATTAATTTACATGCTCGTGTCCATTTTGTGACAACTACCTGAAGAAAAACCACACACACATAAAGTTTTATTAGATGCTTAGAATATGAAAAAGAATAAATTGTATAGAAGAAAATATGATAGGTAAATAAAATTCATAGATGCGCTAAAATATAAACTACACAATAGAAGAAAAAACATAGAAGGAATCAGTTTTAAAAAAAATTCAACCTAGAAAATTTTCTCGTCATCCAGATCACAACCAGATACAAGAACATAGATATCCCTTATTCATTAAATATCATCATGGAATGATCACACTGTGTATCTAGATTTGAGAAATGTTCACATGGCATCATTCAAGATGAACACTTATATGTTGGTCCTCGAGCTCCACACTAGCAGAATGTAGGGTGTTTGGTGGCCCGCTAGATTAGTCCACTTATTAGGATGATAACACTGTCAATTGTGAGATTGAATTTGAGGAAGAAAATTCCCACCACCGATAAAGTGAAAATGTAGTATGAACCTATAGATGGAAAATATAATCAACCCGTAGTGAGAGGGAATCAATTTCGGGAATCTATATCACCACATTCATTATGAACATGACGACCTATGAAGATATTTTTGAAATCAATTTTTATTTTAAATATAGGTTCCACATTGGTGATGAAACCCTATGCTGAAACCATAACTAGTGAAGTTTATAGGCCAGGGGAGGTAACCATGTATCCAACATCAAACTACCCTCCCACCGTCACATTGAACGGGTCCAATAAATGGATAGATTGGATAGATTATGTGGAAATAACCATCGAAAACCAGAAATAATGTGAATAGATATACAACATATTCCCAATGTGGCATCCCAAATAAATAAGGCCAAACATTTGGGCGGGCCCAATAAAGTAACTCCTGTAGTAAAATGATTCCAAATTACATTGGATATTAAATGGAAATGATATGTAAAAATAAATTTAATGTATTTAAAACAATTAAGTGGATGAACAAAATAAATTATTAATTTCATCATTAAATATGAAAAAGGAATACCGAAATTAAAAAATTTCCAACATTTTCAATGGAAAATTATCAATTTTATAACACTAAAATGTTATTCAAGTGGAGGTAGGTCCTTGAAATCTAAAAATAATAATGAATATGGACAATTTATTAGCATTAGTAAATCTATATGACGGGGTTTCATCCATCTATATCTTAGTGACACACAAATCACCATTGTGAATAACATATCTTATAATATGATAGCAAATATTTATGTTCATACAACATATACGGAATAAAAAAAATTAGACAAATAATGTGAAGATTAAGAATCAAGATATTATATAATATCAAAATTACTGATACTTATTTTAGTAATCAAACCCTTCGGCCATAAGGATTCGTTTATTAATTCATCCAGAGCTATATACATGGCTACAATGGTCGATAGGGACACAACTGATTGTATAAATCACGTCCATGATATAGGTACTCTACAAGATGTATTGACATAACCAGATACTAATATCCTAGAATCAATATTTCCAACATTTTAATTATCCACATAAATTGTCACTAATTCATAAGAATTAATATTCCTACCATGTTAAATTAAAATATATGAATAATATGAAATTTTCCTCAACAACCTTTTAATGGCAGGACAATGTGGCTATTAAATATTTTCTAGAACACTACTCATTCTACATATATAAAAATAATTCTGGTTGAGTACAAATCATTGCATGCATAATAGTTCCCAATATATCTTCATATGAGAATATAAACATGTATTCAATATATACAGTTGTGGCACATGACTGAGATAATGTGTGTTTACGATGAGGACATAAAGGAACACTAACAGGCTTCAAAGCATCAAATAGGTATATCTTATTCACATTATGCACATGAGAATTTAGAGATATAGAAAGAAACTATTTATTCTAATCCATAATAATATAAATGACCAAACATTTCTTAGAAAAACATCAGTATTTAAGTTATAATGTGAATTTAATTTAATTTTTATAGGGGAGATTAATTTCATATCACTACATATGAGTAAATTATCATCTATATAATGCAGTACATAAATCATGGATTCTTTAACACAATTAAAATTTACGTATGCATCAAAATTACTCTTAAAAAAGCCTTTTTTTAAATGATTGAATCAAAATTCATAAACCATTGTCTTGAAGATTATTTTAATTCATTTGTAAATTTATTATGTAGACTAACATAGATAACATAAAATTCATTAACAAAACTAATTTGAGGATTTTGGATTAATTTTTCAATTAGATCACCAAGCAAGAAAGTAATTTTGAACTCTTGATATTCTATTTGAAACACTAAATGGGAAACAAAATAATGAATAATTATTATTGAATATTGTTTCAGTACAGAAAAAAGTATACTGTAATAAATTTCTAATATTTTAAGAAATAATTTGTATACAAGTATATCTTCTAACACAATTTTATTAACTACAATATTGTCTAATTTTGTATTATATATCAATTTAAATTCAATCACCACTGAGGTAGGTGTTTTTCAGAATATTAACTATGTATGGTTATTTCATAGGGATTCCATCTCATATTTTGTATACGAAATAAAATGATTACAGTTGTTGCTATTGAAAATAAGATTATAGTGTTGGGTATCCCCTACACTATTTACTACTACCCCATTTTATGAAAAGGAAACAATATCTACATTGATATACATAGAAAAATGGTTGATGACCCACCTCTACCTATCACTAGAAATATGATAATCCCTATGGTTACTAAGGACTTCATCATCCGGAGTATCATCATAACTAGACATAGAATATCGATAAGATTGAGAATGTTCCACCTGAGTGGTAGAAGGGGTCTCAATAGGAGACTCAGTTTCACTAGGTAGGTCAACCTCAACATCCCTCATAGAAGATGTATAATCATTATTATCCATGGGAGACAAGAATATAGCAGGGATATATTCTTGAATCACCCTATTCAAGATAATAATATACTTTTGAAGATTAGGATTATCTACCCATTTTGCATACCCCTTTACCCCCTAAGGATCGCCAATGTAGATGCAATCCACAACACATGGCTCGAGTTTATCGTCCATAACATGAGTGTAGGAAATGAATTCAAACACCCTAATATTTTCATAGTGTGGGGTTAATTTCTCCACTATTAAATATCAATCTTAATCATATTTGATGTTAGGCGGCACTTATTTATTAAATACAATCCTATAATAAAGCCTTCTTCCAGAAAACATTTTGGTATGTTCGAGCATGGAAGCACGATATAAACCCACTAAAGAATAGTACAATTAATTTTCTTAGACAGACCATTTTTTATGGAGTAAGACTCAGTATTTGGTGCAATAAAATTATGTCATGTTAAGAAAAATATTAAACATATTTGATAGGTAACCAAGGAAATGATGTTTATTAAAAACCATTATCTTCTTCACAGATTGATATTATATGGAGGATTTAGTAATTATAAACAAATAAAATACAATAAATTTAAAACTAAAAATATAATACTAGATTTACCATGAAAATTCATCAATAAAGGTGACAATGTAAGATCCCCCATTATGGGAGGTAGAACTTGTTGTTCCCCACAAATTAGAGTGAAAAAATTTATATGGGTGACCACCATTAATGATTATTGTAGAAAAATGACCAATTATGAATTACCCATGATACTCTCTTCCAAAAAGTGTATGATATTTTGTCGAACTAGAGTGAGAATCCCTAGATTTATTATTTTCACTAATCCTTTAGCACCCACTTCTGTGAGTCACCTATGCCAATGCATTGTGTTGCCATTGTTAGTGACTTGAGTACATCACAACTACGTTATGTGTGTTCGAGAATAAAAATCATGTAACCAATTCATACAGGAGCCGTTAATAACTATATAATCACCATTGGAGATTCATAGACAACAAGAATTAGATTTTAAGGTAAAAACAATCTTCTCTAATAAACCTAGTGTGACCTTATTCCATTGTAAATCATGAACCAATCTCATATCTAATAAATGGACAAGAAAATGGTTTGAGATCTCTAGCATAAAAAAACCTCATCCCATGATGAAAATTCCCTATTATCGCCTATAAAAATATATCCTTCAACTCACTCAGTCATACAATTAATGGAACTCCTATCCAGTCACATATGGAATGAACTTCCTAATCATACGACCCAATGAACATCATGAGTATCTCCGAAAAATCACAACAACTAGAAACATTGATAACCTTGGTCTCCAAAGAGGAAATGATAACTAGGCTCTATATAATGTTTTCCAAATTTTAAATTGGGTCATTTTGGTCGAATATGACCAGGATTCCCCTCGTGGTAGTAGGTATCCTCTTTTGGATTTTCCTTAGACTGATGTTTGTGTGATTGTATAAAACACTTATTTCACTTTCTATGTTTGCATTTCTTTTTTTCCATTTAATCTCTGAATATCCCATCAATTCCGACCTTTGGATTTAGGATTAACCTTTTTCTTGATACACAACTCATGTGAATTTAATGAAAAATTAGCTTCTTATAAAGTCATGGATTCACTTCCAAACATCATATAATCAATATAATGTTAATATGATGTATCAAAATAATTTAACAGTTTGATGGCATTTTCCTCTTCTTAAAAATAATTATTTATATTTTCATTCTCTAATAACATTTTATTAAATAGATAATGGTTTGTCTAGATTGTGGTTTAATTATCTATTTTAATGGTACATAATATGACCTTCATATGTAGATGGATAATTAATGATGTTATTATATATATTTTTTCATCAATAGTCCAAAAAATGACTAGCAAGGTATCATAAGAAACTCCCACAGGACATTTCCACATATAAAAGAGGTTACAAAGCTATGTGATTTCATCAGAACATCAAGAAGAGACATATAAATCGGTTGTGAATTTTTCACCATTAGTGGAAAGACATATTATGGGTTTCATTGGTCTACAAAGGTAATACTCTATCCCTTATTAGACTAATTAGGCTCACATTTCAAATCACCACAAATTAAAATCATTCCACCCATCATGTTATCATGTTTCATAATTCACAGTCTCTATTGTTTACATAAGTTGCAATGATACCACTTTGATGTTGGGAAATATTGAAATACAACCCCCCCCCCAATTAATTTCATGGACAACTGAATAAAAAATATTTTTTGATTAAATATAATAAATAGAAAAAAGAATTTTATTACAATGAAAATACACAAAAAAAGAGTAAATATGTGGGACTAACAAAACTACAATAACTATAGATGTTGAAATGAGATCAAAAATATTGGAAACTTGTGGATTTATGTTAATAAATTCTATTACGGCATACATCATAAATGGAAAACCACCCAGTGATGCACATCTACTATCTATACAAAAATAGGCTTCCTCTACGCTGACGTGTCACCTTACCATGCTTTCACATCACCCAAAACCCTCCTATATTATCTCCAATAAAAAAACCGACCTATGCCGCACCCAATCAGGATTTTCTTCCCCTTATGCTAGGTTTCCCCTCCACTCCACTACCTGACTCCTCTATCCCACTCTCATTCCCCTCAATACCCTCCAGTCCCACCCCCGCCTTGCCGTATCTATGTATGCTCCGCCTCCAACTACTCTACCATCGGCACCTCCACTCCCCTACACTCCTCGACTCCCCTACATTGCAACATCAACGCCTATGCCTCCTCTCTTCCTTCACATCTGATGTCCTCCATGAATAACTACTCTGCCTCCAGATCCTTCTATTCCAGTTTCTCAACCACAGGATGCTCAGCATCCGGCACCTTCTCGGCTTCATCCGCCTCTGTCTGCTCTAGATTTGTGTAGTCTGCCTCTGGATCCTCGAGATGTACCTCCCTCGAGCTTAGAGTTTCCTCTATTCATCAATAATCATTGAAACTCAAGCAGTATTCCTCCATCACCGGGCTTCCCTCGATGAGCATCCCTCGACGAGCATCCCTATTCCACCGCACAACCTGACTTCCTCGGTAAACGTTAATGTATTTTCCGTCCTTCGGTATGATTTTTTAACTAATATTATTTCAAGAAACATTATTCCCTCTAAATTTTCTGCTCCTCTCCCCGAATCCCTTCTCATTAACCACTTCTCAAATGTCAACTCCTTTCTACACTACTCCTTGTGGCGATTATGGGACTACTCGTAGGTTTGGTTTTCAAATCCTAGCTCGTCCTCCACTACCTATGGCTCCTCAACATCCATCAGCTCTGCCTCTGCCTCCTAATGGCATTCGAAAAAAACCATATTATAGATTATTATCTGATAAATCTTCTCTATTATCAATTGAACTATATCGGAACATAGTGTTCGTCTCAGTTCCTAGGTTTTTCTGAATTCTTTAATTTCTCCCTCCTTCCCTACCTTACACCATATCAATTGAAGTAATCCAATAGCCTATATGAATATTCTTGTGTTGTGATTTAATTAAGTGGTTCTAGATACATGCATATATTTTATTTTTTATAGAATTTTTTGCACCATAATTGGTTCGTTATTATTCTTTACTTTCACTGCAACAGAATTAAGATTATTGCCTTAAGTTATTTTTTTGGGTTTTCATGATCAATTTTGTGTTTTCAACCACTGATTTTGAATCTTATTCTTGGGAATATCTAAAGTAAATTATGTTATATAGAAATTTGTTTCATGATTAAATGTTTGGGGCTATGAGTCTCATGAAATGTTTTAGTGATATGAAGAGATCAATTTAAGATGAGGAAACTGCATTGAGCTCAAATACTCTTCTAGTCGTTGAATCAGTGTGGGTGCTTCAATGACAAGCACTAGAAACATATCTTTAGTTTCATACTAGAATAGTGTCTCAATGCATACTCACATATAGAAAATTAAGGGTATTGTGTTCTTTGACTGACATCTAATGTATGAATTATTTTGATTTCAGGAGTTGGGTTCACATTGAGAAATAAGTATTTTTATGGGAAGGTAGCGGTACAAATGATATAAGTACCTAAACATTCATTTGGTACTATTACTACTTCTTATGTATTCCTCTTCAATATTCTAAACTGAATATTAGTCTGAAATTTTTTTGGTATGAGCACCTCTTTTCTTCGTCCTTGGTTATATGTGTAATTGCATTCCAGATTTTTTGATCTATTTTCTATCACATGTCTACTTATTGGGAATTGTTTTTTTGTTTTAACTTATGTATGGAATCTATTGATGAATCTGAATTGGATTATTGAATGAATTACTTGGATTTAAAATCATGGAGGAGGATAAATATATCCCACACATTTAATTTACCGCTCAAGGAGGATTGATCCAATTGTTTTATTACAATCTCATTCTTCATCTACATTTGAATTATGGATATGGACTAATCAATTTTATATTATTTATAACTAAAGGAGAAATGATACATCATTAATCATCTGCTTTTTGAGTTTTACATGATAGTACATTAATTTGGATTTAATGGGCAAGTATGAGTTGTTTTGGTCGTTTTTTTCATGTGCAATAATGTTGAATTCCTATTGTTTTATTTCAACAAGCATGGTTTCACTTTTTTCATATTCAATATTAAATGCTTGAATTTCCTTTGGACTTTTGTTATTTTATGATGTCTTAAATTTAACTAGCTAAACATGTTTGGCATAACCAGAATTCTAGTTTTTAAATGTTTTAATCAAATTGCATATATTTGTAAATTATGAACTATCAATGTTCTTTTCTTTAATGATTTTTGAGATAATTATGGTGATCATTCATAATTGTTGTCTGTTTTACCATATTTTTGAAATGTCCTTAGACTACTCTCATGTTTCATTATTTGATCCTGGATTTGATTTACAGTTAACAACATAGAAATTTAACATTTTTTAAAACTCAAAGGGTTAATAAAATAGTGAAACTAATTTTCTTCTTGATACTGACATCATAATACTTGCATTGAACATCAATGGGTTGGTCTGATTTTTTTGGTCGTTTCATCATGTGCATATATGATAAAATTCTTAAAAAATCAGTATTCTCGGTTTCCATTTACATTTTCAAAATTTAATGCTCGCATCAGATTTCATTTCCAGTGAACTCATTTCTCATGTTGGATTTTCATCTTTCTATCATTTACTCACATGGTTCGAAGAATTAATTACTTTTTCATGGGATCAACATTGAAGATCACCCATCAAACCCAAAGCGTGATGATTTCATTCATATAGTAATGAACTTTTTTAATTTTTGAAAATTCATGTACTTATTGTTTATACATATTCAATTTAAAATTGAATGGTGATATTGATTCTCACACCACATCATGATTCAATCTGTCTCCAAATATAATTTTTATTTCAATTTCATGTTTTTAGGTTTTCAACAGTGGTTGAGAAATCTCTATTGAAGCATCCTCGCATCGGATAATCTATCGAATCGATAAAAAAATTTTGGAAGCCCATATGCTTACCCATTACTAGTCTATTTTTATGAAAAATTTAAAACCATCAACACAACACTCATGATCTTATTCGAAGGATTAGTTCTAGATTTAATGAATTCTGAATGTTCATATTCATTTTTATATTTATTATCATGAAATTAAATTTAAATGAATTAGGTTTTCATCATTTCGACTAATATAAATAGGAAAAAGAATTATCAATATTCATCTATACAGTTAAATTGAAACTAAAATTATCTTTCTACTATCATATTTCAGTAGTGGAGGAATTAATGATATTCAAATGCCATGGTTTACACTACAGCATGGGCTCATGCATTCATAAAGGTATCTATTTAATAATTCCCATTTATTTATAATGATACAATAACCATTTCATTCATTATTCATTCAAACGCTTTTCATGATGATTGACTCTTTATTTTTCAATGGAATGTATTCTAATAAAGAAATAAATAGGTTTATTAGTTTTGTTTACCCATTTGATGAAACAATCTTTAAGAAGATGACATGTTCTGACTTTATTATTAATAATTTTTATTGGTCTATTTTTAGAATGGAAAAAACACACGTGTCAACTTGTCTATATTCTACAAAAAATGATTTTATATTAACTAAACAGTGGGTGGGTTTTTTAAATTTGTTGGTATATGTTTTTCCCACACATAATAGGTTTTTATTGAAACAAAATGTAAGTATATGTCTTCTTTACTCATAATGCCTATGAATCAAATAAGGTTACACAAAAAGTTTTTAATGTTGATAAAAAATTGTTTTTTCATGTTTTTTTAACTTATTTTTTAAGCATTATAAAATTATTCAACTCTTATGGAAGGAAAATAGAGGGATTTTCATGTAGTTTGAACCAATGAGATGACAGTTGAAGGCAGATTATGTACATATTCAACTATTCTGGCACATATTATTTCATCTGATACAACATATTTCTCTAAGGCATGAAAAATCATTCATTATGATATCATGATTATTTTTTGATTGACTTCCAAGTTCCAACACATAATCTATTTAGATAACAAAAAATCAGATAAAAGTCTATTATGGTTATTAGTTTTTCATCCATGACGAAACTGTTGCATCATTAATGTTTCATGTTTCTTTATTAATGCCTTTTTTTTGTACATGTTTTTCATATGGATCTATAGTGAAAATTTAATCTAATTTCATTCATGTTTATGATTAATATTATTGTCTATGTATCTTGGAGGTGCTGCATGAATTCTGTGGATGGATTGTGGAACTATTTTAGCCTGGGTAATATATTTTCTGGATGCATTTCCTACTGCTTTGTTTTGCTGAATTTATATGATTTTCTTCATTATAACCTACTAGAATATAAGTTTTCCATTAAATTGAATGGAATTATTTCAGTATTACATCAATTTTTGCATAATTTCGATATATTTCTAATCATGATTAAAAGCATCCATTTATCAGAATTGAAAAAGTGGGTAGAAGGAAGATGAATATTTTACAAAGGATTGAGGTATGATTCTTTCAATAGTCTAAGAATTATATTGGTCTTGTTCATTTTCCACACAATGTCAAATAGAATGTATTTCAGTAATATCAGTTGGAGATACTGTGAAATTAATGCATTTTATTATTTTGTGTGTTGTAGTTTACTTGGTTTTAAGAATAAAATTCTGAACAGACTATATATCCCCATTGAAAGCTCCTCCAACTGATCCTACCCTTGCTTCACCAGGCTGTTGAAAAAATGTACACCACTGAGGCAGGTTCCTTCGTGTCCAACCACTCCACACAGCTGTCTACACTGTCCTAGAATAGGTTTAGACCACTATCTCAGTAATCCTCTACCCTCACAGTGATGCTGACTCTTATCATGCATGTATATCATTACTATTTCATTTTCCCACATACATGTATGTGGGTATATCTGTTTATGTTGAAGCAGAATTCATTTGCGGGTACTTTTACTATCTCTAAAATATATTATCACGCATTTATATATTAACTATTTTATCTTCCCACATCCATGTATGTGGGTATATCTGTTTATGTTGAAGCATATTCTACTTCCAGTTACTTTTATTTATTTACATGTAAATTTAATATATATCATTGTCATGTCATCTTTTCCTTTCCTAAATTAATACCCATATCGTTACCACATCTATGTGCATTAAAACATTCGCATGGCTCGACATGAAGGGTGTGTCTATAGTTAATGTTCATGCCTCAATGTTCCCATATATGCACATATTGTGCATTTCATAAGATTGTCTATGTTATAGATTATCATGGATGGAAAAACCATGAAAATGAAAATAAACCCAGTTTTTTTTTGTTAGTGACCTATAGAACATATTTTTTATGAGGGATTCATTGGACCTTAAACTGTTGCATTCTAATTACCGGTTGTCAAAATATAAGATACATATATATATTTTATTATTCATTTCAATTATGCCAATATATCTTTTGTGTGGTATTATGGCCTTGCGAAATGCTGCTGGTTTTCATTGCACCACACTTCCACAGACATATCAAAATAAATAGAATAATGGATGCACAACTATTTTTTACCATTTTTGAAAACATAATAAAACAAATTGAAGTTCCTTTTTAAATATTGGTATATTAGTATCCTTATGAATAACATGGTTACAGAAATATCTTCTCAAACATACATCGTTTCTTTTACTTTTGTGATAATAGCATCCAGTTATCCTTTAGGAGTATTGTTTTACAATGTCTAGAGTTGCTAATAGGAGATATATCATAAGTTATTTACATTTTGAGATTTCAATACTTATAAGATCTAAAACTGGTCTAACATTAAAAATTATTTGATGAATATCCTATTCCACTAAGAGATTAATTTAAAATGATTTTCTCATTATTGTGTGTCATTGCCTTATATAGTTTCTTTTCATTGATTCAAAAGAAATATGTTTAAAATATCACTATAGATTTCCTTGTAATAGTGATGAATATGAAAAAGTAGTGGAACATGGTGGATCTCAGACCCCGGTTATGTAGGTTACCTTTTATTTTGATTGATTCACAATTTGTTTTTACATATTAATCAATTTTATATCATTATTGTGTCACTATTTCATTGTATAAATTGTTATCCATATCATTACCACTTGTTTTTTAATTAAATGTTTTACATTGTTTCACATAAAGGCTGTTTCAATTGTATATGTTCATGAAAGTCCCCATATATGGGCATCTTGGGCTTACAATGTTGTGATGGAGGTTGTTTTCCACTATGAGATTAGTTGATCAAACATTACTCCTTGTTGTGTGTTTTTGTTCTGTATTATTTACTTTTCATTACTTCACTAGACATGTTACAAATATAACTTTTGATATATATGTACATTCATTTTATTTTCTGCTGTATTTAAGAATAATATTATACAGACCTCATGTTTCCAAACACATCTTCACGTTAACAATCACTTTTTAACACAATCTTATGTCAATAACGGCCTTATATTAACAATCTAATGAGATTTTATTATTTTATTATGGTTACAATTTATATCTTTTAGGTTAACAATAAATTTTTTATTCTTCAATTTCTATATGCATTAATATGTATACTTATTTTTAAACATTTTTTTTAATTCTGTACAGATAGTTTGGGGCACAATTAATTCTTTTGATAACATAGCATAAGCATGTTTCTCCATTTTTAATATCTCATTGTAAGTATAAGGAATATGTTTTACACCATTAATGGACTTTCACATGTGTTATGGTTTATTTTTTTGATAAACAAGGCATATAAGGCTTTTGAATATAGGTAGGGAGAAAATTTTTGTTTTCCATATTTTATATAAATTTAATCTGTTCAACTATTTTTTTATTTTATTAATTTATGTATATTTGGAAAAAATATAGAGCTTAAAATCAAATGGTGGAACCCCTAACGAAAAAATTTCTCCCACTTCCCTTTTCTCACATTGCTTTTTTTATTTTAGCAATTATAAAATCTTTTATTTTGTTCATTGATAACAGTATATTTTCAACTCTATATGTATTGAATGATTTAATGAGTAGAATGAGCTGCACATTTATTTTCAAAAACATTATTTTGAAAAATTTACATATTGAATCTTATAAATTAAACTTTTTCCATATTCAAAAGTATAATTATGAACATTATATTTTTAATTATATATTCATTTTCCAAATTATCATTTTAATATTATAATAGAATATGTTCCTTGATGTTTGAAGGAAGTGTCAGATCAAATCTGTTATGAAGGTCTATATACCTTGGCAGAATGAGAGATTTTCCTGATGACATTATTCATTGTTCATTAGAAGAGTATTGTTTCATTTTATTTTTTCTCGGTTATTAGTTTATTGTATGTGTTCTTGGGAATTAAGTCTTTCTGTGACGATTTTTCCTTTAATATCTACTTCATAAAGAATATTTCTCATTATTTAACTATTGTTACTCATTTTTTGTAACGATAATTCCTTCATTATGTATTACATTCTATTTTAATAAAATTCAATATGAATATGAAATATTATTTTTGATAAATAATATTCTATAGTTAATAATAGGAATTAATTTATAGTGTCGTGCGAATGGTGTTTTTATATTTCATCCAGTCATATTCCTTTTTATGCACCAATACTTTGTGAAATACAGTATATGTGCAGTATCTATGCAATACAATATCATTGCATCCTCTGTTTATGTTTTCTAAAAAAATATATTGCATTTCTGTTATCTGTAATATAGTATCTGTGCAGTTTCTATGCAGTATATATGCAATAAATTTTCTATGTAGACTATGTTTTCTCCAAAAAATAAATTCCATGTCAGTTTATGTTTTCAACATATTGTAACAACTTTCCAGGTCCATTTGTGTTAACAAAAATTTTGTATTTGCAATAATTTTCTGCAATAATTACATTGGATTTTTTTCATTCATTTTGTTTTATGTTTTCTCCAATACTGATTATAATGGTTTTTCTTTATGTTCCTTATATAGTGGTTGGATCAAGAAAAATGTTCATGATACTCGCATGCTACAAGAGGAATGCATGAGGAGTTTCACAATACGACTTTGAGAGGAATGCAGGAGTTGTAATTTCAACATTATTATTCATTTTCTTTTCAAAAATATTCAATAATAATATAAACTATAATTTTTTATAAATAGTAATCTATAGTTAATAATAAGAATTATTTTTGTGCCATGCATCGCACGGGAGGAGCACTAGTTTATTATATTCCAGAAAATAGATTTCAATGTAAAAATGAATTTTAAATAGCCAACTGAAATGCACATACATGATAAAGCTGAATATTTGAACTAGAATGATAAACACATAAGGAATTGGGTTTATAGAAAAATAAAAATATAGTGAATGTTTTTGAGCATCTAGATCATTTCTATTTCCAGGAACACTACTATTGTTTCATGGATGGATCTACTTTTAGGATAATCACACTAGGAAAAGTTATTTGTCCAATGAGAATACGTATTCAATAGGGAAGAAACATGATATCCTCCACCATGAGCCATGAACTAGTAGCTTCTAAGTGTGTCGTCAGGTCACCAGATGAGTTTTCCAATGATGAATATTGAACCACCATCAGTATTATTGAATCTGATGGAGACAATTCCATACAGTAGGAGGGAGAAAATGCAGAACCAACAAATAATGGGATGAAAACAAAACCACATTTGACGAGAGGGAGTCAATTTTGAGAATGTAGTCCTCTACATACCAAATAATCTCAATTGCCTTACAATATGATTTTTAGTTATGTTTTGTATATTTAATGTTAGAATTGTTTGGGTGACGAATCCCCATCCAATAACCATTGTTGTCTAACTATGCTACCATGGGGTGGCTTCCAAAAATCCAATGTTGAACTTCTGACCCAGCCAAAGATCGAATGGCTGTAATCAATGGATAAAAAATATATATTAGGTGACAACATCCATCAATGACTAGATATTAATAGAATTCGTATACACCGAATATCCATGTTGGAATCCAAAATTTATCATGTGAATCATTTGATAATGCCATGAAAATCAACATCAATGGTAAAATGAAAACAAAATATATCATATATTAGAATTAAAATAATTAATAATAAATTTCATTAATTTAAAACAATTCTTATTTTAGACCAATTTATATTTTTTAATATCAATTTTAAATTTGAAAATAACGAATAAAAAAATTAACTACAATTTTATAAATTAATTATACATGGTATACAATATATACTTCATGTTTCAACATAGCTAAGAAAGAAAAACAATAATTAATAAACCATTTTTATAATCTAAAACCCTTGTAGCTTCATTTTCATTATCCAATTCTAATAACAATTGGATTTTCCCAGTTGGATAAACAAGCATACATGCATTAATTTTATTATCATAAAATTAAGAGAAACACCAGAATTGTTAAAAAAATCACCTCTATAATTCTTTATCAAGCCAAAAAAACCTTATTGGCACTATGCTCATTATCCAAATCCATCATTTTAAAAACCATAAACCAAGTTTAAAAACATTGAATAAAAATTATAGTATTTATAAAACCCTATCTAGAAACAGAAGATGAAAACCATTATCATTGTACAATGAAAAAACATGTGATAGATTAACATAAAAAATTAAATTCATTAATTACATTTAATTATTTATAGGTAAATTCAATATTCAGATTGAAGTAAAAACTATTGTCAATTTATTATTTCATATAAATAAATAGGAGACGTAATTAATCCCCTAACTCAAAGCATTGACAATATTTTCATGAGATTGAATAACTCTTAGAGATCTCTAAACACTTGCACTGTGAGAAAACATGGTTATCTCAAAAATTTCGTTCCATGAGAACTTTTATAAATTATATACACAATTCCACTATAATTTTGAATATCATTTTGAATAACCTGGAATAAAAGAACATGAGAAAATAATAGAAAATTTATAGAAACCACTACAAATGAAGAAGAGCCTACCTCAGATCCCCACATATTGAACTCCAGAATTTAGGATTCATCCCTATTGAATGGGGGTTTTAAAGAATATGAAATGAACCATTGGGTTCCATGTGTTCAGGAGGATTGAAATGTGGAAAATAGGTCCAAGGGAATATGGTTAATTTATTGGAAATCTTAATTTTATGGGACCATGACACAACCCCAAAGATAAAATTGTTGACCACCAAGACCACAACATAGTTGGATCAGAAAATATAATGGACATCAGTAAAACAAATGTCTGGGATACAATACTAGATTGGTAGTGAATATAATATTTATTCAAGGGTGGGTCTATGGACCAAATTATAACCCTTGTTCATGCCACCTCAGATTTGGTAGTAGCCTCAAAAACCTCATTGGCATAGTTACCTCACCCAAAATCGTAGAGATTGACACTAAGGAAGTTCATATGCAATATCCGACTTCAACAACATTGTTAGGTTATGTATGAAGTAGTCTCAATTTTCCTTCTTCAATACTTCCTATATATCATCTTGGATACCAAACCATAGAATTATATCTTATTAAAAACCCAATGGCTCAATTCAACAATCGGGCCCCAATTTGGTAGTGCAACCCAACATTTTCATCATTTATCCTCCAATCTCATTGAAACCTCATATATGTGCCTCCAACACCCAAACACACACAAATGTAGAAGCCACTAAAAGTTTTTCACTCAAAGTAGAAGCCATTAAAATAGAAAAAATTATATAATATTTTAGGTTAAATAATTTTTTATAATTTTAGAACACATAATTTATTTAAATTATTATATAGTACATTTTTTTTAATATTTTATTTTATAATGATCAATCAACAAGAATAATTTAGGATATCTAGAATCAATAATTGATTAAATAGAGAAAAATATCATTAAAATGTTTTCAAAATATTGTAATATCCTTTAATGACTTTCCATATAACATTATAGTGATCAAAATTTTATGAATCATGTTAATGAAATTTTATATTAATCAATTGAAAAATTTATAGAATAATGAGACTATTGTATTGATATTTAATGATTTTCCCATTGAAATGTGAACTCCCATTCTAATTAGTTTAATTATTTATAATATTTTTTATATTTTGTTTATCAAATTATCATAGTATCCTCCTAATCATATAGATATGTTGGTATAAAATTTCATCAAAATATCCATCCTATTATTATTAATTACTAAAAGATTTATAATAACTCCATTTTACAGTGAAATGAAATTTATTACTATAGAATATACATATTAGAATCAAAATAATAACAAATTAAGAATTTGTTTTGTTTACTATTAAAAGAAAGAAATATTTTTTTATATAATTATGAATATTTTTCTTATATGATGGTATATAGAAAAAATATTCAATCTAGATAGAAACATTGTTGTAGTTAATGTATTTTTAAACTCTACATGTTTATTAGTGTGTTGAAATGTTTATTTTGATAAAATTATATTCCAAGAGAGAAGATCTACAATTAGATCAAGAAGAAGAATCTGAATCACGCTCACATTAAAAAGTGTATTAAATAGAAGAAGAAGAATAATAATAATACAAATAGATAGAACATATTTATATAATGATCATGTTGTTAATGATAGATTGACTAGGAGAACCATATTTAGATTTATATGCTAATGAAGAAGAATTATCAAATTTTTTTAGTCGTATTGTATCTATGTTATATTTTAAATATTAAATAGACAGACATCTGAATAATATTGAGTATCATTACATTATCTTGGAGCATGATACCTGATTCATTGTAAGAATGTAATGTATAATTTTTAAATATCATATTTGATATATTTGATTAATAATAATTGTATCAAGATTGTAACAAAAATTATATTATATAATATCATGTTATTTAAATCACATGCTATATGTTATTGAACAAATTGGTACATGTTTTTATGTACATATCAAACACATTTTGTTATAAATGAAATTATTATTTCTTAGTGGAGTCCGTGGTATTATATTATTTCCATAAAATACAAAGTACTAGATTCTCCTCTTGAGTAGTGGTCATTAAAAATTCACATGTTTATGTGGTTATGTGTTTTATTTGTTATCAATTGAGATTGGAAAATATAACCAGAGGTGAAGGATGATTTTTAATAATATAAACATTAATGAAAAATATATCATTGATTCAACCCTACCCTCTTAGTGATCCATAAATCATGGTTGGTTAGTATCAACATGATCCAACTAAAAAATCATAAGGAAATAGTTATAACATGCTATAAATTTATTTTAACATTCCCAATGGTGTATTATTCCTATTTCAAAAATAATAAGGAAGAATAAATCTTATTAGTAATTCCATTTGTTATCATCAACAATAATTCATACATCAGGTTATTTATCCAATTCCATTAACACATTGATTAAAGCATTAAGTTATACATTCATATTTTTATCAATTTCATTACAATTAAATTTTTAGATACAACAAATTTTATAGACTTACCTCCAATATAATTATTTATCAAACCAATAATACAATATCATTAATATGTTAATTGTGAAAATTCATCAATTACATCCTTATAAACCATGTATAACATCATTATAGACAAATAATAGTATTGATATCACAATATATTGGAAAACATTAATTAAACCATTATCTCAGTAGAAGGAAACAACACCCGATTGTTGCATATAAACCGATTCCATTCATAAATATAGATTATTATTTGAAAGGTAAAATTACATACCATCCAATGGTCTATAAAATGTTCAATTTATGGTTCCAGGTAAATAAATATGAGATGAAATGAATCTCAATCCTCAAATTTTCAACATTTTTTGAACGCAAATAATTCAATGTCACAAATGACTGAACACCTCTTCCCTGAAGAAAACTATGATCCTACAAGGATATGGTAAAGATATTTATAAAAACATATTAGAATGATGGTGATCATATACCATAATATGTAAGGATGGTTTGGTAGGAAAGAATATAAAATGGAGTGAAACCTCTTGAAAAGAGAAAGAGTCTAACTTTCATCACCACATATTAATCTTGGGTTGCTGGGATGGATCTATATTGATAGGGGTATTAAAATACTTATAAAATCACCTTTTGGTTCCTAGGATTCATGAAATAGAATTAGAAGAATACTAGGATTGTAGGACTCAAAATAATATACAGGTATATAGATCTTTAGAGGATCATAGTGCAGCCACTGTGGCCACATAGTAGAACACCTAGATTGCAGTATAGTTAGAGGCATCCATATTTTTGCAACTAGTAAAACCCGCATCTAGGACACAATTATCTATCCATGGTTTAAATCATATTTATCCATGGGATGGGCTATGACTCCACCCACATCCCACATTGCAGCCACCACTAGTTTTGCAGTATCCTAAAAAACCACAATAGTCAGCCACCATACTCCATGTTATAATGCACCACACTGGGGATGAGCCTATTCCACAACCAATAACCACTGCGTAGCAAAGCCTAAAAAGACAGCAGATTTGATTATCATCATTCAAGCCTCCCTATGACATTACCGAGAAATGACACCATTGGAGTCTAGCTTATGGAATAACACATGGTTACACATCACAACGTGTCATGGAATGGAAGTGGCAAATTTTTTTTACACATTTACTATATATACAACTTGAATGTACCTATAGGTTTTTTCAACAATAAAAATAGACAAAGGGAATGTGCATTGAGGTTCGATCACTTACACCATATATGTACAAGTAACAATAACATTTACACAAATATGATGTGAATTTATAAAATTTCATATCAATAACCTATTTTTAATAGCTACAAAGTTCAAATTTAATAAAATATTATTTTATATATATTACTCTACAAACTTAATTCATGATATCAACATTCAATACATGAGATACTATAGTCAAATAATTATGAATAATTATGAATATATTATAAAATTATATAATAACACACAATATAACATTATAGTGATCAAAGTATCAATGACCAATTTAAAAAAATGAAATATAGTCATCCAAAAAATTTATTTAAATATGAAACTATTGACTCGATATATAATGTTGTCCCAATTTATATTTTAATATTTTTTCTAAATATTTAAATTTAATCATCTATTCTTTATAAATATTTTATCCAATTATTATATTGAGCTCTATATAATTTAGATAATCTTGGATAACAATTCCACAAACTCTCCTTATTAATAATTATTATTTCTATAAGATTCATAATAAAACCATTATCTAGTGAAGAAAAGGTTATTGACATTGAATATACAACATTGAATCCAAATAATAATAAAAGTGGAATTCAATTTCGTGTATACTATATAAAAAATATGTTTTTATGTTGTATAATGTTGAATAGATTTCTTATATGATAGTATAATAAAAAAGAAAACCCAAACTAGAGGGAAAATCCTTGAAGTTAATATATTTTTAACTCCTCTTGTATGTCACTGTGTTTAAATTTATACACTACTTAATTATTTAATAGAAATATAAGATTATATTGATTTAATGAATAAAAATGTGAAATAATGTATTCATGTAAATGTTAACTAATACAATGTTGGGATTCCAAAGTAAATTTTTTTCATTATAAAAAAATCAATTCATTACCATTAAATAACAACATAAATTTACTCATATAAGGATCGCTAAAATCCCTACCAAAGAATGTTAATTAAACTGTGATAACCTTTATCTATTGTAGTATACAACAGCTAATAAAGCGTTTACCTTTATTAGTGCTATCAAAAAGTGTTTGTAATAGGAAATAATAACATCTCTAAAAAATTAAATGTTCAATGTACCCCTTTATCAGTGCTTTTTTTTATTGCAGATATAGGTGCACCTTTATTAGAGAATTTTTAATAACCTTGATAAAGACCCCCATATATCTAAACATTTGTACTTTACCAGATAAAGGGTATATTTCAAAAATATTAATTCATTAAAAATATTACATGAATATATAAATATAAAAACATATTTATATTTAATTAAAATAAACCAATATTTTTAAATATTTTTTAAATATGGGAATATAGAAATATAACCATAATATCAAATAGATTTAGTAAGAAATGGAAATGAAAAAACATATCATAAATCTATAATCAATAAATTATTAGTTTTTATCTACTAATAACCATATAATAAAAATAGGAATATAAGAAAGAAATTTAAAAAATTGATCTAAATTAAGTTAAAAATGCACCTCGAACTTCAAAATGGAAATAACTTATAATTCGTGTGTCTATATGAGATCGTGCACATATTAAATAGAAACATCTGAGAAATATAGACTATAAAATCATAGGGTAAATGATTTTTACACATTTTTAGGCTAGAAAATGCTTTTATGTCCTTCCAAAATGAGATTTTTTTGGGTACCATATTTTATTAACATTTGATGGATTCTCAGCGTCCTTCCAGAGGATTATTTTTCCATATCTCATTGTGGAATGAATTTATTACTTCAGATAAAATTTATATTTATATTATGGTTTTTGAAATATTACCATTGTACCAGATGTACTATTATTTTGAATTTAATATATAAAATTATATAAATATTATTTATATTTCCATAATTAAAATTTAATTTTTATAAATAAATATTAGAATATATGTAAATATAACAAATATTTATAAATATATAACCCTTATCTTAATAGAATATCATATCCATTTAATTTAAAATACATATTTATCAATACTTATATACATATACATAAACAATTAATGTATATATGTTATATATATAATTATATTTGTTTGTGATTTGACCAAAAATTATATGTTTATATTGATATTCTAAAATATGTATATAAATATTAATATATATTATATGTAAATAAATATAAATATGTAGATTTATAATTATAGATACACACATAGACACACACACACCAAAAAATATATATTTATTTATGCACACACACTCATACACAAACACACACAAAACATTATATATGAATATAAATATAAATATAAAGATTAATAAATGTATATGGGTAAAAAATGTAACAAAATATATCTAAATATAGATACATATTTTAAAATTAAAAGTAAAATATTATATGTGAGTTGAAGAGTCACAGACGCATGAGGAGGAGGTCCAAGGATTGAGACCCAATAAAGGAAATGGTGCGTGTATAGGTGGGAAGGTGCCTAGCACAACATTATGAATCTATTTTTTTGGTATAATTATTTTTCCAAATATAAAATAAGTAACCTAAAAATAATTAAGATTATGAAAACATATTAGTTAATAATAATTCACTTTATTGTTTTTACAAATAGGTGAACATCATTAGTATATCTATCACTTGGATTTGATACAATAATCACAACCAAATAGGCCTGAAATCCACTATATCATTAGTTTCTTTGTACATTCTTATAAATTACAACTTTATGGATAAAATAACAACAATATACACTTTGTATATTATTTTTGAAACTACATATTAATATTGTAATTTCATTTCAACATGCACTCTTGAGTTTCTAATACTACTATCAATACACACATGGTGAATCTTCCCAGGTATTTTATTTACCACTTTTTCCCACATCACACAAATAATAAAATTTTACATAAAAGTAAAATGGGATGGGGGTACCTCAAATCTCATAATGTTAATGAAAAATGTTTTTATGAATCTACTATATTAATCTAATCATATTCGATGAATCGATAGTGGTTTTTTAAAACAAATTTGGATTATTACAATTCCATAGCACTATATGTGATTATTGGTCATTATTATCTTGGGTTTCATCACCAATATCATAACAATACAACTAATACATGTCTATCCTTTTGAAACATTTTCTATAACCCTTCATGAGGTTTCCTAATCTAATTGTGTGATCATACACCACATTGTCCTCTTGCCTTGTGGATTGATATGTGATAAAATTAATGCATGATTTGTTATTTTGCACTTCTTTGATAACCATAAGAGTAACTTAAAAATTTTTATTCCTCGGTGAATCCTTTTAAAGAAACATACTTAACATTTTATGTGCACTCTATTGGTATTTACACCAAATTTATATTGATTTTGATATTTTAAATTTAATATTATTGTTAGTGGTTGATCATTAGATGTTATTCAGGCTTATAGAAGGATATTTGTGAATCATTTTTCTTTTCTAATTAGAGATGCATACATATTTCTAATTTTTTTGGTTTTTCTTATCTTATATTATACAATTTTGAGATTATATCTACCATATTAATTTTATTTATTTTTTTATAAATTATAGTTTCTATGATAAAATTATTTTATAATTATTTATATATATATAAATTATATTTTAATTTACATGACAATATTATCCACTGTTTTGTGGTTTTGATGTTGGCTGATGCATTATTATTATTACTCAGTATATTTTTTTCATCATAAAGGAATATATATGTGTTACTATTAAGTATACTATGAACGATATTGATGAATTTTGATTGATGATATTACTTGATAATGATCTTATGATGTGAATGTTTTGATTTCCTTATCAAGATTCCTTATTGGATAAAACAATTGTAATAATTTACATTTTCATTTCATTTAAGGATATGTCCTTATTCTTTATCAAATTTCTTTTTGAAATTCAACTGAACCAGAGTTGTACTCTTATCATCCTACTAGTATGGTACCTTGTTTGGGTCATCCTACAACTACAAAGATCACCCAACGTACGCATTCACACCATGAAACACTAATGTACACCCCTTTTACCATACTTATTCATCCTCCACATGACCCTCAGTGGTGTTTCCCACCCATTCCTCCATCATTATCTTAGATATTATATTCTTCTCATACCATGTGAATATCGCATCACAAAAAGCTCAAACCTATAATATATGCATATCCTATCATGTATCCTTAGACATTCTATCCATATCCCACTAGGTCTATGTCACCTCCATTTCTTTCTATCCATATAGGATCTGATTATTTTGTACCATTACCTTTATCACTACTTCATGATGATGATATAGTGAATGCATTGTAATCGATACATATTTCAGATGTGACTGATCCAATACATCCAATAGATCTATATGAGCCTAATGAGCACTCTCTAAAAGGATTTTCTTATATGCGTCTCAAATTATGTCACATTATTATTTTCTTGTTGTGTTGAGAATTAATTATTCTTTTTTATATTAACGTATTCTTTGAGATATTCTAATAGAAAAGGGGGTATACCCTTATGTGATAAGCCTGGAATATTTAATCATAAATAATGGTGGATTAATATGAAGACAATCATATCATCGATATAATTACAACGATATGACGAAGATTTAAAAAATATTTTTCTAGGTACAATGATATTATTCAAGTCAAACTAGTCTCATAGAGGCATATCGATAATGAAATAACGGATAAATCATTGGTGGAGATATGGGGAAAAAATTTATAAAATTGATATCTTTATTTTGTGGTATTTATATTAATTAACTTTGTAATTGAAGGTTAAATTTTACATTACAAAAAACAAAGCAGCTAGGGTTGCACAATTGATGGAACATAGGATGTTGTGTCGATCATATAAACATTAGTTATATATTGGTTATGTTAGAGTTGATGTCTAGATCCAACATTGTTATACATTAATAAAATCTATATTATTGTTGTTGAATATGAATAAACTTATTTTCACACATTTTATTTCTTCTACGTGACATAGAATATGAGAATATCATATGATTTGCAATCGCATTGAAATTTCATTGCAGTTTCCACTATAATGAAAACCAATATTTGTCACAAATGTATGCTTAAAATTTAAGATATATAGGAATATGAAATCTTTTGAGGGAGATAAATGATACTGGATATCATGGGTGGAGACTCAAAAGACATTAAGGTACCTTCTCATGGTGTACTCTCGTGCTAATATTCCATGTAGGATATTATAAGAACAAGAAACTCTATTGTGTAATCAGTATTTATATGTGTCGTTAGATGTTCCTATCTACGAACATTTGTATAGATCCACATGAATTATGATTATTATTAGTTATAGTTACAAGTCTCATACATTGATGTATAGATGATAAAAATCATAACATTTGTTTTTGGTGAGGTACGATACATTTGATGCATCATGAATAATGTTACATTAATGAATAATGAAAGAAATTATTTTTCAATTATGTTCATTTTCTGATGTTTAAATCACTGGAACATTCAATGAAATGATATGTCCTAAATACATCAATGGCCATGGTGTTATATAGGAATGTTCGATTTTTGGAAATTCAATGAAAGATGTAACACCCCAGGATTTCATAGTGTGTTACTTCTTCAAAATAAATCAATAACTTTCACTACACACAAAACTGAGTTCAAGTGCACCATGACTTACCAAACAAGCCGGATGTAAAAACCCAGGTAAATCAAGAATAATAGATTTTCATATTTTTTAATATTTGTGAATTAAATATTAATTTTAGTTTAAAGCGGTCGCTATGTTCGATAACTTACCCGATACGCAACAACGGGTTTCTTTGAAATCTTACATCGTACACTAATAATATAATATTATTATTTTAAATGGTCATTAACTCCTAGCCGTTGTATTGGGGATACTGAAAAAAACTAACTACAATATGATTATACATGTATTTACAAGTTAGTGGATTAAAATGTGAATTAATCTAATTTTAAGCATAATTTACATTAAAAGGCTGATTTACTGCATTTTAATGGTGAACCCTATTTAAATATAGTTTTGGTCACATTAAAACATTATATATGAACAAATAAAATCATTCTTTAGAATGGGGACATCAATATTTACTTTGGGTAATTGTTTGTCATTTTTCTGATAATAATAATTTTTATGAATAGTGAAAATTACTAAATTTTAATTAAAAACATGTTTTTTAATCAAAATAATTAATAATAATAAATTATGAATTTGAGTGGTTATAAAGTATATTAAAAATATATTTTTACCATTTAATACAATGTTGGTCCTTGGAAATAATTTCACAATTAAATCGGACATAAACAAGTATCAATCTTTTGAAAGTTATTATATCTTAAAAACACGCTTTTTGTTTTGACAGCAGGAATTAATTTTAAATTAATTTCTGCCACTTATATGTTATGAATTTGGAAAAATGGATTCCATATTTGGAATCAGGATGTCCAAATTGTGTAAATAGGTAACTTTTATTTTTACACATTTTGAATAATTACGTCGGTAAATATTTTATATACCATGGTTAAAAAGTAAATCCGGTAAATAAGGGTAACAATATAATATAATATTAATATTAATTTACCCTAAAACGTATCCTAACCCTATTAGATGATACATGTCCTACCATGGACATCTTTGGGTCGATTTTGGGACCACTTATATGTGATTGTGACACATTATATTAATTAAGTTAAAGTGAATACAAAAATGACAAAAGATAATATCTTTTTGAAAAAAAAAATTTCATTGGGTTATATATGTTGGATTTTAGATTATAAATATTCCATAGAAATATAATATTATTTTCTACATAATGATATTTTATTTATAATTTTTAGATATGATGTAAGTTTATTTATTTATGACACAATGGTGATGCAGTAATTACCACAATAGTTAAAAATCAGGATAAATGATATTATAAATACACAAATAAATATAATTTGAGACTTTTTATAAATTAAACTAATTTTATAAGTTAATATGACATGTTATTATTGATTTAGGTAACCTTTTTCGAACGTATCATTATGTTATGAGTTTCACAGAAATCAACTATTGAGTAGTGTCAAAATTGACATAAATGAGTTTCTAAAACAAATATTATATTACTAATTTATATTCTATTCCTAAAAATCTAGTATTAGGACAAATGACTCATATCATTTTTTTTATATAATTAATGGTCCACTTTGGGGTCTCTTGGATGTATATAGTATGTTTATTAACTAATTCATATAAAAATACAAAGTGACATGGTAAGTGTTAAACTAATTAACCTAGAGTTAAAACTAAAAGGTAAAGTTAATGTAATGACCCAAACCTGTCTAAAATCTATTGTTTGAAAGGCTTTAGACCCATAAACACATTATAAATTGAATAATAAACTTTTGATCCATTATAAACCGAAAATGATTTTATTATAAAATAATATTTTAATTTTTTCCTAAAGAGCCCCTCACCCCTCTTATAAAAGGGCACTCCCCCATTTCATTAATTCCCAGTTTCAAAGACTTCTGGATCGGCCAAACCCTGCCCAAATACACTCTAAACATCCCTCACTTCAACCTAGTGGAATTAGTTTTATTAGAAAGCCATCCTACTGATCCCTTTTGATCAAATCAAAAAGAAGATCCCGAAGAAGAGGTAATGTTTTCACCACCCACTTTAAAGTTTCTTTCTTCTTCAACATCTTCTTTCGTTATAATTTCCATTATAAAATAATAAATCTATTATAATTTATATACTGTGATGTTATTATAATTATGGAATAAATAAATTCATTATTCTATCCATTCCTTGAATGACATGTCACTATACGTGCGTACGTACGGCCTACCATCTCCACGTCGTGGTGTAATTGTTATTCAATACACTATTATTTTGATGGGTATAATAATGATGTTTAATTCATGTAAATGACAAATATAAAATGACAATGATTCTGTATATATGATATACCATCTAATTATTTATTATTTTAATAACAAAAGAATGATATTTTCGCTCGTGCGTACATACGGATTACCGTCTCCACGACGCGATGATATTCATTTCCAAGTTCACCATTCATCAACGATTATAAAAATATATAATACTAATAAGTATGTAATATATGACATAATAATGCTACTGGAGATATATTTTTTTATATATATATAAGTATTTATGTACTTACATATATCTTATTCATTTACATCTGTTCAATAATATATGAAAACAGAAACAACGTTTATACGTACGTACGGACTACCGTCTCCATAAATGGTGTTTTCCATTTCATATATATGTCTATTATTCATATTTATATTCTAAATATATATTATATATTTATCGTGGTTTATATTTTGGATGTATTTAAATCATTATCTAAGTGATACAATCAAGAATAACAAGTTAAAACACGAACGATAAAGAACACGTTTATTACCCGAAATGTTAATTTAAAATGGAAATTATTATTAAATGTGTAGTATAAAGTCATAAATGAATCATGTATGATATCATATAAATTAATATGGTTCTGTTATAATTTAATAACATACTACGATCTTCGTACTGGAGGTTAAACGTACCCTCGACTAAAGGAAAGTGCAAGGTAATGGTTAATTCCTCAATCTCATTATTACCCGAGATTGTTTATGTGTATGTATTTACTGGGTCATTTTTATCATCCATGACCATTTTTCATAAAAATGATTTCAAAATGAATATTTTATGGATTTTGAAAGGTACCCTTTATCAAGACCATAATTTCAAATGTTTTAAAGATTTATCTTTCTAAATCTTTTAAATTAATGTCCATGTTTTCAAAATGATTTTAAGGATTTATTTATATGGACATGAATGTTTTGAAATGATAATTATTTTCAAAAGTTTCAAAGTGGTATGGGAAACTTTGATTCAAAAATCTCTCATAAATTACTTCTGTTATAAATGTGTGACTTTTATATGATTTTACAAAAAGGATATTTCTCTTAAAATGTTTTACTCGTCATTTTCAACTATGTTAGTATCCTCTACTATATATTATTTTTGATTGAGGTTGATTACAATATTCCTTATTGTATTGAATGAGTTATGATATGTTTGACTATGGATGTGTTATTTTTATAACATTGATGGTTTATGGAGAAAGTATTGACATTTCGTATGCTAGTTTTAATACGAATGTTTATGTAATGTTTAAACCTATTCATATGAGGAATGTATTGGACTTAATAAATGACGGGTGGAGCCCGCAATAGCTCCTCGATGAATCGGTAGGTCTCATGAGACAACTGGACATGGAATTGGCCGAGGCCCTTTCCCAAATTGATTTATGGTTTTGGCCAAGGCCTTAATCATTTTAGACGTCTTGGCCGAGGCCTTGACAAGATTTTCCTGAATGTCCGGCATTATACATTCCCTCATTATGAAAGTGATTATTGATATTTCATGTGATTATTAGACTAGTAGAATATCCATGTTAGTACGTAAATGACATTATTTGAATTTATCATTGCCATATTATGATGATGTTCAAGTTTAAAAGGCTTTTGTTTTAGATATACCTTGCCTTAAATGTTTATGTTTACTTATGAAAGTTTCCGCAGTATTATTATCCTTACTGAGCATCTGAGCTCACCCCTTTCAATGTTTTATTTTTTCCAGGATCCCAAGATGATTATTGTGATTGATATGCAGGTTTAAGCGAAGAGAATAATGGCATTATCAAAGAACTATCTATGTGTATTCTATGATTGAAATTTTAATGTAAATTTCATGTATGTAATCTATTTTCCAAGACTTCTAAAATGATCGGTCCTTCGGGACTTGATTCCTTGTAATCATGCCAATGTATTAAAATAATTCACTGACTCTGGGTAACTGGGGTCGGAGCGTTATAGTTGGTATCAGAAGAATTTTAGCAATAACCTTGGAAACTAGATTTAGATAAACTCTGATTAGAGTACATAGACCTAAGTTAGACTCTGAGGATTAGTATAGAAGAACTTCCTAGAATTTTGGTATTGTAGAGATTTTGTGAGTTTTCCGAGAAATACATCCCTGTCTGGATATGAGTAGGTAGAGACAGCTCTGAAACAGATGTACCTAGGGGTAAAACCCGAAAACACTACTTTGAGCTAGACTCGAATGAGAACTGGTGCATGACAACAGGCCTTGCTGCACTCTTGGTTACGACACTCCAGGGGGATATGCTTAGGTTAATTCTCATTTTATTTACAAACCACTATGAAGGGATCACGAGTATATACTTACTCAATGAAAACATTTTTTATGCTTATGGATTATATCCATAAAAATTCAAATTTACATTCGGTATTTTACATGTTTGGAATTATGAATTGTGATTCATAAATTGACCTAGTGTGTACCATTGTATAGAAATGGTGCCTAGTAGAAGGAATCAGAACTCCAACAATACATATGATCCAATGAGTAAGAAGGATCATATCTATCATGGTCTTAATCCAGAATGAAGAAGGGAAATAGTCTCCCACTACTCTCATCATATGAAGGGATAATGTCATGTGTTATGAAGATAAGTAACGAATTCTCTGAGTCCTATGGATTTGAAGGGATAAAAGAGATGAAAAGGATAGAAGAGAGAAAGATGGATAAAGGGAAGAAGGGAAAGAAGGATTTTCCAATATGTGATAATTGTTGAAAGAATCACCTTAGTAAATTCCTGAAGAGAATGGGAGTTTGTTATAAGTGTGGAGAAAAATGACACAAAATAAGTGACTGTAAGGATATGAAAAAGATTTCAAATGTGCAACGCTTCATCTGCAAGGAGTTCGGACACTACACAAATCAATGTTCAAATCATCAAATAATGCGACAAATGATGCTATTGGATAATAATCAGGATATGATACTATCACAGATGAAAAGAAATGACTAGTGCTCTTATGTTGTTATTTCATTTGAGTGTTGTATCAATAGTATACTAGTTATATGAATTATGGAGATAAATAAGGATTGAACTGCAGTACTATTTTATTAAAGATTGGAGATTATATGGTTCTAAGAAAAGTGACATAACAGTAAGCTACATTTTTTGAAGGAAAGGTAATCCTTAATATGGTCCCGATAATGAGGTAGTGATTTTGGAATAAGAGAGGGTTAATTTGAATAAATTATATTGGATATTCTTGACTACCATTTTGAGTTTACAAAATTTTTGGATAGAAGGAGTATATCCAGTATCCTATAAGGAATAAGGGAGCATGAATGTAATCAATAAAGTTTTATTGTAATTCAGGGTGTTGTCGTGTTTTAAGAGAATACAAGATGAAGGTATTCACATGTAATTACAAAAAGGAATCTTTAATGTGTTAAAATTAATTATAAATTTTGGACTGTGAGTTTGGATGGTAGTATTTTGGAAAAGTCTAAAGGTTGGAATCGATTATGTTTGAAAGGTTATATTTTTGGATTTTTATAAATGGACAACACACACACCGTTTGACATCTCGTCGTTTCGGAAAAAGCTACGGGAATCGAACCCACAACAATAGTGCGATTGGGATTTACCGCCTTCTACTGCACTGCGTGAAGTCCCTGGATGGTATAATGTCGATTCTTTTTTTAAAGTGTCTGATATGTGAATTATAAATTCATTATATTTGGGACCCTATACGATTATGATAAATATAGTATTTTTTAGTTGTATCATCTTTTAGAGTCAAAGATGAATTTGTGGTAAAACTTAGTTAAAAGATGAGACTCTACTTGTCAAGTATATATTTTTCTTCTTCTCTTATTCAATGATGAAATTAATACTTATACCTTAGTAAAGGGATCTTAAAAAAAATGTGTTATCCTAATAGCATATGTTTTGTTGAACCGATGGTATCTTAAATAGTCATGGATTGATGAATTTATGTCCCTCAATTTTACACTTGTTTGTGATTGATGAAATCAATCACTACCTATAAATATTTATGTTTTTCCTCCAATTATACGTCTCTAATTACCACCAATGTTCTTCTAATCGAGATCATGATTTGGTGGTGACCCTCTAATTTCTCTTTTCCTATTATTAAGACTAAATTTTATTAACACAATTTCCGATGTGGGTTTTCCCACAAAGATATTTTCTAAAATTCAACCTTTATTTTCAAAGAACAATATAAAATTGCGAGGACTCAATTTATTGAAGGAGGGAAGAATGTAACACCGCAGGATTTCATAGTGCGTTACTTCTTCAAAATAAATCAATAACTTTCACTACACGCAACACCGAGTTCAAATGCACCATGACTTACCAAAAAAGCCTTATGTAACATCCCAGGTAAATGAAGGATAAGAGATTTTCATATTTATTAATATTTGTGAATTAGATATTAATTTTACTTTAAAGGGGTCGCTATGTTCGATAGCATACCCGATACGCAACAATGGGTTTCTTTGAAATCTTACAGCATACACTAATAATATAATATTATTATTTTAAATGGTCGTTAACTCCTTGCCGTTGTATTGGCGGGACTGAACAAAACTAACTAAAATATAATTATACATGTATTTACAAGTTAGAGGCTTAAAATGTGAATGAATCTATTTTTAAGCATAATTTACATTAAAACGCAGATTTACTGCCTTTTAATGGAGAACCCTTTTTAAATATAGTTTTGGTCACTTTAATACATTATATATGAACACATAAAATCATTCTTTAGAATGGGGACATCAAAATTTACTTTCGGTAATTTTTTGGCATTTTTCTGAAAAAGTTCATTTTTATGAATAGTGAAAATTACTAAATTTTAATTAAATACTAGTTTTTTAATAAAAATAATTAATAATAATAAATTATGAATTTTAGTGGTTATAAAGTATATTTAGAATATATTTTTACCATTTAATACAATGTTGGTCCTTGGACATAATTTCACAATTAAATCGGACATAAACAAGTATCAATCTTTTTATAGTTATTATATCTTAAAAACACGCTTTTTTTTGACAACGGGAATTAATTTTAAATTAATTTCTTCCACTTCTATGTTTTGAATTTGGAAAAATGGATTCCATATTTTGAATCAGGATTTCCAAATTTCGTAAATAGTTATCTTTTATTTTTACACATTTTGAATAATTACTTCGGTAAATCCGGTAAATAAGGGTAAAAAAATAATATTATAATAATATTAATTTACCCTAAAACGTGTCCTAACCCTATTTTTTGATACATATCCGACCATGGATATCTTTGTGTCGATTTTTGGACCACTTATATGTGATAGTGAAACTTTATATTAATTAAGTTAAAGTGAATACAAAAATGACAAATGCTTATATCTTTTAGAAAAAAATTTTTTTCATAGAGTTATATATGTTTTATTTTAGATTATAAATATTCCATAGAAAGATAAAAATATTTCCTAAATAATTATATTTTATTTATAATTTTTAGACATAAAATAAGTTAATTTATTTATGACACAATGGTGATGAAGTAATTATAATAATAGTGAAAAATCAGAATAATTGATATTATAAATACCCAAATAAATATAATATGAGACTTTTTATGAATTAAACTAATTTTATAAGTTAATATGACATGTTATTATTGATTCAATTAACCTTTTTTGAACTTATCATTCTGTTATGATTTTCACAAAAATCAATTATTGAGTAGTGTCAACATTGACATAAATGAGTTTCTAAAACAAATATTATATTACTAATTTATATTCTATTCCTAAAAATCTAGTATTCGGCCAAATGACTCATAGAATTATTTTTATATCATTAATGGACCACTTTGGGATCGATTGGATGTATATAGAATGTTTATTAACTATATATTATAAAAATACAAAGTGACATGGTAAGTATTAAACTAATTAACCTAGAGTTAAAACTAAAAGGTAAGGGTATTGTAATGACCCAAACCTGTCTAAAATATATTGGTTGAAAGTATTTATACCCATACCCACCTTATATTCTGAATAATCAAATTTAGAGACATTAGAAACCGAAAATGATTTTATTAATATAATATTTTAAGTTTTTCTTAAAGAGCCCCTCACCCCTCTTATAAAAGGGCACTCACCCTTCTCATTAATTCACACTTTGAAAGCCTTTTGGTTCGGCCAAACCCTACCCAAATACACTCTCAAAATCTCTCACTTCAACCTAGAGGCCTTAGATTTATCATAAAGCCATCCTAAGGAACCCTATTGATCAAATCAAAAGGAAGAACCCGAAGAAGAGGTAATGTTTTCACCACCCACTTTAAAGTTCCTTTCTTCTTCAACTTCTTCTTTCCTTCTTATTTCCATTATAAAATAATAACACCGGTATCTTTTATATGCTGTGATGTTATTATAATTATGTAATAATGAAATTCATTATTCTCTCCATTCCTTGAATGACATGTCACCATACGTGCGTACGTACGGCCTACCGTCTCCACGTCGTGGTGTAATTGTTATTCAATACACTATTATTTGGATTGGTATAATAATGATGTTTAATTCATGTAAATTACAAGTATAACATGATAATGATTCTTTATATATGATATACCATCTAATTATATATTATTTTAATAACAAAATAAGGATAATTTCGCTCGTGCGTACGTACAGATTATCGTCTCTATGACGCGATGAGATTCATTTTCCAAGTTCACCATTCATCAACAATTATAAAAATATAAATTACTAATAAGTATGTAATATATGACATAATAATGATACTGGAGATATATATATTTATATATATATGTATTTATGTACATACATATATCTTATTCATTTACTTCCGTTCAATACTATATGAAAACAGAAATAGTGTTTATGCGTACGTACGGACTACCATCTCCATAAACGGTGTTTCACATTTCATATATATGTCTATTATTCATATTTATATTCTAAATATATATTATATATTTATCATGGTTTATATTCTAGAAGTATTTAAATCATTATATATGTGATACAATCAAGAGTAACAAGTTAAAACATGTACGATAAAGAAAACGATTGTTACCCAAAATGTTAATTTAACATGGAAATTATTATTAAATGAGTAGTATAAAGTCATAAATGAATGAAGTATGATATCATACATATTAATATGGTTCTGGTATAATTTAATAACATACTACGATCTTCATACAAGAGGTTAAACGTACCCTCAACTAAAGGAAAGTGCAAGGTAAGTGTTAATTCCTCATTCACATTAATATCCGAGATTGTTTATATATAAGTATTTACTATGACATTTTTATCACCCATGACCATTTTTCATAAAAATGATTTCAAAATGAAGATTTAATGGTTTTTGGAAGGTAATCATTATCAAGATCATAAATTCAAATGTTTTAATGATTTATCTTTCTAAATCATTTAAATTAATGTCCATGATTTCAAAATGATTTTAAGGATTTATTTATATGGACATGAATGTTTTGAAATGATAATTCTATTCAAAAGTTTCAAAGTGTTATGGGACACATTGATTCAAAAATCTATTTTAAATTTCTTCCTTAATAAATGTGTGACTTTTTAATGATTCTACAAAGAGGATATTTCACTTCAAATGATTTACTCATCATTTTCAACTATGTTGGTATCCTCTACTAGATATTATTTTTGATTGAGGTTGATTACAATATTCCTTATTGTATTGAATTACTTATGATATGTTTGACTATGTATGTGTTATTGTTATACCATTGATGGATTATGAAGAAAGTATTGACATTTCGTATGCTAGTTTTAATAAGAATGTTTATGTAATGTTTATACCTATTCATATGAGAAATGTATTAGACTTAATAAGTGATGGGTGGAGCACGCTATAGCTCCTCGATGCATCGGTAAGTCTCATGAGACAGCTAGATGTGGAATTGGCTGAGGCCCTTTCCCAATTTGATATATGGTTTTGGCCGAGGCCTTAATCATTTTAGACGTCTTGGCCGAGGCCTTGACAAAATGTTCCAGAATGTCCGGCATTATACATTCCCTCATTATGAAAGTGATTATTGATATTTCATGTGATTATTCGTCTAGTAGAATATCCATGGGAGTAATTAAATGGCATTATTTGATTTTATCTTTGCCATATTATGATGAAGTTAATGTCTAAAAGGGTTTTGTTTTAGTTATACATTGCCTTAAATGTTTATGTTTACTTATGAAAGTTTCCGCTGTATTATTATCCTTACTGAGCATCTGAGCTCACCCCTTTCAATGTTTTATTTTTTCCAAGATCCCAAGAAGTGTTTTGTGATTGATATGCAGGGTTAAGACAAGGGGATAATGGCGTTTTCAGATCACTATCTATGTTGTATTCTATGATTGAAATTGTAATGTAAAGTTCTTGTATGTAATCTATTATCCAAGACTGCTAAACTGATCGGTCCTTTGGGACTTGATTCCTTGTAATCATGCCAATGTATTAAAATATTGCACTGACTCTGGGTAACTGGGGTCGGGGCGTTTCAAAAGAGACATTGATAACATGGTTTGATGATTCATACATGGAATCAACTTGATCAAGGATATCATATTAATGGGACAATATTAATCTTTGAGTATCCTTTTAGAAATTATGTACATACTGGATTAACATCATTCACTATTGGTTCTTTATTGTGTTGTGAGTTGCAGACCATGGATGTTAAACTGCTTCCCCAAATTCCATTGAGAAAGAGGCATAGAGGATCACACACAAAATTTATGAAGAATCCAAATTATAATGTATATTAATAATTACTATATAATTTATTAAATGAAGATTATTCATACATGTTATTTAATAGTCATTTTTATTTTATTGATATGATATATTGCATCACCAATTATTCAAGAGAATATAATTTACACATAATAATTTAAAAATAATTATCATCTCTTTTGATAATATAATATATATTTATATAATAGTGAATGATGAAGTTATATTATTTATTAAATGTATACTAATTATTTAAGTCCTTATAAATATTTTGGTGGAATTCCGGATCATGATTATAGGATCGATGAGGAACAGTATATATTTTATATTACAAAATTAAATAAAATATATTTTTAACTCATAGTATAACCACATGTTAAGTAATTAAAATATAATTAATGTTATAATTCACATGGGGATCCATAATGATTAAATATCTAATAAGGGATACATGTTTAATTATTTATCTGTAACAATAATTTTCCATAGACTCTAATTATATTATTTATCAAGGGTGTCAATTTCATTTCTGTTGTGAACAATAGATGATGGAGAGAATAATCTCAAGCCCTTGTGAGCTCTCTCTCCTGGAAGGCTCCCATGAATTGATAGATAACATCCTCCACTATATACACTCAATTTTTGATATGTATATGAAAATCCATTAGAAGATATTACGGAGGCGGTCAAATGAAAATGACACATATGATTCAATATTCCATGATAGAAACCAATGATTCCTAAGAGGAATTTTTATGATTTGGGGAACTCATGTAGATCACTGGTTCTAACGTACTTGACATGTATCCCAATATACCAGTGCTCTGAGTAGGATATCCAAATTACTTCATGTTCACCTCCTTATATGATAGAGGATGTCAAAGAGAAAAATGGGTATAATTGTACAATTGGGGAAAATATACACTCCTTACCATAGTTTTCCAAAATATATAAAATAATAAATAAGTAAAATAATATCAAATAAATAAAATTATGCATTACTGACCATTTCCCAAATATGGTATGACCACAAATAAAATATAAATATGCAATGTCATGATAATAGTTTCAAAATATAAGCAAACCCAATATAAATTCTAAAAAAATACACCAAATAGGTCTTCACTTGAAATACAAATCCTATTCCATGAATATCCCAAGACTAACTCAACTCCCTAGTATATGGATTTTTCCCTTGTCTAATCCTGTAATAATGGAATTTTCTTGGGTACCAAACAACAGTCTATGTAGGGTGTGAGTGAAACTCAATAGGTCAGAACAAACATTGTCTACAAAATATAATTTCTAAATAGATCATGCATTAAAGTAATAAAAAATGGAATGATAATGAAAATAAAACTTGGGTAATTTTTTTTTAATAATATTAACTTATGAAACAGTAATCATTTATTCCATTTAATCCCAAAATCATTTTCCATCACATAATCTATTGGATAGGAATTTACATATATTAAACATCATCCTATGATAATTATTTATTAGACATTATAGAATATTTCATATTCCCTTACTCAACAATGATATAAATTTCATCAAAAATTCATCACACTCTCCTAGGAGCCTCAGACCATGTAATGTAATCAAATGAAACTATTAGGTATATTGATCCTCAATCTGACTCCTGAAACCATGAATTATAAGGGTGGTATTTAAATCCCCAATCCAACCCAACTTGTGGGAGGAGCCTCATTACAATACCCCAAATAACTTCATGACATTATAGAATGCTTATTCATCCAATTAACACATATTAGAAATCAAATACCATTCATAACCAATACCCATAACATTAAAAATTCACATTACATTTGACAATTAAATCCCCTTTGGGAGTAACTCCATAAAATCATTTTCTAAACACCATAAATGTCCCATTTAAACCAATTCCCTTTTATTTATCAACCCATATATCGTGTTCAGAAATATCCAAACATTAACAAATTTCTCAAAATTCAACATTTCCCATGTATTATCTGTTTCATTAAATACTATTTAAATATAACTAGTAATTATACACATTCTACATATTACATTTAACCCCATTTACATTATTCCAATCAATCCCTTAGAAAAATATCTATGTACTCAAAGAACTATCAATAAGTCCTTTTCCATTTCATCTAAAATATCAACATGATCATCTCAGACTATACATTATAACATGACAATTATATTCTTATCATTTAAATTTATCATGTTCTAGAATATAGGAAGACCACATTGGTGGCCCCAAATCAGTCTATTTAACCACAATTTAACCCACGCGGATCATGAGGGATCCAATTCTTTATTTAGAATATCGATTTTATAAATCCATTCAAGGTTTACAAATGTACAACAATATTGAACCATTAACAAAACCACACAAGCATAAATCAACTTCAAGACCATATAATATAACTTTTAGACCACCTACCTAGAAATAAGATATTAAAACATTCGTAGACCTATGTTTATATCATGAATAAAGAACCTTTTGAAGCCTTGAAATAATATAGGTTGTTAATATTAGGTTTTAGGGATTCAAAAAAACATTAATGAAACCAAATTCTCTGATCCATAATAATGAATCAAAAGGAGATTAATCCATACACATATGTATGATGCATAACAAACGACACACCAAAAGACCATGAAAATAAGATGATCAATCATTGGTATGATTTGGCTATTACGATTCATCACTATGGAACGATGATGAAGAATGTAGAAAACATTTGGTTGAGTGCCTTAAAATATATATAGAGAAAAAGGTAAAATACCAATTTTAATGGGGCCCATTGTTTGGCTACACGGTTTTCCAAAATATGAACTAACTGTACCCTTGACTTTATTCGTTCGAGGAAAAGTCACACTGTTAACTAGGGATCCCCACAAAGATTGAAAAACCATTCACAAACTATGTATAATCACTCTATCTAGGCCCACCCAAATTTTCTTTATCTATTGCAAAATTTATTGAACCACATATCCCTTCCTCTTGGATATCACGGTTTGGGAACACAGTTACTAATATCCATGAACCAATAATGCAACATGTGAAATATGGACAAATTATCCCTTATTTCATTTCCTGACCCCCAAGACACCCCTTGGATGACTTATGCATAAACAAAATAGTACATTAAGTATATAAAAAAGTCATAAAAACAACATAACTTAGAATATACTATGAGAAAATATGGGAACTTACATTGCCAGAGGGAATCATTCCATGATTCTTATAATGAAATGAGAATACAATGTATATTTTTTCTGAGAACCATCAATATAAAATTAATTATTCACAATGTAAATTTTAAATTTATTAAATTAATTATAATTTATATGTTATGATTTTGTGGTCTGGTTCTGGAATTTTATCTATTTTCTATTTCTATTCAATTCATTTTCTCATGACATATTTCATCATGTAATTCATTCATTGATCATTGATAATACAAAAATTGGTAATATTGCATCACATACTAATCTAACTACCAAAACATATACATTGTATCAGAGTACTTAGATAATTAATTATGATTATTTAAATATAATTGATTTATTAACACATTTAAAATTTAGGTTTCAATTTCAGTTTAATATTTCTTAAATATATTTTTTTGATATCTTATTCATCCACTGTAGATACAAATTTTTTTTATCAAATTGAATTATGTTATCAGTGAAATAAATTTAGTTATCTGATCTGTATGTGTTGAGACATGTTGTCTGATAACACAAGAGTACACACCAGGTAACATAGAAGAACACACATTGTACTAGTCTTCAATAAACCATGAATTATTTTTGAATTTAGTAAATGTGAGTGAATTCATTACATGTATTACCTTTATTTTTACCCCATGTGTTGACCAGGAAAGTCTACCACACAGTAAGACGGAGTATACATCGTCTAACTACTATACACCGAGTATAATCATTTAGTCACATATGGGTCATGTATCTTCTTATCCTTTGATAATTATTGAGACCATGTAAATCTATGACCACACATCATGTATCACATGTACAAACCGTGTACTATATACTATTCCATATAAAGGATTACACACCAAATCCATATGCTGAGGTTTAGATAGACTATGAAAATAGTCCATACCTTGTAGTTGGATTGTACACACCATTTACTTTTACCAAATTATTAAAAGGTAATAGTTAATTTATTATACTATGAATACCTTATAAACGTGTTCATGTGTGTTTTCATTAGGTTTATAAGACACTCCATGTGCTGTGTTTTAAAATATAAATTTTTTTAATTAATTTTTTATACTATTCAGATGTGTATACCAAGTATGAGTAATAATATAGTTATTTCTCTGCATATATTGAAGAATAAAATGAGAAATAAAAATCACATCATCATAGAAATCATTACATTGACAGTGCACATCAAGAATGAACTTGATAATTCATGTATGACACATATCTCAACAGTAAATTGTATATAGGTATAATAATTAATGGTTAGTTCTGATAGGTAATCTCTGTAACCTCCATGGAACCTTTATGTAAAAACGTAATTTTTTTAATAATTTTTTTAATTTTTTAATAGTATTATGTATTTCAATCTAAATTAAATTTAGATATCAAATAATAAAAAATAATTTATTAATTAAAAGATAAATTTTATTGATTCAAGAAAAATTATTCAGAAAAAACATTATTATTTAATTATTATTTTATTAAATGTATTATTTATTGCATGCTTTTGGATGATAATGATCATACACTAGATTATAACATGTTATTAGTCTCATTTAATTTATTATTATATTATATTATTATAATGATTTTATTCTATCTGCTTATTATGTTACAGTCTACATTCCAATTATATCATTTATGTAATCCATTATCCATCACATGTGTGTGGATAAAAGAATATGTGACGAATTGAGCAAAAAATTTACTGATTGAAGGTCATGTATGGTGCCAAGATGAAATGAATCTAAGAGTTATAAATATGACGATAGGTTGAAAACAAAAACAAGAACAATAAATGGTCCATGATGTATTTCACCTTATACAACGATTATTTTATCATCCACTAGATAAACTAGCCACATAATTTTTTTTATTAAACTGATCCTTTAATTATATAACAACCGCAACATACATAATCAGAATATATTTCTAAAACAAATTTAAAACCATATTTTGAATGTTTTATTATGAGAATACAACACAAGAATGTTTCTATTATGTTTTTAAAAATTAATATATTAAAATATTCTCAATGAAAAAATATATGAAAACCCATGATGTCAATTGTTTCATAAAAATCAACACAGTTCAAATATCATTGGTTTTGTAGATCAACTAATTAAAAAATTAATATCATTGATAAATTAAATTTAACATCTATAATTTGTTTTTCCACTCAAACCTATGAATCCTTATAGGACATTAGGTTATGTGGAATGGATTAATTATATCTAAGCTGAACTAAATGTGTTTGAATGTGACAATGTTTGTATATTAGTTGAATGTCTTAATGAAAAATATATAATTAGAGTAAAATTGGTTTTTTGGAAGAAATTTGATGAAAGCGAAATAATAGTTAGAAATGAAGCAAGATTTCATACTAAATGTAACAATTAATAAATGGAATAGACTATAGGGAATACAATGAACCGGTACAGAGCATTGAAAATAGTTGTATACTTATAGGTTTTCAAACATTCATAAAATATAATATATTTCAAATAGGTGTAATGTGTGTTTTCTATAAAGGTTATCTTTAAGAGAATAATTATGTATAACAACCTACATGTTTTGAAAATAAAAAACAACCTGATCATTTTTACGAATATACCAATGTGTTATATGAGATTTAAAAACACTAAAATCATGTCATTACAAGTTAACTGATTTTTTAATAGAAGGAAAATTTGGTATGGGTGTTATGGATCCATTAACTTTTATGAAATATGTTATTAAAAACATTATTATTGTAGAAACAATACTTATGACATTGTATACGGTTCAACAAAAAAATATAACAAAATATTTTGAGGTTTTTATGAAATTAGAGTTCAAATTATTATGATTGGTGATATAAAATAGTGTCTAGGTTTTCAAATTTTAGAAATTATAGTTAGTAATTTTATATCTCAACCAATGTTTTTAAATTTTCTAATTATCAATGTCAGGTATGAAAATAGAAAATGTATTAGTACTCACATGAGAAACTCTAATACATTAGATCATGCTGAAGTTGGGAAGCCATTTGATAAACTTTTTTTTAGTGATATGATTTGAAGTTCACTATAATTAATTTCTATTCATCTTTGTTTAATGTTGCTAACATTTTTATATTCTAGATATCATTAAAATCCATAATAACATCATCTTAAAGTGATAAAACATTTTTTTTGTTAACATAATGGAATGATAAATTTAATTCTATTCCAATAATGCTTAAATTATTTTGAACTAAAATATTATTTGGAGTATGATTTTAGTGGATGGGGAATCAATTATAATAGTAATTCTAGGTAATGTCGATTTTGTAGATATTATTTAGCCTATTTGTTATATAATAAACAACCCCTTTTAGTAGTTTCCACCAGTTAATCCAAATATGTTCTATTTGAAAATTTTTATGCTTTACTGTTGTGAATGAAACACACACTCACAAGCTTTGGCATGAGTTTTAATGATACTGAAATTTAGTTTGATACCAAGAGTATCATTGAGTTAAATAAAAATATATCAAATCACTAATGTTCTATTAAAATATAAATAATAAACAATTTCATTTGATATCACACACATAATAGATATATTAAAATAAAGTTCATCGTAATGCAGGAACACGATACATAATAATTTTATTAACCCCTATTTTTTGATAGATTTAAATAAATAAAATAGAATATTTGAATGATCAATGTTGGGTGATGATTCATATAAAATTATTATTATAAATATTCTTATATTAATGAATAAATTTTCAAAGGGGTAGAACATATGATTTTTAAATTCAAAAAAGTGTATTTTTCATAAATCTATAGTTGTCTAAAAAGTTATTTTTTTCTATTTACATTATTGGATATGTAAACATATTTAATTTTTTGGTATTCATATTTTATTATAAATAAACATCAAAAAAAAATTATTTTCATTTGATTATTTGTTGTCAAATATTTTTTTCAAAACCAAAATATGTTATAAAACATTTTATTGTCTACAAAATTATCATAACATATTAAAAGAAAAAATTAATACAAAATATAAGGAAAATAATTTTTTATATAGTTTATCATAATAATTATTCATTAAAAAATCCTTGTATATCAATATAGAAATACAAATGAAACAATAATACTATAAAATCTATTCATAATTTTATTTTATTAGTGATTGAGTACAATAGTTATAAATGTTAATTTTTACTTATTATTTTATTTATCAAACGTTGTTTAGTTTTAAAACATATATGTGTTAAAATAAAATTTGTACTCATTGTTATGTAATGTCTTCATAAAAACATTAACAGATAAAAATTAACATTAAATTATTTCTTCAATTACTTTATAATATTCAGATAATAAATGGTATACTAATCTGAGACATTGAAATTCATAGAATTAAAACAATCATTTTTGTACCTTTATCACTCGTGTCACCCTATTATGTGCTCTATCAAATGTTTTTTCATTTTTCTGATCATTCGTTAAATAAACAATACAATTTATTCAATAAGAAAATTTTCAATAAAGATAATTCTTTAGAGGAATAATTTTCGAGAGAAAATTATATGAAAAGTATTTTTCCATTATTAAATAGATCAATAGTTTTCATGTTTTGGAGAATGTTTGTTTAGAGAATCTAGATAAAGATTTAGATTTAAATTTTACCAAATGTATAAAATATTTTTGTGAAACAAGTAGTTATAATAAATGAAGGTGGAATGGGAAAAAGATAAATAATCTATATAAGAAGAAGAAAAAATGGAAGAGTAATAGGAAGTGGAAGATAGTGAAGATAATGAAGAAGAATAAATGACTATGAAGTGTCAAAAATCAAAAATTATCATCAGACTCATCATCATCATAATTTCAACTACATTCCCAATCAGATAATGATACAGACAAGGAATAATTTTATGGAGAAAAATAATCATCCAATGAATATGAAAATCCATCATAAAAAATCTACAAATAATGATAAACAATACAAAATAAGATCTTTAGATATGGTTGAATCTAATATGGATGTGTCATTATTAAAATATTTGAAGTTGAAATTTTATTTCACAAAGTAATTAAAATTTTGATACGGAATAAATAAAAATTTTAGAATCCTATAGATCAAATTATATAAAAGGTTTATGAGGACCATTAAACACAAACATTATTTTTACTCAAAATAAATCTGTAAATATTTTTGAAAACCCTGATTATAATATGTGGTCACATCCCCTATCATCCAATCATAGAACCATGGTGAAATTTTTTTTAAATAATAAAAATTTACAATTACAATCATTTAATGATTTCATTGAATCACTTGTACACATTAATGAATTTTGGAAATCATTCAATGAAAAGGCAAATGAATAAAATAAATGATATAATAATATTGTTATGTGTTCAAGAAAAGTGAAATTGATATCATGGATCATTATTATCAGTTCATAAAAAGCAATGGAAATTTATTTAGAAGTGTAAAAATACCTTGATAATTTATCAATAGAGGTTTCTCAAGGAGTGATGTTTGTGGAAGAGTAAAGAGACAAAACTAGTTTTAGTAATGAAGAATTATAAGATTTGTAAGAAATGGTTCATTATATATAGATTATAAAACTACATACTTGGAATGTGTAAGTATAATGTTTTACTTGTGAAGATATAAAATAAATTAATTTTTAAGGATGTTAAATGGCCTATGTCAAAAATACAAAAATAAATAGTGATTATAAACAAGATTGTGAATCATAATTCAGCAAATGCATATGCTTTGATGGATCATAAGGCATTTATAAAAAGGAATGTAATTTTGAAAAATTTGTTGAATAATGACTAAACATTTTTTCAAATCTTTAACTATGTTTTGAAACATTTTTGAAAGAATGTTAAATGTGAATGAATTTATCATCCAAAAACTCACTGTAAAGAATGTATTCCAATTAATATTGGATGTATGTTCATTCTTTTATTTTTGGATGACATGTAATTTCATAGAAAAAAGGATATATATTTTATATCCATATAACATTTAAATAGACAACCCATCCCTATTCTTTAGTAAATTAAAAAGTGGGAAAAATTTATAAAAAGGATGATGAATATAAATAGATAATCCATTGAGATAGTATCCTAAGGGTGATATATTATCCTAATGGGGGAGAAACTGAATAAATACAGTGCATCAAATTATAATGAGGTTATAAACTCAGGGGGAGTTATTATATGAGTTATATCATTGATGATTTTGAATGTATGAATGAATTAAATTTTTTATTTCTATTATATATTTTGAGGTGTTTGTACTATGCATTTCAAGGGGAGGTAGTTGAGTTATAATTATTATTTATTAAATTTTCTTTCTGTTATTTAAGAAATCACCAAAATATCCTTAAATTAATTATTTATTAATGTTATATTTCTAAATTATTAGACATGTTTTTTTGTAGAAAACATTACATTATACATAACGTAAAAATAATTCCAATGAAATAAAATAAAATCATATCATTTTTCCTTTTGATAAATTAGATTGATAGTGTGTATGATACATTGGACAAACAAGTTGTTTGATCAAAGGTTAGAGTTATGTATTACTATAAGAATTCACGATCACTAGACTATCCCTACTAAAAATTCATCAGACTAACCCTTATTCAATTTATTAAAATGAAAATCAATATGGAATTCTATCAGACTATCCATGATTATTAATAAATTGATTAGAATTTTATATTTTATACGGAATACATAAAATAATTTTGTGGTGTTAATTTAAATTACATCATTCTATAACTATAAAATCATCCCTTGCTAGAAAGGTGAAGATCTATATCATTATGAGTTGTAATGTTTATGTTGTCTAAGGAAATTGCAACCTACTTGGAAATATGATTATTGGAAAATTTCCAATAAATATGAGGTCATAATAATACTTGGGATGTGATGTAATTCAACACTCATTTCATCTAAATATTTCCCAATGTGAACACCAAATTACTTTTATATGTAATTATTAAAATAGTTGATGTTAAAATAAATCTTGGTGAGGATTGTAATTCCTTATGACCTATTTTCTTTTGTAATAGAATTTCCAATAATGGTACATAGGGCTTATAGTGATATGAATATGATGAATCTAATTTTTCAGATAGATAAATTACCAGTATATGAAAATTATCATCGATCACCATATCGAGGGATTTCTTGTTCAAGAAATGTAGAGTAGAATTTGGTCATCCTATAATGGGATTCCTATGAAGAAAAAGAGGATTGTGGTCCATAAGTTCTTGGTATATCTTTGAATATATGTACATATATTATAGTAGGAACTAAATATTATTGATATAATTAGTCAAGAATTATCACTACCAAATCTCTTAATTCTTAAGTGTAAATTATTTTATAAGAATATATGTTATTTTTAATATTATATGATTTTAATTTATAATTTATACAATACATATTTTATATAATGTGAGTTTATTAAGAAATTATATTGTATATATATATTTATAACACGCTATTTTAATAATATGTATGTGATAATGAAAAATTCATAATTACTCGAAAAGTATCTAGATGGAGTTGTATTACACAATTCATCTTTTGACCTTTGAGTCTCATAATTTTTACAGAAGAGGATCTATATTTTGTTTCAGTTTAATTTTAAAAATTCAATTCTCCCACATTGTGTATCCATCAAATAGTATTTTTACCTAATAATTTTTTGTATGATTAAGGGTCTCTCAGACAGATTAGTGGTTATATAGAAAAGAAAATAGTTGAGAGTGAATAGATTAATGTTATTGATCTATTATAATTTTTTTGATGATATATAAGAAATTTAATTATTTATATATAACATAAGAGTTCATAATTAGGATGATTAAAAATTTTCACATTTATATTTTCTACATCTACATTATGATTCTCTTTATTTTTGGGATTCATAAAATAACAAAAAACATTTCGTTTTCTATTTTAATAATTATGAAAACAAAATAAATATTGATAAGTGATTATAATATTGAAGAAATGACCCACACATACTCTATGTGAAATAACACTTATCATCCATATATATTATTCAAATATTCTAATAATTTTTTTTGTTGAACATAGTCTGAAAAAACCACATGATCTCCCCCTTTTTTGATTTTTACATTGTTCCAAATACTAGGGATTAAACCAATTTTGAGCATTCTATGAGATTCGAGTATCTAATCAATGTGTTAATGATTCGTATATATTTTAAATGAATAAAATGTCATTTTAATGCCATTTCCTTTCAATTGGAACTTGTTTGGAAGGTTTTAACACCTACGAATGTGATTTTCTTGTTAATATATAAATGTTTATACTGTCAAATAAAACATTAATCTGTTTTATTCAAAATTAGAATCATATTGATGTTTGGTTGATTCTAAATGATGAAAAATGATTTAAATAATGTTATCCGATGTTTTCATGTCAATCATGTGTCATTTTTTCCTGTTTTCACCCTTGATGTTAAATATATCATTTTAATAAATGTATATAATGTTTTTTGTTGTTTTCCATGATATTGTGCGACACGAGCATCTGATGGATACAACTTTGATTCCCTTAGATCACAAAATACTGGTAGATAATACACCATTGATTTTATGACAATCCAATGGTGTTAAAATTTAATTATTTTCTTTTATTTGATTTGTTACATAACTCAAAATTCAAGGTAAAATGAAAAATTTGATCATACTAATAAAATTTTATAATTCAATCAATGTGAGAATGAATCCAATAGACTATAAATGACATAATGATATTTTTCCTAGGATTTCATGTTAATTAGAGCTTTTTTGGTTTTTTTTGACCCCAATATATATTATTTCCTCATTATCAAAAAATTGATAATAATTTCAAATCATACCATATGTTATACTGATCAATCTAGGAATCGATTATATTCTTAGTTGATTTCAAATTATTAAAAGTGATTAATGGAATATACTACTTCATTTTCATATTAAAAATAATTACTTTTCATTTTTTAACCCCCCTCCTCATGAGAGATATTTTATTGTAAAAATATTTTGCTATGTTACTCCTTGTTTTCCAACATATTTAGAGAAAACAGAAACTGATCGACACAATATTGATTCCACATATCATAAATTCCTAGTTTGATAATTATCCCATGACATAATGTGAATATAATTTTGTATAATTGGTATTAAAATATTCTGTGGTCGGTCACATAACTACAAGTTTGAGAGAGAAATTTGACTCTCAATCATACAGATAAATTTATAAATATGATCGATGTTCCAATGATTCCTACAGATTAATAATGACATAAATATAAAATTCCAAATTTATAATGTTATGAAAATCTGTTTCAGTTTGTTTTCACCCCTAGACAGTTGATTTTTCCTTTAATTCAAAAATGTTAATAATTTCAAATAAAACCATAACACAAAATAATCGATTTGAGCATCATATTGACACATGATTTATGAAAACAATATGAGAAATGATTTGAAAAGAGTTCACGATGATGTTATCATCAATATAATATCATATTATGATTTCAAACCCCCCTGTTGGGATATATTTCATTTAAATATATGTATCCAATGTTACAAATTGTTTTCTATCATATGGAATGGAAATTGAATTTGAAGGATGTGGAACTGAATCCTATAGATATAAAATTGCAAAATGATTTTTATCCCCCAATTTCATGGGATGGTAATTTTTATTTTGCTGGATTAACCCATTTTATATGATTTTTCACTTTAATTCAAATATGAGTAAAAATGAAACTTTTTTCATAACAACCAATTTAGATATGTTATCGATGTTTTTATGGTTCATATTTCTCTAAAATGACTTAAAGGTCACTATCCAATGATTTAATGATAAATAGATAATATTTTATTGTTATGATTTCACACTAATCAATATGTGTTTCCTTATTTTTGGGTTTTATACATCAAACAATCAATTTTTTGAAAAATAAAATTATAAATAAATACCTTAAAATTATACAACTATTTTTATAAAAAAATGTACACGTGGTTGAAATTTAAAAATAATAATTTCCCTAATGAATATTTTCTTTTGTTGGATAATCAATCTCAATGTATTTAGTTGGTCTTGAATAACCCCTTGGTCAAATGTTATTTTAATGAAAATATAAATATTGTTTCGGACAGTAAAAAAAATAAAATGTGGCATTCAATTTGTATGGAAAAAAAATAAATATAATATGAATTACACCTCTAGTACATGGTGCATCTTATAGTACCATTGCTTCAAAATATGTTTATTGTAGAAGGGGCCTATAAAAAATTTAAATTATAAATAAAATTATAATTATTTTAATAAAAATAAACTAAAACTATAGTATAAACATGCGTCATTGGATCCCATCCCCCATCACACTTGAAGATCTATTCCCATAGTGGCATGACCACAACTCGCAACTATGTATTTAAAATCATGAAAAAATAGATTATGTCACCAATTGTATCACACATTATGTCATCACAACAATAACATGTTCAATAGACATATCACAAGAGATTGTATAATGATAACATATTTTCTATATGTCTAGATAAATCTATGTCCATCATGATCATTTATGTGATTAAATATCTCATTCCAATATATTGAAGGTTATTGATGGACACCAGTTATCATTGTTAAATTATTGTTTAATAGATTATTTGATATAAATATATATATGTATAGATAAATGTATGTATTTTTAATTAATATAAAAACATTTTGTAATAGTTCTAACAATTATATCATTATGATTTCAAGGTATCATCTAAAGGAATATTTGATCAATCATTGTACCGTATTCTCCAAATTATTAACAAATATGATATATCCATAGAATGAAAACCCATATTTTATAATAAATATAAATAATAAACAATAATTACATTATTTATAATCAAGAAAATGAGATGTGTCCCATAATAATGATGATCTCCCGACATTGCATAATTTTCATAATGATGTTCTACCATAACTTATTTTCAATTAAATCAAAATATAGACAATTAAAACGTAAAAAATTTAATGAAACAAATTACACAAAAATATGAAATATCACTTTTTTAACATTATTATTCCAATATATAACCATATAAAACCATTGATATTAGAGAAACCCTTTACGGACTCATCATAGAATATATTGAGCAACCCAGCATTGGGGCCTAGTGTTCCCTGTTCACTGTACCTTTGTAATATTACAACATTATACAATAATTTTTTTTAAACTACCTATGATAACAATTAAGAAGAACTCTCAGATTATTCTCTTTATGAAAAAAAATATCAAAATTTTATGTTTTTTATTTTCAGATATAAGATAATAAAATGAATCTCTTATCTAGTATTTTATCCATAATCGATCTAATGTGTCATGATGGAATTAATTATAGTAATGTTTAGACACTGTAAATATATGTGGTTTAGGTCTTATTTGACCCCACTAGAGAATAAATGAAGGGGGTCCCTCTCCCATGTGATTGTATGTCCCGTGATATGATATATCAAGGGTCTTGTCCTGATGAAATTCCAGAACTATGGCCTCTTCTATGAGTGTAAGAAGGTGTAATGTCCAATCGTATTAAAAAAAATTCATTAAATATTTTAAATATATGCGTATTTATATTTAATTATTAACAATATATATAAAAATGTATTTACATTCATACATACCTCAACCCAATGAAATATATCATTCTCCAAAATAATGTGGATTGGATTCTAGTTTTTCTCACATGCTTATAGTCATATAATTCATTAATAGTTGAACACGCATTCACTACATTTCAAATAATGAGGAAATAAATTCATAAAAAAAAATTATAGAATTTTAAAATGTTAAACAGTTAAAAATATCTTTAAAACAAATAGTATGTAAAACATCATACCTTTCGATAAAAATAAAAATTGATCATTTAATTATCGAATATCTCTCTTTACTATTGAATATCTTCTTCCAATGGATCTATAATGTGTTGATCTAGATTTAAGGATAAAAGGTAATCATCTCCTATTCATTTCATTCAATTGAAAACATTCCTTGACATGGTATTTTATCATGAAATTTAAAATTCTGATTAAATAGTACGTTTGTGAAAAAAACATTTTATATATGTGATTCCAAAACAAAGAGACTATTAATAACTAGTTCATCTTTAAATAAAATATTGTTAATGATCAGCAATGTAAAAAATAAACAGATCAAATTTAGTTCAAAATATTGAATCATTGCAATTACACTTTAACAATATGTATTTCAAAAAATGTGAATATAAAACATTAGTTATGTCTTTCAATTGACCATAGTAATATCCAAAATTGACTTATGGATAACTAATTTAACCATTTATTTCTCATTTGTCCTCAAAATTTTTAATTTAAATTAAAAAGAAATAATCAATTATAGATTAATAAGGATTAGTCGTTACAGATGGACCATCATATAGTTGGTTAAATTCATCAGTTTTTGTATGGACACCTAAATCTTATAGGTTATGTACCTATTTATTTCTAAGAATTCAATTAATAGTGATATGTAATGTAATTAATACTATACTTTAATAATAATTATAATTAATTTATACATAGTATATCATTGAACCTATAATAAAATAATTTTTAATGAGGTTGTTGTATTTTATAATCACTAGCATGAGGAATATCTTATTTTATCTTATTAATGTGTTTCATGTAAATGATAATTAACTTTTTATATGATCAACATCTATATGAAAACAAAACTTGTTAATGTAGAGTATTAATAGTGATACGATACTTACTATAACAACTGGTCATCTAATGTAATACTGAACAATATCTATCGGTGATATTTTACCACATTGATGATTTTGAAATGAAATAGATTTCTTAATCTATCTATCCTATCATGAATCTGAGAGGTATAATCAAACATGGATTCATATTTCAAATGATATTAATAAAATATGTATTACACAAATCTATAAATCAACAATTTGGTATTTATTTCATTGATTGAAATCAATTACATATAAATCATTTTAATGTATTCAAATACCACAATGTTGGATAAACCAACCGTAATTGAAAATTACCATTATCAATTTATTCAATTGTTAATTGTACAGTCAAATGATGAAAAACATTGATAAATGTGTGTGGAAATTGGTTATGCATGTGAAAAAGTCCATGTATAATCCTATCATCCAAAATATTTAGTCACCCATTCATTGATTTTCAAAAAACAATATGTCTACAATATTACACATCTAAATAAATGGTTGAACAAAATTTTATAATAAACAATCAAAAATTGTTATATGAATATTATATTGATGTATTATGTGATTGTCAATAATTATTAACCCATTCATTAATAGTATATATTAGCCACTATGACCATCTTAAAAAAAGAAATAAATTCGATTTTTAATCATCATATAATGTGCACTGATCATGTATTCTTTGTTAACCACATCGATCTATTAATGAAATTCCTCCCATAAAGCTATTTCATATAAATTGCATCATGATTTGAAATTTTCCTATTATTTTCCACCGACAAACAAAATGGTCCCCAATATATTATCACCAAAAAAAATTAATGTGCATGAATTCGATATTATTCCTCAATTTTATGATTTTCTAGTATGGGAGATTAAAAGGAATATTTTTCTCCTTCTATTAGAGACTGTGTTTTCTACAAGCTCCACAAATAGAGGGTAATTAAAGATCCAACAAATCCTTAAATTCATATACCATGTGAATGTATTTTCTCTCAATATATGACAATATTTTAAATCATTTCATGATCATTAGTAATGGGTTTTATTTTACTGAACCATCAAATTCCAATTTATTCTTTTAGAACATTTGTTACAGAGGATTAAATCATATATAGGTCGTGTATTTTCAATTTTTACCTTTTTTAATCCATATATAGTTTTAAATATTTTTTCATCATGGGAAATAAAATTCACCATTCATACTCTAACATAGTAAATTTTTTTAAGTCAGGATGTCATTTAATTTCCATACTAAAATATAATATATATAGAACATTTCAATCCTTTGAAAATCATATTTTATCACACAATAATCCAAAAAATCATTAAACACGTTAAAAAATGTTTGAAGGTAAACATCAGTAATAACCAATGTATATTTAGGTCATTCAAAACTAATTTACTGAAATAGAAGTTGTTATTTCATTTAAATTGATGAAAAAAATATACAGATCCAACACCATGGGCCATGTGTTTGAGTTGCACCTACTAATGTCTTAAATTAATTGATATAATCTATTAAAAATCCCAATAAAACATTACTATTATCTTTTATAGAGTCATTATGCCTCTAAGTATGCTCTTTCCTTACAAGAGAGAATATTGGGTGGGTTATAATATCACTATCCTTATTTCATTCAAAGATCTTCTCATTAATATCAAAACATAAGATGATATAAATAATATATTAAAACCATGTTTCTGTAAAAATTTATTCATTTTCATTACTACAATTATTTTCCATATTTTCATTGTCTAACATCAATAAGTCTGAGTGCCCCTACATTCATTCCGATTGGGAGAGCCATAGGCTACACACTTATCCAAATCGGAATATTCGATTCTGAAATACCCACAATTGTTTTCACATGAATCTATGGTATAAAATGTGAATCCTATGTTCTTTTTTTGATTTAAAAGAATTGTTATATGACTCATGAATCAAACCATGAGAATGAAGTACATTTTTTAAAAACATAAACAACATGTAGAACGACATTTTCATCCATAGATTCAAAGCTTTCAATTGAAATAAATCCACGATAAAAGAAAAATTCCCTTAATTGTACACCAAAAATATATTTCAATTTTTTTCATCCAAATGTATATTATAAAAAAACAATTACTCATTATATACAGTATATAATAGATTCATCTCACTAGTATCAACATTCCGGATGTTTATTCCGTTATGATCTAATCAACATAACCTTTCATTATGCATTTCACGCATCCGGTAAGTAGTCCATACATCAAACTCTATCTGAATAGTTTATATTCATAGACAAATAAATATATTATTCCTCATAACAAGTCCAAATATTTTTATCTTTTAGAATCCCATTAATAGATAGGTAATTCCAAATGATAACTCTTGTGAATTGATATCTATTTCACATTTTGTAGACAAAAATCTAATGTAATCACTTTCAAATCCTCTAGTGATGCCAAAATACTACATAATTCCGTGAAATTATTATTTAGGAATTATTATTTGAAGATCAGTCTAATTATTATCAATATATGTATTTCTTATCCCCTCCTAGTATGTACCCATCTTCTGTTGATAATTGGATAAGTTGGATAGTGACCGCCCGAGTCAATCTGCTAGTAGGACACCAGTTGTAACTAGCATTGATGGTATATCATACATATAAATTTCAGGCATTACCATCAATGAAAAAATGGAGAAGAGAGAGATGAGACAAATCCACCAATCGACAAATGTTCATAATTAAAATATTACCACAGTGTATACAAGAAATGTGATAGAAAAATATACAACTAGGATGGATACTAAAAGTACCAAATGGAAATTTGTTTAGTGACCACAAATCCCAAAACTCTCCATGATAATAAATAGCTAGTAATATAAATCTATATCTCTTAAATTCTCCTAATAACCTAAATATGACTATATATTCACTCTTTTATCATAATAGAACACACAGAATTATCGTACCCATGCACTCTCTTGTAAAAGACAATGAATGAAAATTAATACCTTATGAACAACAAGTGAAACTAACTCATCACTTATATAGGTACACTAAGTACCGAAACATAACATGGTTACCTCTCACCCAGTAAAGGATGAAAGAGAGATCAAATAATATAATAATACATCAATAAGACTAAGACACATCTACTTCCACACTTGTTTGATTCTATGAACTAACATAGTCGGTTCTGAGCCAACTCTCTTCAAAAGAAGCTAGAATGAAGAAACATGGCAGAAGTATGATTACATGATTTTAAATCATCACATCTTCTAATAATCTATTTACAAATATTCAGATGGTGACCTAGTAGTTTTCTAGAGCAACCATATCCTGTAGGACATTTATCATACATTAGTTATTATACCCCAACACATCTTACCCCAAGCACTGGGTAAGGTACCTCAATCTATCGTTTCCCATAAATATCATAGCTACAATAATCCTTTGGATAATATATACATATATAAATATGTGCGTTTAATAACCCAAATCCATTAAATCCAAATATATAGAAATATGTAGAAATTAACTACTTTGCATACCATCACATATTACTCATATGAGAAGCGAACCATACCAGAGGTGGAAGTTAGTCATATGTCCCTCTCCAACTAGATATTGGTGAATAGACTTTCCCATAGTCAAATAGGCTTCATTCTCCTTTTTGAAATAGGTGATGGAGCATAAGAAATATAAAAACATTAAATATATATTATAGATCATGACTACTCTATAGGCAATAACATAGTCCATTGTTCAACTGTATCTATCATAACACTGACAACATCCTGCTAGTTCTAGGGAGAATATATACTATAAGAACAAATAAAATTAATGAACCTATATTAAATTAATTATTTTCATTTAGCTATTCAATTCAAGTTAATTAAATAATTATAAATTATAAAAAATTATTTATATTAGTTTTAATTTACCATCAATGTGAATTCCATGAACTCAAGAATAATCCAGTGGAGTCCACGGTTTTATTAGATTAACATAAACATTTTTATAATATCATGATATAAAACCATGGGTTAATATTTTAAAAAATATTATAACTGTTACATATAAAGTGGTATAATAGGAAGACATCCTAAGATATTATTAAGGGATGTAACCCAACACATCCATCTAACTCATGAAGTGGGGATAAAAATGTTGTTAAATTAAGAAACCCAATCATCCGACATTTAAATAGATTCATTAATAAAAAATCATATTAGCCTTTAGTATAAAAAAATGCATTCCTAACATTCACATATTCTATCATCTCTGTTGTTATCCATGATACCCTTGTGCATATCACTATGCATCTCACCATCATGGTGTCATATAATTCCACAATTTCATTCCTTCTAGTCCATATCTCATCAGAAATTCTCATCTGATATTTCATCACATATAAAGTCTTATATCTTGGTAACACAAAAGGATGTAAAAAAAAGATAGACAAGAATGAAATCTATCACTAAAAATAGGCATCCAACCATCACATTCAAACATGATATCACATGCCAAACACAATACATTAAGAATTAAAATGAAAATATGAACCCTTGGCCCTATACATTTATAATTATTAAAATATATGTTTTTATTCCATCGTGAATTAACAAATTAAAATATCGTAGGTTCCAACTATGGGAATCTTAAGGAATCCTCTATAAATATTTGTTATGGGGGTAATGGCGGAATAACCCCCCAAAATAATTCCACGGAGAACCAAATAATAAATGTGTTTTAATCAAATATTACGAATTGAAAAAATAATGTTATTAAAATGAATACCCACCTTTAAAGAGTGTGGATGTGGGAGTAGCGAATCCACAACAATTGCAGAAGATGAATCAAGAACAGAAAAGTAATTCAATAAACAAAATGATGTGCTTTGGTCGCTATGGGACTTACATCATGGAATGAACAACACCAAGAGACGAACTTTTATTAGATTTTCAAAAAAAAGGTATATTGTAATGTATAATTGAAAAAGTCAATAAAAAATTGAAATACAGAGATACTCTAAAACAAAAACTATGCACTAAAATAAGTAATACAATAAAATTTAGATTAAGATATACTTGCAACCCTATAAAAATTTTCATAGATCTAGATCACATCAAGATCGAAGAAAAATCATCTCGCTTCATTGTGGGATCTCAACATAGGATGATCACTCTAGGTATTTAGTTTTGAGAAAAAGTCTCAAATCATCAACCGTGAAAAACAATGATTGACCCCAACATGATCTGTGCACCATCAACATGTATGGGGAAGATGTGCCACCATATGAGTTTGCTGATAACGATATAGCACAACCTAAATAGAGATTTAATCAATTGAAAGAGATTCTTAGCACTGATGAGGAGAAAAGGTAGATTAAACCACCATTAAGAAGAAATCAAACCACCAATGGCGTGAGGGAATCAATTTGAGGAATCTAGATCCTTGGATAGTAGATGAACTCAACAACCTAAGGAGATGATATTCAGATTTGATTTGTATGTAGAATTTAGGATCTAAATGGGTGTCAAAAAAATATTCTAGAACCATAACCATCTAAACACATAGCCAATGGAGGCTTACCTGAATCCAATACCCATCTGCCCACCCAACTACACAATGAATGATTCAAATAAATTGATGGAAATGAATTATTATTTGGAGATAACCATTGAAGTCTATAAATGAATTGAATCAGTATACCACATATAAAAATGGTAGAATTACATGTCAAGTATTCCAATCAATATAGCTAGCCACATAAAATAAAATAATGTAGTAAAATGAAATGAAAAGTCACAATAAATTAATTTGATTAAATATATAATAATTAATTTCATGTATTTAAAAAATTATAATTAAAGAATAATTTAAAATTGTTAATTATAATTTTCATTATGAAAACAATGAATACCGAAATAAACAATTATACTTTGTTATCAATTTAAATATACTGATTTTATTTCCCCTAATGTTTATTAAACATTATCCATGTTCAAGATATCTATTCACTTTTTGACATTAATTAAGATGTAGCCGTAGACAATATATCAGTAGGGTTTTCATAGATGTGTATTTTAGTGCACACAAATCTCCATATTCAATAATATCTCTAATCACTTGATGCCTAATATCTATGTTCTTATACATAACATGGAATACTAAAGTTTTGGTCAAACAAATAGAATAATGAGAATCAAAATGTATAGTAATAAAAGAATTACTTTTACTTTGATAATAAATCCTACCATTATGCCATATGTCTTATTTGACTGCTTCTATCAGTGCAATGTACTCGACTGTAGTGGTTGAGAGGGTCCCCACCAATTTCATATTTCACATTCTTGATATAGATCCTCCACATGCAATAATTACATAACTAGTCACTAATTTCCTAGTATCATAATTTCCATCAATGTAAAAACAACTAGTCTGTAATTATGATCAATTAATATTCATTCCATAGAAAATTGAATGAGATGAAGTTTTAGAAATGGACCTAAAAATCCATTTAATAACATGTCATTGTAGTATTCATGGAGTTTCTATAATCTTGATAAATGTCATGATATACGAAGAAACATCTGATCACGTAAAATTTAGAGGATACAAAATAAATCCCACTACATTAAAATACAATATTCTACTCATATATTCAATATTAGAAGCATTGGAATGTGTCTAAGATATAGAAATTTTAAAATGTTAACATAATGGAACACTAACCATATTAAAAATATGAAAAAAATACCTCTTATGATCTATAATGATATAAGAACATTGATATAAATATAGCATTTTATTCATCCAATTGATAATAATTTCAATGCCAAATGTATTCATTGAAATTATTAGATCATTTATTTCCAAAGGTGAATTCAAATACTCTTTAGAAAGGGTTATTAATTTCATAACACTACATATGAATAACATGTTATATACATAGATCAGTAAATAATGAATTTATTTTTTTACATATTTTAAATATACAGATAAAAAAAATGACTCCTTCAAAAACAATTTTCAAACATGAATGAATGATAATTGTAATACTATCTTCTTGATGATAATTTTAATCCATATAACAATTAGTTAAAAAATAGGGTTACATTTAAAATAAATGTTAAAAACTAGTATGAGGCTTCATGTATAATCATTTAATAAAAACCAAATGCAAGATATCAGTTTTCAACTAAAGGTGTTCTATATGATAATTTAAATGTGAAAAAAAGTATGTCTTATTCTTAATGAAGAATGTTTGACTATAGGAGAAACAATTTTAGAGTAATTAATTCCATAACAATTAAAAAAGTCTTTGGAAAAATTTCTAGCTTTATAAATAATTTAATTTCATATAATATTTACATTTTTAGTTTTATATGCATGTTTACAATAAATTCTCTTTTTAGTAGGCTGATTACATACTATGGTCCATATATGGTTCATTATTATAGATTTCTTCTCATCTTAAATAGTTGAAATTGAATGCATAGATTTAGTACCATATAATTCTTGATTGTTTCTTTAGGGTTCCTCTCCACTACGAACTTTAAGAACATTTAAGGAAAATGAAATAATAATATCATGTTTATATATATATATATATATATATATGAATAGGTCTATTTAACATAATATTCCAATCCATAGTAAGATGATAACTCCTAAGGTCCCTAGAATCTACATCATCAGATGTATCTTCAAAATCATACATTGATTCTGGATCAGGATGTGAAAGTGGAAATAGAGAGGTAGAAGGAGTCTAAACAGGAGACTCACTAGCAATGAGATGATCAACATCAAAATTACTCTTTGGAGATAGAAATACATTTTTATCAATAGGAGGATTAACTCTAGCAAGAAATGAATATTGAAACACAACATCCCAATAAATAATTTACTTTTGAATTCCATGTTTATCTTCCCAAATAATATACTAATAAACCCCCTCTAGATACACGATAACGATGTATTTCAATTCACTGTTTCCAAGTGCATCATCCGGAACATGAGAATATTTAGTGCATCTAAACAGTCTAATATATTTATAGGATTGTGTTGATGGATCTAATATTCAATATGATTCTTAAAGCTACTGGTAGATGAGGTACACCAATTTATAAATTAAACTGTCATAGTGACCATTTCTAACCAAACAGATTTGGGCAAGCGATAGAATGAAAGAATTTTATGTAGACACTCACGAATGGTATGACTCATAAACATAGCTAGAATATTCAGGTGAGGAGTAAAACTCACAATCCAATTCATTAATATTCCCTAACATTAATGAAACATTGTAAACTCAGAAGATGGGTGTTTATGTCCATTTTTAGAAATCAAATCTGTTACCCTCTTCAAAGATTGATTTTATAGAGAGTATTTTATATCCTTAAACACCTAAAATATAGTGGAATTATTTCCCCCAATATAAACCCAACAATTCATAGAAAATTCATGTATAAAGGTAACAATGTGGGAGCCTTCACCATGGGAGGTAGTCTCTGAATGTCTCAAAAAATATGAGTGAACATACTTTTTTTGTGGATAAGATTTAATTCAATATCTATGAAACCTAGATATTTTAGACTTATCAATGAAATATTCTTCAAAAAAGAGTATGTTATATCATGTAAATTGAGTTAGTAACCCTTATTCATTCAATTTCTCTACAACTTTATCACAAAAATTTAAAAGATACATATGCCAAAACATAGTGTTTTCATTGTTAGTGACATAAGTGTTTCCTAGCATCATTAAATGTTTTCTTCCTTCCAAATCATATAATCCATTAATAATGGTGTATTTATAAACCATATGATCTCCCTTGGATATTCTATGAATAGTAGAATAAAATTTAAATGTGAATCTTATCTCATTTAAGACACCATCTCATGTCAAATTCCAGGTTAAATTTTGAACCCACATCACATACAATAACATAAAAAGAGAATGTTTTGGTATGACTGGCATAATAAAACCACTACCCACAAACCAACATCTCTTTTTAATTCCTATAACAACCACTCCATCAACTATATGGGTCAAACAAGGAAAAGAACTCCAATTTGGGAACATATTGAATGAACATCCATTGTCTAAGAACCACATGGCCTCATGAGTATCTTGGGACATGAAAAACACCTCAACACATTCATGACCTCAATCCGGAATGATTAAAATATCATTAGAATGCATTTAAATTTTTCTACCACTCAAATTGGATCATTTCGGTATTCTATGCCAAGGATTTCCATATTTTTAGTATGATTCCACTTTTATCTTGGTATTAGACCAAAAAATCATCTAATTGGGTTTGACACTAACTACAGTTCCTATGTTTAATGTTCTTTTTACCTTGAAACATCTAATAATACCACATATTAAGACACTCATCTTCATGTTTAACCATTGCTTTGGTACACATCTCACATGAAGGCAAAGAGGACATAAAATCTATTATAGTCCAAGAATCTCTTCAATACATCATAGAATATATAAGATTTTCATATGAACTATATAATTAATTTAAAGAAATATGGATTGTTTCTCAACACCTACATTAAAATTTATATTTGTGAGCACAATAAAAATTTATAAACTCAAAAGGTTGTGTCAGGATTGTGGATCCATGATTCATCTTGATAATATTTAATTTATTCTCATTATATAAGAAACCAATTAAATATCATTTAATATATCATTTTTCATTCTTAACCCATATACCTTCTGCGAAAGTCTCCAAAGAAACCTCACAGAAGACATTATCACGTAATGACAAGGTTGAAGATCTATATGCATTAATCAATAAGATGGAATGGAAATCTGAATATGTTATGAGAGTTTGACCATTAGTGGATAGACATACCTCCAATTTTTATGGTCTCAAAATGGAATCTTACAGCTCTTTTTTGAAATAAAAAGTCCTCTCATTTTTTATCTCCATAATATAAAATCATTTTTGCGATAAAAAATTCATGTTTTCTATTTCTTATAAATTATTTCTTATTTTCGTGGCTCTGATTCCATAATGTCTTTGGGTAATAAGAGAATTTATCCCCTCAAAAAATAATTTCATGGAAAATAAAGTAAATACGGTTTCATTTAATATTTACAATTGAAAAATGATTTTGATTACATTGAATACAAAGCCAAATGGAGAGAATATGTGGTAATCAAAAAACAACAATTGCATAAGAAGAAGTGATAACCAAAATCAAATGAAACACTAGAATTTATGTACATTGATCACTTTGAGACCTACTTAATTGATATAACACCACCCTCACACACACTTTTATTAGACTCTCTATAAAAAATGAATTATATTGTACATGGAAGGAATTAGGATTAGGAAATAATTACAACGCTGAATAAATTTCTAGGAATTCAAATCAGATAATGATCCATGATAAATGATTATGTTTCTCTATTGGATCTCATTGTAGTATATAGATGCTTGGTGTTCAAAATTGAGAAACGTTCATGCATCATGAACTGAGAAGAACCCCATGAGGATTCACCATGATGTCCACACTAGTGGTGTCTAGGGGGGTTTGGGCCACTATATGAGTTCACAGAAGAGGATACTAGCATGAAAACTATTGAACTTGAAGTTGAGTAAGACTATTCTCAGCACCATTGTAGATAAAAAAATGTTTACTGGCCTATAATAGGGTAGAAAAAACCACAAATGGTGAGATGATGTCAACTTTAGGAATCTGGATCTGTTCTCACATGACGAAATCAGATGCCCTAGAAGACTATTTTCAGATATATTTGTTATATAGACTATAGGAGTCATTGTTGTGAGAAAACCCACTTCTAGAACCTTAAACAGCTAACTGCAAAACCTTGGCGAGGCTTCCACAAAGCTAATGAAAATTTGGTCACCCAGTGGAACATTGAATTGCTAAAATAAATGGATGACATGGATAGACTATGTGACATCATCCATCAATGACCATAAATTAATATAATATTTAGATAGTAGATAGCCATGTTGGCATCCCAAATCAAGTAGGCCAAACAATTTTGGGGGCCACGTAAATTAGATCAAGCATTAAAATGAAACCAAAATCAAATCGATATAAAAATGTGAAACCATAATATAATAAATTGAATGTAATTTAAAAAATTTATAATGATGTACAATTTCAATGGGATGATTTCACATTTAAATATGAAAACAAAGAATATCCAAATTAACAATAGGATATTGAATTATTAAAACATGATCTAATTCATAATAATTTAAATTAAAAATACATAAGGTAGTAAAATATCATTAATCATGCCTTATATTAACATCAACTAGCATTTCAACACCATGTTCATTATAAAATTCCACTACCACATGAAAAAGGTAATTCAGTTAAATATGAATACTTACATCAATTTTATTACCATCGAATTATACGAAACGCCAAGTTGTCCTAACATGTATCTTTATTAATTCAATTTCCGACCAAAAAATATTATTAGATTTGTGTTCATTATCCCAATTAATCAATTTAATCATGAAAAGTATGTATAATAGATTTCTATATGACACATATTATTGATAGAACATTATATATAAAAAATTAATCCATTATCATGGCGCAAAAAAACTAGATGTTGTTTCAAAACATAATCTACTTCCATTATTTATTATGTTTTAAAATTTTTCGGATGAATCAACCATAATCAAATGTTATAAAACAAATTAAATTTATGATTTCATATAAATGACTTAGTGAATAAATGAATTCCCATCCTCAAATATTCATCATTCCTTGCACAAAAAATAATCAATTCCATAGATCTCTCATAATATCTAAAATGAGAAATACATGGACTTTCGAGGATGTAGTTGCAAGAATTCATTGATGATTTACAGGTAAAACGTTTTTTGAATGATGGAGATAATATTTTATAACACGTATTAAAGTAAATATAGGAAATAATTTCAAATGGAGAGAAACCTCTAAAATGATGAATAGATAACATAATGTCTCCCTATATTGAACTTGGAAATTCGAGAATCATCCCTAACAAAATGAGGAATAAATGGCGATAAAAATAACCCTTGGGTGCCTAGAATATAAAAAAGAGTGGGAGAAAACCATGTCTAGGTGAGATGAGGTATTTATAATTAATGATATTTCTAGATGACCATGACATAATCCCTATGATCATATATTATACCACCCAGACCACAACATAGTCGGATGGAACCATATCATGACCCTAGTAAAACTCGTGTATGGGATACACTATTTCATATCATATTAATCTAGAGGATATACTATCACCTAAACTAAATCCCAATATACATCCACACCTGAATTGGCTATATCCCATAAAACCATAGCTATACATCCAACTCCATTTATAGAGTAGTGCTCGACCAATAGGTAATGGCATAAATTGTAGCCAATCACAATGGAAAAATCATGCCCAAAAAATTTGTAGACCCTATATTCTTATGAGTCTCCTCATACTGTAATTTGGAGACCACACCATAGAATCATAAATTACAACACTACCCATGTCTCCATGACATAACCAGTCCTGATGTGGAAGTGGAACCAACCTTTTTTGTTCATATATCCTATGAGCTACATGAAACATCTTATATGTGCCTCTAGAATACATTAAACACAATTTGAAGGGACATTATGGTTCAATCCCTAATATTGTTTATGTAAAACAATGTGTAACAATTACACAAGATTTAATATTAAATAAATTTTTATAAATTTAGATCACATAATATATTTAAATAGGAGTACTGTTCACATTTAAAAAAATTATTTTTTATACAAATCACTCTACCAGAATAATATAGGATATGATTCATTAATAAATTAAAAAATATACTCAAATAGTTTTGAAAATTTATAAATATATTATAATGTCATATAATGAATATCTGTATCATCTTATAGTGATCAAAAAGTCAATTACCATGTTAAAAAAATGTTCAAATGAATAATCCAAAAAAATGTAGAAAGATGATACTATTTTCATTATATATAATTATGTTCCAATTTATTGTCAACCCCTCTATATAAATATATTCTTATTCTTTTATTTCATATAGTATTATAATAAAATTGTCCTTGTTAAATCCCTATCATATTGATATGATGATATTAAATTTATTCCAACTATCTATCCTAATAATATTTATATCAATATGATTCAAAATTACACCATTATACATTTAAACAGTGATTATTTCTATATAATATAAAACATAAAATCCAAATAATAATAAATAAGGTATTAAATTTATTGTCTACTACATGGGGAAAAATTAATGTTATATAATTTTGAATAATGATCTTATATAATAGTGTTATAAAATTCTATTGTTAAACTAGAGGCAACAATTATTACAGTTATTGTATATTTAATTTTCTCTTATATGTCACTATGTTGAACTGTAAATTTTGATAAACTCTTATTCTATGTGAGAAGCTCTATTTTACTTTAAAAGAGGTTTTGGATCGTGCATAAATGAAAATGATTCTCTCCCATAATATGAATAAGAATAAGATGAAGAACCAGATGAAAAGGAAGAGATAAATCATATTCAGCTGGTTATCGAATTGGGATAGATAATTGGACTAGGTTAAAGATACATTGTTTTCTAGAGTAAATAAGCGGAAGCTCAGAATTGTTTTAGAAGTAATATGACAAATTTATATTTTCATTATTTTTCAATCAGACTGGGATATCATATATAGTATCATTAGAATGTCCAAGAATGCCTTTCTAACTTCTCGGTATGAAATTAATGATTTTTAAGAGATTGTTTTTCTAAAAGATGATCAAGAGGCACCATAACTTGTTTGATAAAAAAATCGTATTACCTAATTTATAATACATAATGAACATTTACTATTTTACTAAACAATATTCTACATAAGTGTTAGGACATATACTATTAGTTGTATTCCACAGAAGAGGATTGTTTTCTTGTGGATTGGGTGGAATCAAATTATTTCAAAACAATATAAAGAACTATTTACTTTTATTGATTAGTGGAAATTGAAATTTTTTATATTCATGTTGTTATTTTATTTCTTTCTTTTCAGTTAAGAATGATATCTTTAACCGAGGGATAATTTTTTTCTTATGCAATAGAAAATAATAGAATAATATATAATGGATTCACCCCTTCCACTCTCTGTGATACTTATATCCTGGTTGAGAAATCTCTATAGGTTCTAAATATGAATAGTAATGTAATAAGATATAACTAGATATTAAATTATTTAAATGTGATCTCATGCACAATATTCCATTATCATCAATCATAAGGAAAAACAAATATCATAAATCATGACTTTTATTGTTATTAAAATGCATTATAGCACCGCATTCTTAATCCAATTATATTGAATCATGGAATATAACATTCAGATAAACATGCACGAATGAATAAATTTGACTACCATTATATAATGGGAAACAAAATATTTTTTAAGCATGAATCCTCTTTAAGCCTTTATCTAACCCCAAAACATTTCTGGTATATTTTATTTATCAACATTCATCAATTCCAACATAATAATCAAAGCATACAAATTTTTATACTATGAAAATTATAAGTAGCAGTGTATCTCAAAAAACAGGATTTAAACCATTATCATGATTGAAAAAAAACAGCATATGACCACAAATCATTAACCAATTCCATTCATTAACGTGGTTTAATCATTTTTAATATAATTCAACTTATATCAAGGTGCTAAACGAGGGTAAATTTTTTATTTATTTTTATTAAATAAGAGATGAATCAAATCCCCTACCAAAAAAATCAATTTAACATACACAATATTAAATCAATGTCATAGATATTGGGTCACCTCTTCTATAAGGAAATCACAATCTCCCAAGGATGTTGTTCTATCAACATATTGAATTTTGAAAACTAAAACCCCATTAGAATGATGAAGATCATAAAAAATTAAATGAAAAGAATATAATAGAAGAAATGAGAACAAATACAAGGAAACCTATAGAAAATCGGATGATCACACCATTTACCAGCACTGATTGGACTCAAAAGACCAGGATAGATAACAATCAAGTGGTGGCATCAAAGGCATAGAATATTACTATTTGGTTCCTATGGTTAAAGAAGATGGATTGGGAGATAGAGGGTCCTATATAAATGAGGTTATTTATAGGTAGACATATTCATAAGGGGCCATTTCACAGCCCATAAGACCATGTAGTAGTACACCTAGACCACTACACTTTCAGTGGAAACCATATACCAACCCTGATTAAAACCATCATCTGGCATCGAATACTTGATCGATGGTATAGATCCTATTTATCGAAGAGGAGTGACTATGACCCATCATATATCCCACATTGCATCCACCATTCAGATTTGTATGCAAACAAAAAAAAATTATGGTGCAACCACCTCACTCCACAACACAAAACTTGACAATGGGGATGGTCTTAGGCTGAAACAAACCACCACGGTGTATCCAAGACTAAAGATATATTATTGTGAATTTCCTCCTTCAATCTGCCCTACACCTTACTAGGAAGACCACATCATAGAATCTTTGATTACAAAACATAACAAGGTTCCACATCACAACCTGGCCGCAAATGGCTATCTCACCATGCTGTTTACCCATTTAGCCACCAAACTACATGAATCCTCCTCTCGATGACTCCAAAACCCATAAAACACAATCGGAAGGGCAACTGAAGTTCAGGTCCTTAAAATGTATATGTACTACAGACCATATAAATTTCATAAAATATAATGTGATATTTTATAATTTCATATAACATAATTAATATAAATACATCAATAGTACTCATTTAAAAAAATAATTTATAAAGAACAATCTACAAAAAAATGATTATTTCATGCTTTAATAATTTATAACATAGTCTCAAATATATATATTAATTATTATGATTTTATTATAAAATACTATTGTGACTGCCCATATCAACATACAATGATCCCAATTTCATTGACAATGTAAAACAAATTTTCAAATGATTCTTAAAAAAAATTTTAGAATCCTAAAACTATGGTAACTATATATAATGATGAATCAATTTATATTTTAACTTGGATCCTACATTTTTTAATTTAATTTTTATATTTTTTAGATAATGTTATCTAATTTTCATAGTGAGGTTTCTATCAAATAGATGGACTGGTATAAAATTTCTTCCAACTATCTTTCTTAATGATATGTATTTCATTAATATTCATAAAAACACCATTTATAAATGATGAAAATGTTATTAAAATATAATATAAAACTAATAATTCATATATTAATAAATAATTATTTCAAATAAGTGTCAACTACTAGGAAAAAATTATTTTTCACGTAATGTTATGTGGAATTGTTTTCAAATATTATAGTATAATAAAAAATCAAGGACTAAAATGAGATAAAATTATTGTTATTAATGTATTTTTAAGCCCCGCTTTTATGATTGTTTGTTTAAAAGTATATTTTGTTAAATTATTTATTAGAAATATATGATTAGATTGGTGTAATAATGAAAACATGAAATCATGTATTCCAGATGTATTTACATTATAAATTGTTAAGAATCATAAATAATTGTATGTAATTATAAATTTTTCAATTATATATAAATATATAACATCATTTATTAACTCAATTAAGTAACACTAATAAAAAAATCATGTATCATTAATCGTAGTCAGAAAATGATGAAAGAACAGAATGTGAAAGAGATGGAAATAAAATAATTTTCTATAATCTATGGGTGACATAATGGAACCCTAAAATAAAGTGTTTTTTCATGGAAACAAGTATATATATTAACAATAGTGTTTAATTAATGAATCTAGAGACTAACAAAGGAATGAAGAATAGTGGAAATCGGGGTTGTGAAGATGTATGAATTGTCTGAAATCAATAGAAATAGAATGTGTGATATGTGATGAGTGGAATACAAGATTGGTGACGAGATTAAATGATGCGGTGGTGACGTTGGTAGTTGGTAGGGTGTGATAGAGTCAGGGGAGGGTGCGTAGTATAGGTAAATATTGAACAAGCAGAGTTACAGAAATATATATGGGTTTTTTCAGTGCAAGGACCACCAATGATGGTCATATGTGTTAAGGGATACAAAAGATCATATCATTAATAATTTATTTTGTTGTATAATATAATATTAATGGAACATGTTTTTTGAAACATTGGAAAATTATATTTATAATAAAGAATAGTATTTTTTTTATTAAAAACCAATCAAAATTACAAGAACCTCGATACCATTATTAGGTTTTTAAATTGATGACATTGAAATGATTTTATTTAATATAGATTAATCTACACATTTATTTTGAAATAAATTAAATCATCATGTTAATAGGTTACATTTTATAAAAAATATTTTTTTTAAAAATAACATGAAGCACATTAATAACATGATTGACATATTTCAGTAGAGGAAAATCACCATGGATTTCAAAAAAAATTATTGGAGATATAAGTGATCATATGAATGGTAATCATGGGTGAGGATTTGAATTTTAATACAACAATATAAAATTCATACAAAGAATATTGTAGAAATACATGACTTGGGATGGATTGAGAGTGACCCCCAGAAAACCAATTCCATGAAAATAACCATCATTGTGAAAACTGACATCGCACTTCCTCCCCACTATTTCTAATGAACCCCAGATGTAGTAGATGGTTTCAAAAATATCCCATCCATGTGTCCCTTGATGTCCTCGTTTCCTGTCTGGTTCCATTGGTGAATCTCCATTGGCTAAACTTGGTATTGAGATTTGGTTGTATCATTTGTGGGTCTGCTTGCCAGTGATTCCTAGTTCTTCCAGGTCTTCATCATTATTTTTTGGATAGCCATGGAATCCCAACATCCACTCTTCCCCTTTTCTATAATGTATCCTTGTTCTCCATGTATTTGTTATTTTTCAGTTTAAAAATATGGTCATGAACGTGACATGTGTAATGATGGTCTAGTCCGTCCTCGTTGTGTCTCTGCTTCATCACCCACCATAATAACCACATCATGCCCTTGTCAACATCATTATTCTGTTTTACAAATCAACTTAGCTAACCATGACCCAAACTCATCTTCGACATTTTTTCAAGTATATTCCACTGCCTACAACAGCTAAACATAGGACTCCATCTTACATGATCATGGAAACATGAGATTCCTTTGGTGAAGGTTGGATTTAAGTGAAAAGTGATTATTGAATATTAATTGAATGTTATATAATAACTTTAATTGACTTTAAATAATTATTATCAATATATTTATGCCATGTTCCTAGAATACAATGTTTTTACATCTCCACTGTAATCTATAAATGAAATTAGTTCATGTGAAAGCTATGTTCAAGGATCTTATGTGTCACATTGATTTGATTAATTGCATCTTTTAATTTCAAATTATTTTTTTATTAATCATATATTGTTTGGTTAAATTCTATTATAATTATACAAATTTCATGTTTTTTATGGATGTCATGAATATTAAATATCGAGTTACTGGAACATTTCATTGTTTGTGCTGGTGGTTGTCCAGTTAAGATTCCTTCTAATAATGATTCATGTTACCATTTTAATTTTTTATATTTGAAAGAGCCTCTTTGAATTTAAACCAATCTAAATTATAAATAATGATATAAATCTGAATAAAAAATTAAATATTTAATAAAATATTTTCATGAATTATTTATTTCAAAAGATAATATATATTTTATATGGGTCTGTTTGATTAATGGGTGGTGAGGATATGGCCAGATGTGATAATAATGCAATGATTGGTTATATTCTATTTCAGAACATTTTTTAGGTTATAGATTTATATTATCTTGTTCAAAAAATATCATCTATTAAATCATCAGAACTCTTTTGGTAAGAAATCTATAATGGTTCAGATTTCTTAATAGCTACTGTATTGGAACTGACTACTGTAATCACAAATAATAATCCTTCCAACCCAAAGGAAAAAATAAACAAAAAATTATTCCCTTTAATCATGTAAATTATATACTATATATTTATATCATCTCTATGGTGATCCACCACTACCTATTCACCTCATCCTCCCTCCATATTGGATATTGTATGAAAGAAATGTGCCACACCTTCTAGGTTATTATACAGGAAACATTAACAAACTACTATAAATTAAATTTTAAATTAGATCAATGTGTTTTTCTCATCCCCTCCATAATTATATACCAATCACTAAAAGGGATATTTGTTTCCTATTATGCTTCCTAAATGTGGGATTCCTCATTAGGTACTAAAGATTTAGAATATGAAGAACTACCCATATCTCCTATATTTTTAATAAATTAAATGAACTAGCTATCCCTCACAGAAATAGATATGTTCATAAATCCAACATTTAGAACAAAAAAAATATTATAATATAGAATTGAACCACTCACTTGTTATCATTAATATATTCCAATAAAAATATTAAAATTATTTGAATCTAATTTTTTTTTAATTGAATTAATTACTTGATATTAGATAATAGGTATTTATCAATGACATTATTTAAAATAATTTTACTTAATGAATTATTTTAATAAATATATATTTACATTTTATTAAGATATATATATATACTATTATATAAATTAATTATAGTTTACATGAATTTATTATTATTTTAAAAACATGTTTTAATTTAAAATTATAAAAATATAAACTGATATTGTATATTAAATAAAAAAATTTAGTTTTCATGTATTTATTATTTTCCCCATAACTGTATATTCCAAGATGTAATATAATATTCTAAATTTTTTTGGAAGTAACTTATTGAATATAGAGCATGGATTTTTCCATTTCATTCCCATGTTTTTAGGTGTATAAATTTATATTTCAATGTAACATTGTATTCATAGAAGATATCACAGTCGAATAATCATGTGAATTCTCCTATGCTTAATAGCATATATTTAGTAAAATTTTAAATTAATAAAATCCTAAATTAATAATAAAAATTAGTTGTGGTTGGATTTCTGAATTAATGGCTCTTCATTCATAAAAGGAATAAAGATTAATTTGTTGGTATTTATACAAATCATTATATGAGTTCTAAAAATAAAACAATATTAACAATAATAGAAATTATTTATAAAAATCATTTTGAGAATTTTATTTCTACCTTTTCAGTTGTAGGGATTTATATTTCATTCCATCCCATTGCTTCAATCCTCACCACCCCACCACGTAATTTTTTTATATTTATTAGTTATATTTATTTAACTTCTTTTATATGATTCAATGTTACATATCTTTTATTATTTAAGGCTACTAATTATTTCCATTAAAATAATTTATTCCGGATAAAAATTAATCACCACTGAAAAAAATCATTTTTAAATGAATCTTTTATCAGCATTTAATAAAATATTGTTAAAATAGAAAATTTTTTCATTGTACAATTTTGAACCGATAAAGGGTTTCCTTTATCATCAGTCATTAAATTTGATAATTTATACCTTGAATAATTTTTATCATATATTTATATTATTATTACTTTGATATGAATCACAATATTCCATTAAAAGTGTTCGTAGAAAATTAAAAATGTGGATTGGTGGTGAAAGAAAAATATACTCAGGTATCAATATATTTATTGAAAAAATTTATATGAATCTCATTTTAGTTATATATATATTTTTATAAATATAAATTAATATATTTAAAATGATTATATATATATATATATATTAAAAAATATATAATTTTAAATATGCAATTTTAAATATATATTTATATATATATTAAATATATTTATTATTTTAAAAAAATTATTATAATATTATAATTATTTAATTTAATAATTATTTAATTAAAATCATATAATTAAATTTTTTAAAATATTATCTATAATTATTGGAATAATTATGAAAATATATATTATTATAATAACGATTTTTATATTTAATATAATTGAGTAATCATTTTTTAAATATATATATGTGAAACTTTTATATAATTTATGAATATAATTTAATAAAAACAATTATCATTTATAATAATAACACTTATTAATCGATCAATTATTACGAAAAAAAATTGCTAATAAGGTTGTATCCTTTATCAATAATATTTTTTCAATATAATTAATGGTAGATTTATTCGTGAATATAGCGAAAAAAATAAATCACCATTATTATCAACCTATTTTTAGCACAGGTAATGGTCAAATTTTCCCTCTAACAGATATGTGGTAGTGCACATTTCCATCGGCCTCCCACCCTCCATGATTCAATAGTGTAACTTAATTTACCATCACCCGGGAGATCATAGGCTCTATATCCCCCCAAGATCTCTCCTAATATAGAGTGATTTTTAACATGATCTTCACTGACATCATCGCAGTAACATCAAATTCCATCTTCTTTTTTGACGTCTAGTATTTTTATTTTATGTATTTTTAAAATATATTTTGATTATAATAGATATATTTGTTAATTTAGATTAGTTATCCACTAAATTTACATAATTCCAATATAAATGTTTAATATACATTAAATGATTATGCAATTAAATATTGTAGTAATTTTTTTCTTTTGTTGATGTATTGTTGGATTTTTAATTCCATATGATATTATAGAATAATTCATTAGATACCTTTAATTAGATGAATATACCCTGTCATATCCATCATCATTGTATTATTACATTTACATTGGTTCGTGTAACCATACACACATTTACATCGGTATTGCAAATCATGAAGGACCCTTATATAGATTCTTCAATAGAATGTTTCTACCCTTACACATGGTAGTGGAGCATACCACTTAAAAATCACATTGACACAAAATACAATCAACTTCTTCCAATTTATCATCAATGAATCATTACATCATATGAGGGTAAGTAGATTTTTTGAGCCCAAATTGTTTTCCACCTGATTTTTTAGGCCTCTAGATGCCACTTGTTGAAGCCACCTTATTGGTAGAATTATTTTTCCACTTAACCTAGGATTATCTTGAAATGAAATTAAATGGAACCATAATGTTATTTTATAATAAATCACATTTAATGTTTTCCAAATAACCTAACCTTATTAGTAAAACAAATACATTGATTTTATAATCGAATCTATCTAATGAAGCACTAAAATTCATTATATATTTAATATTTCAATATATTAATATGTATTCCAGTAGGTATGGTCAAATTTAGAATGTTATACACTTAATTCATGTTTTGTGAAATTTCTTATTTATTTATAAATTAAATTTCATCATTAACTGTTGTATTTTTAATACTTCTTTTAATGCACACATTGGGAATACACCGTAGGGATTGTATTTACCCTTTCAACCTACATCACTGAATTTATCAAATTTCACAGTAAAGAAAAATTTGAGAGTGAAAACTAGGGCATACTAATTCTAATGATTTTTGGTTCACTAAATGAACAAATTATTTTCTTCTATTCATCCTCCAAATTATAGAAGTTGCTTTGTTTTTTAAGAAAAAACCATTCAAACAATTCCAATGAAAATGTCCTCTATGATATTTTTATCTTTATTACATGGGATTACATCACAATTGTGAGACTAATCCAACTAATACATAAATAATATTATGATATAGTTTTTGCATACCGATAAACATAATTCCTCTTCCAATGGGGGGCCCTTTGACCACATTTCACCTCTTTCCTAATGGAGTGATATGTGAGATAATTAAGGGGTACCATTTTTCTTTCCTCTTCATTGATTTGCATAATATTAACATTAGACTTATTCTTACTAATTGAATCCTTATTTGCGTTCACCAACATAACAATTTATGCACAATCTATGTATTTTTAGACCCAATTTAAATTTCATTTTGCTAGTTGAATGTCATTTTTTAACATAGTGGATGAAAATGTGATATTAATCAGGATTACAAAAGTAGAAAAGTGATACATTTTTTCATTTCCAATTAGAGAAGAATCAAAATTTTAACATATTCTATATTTAATTTCATATATCATTAAACTTATAGAATCCATATCATTTTTTACATTTTTGATAATTTATTATAAGTCAAATTGTTTATTATATTTGAATTAGATGAGTATTTATATTTATATCAATTTTGTTAAAATTTACATGATATTGTTATACTATGTTTTTTTGTTTTGTTTTTTGGTTGAAATTTTATTATTATTATTCTATTTATATGTTTAATCACAAAGGAATGTGAACATTTCATTCATATTAATATTATTAATGAAATTTAATGTTTTTGATGGAAGGGATTATTTGATACAAATTGATGGATGTGAAATCTTGGTTTTCCAACTACGGTTCTCGAAGTGAGTTAATTGTAATATTTTTCATCATTATGTAGTTTAATGACATTTTATTTTTATGTATAATATTATATTAAGGAAAATATACTGAACTAGAGTTTAATTAATCTGATCATCTTAATAGGGTTCCATGTGATGGTTTACCTGGAGCTACATGGTGCTCCTACCATAGCCAATCACACTGTGACCTACCAACACACACCCCATCAACCACACCTTTTCAAACTCAACATGAGAGTATTGGGTTTTCCCACCCATTAATCTAACACAATATTATTTATCCTATTATTCTCATTCTATGTCTATTTTGAATCGTTATATGATCCCACCTAAACCATATCCATATCATATGACATATCCCTAGCCCAACTATAATTATTCAACTATGTCTAAATTTATTCCATTTATTACTATCCATCAAGGTTCTATTGATATTTTTCGTAACATTTAACACTAGTGTATGAAGATAAGATGGTTCATGTATTGGAAATGAAAAAAAATTCTATGTTTACTAATCTAGAACTACACACAGATCCATCTGAGCTTAATTAGTAGTCTGTGTCAGGTTTTTATAATGTGTGTCAAATTATGTACAATTGTTTTTCTTGTTGTACTATGAACCAATTCATCTTTTTTCATTTTTATATTATTCATCGTTATCGTATAACAGTTGACATGGGTCCACCCTTATGCATGGATCATGGGGTTAATAAACCAAAATAATAGTGGGTTACAATGATCTCAATAAGATGGTATACAAAAATAGCAGAAAATGTGGATGTATTTTGGAAAATTTAGCGGTATATAATGATATAATTCATGTGAACTGATAGTGATAGATTCATGTCAGTAATAATTTCAATGAAAAATAATTTCCAGAGATAAATATAATCAAATATTTAAAATTGATATCTATATTATTTTATTATTATATGAATTTATAATTTCATTGTGTTGTCAGTTTATCAATTTGTACAGTGAATCTACATAAGTTAAAAATTTAATAGATCATAGGAAGTGGTGGTGATCTCATAAGGATGATTTATATGTTTTATGTATTAGAGTTTGTGTCCTATAACCAACTTTTATGTACATTATGATAATTAGTAATCATATATTTTAATATTTATAAACTTTTTAACGCATAATGAATGTACTTCTGCATGATATATTATGAGATAACATCTTAAGAGCAAGTGTCTCAATGAAAAGTTGTAGCAGTACTCCAATCTGATGAGAATCCAAAAGATTAAAAATAATTATCATTAAATATATTTTGTATAGTAATATTATTTCATTTGGGGGTCAAAAATCATATATGATATCAACAGTGGAGACTCATAAGACTTTAATTCTCCTTCTCATGTTATACATCATTCATAATATCTATAGTAGTTTATTTGTAAAATGAGACCCACTAGTAGGAAGTCGACATTTATATGTGTTATAGGATGTTCATGTCTAACTAAATTTGTATTTATCCATAGATATTAAGATTATTTTTAATGAATATTATATGCTGTCTATATTTATGTGTGGTCGAAAAACATTTTGACATATGTTTGCGATGACGTAGTAATTGATGGTTGTGCCATTTGAAATATTTCATTAATGAATAATGTAAGAAATAAATATTCCATTCGTTTATTTAATAGAAAATTATATATAATTCCCTTTAATGATAATGATAAATTCTAAAAAAAATAAATGGCCACAATGTTCTATAATCAGGAAATGTTTCCACATATTCAACAAAATTGGCATCAAGCACATAGGTTGATAATGAAAATATCCCAAGCACAATATTTGAGATATGAGGGTAAATGGATTATATTACATAGTGAGAACCCAAATAAGGTATTATGTAGTTTCACCATCACCGTATTTCACTAGAGGTTCATTTGAATATTGGCAGATGCTAATCGTGGACTTTATACTGCTTCTCCTAATGCCATTGATAAAGTTGAATATATTATCACCCACTAAATGTATCCAAAATCATAGTTAAATAATATATTACTATTTATTTTTTAAATAGTTGAATTGTTATTATTTTCATTTATGGTTTAATAATTATTATTGATTTTGTGTTTGCAAATATTTTATCACTAGTAATTCCCATATAATATTATGTAAAAGGAATATCTAATAAATATCTATTTTTTATTTAGTGAATATAATATTTAAATCCTCATAGGTAAATAATAAAATGATATATATTTATTACATAATCATTCCTTATTCAAGGATTGATATATATGGTGCAGGATATGAAGATTGAGATTATATGTTCTATGAGAAATAATGTATAATGAATATTAATTGATAAAATGATCAAAAATTTAATTTTTTTACATGTCATGAAGTAATAAAAACAATATTTCTTTTATTGACCTAGTTCTTCCTATTAATTAAATAAAAACTAAGAGCTACATGGTCATTTAATTTTTATATGGATATTTTTATATAAATCTAGTGAAATTATTTTTCCTGATATACAATATCATTTGCGTTGTGTAGAATGATAGCCAAAGAGAATCTTCTCAATCCCTAGAGAGATCCATAACAATTAATGCACCCAATAATGTTGAGTGATCTTCTTCCACCATCAACTATCAAATATGGGGATATCAAATAGAATCCTTTGGAAGTAATTATGAGGTGATCAAAAGTAAACAATAGAAGAATTAGCATATAAAATTCTAGGGACCAGTGATTCTTATAGTGATGTTCAGAGATTAGTGTAAGATATGTTGGTAAACACAAGAAATGTCACCAACCTAGAATTCACTAAACATGTTCTCCATTCTAGGTCCCCATATGATGGTATGTGCACTTCCCCATATGCTAGATGCTGCAGAATAGTAGTGTTGGTATAATAGGTCTTTTGGGGAGACTATATCGTCTTCACCAATGTATTCCCTAATAGATAACATAACAAATAATTAAAACATACACATTAATCTATAATATTCATCACAAATAAATACCCTAATAGGCTACAACCAAGACCAAATGGTAAATATTTCATATTATTATAATAGTGATAAAAGTGAAAAAAACATCTATAATAAATAACAAACACATCCTCCAAAACATGTGCTAAATCCTAGCCTGGATCCTCATCTGTGATTATCCCATGAAAAAATAAACACCCTAGAACATAGCCATGGACTATCTGTAATCCTAAAACAATTAAATATTCTCACATTCTAAATGGGAGCCCAATCAATGCATGTACAACTTTGTCGGCCATCAGTAAATGTTTCTACGAAATAACTAGTGAAAATTGATATTGCATGAAATTACTAAATAAATGACAAGATAAACAAAATAAAACATGGGATGAATTAGTTAATAGAATTAACATGTGCTAATTTACAAATATATTTCCTAGTAACAAAAAATACATTTACATCGCATAATCTATGGGTAATTCATTTAAATAATTTACACATTAGTATAATATGATAAATTATCATAGAATAGTGAATATGTCATGTTACCTAACACACTAGGGAAATGAATTTCATAACAAATACATCACACTCAACTTCTTTTCTCATTATAGGTGGACTTGTGAAATTCACCAATTTTAGACACAGAGCGTCATTATAACACTCTAACTTGTTTGTTTTAGGAGAGGTGTTTAGTGCCTCAGTCCAACCAGACTTATGAGTGGTGCCTTTGCCCAATATCCCACATACCAGAAATCCATGTGCCCATTTGTATTCATCCAATCACCACATATACAAAACCACATACCGTACATAATCAATAGAGATAACTTTCACAAGTCACATTCAATTTATCTATTAAATCATCATTGGGAAGTAACCCATAAAATCCTTTCCCACAGACATTAAATAACCCATTAATCTGTTTGGATTAATGATTTAAAATTTTGATTTATGAAGAGAGAGAAAATATTAATGGAGGGATTTTCTCAACATTAATGGAGGATTTTGTCCCAACATTAATGAAGAGTTATTCCCAATATTAATTGCTGGAATAATGATGGAATAATGAATGTTGACCGCATTAATGGATATATGGGATGGGTGTCTATATAAGAAGATGCGGTAGCATGTTTTGAAATGTGGGCTGACAAAGATGTAGCCACCAAGAGAGAGCGGCGAAGGGGTTGCCGCGTTTGCGGTAACCAGTGCGAAGCGAAGATAGTGATCACGACAATGATGGTGTGTCGACGGTGATGATTGAAGACGACGATGATGACAGTGCCATGTATCGAAAGTCCTCTTGGTTTCGGAGATCAAGCGGCGTGTCCCGATTGTGATGATCGGCGGTACGAACAAAATGGTATGTTCATGTTGTCGGTGTTGTGTTGTAAAAATTCCTTCGGGTGTGATGTTAAAAATCCTTCGGGTGAGTATGTGTGAAATTCCTTCGGGTGATAAAAAGCCTTCGGGTGAAATCTTCTCTCCTCTCGTGTGTTTCTGCAACGACGACTTCCGCAGCGGCGCTGGGCTCAGAGCCCCAACAGTGGTATCAGAGGGATTGGTTGAAGTGTTCGGTTGCAGAACACGGTGGCAAGCATCTGGTGGAGCAGCTTATCAAGGACTCAAGACTCGGATGTCATCGGAAAATGACGGCGGTATCAGTGGTGTTGCTGGAATCTCGAAAGTCTTCTTGGCCGCAGATGTCATGCTGCGTGTTCCGTTCATTGGGTGACATTCGGAGCATGGTGGAGTTGGCGATCACAGAGGCCCAGATGGTGGAGATGAATGTGGAGTATTTTAATTTTAAATCATGGTGTAGATTGTTGGGATTAATGATTTAAAATTTTGATTTATGAAGAGAGAGAAAATATTAATGGAGGGATTTTCTCAACATTAATGGAGGATTTTGTCCCAACATTAATGAAGAGTTATTCCCAATATTAATTGGTGGAATAATGATGTAATAATTAATGTTGACCGCATTAATGGATATATGGGATGGGTGTCTATATAAGAAGATGCGGTAGCATGTTTTGAAATGTGGGCTGACAAAGATGTAGCCACCAAGAGAGAGTGGCGAAGGGGTTGCCGCATTTGCGGTAACTGGTGCGAAGCGAAGATAGTGATCACGACAACGATGGTGTGTCTACGGTGATGATTGAAGACGATGATGATGACAGTACCATGTATCGAAAGTCCTCTTGGTTGCGGAGATCAAGCGGCGTGTCCCGATTGTGATGATCAGCGGTAAGAAAAAAATGGTATGTTCATGGTGTCGGTGTTGTGTTGTAAAAATTCCTTCGGGTGTGATGTTAAAAATCCTTCAGGTGATGTGTGAAATTCCTTCGGGTGATAAAAAGCCTTCGGGTGAAATCTTCTCTCCTCTCGTGTGTTTCTGCAACGAGGACTTCCGCTGCGGCGCTGGGCTCAGAGCCCCAACATAAACCATATTCCATTTCATATCTCAACCCATTTATCATATTAGATTATTTTTCATTTATAAACCATTTCACATTTTTCATCTTTTCAAATGTATTATCGTTATTGTGAATTACAATTTCAATCTCACAAGCCATTAGACACATTCATCTTATTCCATTTAACCAACTTTTATTTTTTCCCAAAAAACCCTTGTTCCATTATCAATGCTTAGGAAAAAAATTTAATAATCAATTTTCAAACTAAAATAACATATCAATATTTTAATCATGGTATATACATTATAACAAATCAAATCCATAGTTTACATTATAATTTTACATGTTTATGAACATTGTAACACCCCATGGGGCATCACAAATTGGTCTTGATAATCTCAATGCCTCCAACATGATCATATGGTGTTAAATTCTTCATTTATACAACCATTTTTCCAAATACATATAAATTAATCAAATAAACAACAATTGAGAACCATTAACACAACCACACATGCACCAATCAATATCACGACAATGCAATATAAAATATTGACCACCTACATAAACTGGAGAAGAAATTTTTTCTTAATTATATACTTAGATATTGATTGAAGATACATTTGTAGCACTATCCTATGATCCACTAGAAATTGGGGCATTAGGTTTTTAGAAAAATAAGATCAAAACAACAAACACTATTCCATATAATTGAATCAATGTGAGAATAATACTTTTCAAGAGATTTGACCCATAACATACGACACTACAAAAAACAATGAAATAATTTAAATCGATCCTTGGAATGATTTGGTTCTCTAGGTTCATCCCTAGGGCTATAGGAGGAATAATGAGAATGAAATACAATTAATGAACATAAAGCCAAGGTGGTTTAACAATATAAAATTACATATTTTTATAGGCACATGGATTTTCCTCAATCTTTTCGAAACCATGTCCAATTGTGTGAGTTCCTTTATCCAAGAGTAGTTGAGTCACAATATATCATAGGGATCCCCACATAGTTTGGAAAATAGTGTGACAACCATCTAGAATTCCATCGACTAGGCCCTCAATGTTTGACCTACCCTCTTGTATGGTTTACTAAACTATGTACTCCTTCTACATGGCTAGAATGGTATGGTTTCAATGTTACTACTATTCATCATCCAACTGTCTAATTTAGTGAGCTCCAATAGTGGGGGAGTAGAATCATGCAAGATAACACAAGAATACATGTCTGTGTAACCTGGATGAACACATAGAATACAATTGTTCAATACACAAAAAATAATTAAGAATTAATTCATGGAGTGTAAATTTATTAAACATAGTCCCATTAATATAAATCCTTATGTTGACCATGTATATTTGGAACCAACTAAGATAGAGTAAAAATTGTACAACTACCATACATAGTGTGTATTATTTTAGACATAGACTGGTCTTATATCTTCTTAAAAGACATACCTAAATAGAGACCTTATAACTCAGTGACCACACAACATGTCATCTATGTACCATTGTGTACTCTACATTAATCCATGTCATGGTTTTCAGGTGATGCCCCTAAGAGAATTTATGAGATATATGGTAGAAATAGTGTTATTAATGATTATATCTTGTACATGGTATGCATTTTTTTGAAATTAGATATAATAAAAAATAATTTTTTTTACTATGCATACCGTATAAACAAACTCTTATGTGTGGTCATTAATTTGATATGACATGCCACACAATAATATTTAATATGTATTAATGTTTAATTAATTTCTATATAATGTCAGAAATGCATATTACGTATGAGTCACGTAATATTTATTTATCAACATACATTGAAGAATTACAGGTGATAGAAAACGATTTTTATCATTGTAATAATTATGTTGATTATAAAACTCATGAATGGATTTGATAAGTCATGTATGAAACATATCGAAATTGAAAAGATTATATGAGTACAATACATCAAGGTATGTATAGATGGGTACTTAGTATATTGTCTCCAAGGTACCTTTCTTTAGAATGTTAATTTTAAATAAATTTAAATTATATTTTAAAATCATTCGATATATTATAATTTGAAACAAATTTTATAAGTGAATTATTACAAAACAATTGATTAATGAATGAATATAGTTAATTGATTCGAATGATGATTTCTCTAAAATAAAATAGATTATAATTGAATGATTATTTTATCCAATTCATAATTGTTTACATGCATGCGGATGATCATGATCCCATTCTATACCATTGCATGTGATAGATTTCATTTAATATGTTATTATAACAAATTTATGGTATGTATTCCATCAATAGAATTATTATGAAAGTGTCCGGATTCCCATTTCTAATTTTATGTAGACAATCTTCCTTTATGTTTGTGTGAAAAAATCACATGTAATGGATGGTTCTCAAACGTTAGTGGAGGAGTTAAATGTTTGTATATGAGATGAAACCAGTACAAGAGTTATAAATATGTGGATTGTTGAGAAAAAACAACTAGACCAATAAGTGGTAAAAAAAAAATCCCCTTAGTCTACAAATAGTTTATCATTAACTGTATAACTAACCATCAAATACTGTTTTATGAAAATGATCTATTATTATTAAAAAACGCCAACATACATATTCAGATGTAAATTAAAAAATTTATTTTCAGCCATTGCTAGAATGTTTTTATAATGAGAAAACAACTCAAGAATATTATTATTAAGTTTTTCATCAATAATATTTTCAACCTAATTCTTAATAATAAAATTTTGAAAATCCAAGAAGACAGTTGTTTCTATGAATAATCATAGTAATAATATAATTGGTGATATAGAAAAACCAAATAGGAATAGAATTTCATTTAAAATGATATTGGACATCTACCATTGTTATCCAAATTTAAATATTAGAATCCTTTTGATGATTTATGGTATGACGATGGAATTAATTAAATGAAATATGAAATCTTTGAGTATTAAATGAAAAATATTTTATTTTGGATGAAAATTATAATTTTACATCAATAATTGGGGAAAATGGGGTTTTTTAGAATAATTATGATGAAGGATTAATAAATTAAAATTAATAAAAACATGTTACAAATTATTATAATAAAAAAATATATTATAGATAAATGTATGCACTAGAAGATAGACATGGTCTAATTCATATACTTCATGCTTTTTTTGTATTCTTAAATTTTAATATATTTTTAATCGACGTGATGTGTGCTTTTTGTGATGGATATGTTGAAGATATATTCTATGTATAACAACCATTTGTTTTTGAAAAAAAAATATCTTGAACATGTTTATAAATAGAACCAAAGACTTTACGGACTTACAAGCCTTTATAGCTTGATTAAAAAATTAACTGGATTTTTGTTACAAAACAATATTTTAAAAGGAGCTATATAACCATATATATTTATTAACATGGTTAATAAAATCAATCTAGTTGTACGAATATATTTTGATGAAACTAAATTTGGTTCATCTCAAATATCATTAATAGATTCTTATTTTGATCTCATGGAATCGAAGCCTGATATGAGTATGATGGATGAGTTAACATACATTATAGGTTTTTAAATTTTTGAAAAAACATGAATGATATTTTATATTTCAAAAAATGTATATAAAATTTAATTTAATGAAGTTATTGTATGAAAAAACAAAATATATTAGTACTACCATTTGAACAACCCATACTATTGATCTTGAAGAAGCTGGGAGAAACCAAATCACCAACAAACATATATTGGTATGATTGTATTTTTACATTACTCAACAACTATTCATCGAGATTTTTTGTTTTCAAAATGATTATATTCTAGATATCATGAAAATTTAATATAAGATCATATTAATTTTATAAAATCAATTGTATGTTTTATTTAGGGAACTGTTGATTTTGGGATTATTCTATTCTTCTAAAAATGATTTTATTCTAATTTTTTTTCAGATGATGAATTTTATAAATGAAAAATTGAAAAGAAATATACATCTTGAACATGAAATTTTTTATGAAAATATTTTTTTTCATGGTTATGTATGAAACAAAACACATTATTATATTACACAATTAAATCCAAAATTTTTGTAGTTGAATGTTATTTCACTCAAGTGTTGTCGATGAAACTCACAATCACTAACCCAAGATTTATATTTAATAATACTCAAATTTATTATCATAATAGAAGTTTTATTATTCTATGTAAAACCCCAGCACATCTCTTTCACTCCAGGAAGAAATACATAAGACACAATTTTCTTCCAGATAACACTTATGAAAGAGATATTATTTTACTATTCATTAGAATGGAAAAAAAACATGGAAATATATTTACTAGACGCTTATTATCTGATATATTTTAATACTACAAAAAGAGGCTATGAATGATCAATATAAGGTGATTATTTTTATCTACATCATATAGTCAATATTCATTTTTACTCATTTTCAAAGGGGGAGTACATATTATTTTTTATTTTCGAAATTACTTTTTTTCAGAAAAAGTTTATTTTTAAAAAGTTTTAGTTTTTATATAATTATTTTTCAGACAAAAAAAAAATAAAAATATTTCAGTTTTTTATTTTCTTAAAAAAACACTCCAAATATAAAATGTTTTACAAATTATTCTTTGAAATGAAAAAATATTCCATAACCAAAATAAGTTTTAATATTGTTTCTATATCAAAATTTGTTATAATTTTTTCAGAATCAGAAATTATTAAATATTTTTGTCACATTATTTTTATTGTAATAATTATCAAAATCAGATTTCATTAAAAAATCATCAATATTAGTTTAATCATTATGAGGAAACTTTTCTATTCCAAAATTTATAAGTATCATATATTTTATAATAATTCATTACATTTGTTAAAAATATAATTTTATACATATTATTTTAGATTAAAAAGTTGTTTCTTATGAAAAAATATATGTTTTAAAAAAAATTTATACTAATTCTGATGAATAGTTTTCTTAAACCTTTTATGTGTTCAAATTAACATCACAATGTGTATTCTATTAATAAATGATTACTAGATCAGATAATGGAATTTAATATGACCAGTGAAATTCATGGAAATCTAACAATCATTGTACTACATATATTAGGGTGTGAAAACCTATGTCCCTCATCAGTTCTCATATACTAGGATTTTGACTGTTAAAACTTTTTAATGTTCTCTTTCCATGGTTCTAGTGTTTGACCAATCAGGAGAACAATACTAAAATTAATGGAATCATTAGAATATTTTAATTATATTTAATTTTAGAGAAAAATAATCATCGATAGAAATTGGAATGATATGTATGATTTAATTACTAAGAGGTTCATTAGTTTTCAAGGATGGGATAATGTTAGAGTACAATAACCAAATAAGGATTTTTATTTAGATTTTAATGAAATTATAATTGATTTTTATGATACAGTTTGTGATGGAATTAGAATAATAGAGTTTAACAAGTAGAATATAATGAATTTTGAGTATAATAGTATAATGATGAAGTGGAATATGAATATGAATACAAATAAGAAGATTATGAGGAATAATAATCACAGACTGATGAAGAGTAAAATGAAAAGATTACAGCAGACTCATAGTCATCTAAACCTCCTCAAAATTCCCTATATAATAAGTATGTATAATTGAAAAAATATGGTAATAAATATTTTCATGAAAAGAAGAATAAGAGAGATCCTCGGAAGCTAAGGATAAAGATAAAAAATATCAAAAAATCAGATAATGTTAAATCTAATAAAAAATTGATCATTAGTGAAGATCTGAATGAATAAAAATTTCTCATAATGGCATGTAAAATGTTGAAAAGGGATAAAAACCATATCAATAATCCCATAGAAAAATTATTTTAAATATTCAAGAGGTTCAAACAACTCTTAAGGTATAGTTTCTCTGAATGTTTATTTACATACATTCCAAAACCTAAAATTATTATGTTATATCATTCCCTATAATCCAACAATTGAATAAAGGTTCAAATTTATTCAAAATCGTTTAAATGAAAAATCATAATCAATAAATGTTTTGAATAAATCATTATTCCGCAATAAGGGATACTCGAAATCATTACAAAAAAAGACTTAAAATACATCATACAATTAGATGGTTACATGCTCAAACTATGTGGAAATTGATATCAAGGATCATGATGATCATTAAATTGATATAAATAAACATTATTTTCAAAAAGAAAATTCATCTAATGAATTATAAACAGATGTTTCTAATAGATAGAAGTCTATCTATGTAATTATAGATATTATGGATGAGTGTAAAGAGAAAGTGAATTTTATTAAATAATTGGTTAAATGATTGGAGTTAAAAAAAATAATACCTAAAAAGAGATAATATGGTATTTTCATTGTGAAGGTGGAAAATAAAAATATCCTTGGGGAATATGAAATATAGATGACATAATTTCAGAAGTAAATATTCATAGAGGACCATATCATGAATATTAAATCATTGGTAGTAGAGGCTTAAGAGTATCAAGATAAATTTAATAAAAAGAATGAAATTAAGAAAAATATGATAAATAATGAATGATTTTTTTATTTTAACTGCGGATGTATATTTTGGGACTTTTTTGATTGAATATTTCTTCTTATGATGTTATATATGAATGTATTACCATTAATTTTTGAAGTGTGTTCTTATATTTTTTTTGGATGATTAGTTATTCCACATACGATAGATTCTTATGTTATATTTTTCTATCATTTCACTAGATATCTCATAAAAATTATTTATATTAATCAAAAATGGGCAGAAATTTATATTGAGGGTGAAATTAATAAAATGTGAGAAGTTACTAAGTGGAAAATCCTTTAAGATATTATCTTAATTGTTAGATATTAACCTCTGATGGGAATGAATAATTATGTTCAATACGATCCTAATGATTATTTAATTTCATTGAAAATTATGATATGAGGAATATCATTGAATATTAAAAAATTATAACTCGAAGTACGTTTTTTTCAATGTTATTATTTTTTTCATTATAAGTGTTGTGTTCGGTGCTATTTGAAATTGGGATTGTTGAGTAAGAAGTCTAACATCATACATTTCCTTTACATAGTTTTTAAAATCTATATCACTTAATTGAAAATAATAGAATAATAACATTATATATCCATTGTTTCATAGTATTTTTTTTATAAAACATTACATTAAACCAATCATAGAAGTTTTTATAATGATAACAATTCTAAACATAATTTTTATGGAACATCAAACATAAGGCAGGTATGATACATTGGAATAACCAGTGGTATGACTAGGGATTAATGACATGAAATATTGAATTAAATTAAGACCTTCATACAGACCCTGGTACCAATTCAATGTTAAAATTATCTATATATAGAATGTTGAAGATCAATATCATTTTGATTTTCCACAACTAAACTATCAGAGTCCATTATAACTATCTCAAAAATATGGTAGTTCTAAAATTTCATACAAATAAGTGAAAATTAGAATACATTCAACATTATTAAATTCATAACATACATTGTCAACTGATTTTTCTTCATTAAAACATCATTCGGTGCCATTTTAATGCATTTGTGAGTTGATGTTCAAAGGATTATTTGTGAGAATATTAATTCCATAAAGATGATTTTCTTTGGTAATCTATTTTATAATCACTCTACTGATAGAGGGAATATTGGGATAGGAATATAGAAATTCCAATCTTTATGATCTATGGATTTTAGGGTTTTGACTATAGATGTTGATCATCATATTTATGGATCTATTAGTCAAGAATTACATAGTTGAAATTTATCACTGCATTAAAGAATTTCTAGGGATTGGATGAAAGATTTGATTATGATCCATTAGATCAAGGTATTCCATAGTAAAGGAGGACATTCAGTATAGTTTATACTGAAAACAATGGATATATTTAGATAGGATTAATGACTACCATAACAGTTATATTTAAAATGTAAACTCTTTTATAATCTTGTATGAAATTATTACAATTATATGAATTTTTACATCATGTATAAATAAGATATATTTTCTATTGTGCATGTGTATTAAAATGATATTTATATACTATCATTACAAAAACTAATTTAATAGTGTGTGTATGATGAAAATAAGATCTGATTTAATCAGACAGTATCCAGATTTTCTTGTATAATCATCATATGATTTGTATGTTTCATAAATTATACTTATGTGGGATTTTATTATTAATAATATTAATTTTTAAACAAAACTATCCCCCTATTGTATCCATAATATACTATATTGTTCTAAAACAAATTAATCTATTTAAGGATCTCTCAAGATGATTTTGTTAGGGTTCAGCCCATATGTGGGTGTTTCCATATTTGATTTATGATTTTTTATTTCATATCTTATCTGTATTTGGAAAAAGGAAACAGTGATTTGAAGATACATCTTTAATAAATTCAAGATTCTTCCACTGTTTATCTAAATTCATGAGATTCAGCTAATATCTCATGATATCATTTTGAGATATTTTCAGATTTCCATTTCAATCAAGATATGTGGCATATGGGAGCTTATTTAAATGGGAAGTAGCGAATCAAGCGGTGGAAAATTTTTATGGTGCGCGACAACCCAAGGAGAGCAGATACTTGGGTGACTGTTTTCTAGGGCGTGGGCAGCAGCGAGCAGCGGAAAATCAGGTTGTGCAACGAGGTGCTGCAACGACGCCGCGAGTTCAATTTTGATCTCCGAAGGGTGATGTATTGTCATATACTATTATCAGAGAGGTGACAGAGGCATATCAGGGTGTGGTTTTTCACACAGGTTTTTATGTTGTATTTGCGATTCATGTTTCGGGTTTAACTTGGATTTTTGTACTCTCTGATTCATAGTGAATTATCTCAGAATTGCCCCATGGTTTTTTATCCTTTGAATGGAGTGTTTTTCCATGTTAAAATTTGTTTCCACATTTGTTATTCTACTATTTCGTTTAGCACTTCATTTACATTGGTGATTCTCACAAATTTTTGTTGTCGCAACTGAGATTGTATTTGAAACCAATCTGTTTCTGACCCAACATCTGGTATCAAAGGAGGTTCTTCGTGTTTTCTTGATGATTAATATGGGGGTTCACGCCGTGGTATTTCTGATCACATTGAACTGTTCAACGGGCAAAATGATTTTATTCTTTGGAAGCAAAGAGTTAAAAATATATTGGTCCGTGAGAAGACAGTTAAGGCGTTGAAAAAAAATCAGAGAAGCCAAAGATGATGAGTGATGGTGATTGGCAGGATATGCGAGAGTTGGCGACAAGCATGATTCAGATGTATTTGGGTGATAATACACTACGGGAAGTGATGAATCTGATAGATCCAGTGGAGATATAGGCGAAGCTTTAAAGCAGGTATAAATCAAAATCACCCACAAATCATTTATATTTGAAGAAACAGTTGTATCGTTTGCGAATGCCAGAGAATGGAGATTTAGGTAACCATCTAGACGAGTTCACCAAACTTCTAACAGAGCTATCCTCGGCAGCGGTCAAGATTGATGATAAAGGTATCACGGTACCAGTTGACATGGAAGAAGAAGACAAGGCTTTGCTTATTTTGGGTTTGTTTCCTGATTCATATGAAAATCTTGTCACCACATTGTTGTTTGGGAAAAACACACTGAAGTTGGATGATGTGATTTCATCGTTGTTGATGAACGAGACTCGATGAAAGACTAATGATGGTGAATCTTCAGGTAATGGTGGTACTCTGGAAATGGCAGATGAACGCGGAAGTCAGAGGGGTCGGTCAATGACAAGAAGAAAGGTCAAGTGCTTCTTTTTCAATAAGGAGGGTCATGTGCAGAAATGCTGCTATGAATTGAAAAAGCTTAAGAAGGAAAAGAAGGCGCACGACACCGATTCCGAGGATAATGGGGTATGTCTTGTTCAGGGTGAGGGTGATTTACTTTCAGTTTTCATTGATTGTCGCAAGTCTGATTTGTACACCGAATGAGTGGTTGATTCAGCAGCATCATACCATATTTCACCAATGAAGGGACTATTTTCTTCATATGAAGAAGGTGACTTTGGTAGATTGAAGATGGGAAATGGAGATTCTGATGATATCATTGGTATTGGTGATATTTGTATCACTATGAATGCAGGTTGTACACTGACATTGAAGGATGTGCGACATGTGCCAGGTATTAGCCATAATTTGTTATCTGCAAGTTCCCTTGATACTGATGGATTCTGGAGTTTGTTTGGCGGTGGAATATGGACTTTTTCTAGAGGATCGATGGTTTATGTGTGCGAGAAATTAGATGAAATTCTTTACAGGACATATGTAAAGTCATGCAGTGATGTGACGAATCCAGTTGTGAAGAGGACTTCGTCAGATTTGTGGTAGTGGCGATCGTCGTGCATGAGTCGAAGACCGTCGTCTAAGTTGAAGAAGGTTTGGAAGCCGAAGCTTGTCATGGTAGGTGTTTCAGATCATACACCTAATTCTTTTTCTTCAGAGAGTGCCACTATTAAAGAAATAATGGAAATCAATGATCGAGGTGATCCGATGAGAGTTTTTTACTGCTCGAAGGATGTTGAGTAGAGGGAGCAAGTAATTCCTGCAGGTGCTCTGGATTATGTGGCGATCACAATTATGGGGGATCCTGATATTGTTGATTCTGGTATTAGCAGTGCAGAAATAAGTATGAAGGAAACTTTGGAATTTTGATTTTATTTGCAGGGGGAGCTTTCATGATTCCGTCAGAGATGCAAAAGAGGGATGTCATATTTTCTATAGAGGATGGAGGTTGGTGCAATACCAACCAGTTTTCTTTCCAACTGAGTTTGTTGGATGCGATCTCCTTCTTTGATGGGCTGAAGGGGGAGATTGTTAGGGTTCAGCCCGTACATGGATGTTTCCATATTTGATTTATGATTTTTTATTTCATATGTTATCTATATTTGAAAAAAAGAATCAGTGATTTGAAGATACATGTTTAGGAAATTCAAGATTCTTCCACTGTGTATCTAACAACATGAGATTAAAGTGATATCTCATGATATCTTTTTGAGATGTTTTCAGAATTCCTATTCAATCAAGATATGTGCCATATGGGATTTTATTTAAAGGGGAAGCAGCGAATCAAGCGGTGGACAATTTTGATGGTGCACGACAACCCAAGGAGAGTAGATACTTGGGTGACTGTTTTCAAGGGCGTGGGCAGCAGCGTGCAGTGGCAAATCAGGTTGTTCAACGAGGTGATGCAACGACGCCGCGAGTTCGATTTTGATCTCCGAAGGGTGACGTATTGTCATATACTATTATCAGAGAGGTGACAGAGGCATATCAGGGTGTGGATTTTCACACAGGTTTTTATGTTGTATTTGTGATTCATGTTTCGGGATTAACTTGTATTTTTGTACTCTCTCATTCATAGTGAATTTTCTCGAAGTTGCCCCGTGGTTTTTTAATCCATCGAAAGGAGGGGTTTTAAATCTTAAAATTTGTGTCCTCATTTGTTATTCTACTGTTTGGTTTGGCGCTTCATTTAAATTGGTGATTCTCACAAAAATTTTTTTGTCACAACTGAGTTTATATTTGAAACCAATCCGTTTCCGACTCAATAGATTTGTTGTTTCACACCATAGAAAACAATGGAGGATGAATAGGTTAATCATATTGAACTTTTTATTTTTATTGGGCTATCTACAAAAATTAATTAATTATTGATAAAACTACAATTCATCCTTATAATCATTTATGTTTCTCAAATTCAATTAATTTTCATATGAATTTTGATTCTATTATTTTTGTCAGTCTTAAAAAAACAAACACCACATTTTCACTATTTGTAATAATTTTGAAAACAAAAGAAATATTAATAATTGACTATAATAGTGAAGAGAATACCCTCACACACACCCTAAAAAATTATCATGTTCTTCCCTTTAAATCAACACCGTATTCTAATAATAAAATATGATTTATTTTGGTTCGAAACAACCTTGTTTTCTCCACTAATATGTTATTTTCTACGAAGCTCCTAATACAAGGGATAATGCCACATTTAAATATTCTAAGCAATTTGGTTATCCTATCAATGTGTTATTTATTCATATAAATTTTAATTGACTAAAATATCATTTACTAGATATATCCTATCAATTAGATCCTATTCTATTATTTTTAACACCTAGAAACATGATTATATTAATATTATAAAAAATATTATAAATTCCAACCATACCATAAGCCATACTGATAAATTGGTGAATCTTATTGTTGATGTTTTATTCTAGAAGATTACAAAATACTCAAGGAATGCTATCTTAACATTTCACATTATCCCAATGTCATTTTCTCATTTTTACGTCCAATTAAAGATAAGTCATTTTATTAAAACTATAAATTGTTACCTATTGTTTTATATCAAAATGTGAAACAAAAAAATTATATAAACATGGAATCAGATCCTTTATATAAAAAATGGAAGATGATCATTCTAATATGATTTCATGTCAATATATTCTGTTTTAGTATCTTTATTTGCTTTTATTTCCTTGTTTAGTAAACTCTAAATTGGGTATGGGAATGCCAATTTTGATCATACTAACCAATTAATGTATCTGATTGATGTGAAGTTGAATCATTTAGACTTTCAATGACATAATGATAATTTCAATTTTGTTTTATGTTAATCATTGATCTTTGGATTTATTCGAATCATATCAATATGAATTTCCTAATATTAAAATAATGTTAATAATTTCAATAAATTGATTTTGTTAAACTAATCAATAAAGGCATAAAATTGATGTTTGGTTAATTCTACAAGACTAAAAATGATTCAGGGAGTATTCCAAAGTATTTTCATTGAAATCCAATGAAATTTACTTGTTTTGACTCCACAATGGGATATATTTTTATTTTATTAAACATATGTAATGTTGGTCATTATTTTTAATCATATCTACAGAAACCAAAATATATTGATTGTGAAATTGATTCCTATGGATCAGAAATTTCTCGTTGTGCTTTCTAAAATGATTTCATATAATCCCATCTGTGTTTAAATTGTATTAAACTCTTTAAAGTGATTATTTGATTAACTCAAAATTTGAGAGAGAAACATGATATTCAATAATTATAATCAATTTTTCTATCTGATTGATTTGGAAATGATTAATATAAATTATTAATGAAATAAAGTTCAATTTATAAGGAATTCATGTTAATAAAATCATATTTGGTTTTTTTAACCCCAAAACACTTACCATATTCCATACTCATTAATCAATGCATTTGATTGACATGTGATTGATTCCAAAATATCAAAAATAATTTGAGGAATGTTGGCGTATGTTTTCAAAAAATTATGAGGATGTTTTCTCAGATATGATCCCCTAGATAAATGATATGTCATTTTAATAAAACAATACAGCATTTTTAGTTATAATCTGTCATATCGAGTGAGATGAGAATTGGATGGATGTGAAACATAATATTACATATAACAAATCACATAGTGATTTTTATCATTCTTAATCATGTCAATCCATTTCTATTTTCTTCCTACTAATCCCCTTAATGTGGTTTTTATCGTAAATTCAAATTTGAGGGGGGAAATGTCACAAATGATCATGAAAACCAATTTGAATCTCTTATTGATGTGTTGACGATATTATGGATTGTAAATGATGTAAATAATATTTTCATATGATTTCATGATTAAAAAATAATTGTTCTCTTATATGTTTACACAATCCAAATTGTGTTTCATAATTTTTTAATCACAAACTGATAATAATTCACATAAAGAAAAAAAATGTCATAAAGTAACTTTAATATTACGAAATATTTTGAGCATAAAATTGAAATGTTACTAAAATATAAAGATAAATAATATCTGAATGGTTTTTTCCTAATGTTTTCTCATCAATATAAATTTTTTAGTTTTTTTTGAATCACCACTTGTTCAAAAATCAATATTATGAAATTATAAATTTGAATTTTGACATTAATAAATTTAAAAAAACGAGTTGATGAAACAATAATAGACTCAATATTATCACATGAAACTATATAATAGTGTAACTATGTTTAGATTCCATGTTATATGAATGTCTATCCCAATTGAAGATGTGATGAAATATCTCATACCTCTACATGGAATGTTATCGACAGTCATCTGGTCGATATATTAACTCAGCTTCAAATAGATCATGTGTAATATAAAAATATAAATATATAAGTTCATATAGATATATGTAATTATTTTAAGTTAATATAATAAAATTATAAAGGATTCGTAACCTCAATATCATTAGGATCTGGAGTTCTTATCCAAACTGATATTATATTAGTCTATATACTTTTATATAATAACTATACACCAATATGATATAACTATTCAACATAAAACAATATTAAATGATAAATATAAAAATTATATGGTAAATATATCAAATAAAATATATAAAATGTGGTGATTTTAAATCTCGTGAGGTAGTCTATACATCACATGATTCCTAGAATGACACGACACCACCACCAATATTCAATTAATTCAAAATTGATTCATTTATAATATAACAAATTATTTGAAATATATAATCCTAATATATGTATGAACACAATCATTGCCTCCGTGGACTAAAATGTAGCCGTGCTTGCATCTAGATCACTTCATTATACAAGTAGATAGATCTTTCTAATTCATCAGATATCACCATATAATGATCACACATTGTATATGGAAACGAGAAATGGTTACAAGACTTCATCTTGGGAGAACATTGAGAGGATCCACTATGATACCAACAGAAACATCATGTAGCATGTGGGTGGGTTGCAAGATGAGGAAATTTATGGGGAAAATAACAGCAACTACAATGACATTAAAAATGAGGATGATGATTCTCAACACTATTCAAGTGAAAATGGAGGCCAAACCGGTTGTAGGATGAAAAAAACACTAGTGGTGAGAGGGTGTAACATTCCTGAATAAGGATCACTAATTAACAGGTGAACTCATCCACCAAAGAAGATCTCTTTTATATATTTTTCATATATAAAGTAATGGGTTTATATGGGTGATGAAACTTCCATCCTAAATAATAACTATATAACTATACATCTAATCAGAGGAATCCATGAAACCAACACCAAACTGCCCACCCAACTGCACATGGAACAGATCATATCAATAGATATAAATGATATATAATGTGGAAAAATCCATTGAAATCTAAAAATGAATAGAATACATATATAGTAGATACCAATGTTGGCATCCCAAATCAAGCATGAAAAAAAATTAAGTAGGGCATATAAATTATCTTGTGGATTAAAATGAAAAAAAATCCAGAAGATATCAAAATGAAGAATTATTTAATAATAATTTAATTTATTTAAAATAATTTAAATAGATAAATATTTTAGATGGGTTATTTTTATTTTTTAATCTGTATGAAAATATTCTTGAAATTAAAAATTCCTTAACATTTTAAATTGAAAAATGTTACTGTAATTGCCCCGAAATGTTATTCATGTGTCGAAATGATCCAGATATCATGGAAATGCTTGAACATTGTTAATGTTGAAGCATTAGTAAAACAATCTTATGGGATTTCCTCTGTGTGTATCTTTCTGACACACTTCTCCAATTTCAATAACATCTCTAATAATGTAAATACTAATATCGATGTACATTTTCCTACCATGGAATACTAAATTTATAGAATAATAAATTGAATATTGAGAAAAACATTGTTGAGTAAAAAATTACATCCCATTAAAAGAAGCCATTAGGTTCAAGAGAATGTAAAAATTTTATTTTATTTACAATAGTATTATAATATTTAGTTTTTTATATCTATTTACAACCAATCACATTTGATGTTGCATCATTATTGACAATAGACCATATATGGTACTCTCATGGGAATTTCATCTCATCTTCGATAGTTGGAATACATTTATTAGAGTTACTACTACAGACTCCAGTATTGTATATCTAGGGATTCTCTCCACCATGAACCCTTGACAAATTTATGTAAAATAAACCAAAACAATCATGGATATACTGAGGAAGAGGTATAATATCCCACCTCTACCTGTCCCAAGTGACCTGATTAACACTATGTTCATAAGGAACTCCATCGTCAGGTGTATCATCTTATTAAAACAATGATTTTGGCTTAGGCTAAGAAAGGGGTACTTGAGGGCTATAAGGACACTCAATACAAAACACACCAACCCTAAGATTATGAAAATCGGTATCCAACATCTGATAATGATCAGCACTATCATCTGTTAGAGGACATACTCATATTGGAACAGACTCATGAAAGACCATATCCAATCATGGTATTCAATTTTGAACTCCTAGTTTAACTACCCATGCATTATACCCCATAACCAATCAGGATACCTTATGGAGATTCATTTTATTGATATGCGATCATTTTTATCATCTTTACCATGAACATAATTAGTGCATCGAATCTCCCTAATATGTTCAACTAATGGGGTTGAATTCTTTATAATTCAATATTAATCATCAATCATAATAAAGGTGGACACATATTCATTAATTAATCTACAGTATTGACTACATATACAACAAATGATATGAAAAATCCCAAGCATGAAATCTTTATATGAACCTACTCATGAATAATATAATTCATATGGTCATCTTGACCATTTTGGGAGACACATAACTCTTGATTATGTTCATAAAATTCCCTCAGATTCAGAAAATATGATAAACTCAGTATGTAGTTATTCAAAAACTATATCAATCCTCACATCTATTAATTTCTACATATATTCATTTTATATAGAGCATTTCCAGGTTTTAAATTCCTCAAAGACAAATAATTTAGTTCTCAATATATAATACCAGACATTATTTGAAAATTCATCTATATGGATACAATGTAAGAAACTGCACCCTGAAAGGTTGAGTTATCAGGTCCACAAAAATCAAAGATAACATAATCAAGTTGGCTATCAATATTATCCCTGGATTGATGAATACATACTATTTTATACTTACTAGTGACACATTATTTACCAAAGGGCATGCCATGTGGTTTTACAAGAGTGAGCAGCGATTTCATGCCCAATTTCACTAGATCTTTAGCACTCACTTATTCCATATGCCTATGACAAACCATAATATAGTTATTTTAGGGAAACAAGTGTTTCCAAACACATTTATGTGTATCCATCCATCCAAAAAATATAACCCATTTATTTAGGATCCTTCATGAGTGGTATGAACTCCCATTGTGATTTTAAGACAACCCAAAATAGATAAAAATGTAAATCCCCTCTAATCTATGAAACATACTATGTATTTATTCTACTGAAAATGTTGAACACATATGACATCTAATATGATGAAAATATAATATTCATGGAGATTTCGTAAAACAAAAACCGTAAAAAAGACAAAAAATCAATTTCTGATACCAATAATAACCAATCCTTAAAATCCATCAATCAAAAAAGAATAGAAATACCTATCTAGACACATATGGATAGAACATATTGAGTATTAGACCATCTTATAATCAATATTATCTCATGAAACTCACAAAACCTCAACAATTTCATTATATTGGTCGATATATGGAGAATGAACACTAGACTTCATATAATGTTTTCCATATTTCAAGACATTTATTTTGATTCCAATATGACCTAGTTTTCTGTTTTGTTAATAGGTAAACCCATTTTTCATGGGTTTAGATCGATGATAATGTGAATGGTTTCAACAATAACATCCCATACTATTTTTATCTTTTTTATTTCCCATGAAACATTGACGAGCCCCTCAAATTTAGACAATCAATATTATTTTTAACCTTAGCCTTTCTATTCATCAACTACCTGAAGATGGAGCTATGACAAATGATCTGTTACCACATTTAAGATAATCATGGATATAAATCATTTGTGTAGATCGATACCCATGTATTTATAAAAATAGTATGAAATTCCCTTTAATAATAGGGCATCACTCAGGCTTCTCGTCCCCATCCCCCATTGCGAGCCCTAGTTTCACATTCAGTCCCCTCCCCAACTATTACCTCATTCACTAAATTGACCGTTCCATATCAGTCTCTGTCACCCCTGTGATCTCATAGCCTCTGCATCCATCACTATATCTCCATATCCCATCCTATGCCTCCCTCACTTTTCATCCAACTCCCATATGGAACATCCTTCTCTCTACCTCAATATCCCAGCCTCCACCTCCATAAACATGACCCATGCCTCCCACATTTTGCATATTCTTTATGACTCCACCTCCCTTATTCGGCATCCCTCCCACATTAAAATAGTCACATAATTTCATTTCCTTGATGCCCTAATTTTTACAAATAATAAATTGGATATTCCCAACATGGATAGAAGCAATGACTACCTATGGATGTAGGATGTCATGGACACCACCCTGCTTAATCCCGCATCCTAGAATTGAATCTAGTTATCACTGATCATCCCCCGTAGGCACATCTATATAAATAATTATTATTTTTTTTTTTGGCAGGAATGAAATGTTAAAATAGTATTATCATTTCTCTTTTTTTTTGTTTACTATCCACATTTAATTATTATTTTCCATATTTTATTTTATTATATTACAGGTTCAAGTAAAATTACTATTATGTGTTAAATTACATCATATATTGTGGTATCTAAAATATGATTTCATCATTAATTATTCTTCGACATATACAGAAATAACAAACATCATCATAGATTGTCAACAAATACCATATTAAACCCTAACTTAAATCTTTTCATGTAGTATTTAATTAAACAAATACCCCATATGAGACTACTCTAATTATAAGAAAATGGAATTAATTAATATTTCAATTTTAAACGAAAATCTTGATCATATTCATATATTTTCAATGAAATCATGGATTATATCTCTCCCATTCTCAGTACATCCATGAAAAATATAAATTTATATTCATAAATAATATATATATATAAATCATTTTGACAATTTGGAACATATGGTCTGGTGGAATGGAAGTAGGGTGTAGCGGTTGCAGTACTCGTAGCGGAGGCGAAGACTATATTAGTTGCAGCCACGACAAAGATGAAGGGGATAACTGGTGAGGTTGTGGTGGTAGAAATGTCAGTGGAGGTGGAGTAGGGGTAGAGATATCGAATAAGGTGGTAGTGGCCATATAGGTGGTGGTAGCGGAAAAGGGGGATGGTATTTGAGGTAGAAGCAGGTGTAGAGGATGTAGAGGTGGAGGACATAGAGTCATCAGAGTTGAAGTTAGGGGCATCGGTGAAGGTATATTAGGCGGATGTGGGGTGGATGCAGTAGAGGCATTGGGGGAGAAGGGGAAAATGTAAAAGAGGGTAGAGGAGAAGTGGGTAGCAGAGGTTTAGTGGGATGAGGCGTCGACGGAGACGGAGACGGCATAGGCAAGGCTCGATTTCTATGAAAGCTCCATGCTCAAGCTGAATGTTGATCTTCTAGGATTCAATTTATAAAAACACAAAGGGATTTAATCAGCACTTTTTTCAAAGTAATCATATATGATGTCTCATAAGAGATTAAATATCATGTTTTAATAATACAAACTATTATCAGCACATTTTTTAGTTGTGATAGTTGTACCCCTTTATCAATGGTAGAAAAGTACAGAAAAAATATTTCTTTTTTTTCGTTAAAAAATATAGCACTAATAAATCATGTCTTAATCAATTCTATTTTAGTGACATTAAAGACATAATATCAAAAAATTATTTATAGTGTCAAAATTATAAAAATTATAATTATTATATTAAAATTTATAATTATAATTTTAAGAATATATGTATTAATATTTCTATATATTTATAAATATATCTCAATATTTATTTATATATTTCACAATATATTTACAATAGATATGTTTATTATAATTTTATTGTTATTTAAATATATATATATATAATAATTTTTTTTTAAATTTTTATTTTTATTTAATAAATGTAATGCTAATATATATTTATATAATTATAAATATAATATTTTTTATTATTATAAATATGAATATATAAATTTATAGTTATAATTATAAATAATATATATTTTTATAAACAATTATAAAATTATAATAAAAATCAATGTTAAATTTGGAATTATAAAAAATATATATAATTAATATATTTATTATAAATTTATAATTATTTCAATATATCTAAATTTATTTATAATTATATGTATAAATATTTTTAAATATTTTTAAATATATATATATATATTTATAATTATAATTTTTACTATGAATAAAAATTTATTTGTTGTAATTTATTAATTGAAGATAATTATATATTTATTTATAGTTAAAATTATATATAAATATTATTATATTTAAAAAATTGAAAAATTATTACAGAATATATTTATTATAATTATATTGTCTATAATATATATAAATAAATTAAAATATTCATAAATATATAATAACATTTTTAATTAAATATAAATGATTATATTTATAATTATAAATACATATTTATATATTTAAATTGTCATAAAATTATTATAAATATATTAATAACATATATATATTAATATAATTTAAAAAATAATTTTGAAATACATAAAATATATTAGTTTTCTATTTTAGAAAATACTATTGAATCCAAATCACATAATACAACAAATATTGAATAAATTATTTTTCATTCAATGAAAAAATGATTGAAATGTCCAATTATTGATTAATTAATTTTGAAGCATGAAATTATGATACATACGAACATATATAATAGATTTATTGGTAAAAAATTAATGAATCATATACCAAGTAATGTATAAATAATAGAAAACGAATCATCACATATATGAACAAAATTAATAGTAATGAGGATGTAATGTATAAATGAACATTGATGATGACTGCATATCATATGATCCACAATTATACTCACACAACAACAAATTTGTTTACCAAATTCACAGGAATCATATATATATATAATTGAAAAATAGATGCATATAATAATGAATGTTTAAATATAAATAAATAAATAAAAAATTATACATATATATATATATATATAATAAATATACTTATTATTATAAAAAATTTAATATAATATTATAATTATTTAAATTTAAATTTATTTTATTATAATCATATAAATACTTTCTTTAATATATATATAGATATATATTATTAGAAAATATATATTAATTATAAACATGTGTTTTTATTTAATGTGTATAATTAAACATTACATTTTAATATAAAAACAATATTTTCTTATAAAAAAATATTCTTTTTAATAAATAATATTAGTTAAAAGATTATCATTGAAAAATAGATCCATTTGAAACACTAAATGAAGAACTGATAATTGTGTACCCATAATCAGTTTTTTTAGTTCTGAAAAGGGTATATTTATCAATGATTTTATCTTGCTCCGATAAAGGCCCCCTTTTATCAGCACATTTCTCTAAGTAATGTTATTGTCTGGCACATCCCTTGCACTGCTATATGGTCGATAAATTATTTCATTGCGATTCACACTCTCTAATTCACACATGAGGCATATTATTCATTCTTTTGTGTGCTTATTGGATATTTTCTCCTCTAACATTTTATCCTAATTTGGAATTTTTTAATTTGGATCATCATCGACATGATATTATTGACATCCTTATCATTCTTCTATTTTTCATTTTTATTGGTGTAATTTTATTTATAGTGATAATAAATGTGATTGTAATTGATATATGCGTAGTTTTAATTTAGTTATCCACAACATTTACGTAAATAATTACAATGTTTTCTTAAAATATATTAATTGATTTTATAATTAATGAATGTAGTAGTTTAGGTGTTTTATTAATTAACTAGTGTTTTTTATGTCTTATGAATATATTGATTAATTCAAGAGGTATCACTACTTATATCAGTATACCATTTTGTATCCTTCATCCTTTTATACATACCTTCACATTGGTCAGTGTACTCTACAACAAATTTACACAGAAATTAAAATTCTTGAATGACCCTAACGTTGAATCTTTAATGCACTTCTCTTACCCTTTCACATGGGTGATGAACATTCTTCTTGCAGAGACATTTTATCACTCTTTAATTCCATTTCTTCTCATTCATCTACAATGAATCATTTTTTACAGTGAAGCTAAGTATATTTTATGTAACAATATTTACTCCCCATATTTTTTGACTATCTATATTCAACGTGTTGAAACCAATTTTTGGGTACAATTAATTTTCCTTTTAGATTTTTTGTATCCAAGAATAATATTATATGATGCCAATATTTTTTTTTATAATCAAATACATGAATGGTTTTCTAAATTGTAGAACATCATTGTTAGTACTAATACTTGTCTTTGAATCATTAATAATTACAAAATATGCTTAAAATACACTATATCATTAATATTTCTGTAGATTTTTTTATATTCTGGATTTTATGGAAAAATTCCAATTATTCTACACTTTATTCACAATTTCCAAAATTTTATATTTATCAATAAATTCCATTTCATCATGAACTATTTTATATGTAATACTCCTTTTAATTAACACATGGTGAACACCCCCCTTGGATTATATCTCATTTATACTACATCACATGGTTTATTATATTTATGTAAAAAGAAAAAGGTTATAGGGACACCTCTAACATCTTCATGTTATTGATTGTTGTATTTTTTGATGAACCTTCACATTTTTGTACTTTGAATCCATGCATTACAAGTTTCAGTTTTTTTCAAAACCACATGTGATGATTCAACATAAAGTGTTCTTTATTGGATTCTTTATCTTTTTGTCTTGGGTTACATCACAATTAGAGAGAAATCCGATTAGTAATTGTATTTAATTGTGATACATTTATCTTCTAGATTTCAACATATTTTGTGTTCCAATGGTGGGATCTTATATCATATTTGGCCACTATCCATGTTGAGTGATTTGTGACATCATTATGTTAGTCACCCTTCATTTCCACTTCTTTTATATCCTTATGATACACATTAGATTAATTCTCTAATAGTGAATACTTATTTAAGGGAACTACATTAATAATTTCTGACTACTCTATTTGTATATAGACGAAATTTACATAGAATATCATAGTTGAATGTTTCCTTTTGAGTTAGTGGATGATCCATGGATATTATTCAGGCTTATGGAAGGAGAAATGTATCAAATTTTTGCATTATATATATTGGTGAGTACTTTATTCATTCGTCGCATTCATATAAAAAAATGAAACACATTTATATACATGTAATGACATATAAAACTAAATCAACAATGATGTAAACTAAAAGTTCCAAAAATGGAAAACTAAAGAGCGGCCTCTAATCTCAAACAACTCCAACAAAACCACAATTTATTAATATAATGGTTTATATCCATATTTCTCAAAATAATCCAAAAAAATTATATATATGTTCGGTTATCATAATAGAAAACTCTATAAGGTCCTCTACATTGCCTCTCAGGAAAAATAAAATGAATGCATATAATAGCTCAATGAGTACTAAGTGAAACAATCTCATCACAGAAATAGGTATACTGAGTTCCTGACCACACTATGACCCTCTCTCACCATATCGAAGATACAAAATAGATCATATAACATAATAATAGATCAAGAAGGGAACCATACATTAGCTTCCACACTTGTTTTCTACAATTACCTCACATCTCAAGTCCCAATCCATCTCCTACCCAAATATTATATCATGATGAAACCTAACCTATATATCATGAAATTCATCGAATTCATCACATATTTCAATCGTCTAATGCCATATATTGAGATAGGAACAATGTATATATTGGGGCCCCCCATAGGTCGTATGATGTCTATCATTCCTCAATTGTTATATCCTATGCCATCACAGCCCATACACATTTCTTGTACCTCATACCAAAAAAGACCATTGACGTCATGAAAATAATAATCCATTGAATACTATAACTAGAGATACATGTGTGTGAAATAACAAAATCCACTAATGCCCTCTACACACGTATATGGGTAAACTAACCAATATGTATACGAGAACATAATACTGTTTGGAGAAGATAATGGGATAAGATATATTGGAATGTCATATTTCCCTCTCCAAAATAGATTTTGATGCAAACACCATCCAAAACTCCATTGGTTTTCATTAGCCCATTAATCATTGGTGGGGTAGAAAATTAAATCACTATACATGAATGATATATTATATCCAATGACAACACAATATGTATTATCCTTGTACTAAAAACTACTATAGATATTGTCTCCCAAACACCTGATTGCTACATGTTTGGACTAGATATCTTATAAGCACACGACCAATTAATGGTGATATATTAAATCATTTTTTTCATCTAACATTTCACTTTACAATAAATAATTCATTAACTATTTATTAAAATAATTTTTATTGTATTTCCATAACCATCCATGTTATGTCCATGAATGCTAGGAATAATCCAAGATCGTCCATGGTTTCCGGGGTCTAGCATTAACATATTAATTCTATCTAGTACTTAAAAATGGGTTAAATATTAATAATAATTATAATCAATCCATAATTCCATGTACTATTGGAAGAAATCGTAATATACCATTATTATATGAATCCAATCAAATCTGTAAACCCTAAGCAGTGGGGAATAAAATGTTGGTAAAATAAGAAACCAAATCATCCTACAATTTTACAGATTCATCAACATTAAAGAATATCTTCATTCAATAACAATAATGAGTCAGCTTAGCTTTACCTGTTCCACATACCCTTGTTGCATTCATCAATCTCACATTCATATAACCAAACCCCTCCCACAATGGGAATCAACTACTATCATAATCACAAGCCTCCAATCCTATATATAATTATCCATCCTAGTCTCATAACACAACACAAAGAAAGGATCATATATAAATCCCATAAAAGATAGAATGAAAATATCATAGTAATGAAGGAAATGATTCCCAACAAAATGTCTCAATTATTCACATGAAAACATTCTCCCATATACCAGACATAAGTTATTAATCCTTCACATGAATATAGGTATCCATGGACACAAAATTTATCTTTATTAAACATTCAGTTTTTATTTTCTCATGAATCAACAAAGTTAATTATCATTTCTTCCAACTATTTGAATCCAGAGGAATACGATATAATAAGTGTTATGTTATAATGATAGAATATAACCAACCCCCCAAATGAAATTTATTAAAGGCCCGATGAATAAAAAAATGGTTCAATATAATATAAACAATTGAAAAATGTTTTTCAATGCAAGGAAAAAAATTCCATATAGAGTGCTCATGTGGGGACAATGAAACAAAAACAACTAAAGAGAAAAAAAAGATAATGAAACTCAATATAATGATGTGATTTCTATTCATCATTACCTTTGGGTTCTACTACATATAATGAACACAACCCAAACACACATATTTATTATATTATTAAAACAGAAATTGATTATTATGTATATAAGAATAGTTGATTGGGAACTGAAAGTCCTAGAATCTCTAAAAATAGAAATTTCACACTAGATGTGGAGTCACAAAAGCAATTAGGTTTGTGAAGAACCTAAAACCCAAAAAAATAAATGGTTGTCTAGATCACTTCATGATCCTACAATATTGATCCAACTAAATCATTGGATCTCAAAGTACAATGATCATTCAAGGTCTCAAGTATTGAGAAATTGTCACAAATATTCATATTGGAAGAACCTTGAGAGGCCCCACTATGACCCACACATATATATAATAGCTCAATGAGTACTAAGTGAAATTTTCACAAATATTATTATTATGATTACATTGAAATAAACCATCGATCGAGAATATGATCCTTTTAAATCCACTTGTGTTATATTATATGTTAATTTTATTTTATTTTAATAATGTTAGTAATCTCATATTCCAAATTAGAATATATATTTTTAATATGAGGTTAAATAAGTGAAATTATAGAATATAAACTACCTTTATTATTCATTTAAATTTATCAACATCAATAAAATTTATTTAATATATTGGGATAATAAATAATTAAATTAAATAGTGACACATTGAAGATGCAGTAATTGGTTAATAAATATAGATATCAAATAAATTCTATATAAAATAGTATAATAATTATAATTTTTTTAATTAATGAAATTGACTAACTTCATATATAATTTCTATATGTTAGTGAAATATTTGATGTATTGATTTGATGATATCATGTTGTATTGATATTTTTCAAAATTAAAATATGAATATTATTAAAATCGACTTAAATTATATTTAAAATTAATACTATTTTATTAATTGATATAAAATAAATAAAAGTCTGAATTTACTCCAAATCATATGTATGGTGTTAAATATGTCATAAATGAACAAATTGGGTTTCCTGTGATATTTTATTTTAACTATATTGATCTTATAGTGTAAAAATACTTTAAGACACAGTAGGAGTTAAATTGTTTATCTAAGGGATAAACCCAAAATAAAATGTTAACATTATCACCTAATCATTTGCAAAATTTATTTTTTGAAGATATTTCATCCCTAAATCACAATTTATTCTAATAATCTCTATTTGGATCCCTTTTTAATTGAAATATATTTATATTAATTAAATATTTGGATAGTTTACTAAATTACCCATTCCCTCTCTTAGAAAAGGGAACTTCTCCTTCTCTTTTCTCCAATCCTCTAAATTTATATTTCTCAGACTACCCAAACCCATTTCACAACCATAATTCATTCACATAATCTTATAATCATTTCACTGGGAGTAAATAAACTCAATGAATCCTTTTGGAATAAACCAAAAGAAGTTACTCGATTAACAGGAAACATATTCTCTCAAACTCCTTTATTAATATTCCTTCTCCACATCACCAACTCTCTTTATTCCATTATATTATGAAAAAACTTGTATTATGAATACACATGTATGTTTTTATGATAAGAATTCAATAAGAATATTTATAGAACTCTATTCTATAGAAAATATTTATTATGTCATTAATATTATTTATTCCTTTGTACAACACATGGCTTTTTTAAATTCAGTTTAGTGTTAAAAAGAAAATCTTGTTTGAGAAATTGGGCACTAATACTCCCTCAATGTGATGTCATTCATTCAATCAAACACATGGAATGTATTAATGTTGATATTAGTGAAATTATATTTTATATATTATATAATAATGCTTCTTCCACATATATATATATATATATATTTCATTAACATAATTTCATTCTGTAAGATTATTAAAATGAAAACAACATTCATCCGTACGTTGGGCCATCTCTCTCCATGAACGTTGTATTCAATTACATATATATATATATATATATTCATATCATATATTATATATAAGTCATTATTTTTATCTAGATATATGATAATTATGATCTATGTGATAAGATGAAGATTAAAAATTCAAAACATGTATGATAAACCACACTATTATTACCCCAAATGATTATTTATCTTTGAAATTACTAATAAAAATGGAATATAATGACATAAAATAATCATATAAGATTTACTACATTTTATTATGAGTCTGGTTGAAGTTAATAATATTTTTAAATCCATTATACAATTGTTTGGGAGATGTAAATAGATCATTAGACCAAAGGTAAGGAAACACTATCTCAATTTTAAATTTTGAGTGATATAATCAATGTTCATGACCTATATATAGTTTTTATTGTATTAACATCCCCTAATATATTTCATATCTCGAGAAAATTTTTCTTTGCGGTCTTTATAGATTCATTTGAAGATATTGATATTAAAATTTAAATGATCAAAGTGGTATTTGATTCATTGAATGATTATGAAATTTAGCCTTTCACCATTTCATTTTTCTTGATATTATCAAACATACTAATTTATTTTTAAAAAAAGAATTATAACAAACGTTTATATTAAATTTTTTTGTTTTTATAATTTCTCTAAAAATATTTACCTTTTTAGGTTTTAACATATTTGTTAATTTCACAAACTCATTATCAAATGTGTTTAATATATATAAGTATATACTCTGACATAATTATCATTCCATCGCATGTTCCTAAAATATATATATTAAAATATTACAAAAATAATTAATTTATTTTTTACACATGGTTGAATATTTATTATATTTTACAATGTGAATCATTACATTGTATTCAAAATGATGTAATTTTTTTTACATTTTGAAAAATATAATGTCAAAATGTGTTTTAAACTTATTCACTGTGATCCACTATTTCCACAACTATGACGCCATATCATTTTGAAGATTCATGTATAATAATATATGTTTAGTGTTAAAAAATAATTTTTTCATTTTCCTGCATTTTACATGAATTTCAATGTAAGGTGTGTATTTCAATCAAAGAGTTATAATTGCTTTATTAAATTATATTCAGCAATGTAAACATCTCTTATGAATTTTATGCTTAATTGAGATATATTTATTACTAAAAAGCATAAATATTGAATTGAAAGGATTATGATATATTTGAATCCGGATAAACAATTATACACCATACATGTTATATGGTTAAATTAATAACATTTCTTATGCATGTTTTAATAAAAAAAATATTTTAGGTTTAATCCAATTCATATGAGTAATGAATTTTAATTAGTATGTAATGGGATGTGGCCCTTTTAAATAAAGCCAAATATGTTCTGAACTGGTTAATGAAATCCCATTTATGTGTCTATTGTTCTCATGGGAGAAACTAAATTTGGTTTTGACTACCATCATACTAAAATGGTCTTGGAAGAGGGCCTTGATGTTATGTCCACCATTATTCATTCCCTCGTTGTGACATTAGTTATTGATATTAAATATGATTATTCAACTTTTATTGCAACACCCCAAGATTTCATAGTGTGTTACTTCTTCAAAATAAATCAATAACTTTCACTACACGCAACACAGAGTTCAATCGCACCACGACATACCAAACCAGCTGTTCAAAAGAGGTTATGAATAGTATTAACTGAATTTTGAACATTATATAATCATTATAATTTTAGATTCTATATTATGGGTTTCTTAGTCATAATGTATGAACAAATTCAATTTGTTCAGATAAAAAAAGTATTTTTTTAAAAATGAACTTTTACCAACTTTTAATGGTAAACCCTTTTGAAATCCAATATTTTAAACTTTTATATATTCAATTTGACTAAATAACTTAATAGGGACAGAGAAAAATTTACAATGTAACACCTCAAACTTCCATGGTATGCTTCTCTTTGAATAATGCAATAGCGTGTGTTGTACGCAACCTCGAGTCCTAACACACCACAAATAATTAAACTGGCCGTTATAAATAGTAATACAGACATTTTGAAATTTTATAAATTTTATTAATCAAAATGAACTTCGTTTTTGGATTCGGCAATATCGAAATTATCCTAGGGTAAATTTTTGGTGTTTTTCTTTTAAAAAATCATTTTTTGATGAATAGTGAAATGTACTAAATTTTAATTAAAAACAACTTTTTTATTCAAAATAATTAAAAGTGATAATATCTAAAATTGAGTGGTTTTGAAGTATATTTATAATATATTTTTTCCATTTAATAAAATGATAGTCATTGGACATTATTTTACAATTAAATCTGACATAAACAAGTGTCTATCTTTTTATAGTTATTATATCTTAAAAACACGCGTTTTGTTTTAACAGCGGGAATTAATTTTAAATTAATTTATGCCTCTTGTGGGTTTTAAATTTGGAAAAATGGATTCCATATTTGGAATCAGGATTTCCAAATTGTGTAAATAGGTAACTTTTATTTTTACACATTTGGAATAATTACTTCGGTAAATATTTTATTTACAATGGTTAAAGGGTAAATCCTGTAAATAAGGGTAACACAATAATATTATAATAATAATAAATTACCCTAAAACGTGTCCAAACCTTATTGGTGGATACATATCCGACCATGGGCATCCTTGGGTCGATTTTTGGACCCCATGGTGCCACATGTAAGTGGTAGGGACATTTTATATTAATTTAGTTAAAATAAATACAAAAATGACATAAGCATATATCTTTTAGAAAAACAATTTCTACATAGGGTTATATATGTTGGATTTTCGATTATAAATATTCATTAGAAATATAAGATGATTTCGTACATTATAGTATTTTTTATATAATTTTTAGACATCATATAATTTAAATTATATATGACACAATAATGATGCAATGTTTACCTCATTAATAAATCATTTAAATAAATATGATTATAATATTTAAAATATTATCTAAATCATGTCCAATTACTATTGGTTGATTTTATTTTGAATATAAGTCATCGTATCTTCTACCTAAATGATTTTTGGACCATTATAAACCTAATATAATTATATCATAAAATAATATTTTCACTCTTTCCTAAAGAGCCCCTCCTCTCCCTTATAAAAAGAGACCGCTTCTCACAAATTCCTCACACCTCTCAAGCATTTTGGTTCAGCCAACCCCTGCCAAAATACTCTCTCAAATTCTCTCCCTTCATTCCATAATCCCTCTTTTAGCCAGAAAGCCAACTTAGGAAGTCCTTTTGATCAAATCAAAATTAAGAACCCGAAGAAGAGGTTACGTTTTCCCCATCCTCTTTCAAGTTTCTTTCTACTTACACATCCACTTTGTTTTTGATTTCCATTATAAAATAATAACTCCAGTATCTTCTATATACTGTGTTGTTATTATAAATATGGCACAACCATATTCACTATTCTACTCATCATTTGAATGACATGTCACCACACATGCGTACGTTCGGCTTACTGTCTCCACATTGTGGGGTAATTTTTATTAAATATATTATTATATCGATGGGTAAAATAATGATGTATAATTCATGTAAATAATAAATATAACATGATAATAATTTTGTATATATGATATACCATCTAATTAAATATTATGTTAATATTAAAAGAATGATATTTTCACTCGTGCGTACGTACGGAATATCGTCTCCACAAACCCGATAAGATTCATTCACCATCGTATCCATTCAAGACTAATTTTCATTTGTAGATTACAAATATTGTTTATAGACATAATATCATTATTAATATGAATAAGATACATCCTATCAATGAAAAACATGACTTACGTAACCGAATATATAAGGATAACGAAACGGTTATCACCTTAAACGACTATAATACTAAGATATTATTAATAAAGCGATGTTAAAAGATCATATATGATGTCATATTAATATATATGATTCTTTTATAATTTAATAAAAATGTTATAACTATTATACAGGAGGTTAACATACCATCAACTATGGAAATGTACAGGTTAAGGGTTTACATAACAATCTCTTCCTTATCCAAGGTTGTTTATACATATTTATCTACTGGGACCTCATATGAGCTATTTTTGACATTTTCGACAAATTTAAGATAAGAATGTTTTTTTACTTATACGGCGGGTGCAGCTATTTTCCACTTTTATAACTTCATTGAATCATCCCTTACAAGCTCATAAGAATATTTTCAAGGTAAATGTATTATTTTAAAATTAGGTGACTTTTAAAAGATTTCAAAAAGCGATATTTATCTCAAATAGTTTTGATTTCATGTATGTCAAATTCCTTTGATGGATATTAAGCTTATTCGAAGTTGATTTATTATGATACAAAACAAACATATTGTATTGAAGGTTTTTTGATATGTTTAACTGTGGATGAGTTATTCTTATGTCACTCATGGTTTATGGTTAAAGTATTGACATTCTCTAAGTTTGTTTTAATATGAATTATTATGTTATATTTCACCCTTTTCTTTAGATGAATGTGTTGGACTAGTATGTTACGGGTTGGGGACCAGTAAAAGTAAGCCCTCCGAGTTGGGTTCCAGTTACAGTGGACCCTACGGGATGGTGTCCGGTTATTAGAGGCACTCCAGGATGGTTTCTGGTTATTAGAGGCACTCCGGGTTGGTTTCCGGTTATTAGAGGCACTCCGGGTTGGTGTCCGATAATTAGAGGCACTCTGGGTTGGGTTCCGGTTATAGTTAGACCCTGGGTCTTGGCACGAGGCCTTGACAAAGAAATTAATGTTCAGAATTATGCATTCTGTCATTATAAATGTGGGTATAGATATTGCATGTGATTATTCGATTAGTAGAATATCATTGTGAATAAGTAAATGCCATTATTTGATTTCAACTTTTCCAAATTATGTTGATGTTCATGATTAAAAGGCTTTTTTAGTTATACATTGCCTTAAATGGTTATGTTTACTTATGAATGTTTCCACTATATTGTTATCCTTTCTGAGCATTTGAGCTCACCCCTTCCAATGTTTTATTTTTTCCTAGGATGTGAAGAAGTGTATTATGACTGACTTGCTCGAATAGTCAATGGGGATGTGAAGACAAGTCGTTGTTGTAGTTTTATTCATTTTATGATGTAATGTAAGACATATAAAATATATCTAGTGTTTCCAAGGTTACTAAACCAATCGGGCTTTCGATATTTGATCCTTTGTGATCGTGCCAATTATGTAATAATGCCCCGACTCTGGGTAACTGGGGCCGGGGCCTTACAGTTGATATTAGAGGAAGATTATTACAAACCTTGAAATCTAGATTTAGATAAACTCTGATTAGTGCACATAGCCCTAAGATAGACTTTGGGGATTATTATATAAGGACTTCGTAGAATTTTGGTAAAGTGGAGACTTTGTGAGTTTTTCGAGAAATACATCCATATCTGGATACGAGTAGGTAGAGGTGGATCTGGCACAAATTACCTAGGAGTGAATACTCCGACAAAGAGTTTCGGGCATGACCCGAGGAATACTGGTACACGATAAAGGGCCTTGCTGCACTCTTGGTTACGACACTCCAGGGATATATGCTTAGGATAATTCATCATTTATTTACAAACCATTATGAAGGGTTATGAGTATATACTTACTCATAGAAAATATTTTTATGATTATGGATTATATTCATAAACTATTCAATTTGCCTTTAGTATTTTACAAGTTCAGAATTATTTATTGAAATTCATAAAATAACCTAGTTTATGCTATTGTATAGAAATAGAGCCCAGTAAAAGGAATGAGAACTCCATCAATATGCATGATCCAAAGAGTAACAAGGATAATATCTTTAATGGTGTTAAGCTAGAATTATGAAGGGAAATATTCTCCCACGTACTCTCATCGTATGATGAAATAATATCATGTGTTATGAAGATAAGTAAAGAATTCTTTTATTCCTAACGATTTTAAGGGAAGAAATATAATAAAAGTATGGGAGATAGAAAGATGGATAAAGGGAAGAAGTGAAAGATGTATTTTCCCATATGTGAAAAATGTGAAAAAAATCACCTTGGAAAATGCCTAATGAGAATGGGAGTTTATTATAAGTGTGGAGAAAACGGACACAATGTACGTGACTGCAAGGATATGAAAAAGGTTACAAATGTGCTATGCTTCATCTGCAAAAAGTGGGGACACTACGCGAACCAATGTCTAAATCATCAGAGTATGTCCCAAATGATACTATTGGATAAAAATAAAGTTATGATACTACCACAGATGAGGAGGAATGATTAGAGTTCTTATGTTGTTATTAAAGCATTATGTCATTTGAGTGTTGTATCAATAATGTACTGGTTAATATAATTATGGAATATATAAGGATTGTACTGCAGTACTATTTTGAGATAGTGTGGAACAATGAAAAGTGGCTCAAAAGCAGGTTAAATTTTTGAAAAATATATGGTTGAGAGAAATATCAAACATAATATAGTTCTGATAATGAGTAAGTGATTTTGGTATAATAGATGGTCGATTTGAATAAATTATATTGGATATTTTTGACCACCTTGAAACTGATTAATGATTTCTATTCCCATTATGGTTGAAGTTTACAACATTTTTGGATAGAAGGTGTATATCCATTATTCTTTAAAGAGTATAGGAGAATGATGTAATTAATAAGGTTTTTTGGTAACTCAGGATGTGTAGTATTTTAAAAGAATACATGGAGACGGTGTTCAAATGTTATTATGTGGGAAAAAGGTTCATCATTATGTTTACCTTCCTTAAAAATTTTGGACTGTGAGTTTGGATAGAAGTATTGTGGATATGTATAGTTTGAGATTATTTTGGATTTCCATAAAAAGGACACCCCTGTGGTCGGGCGGCAGCTCGTCGCGTCCGGCAAGGCCGTGAGACTTGAACCCACAACTGGAGGGCAACAAGGGCGTATCACCAACCATAGACCCACGTGATGTCCGGGATTGAATAATGTAGTTTTTTTAAAAATTGTTCTGCTAGAAGAATTAAAATTCATTTTTTTGATCCCATATGAATAGGATAAATAGAATATTATTTTTAAGTTCTATTATCTTTTAGAGTGAAGGATGAGTTTGTCGTAGAACATACTTAAATAATGGGACTCTACTTTTCATGTATATATTTCTCTTCTTCTATTATTCAATGATGAAATTAATTCTTATACTTTAGTGAATGAATCTTAAAACAAAAAAATGTGTTATCCTAATACCATATGTTTTGCTGAACAGATGGTATTTTAAATCATCATAGATTGATGAATTTAAGTCAGACAATTTTACACTTGTTTGTGATTGATGACCTCAATCCCTAACTATAAATATTTACGTTTTTACTCCAATTATATGTCCTTAATTTCCACCAATGTTTTCTTAATCGAGATCATGATTTGGTGGTGACCCTTTCATTTCTCTTTTCCTCTTATTAAGAATAAATTTTATTAATACAACTTCCGATGTGGGTTTTCGCACAATGATATTTTCTATTTTCAACCATTATTTTCGATGAACAATATGAAATTGCGAGGAAGTAATTTATTGAAGGAGGGATGAATGTAACACCCCATGATTTAATAGTGCGCTACTTCTACAAAATAAATCAATAACATTCACTACACGCAACACTGAGTTCAATCACACCATGACTTACCAAACAAGCTGTTCAAAAGAGGTTATGAATATTATTAACTGAATATTGATCATTATATAATCCTTATAATTTTATAATCCATATTATAGGGTTTTTAGACATAATGTATGAACAAATTCATTTTTTCAGTTAAAATAAGTATTTTTTTAAAAAATGCACTTTTACCGACTTTTAATGGTGAAACCTTTTTAAATCCAATATTTTAAACTTTTATAAATTCAATTTGACTAAATAAATTAATAAGGACATAAACAAATTTACAATGTAACACCACAAGCTTCCATGATACGCTTCTCTTTGATTAATTCAATAGCGTGTGTTGTACGCAACCTCGAGTCCTAAAACACCACAACTAATTAAATTAGCCGTTATGAATAGTAATACATACTTTTTGAAATTTTATAAATTTTATTAATCAAAATGGACTTCATTTTTGGATTCGGAAATATCGAAATTAGCGAAGTGTGAATTTTTGGTATTTTCTGAAAAAAATCAATTTTTGATGAATAGTGAAAATTACTAAATTTTAATTAAAAACAACATTTTTATTCAAAATAATTAATAGTGATAATTTATAAAATTGAGTTGTTTGGAAGTATATTTAGAATATATTTTTACCATTTAATAAAATTTTGGTCATTAGACATAATTTTACAATTAAATCGGAAATAAAGAAGTGTCAATCTTTTGATAGTTATTATATCTTAAAAACACGCGTTATGTTTTAATAGCGGGAATTAATTTTAATTTAATTTAGGCTACTTCAAAGTTTTCAATTTCGAAAAATGGATTCCATATATGGCATCAGGATTTCCAAATTGTGTAAATAGGTAACATTTATTTTTACACATTTTGAATAATTACTTCGCTAAATATTTTATTTACCATGGTTAAAGGGTAAATCAGGTAAATAAGTGTAACAAATTAATATTATAATAACAATAAATTACACTAAAACGTGTCCCAACCTTATTGGTGGATACATATCCGACCATGGGCATCCTTGTGTCGATTTTGGGACTCCATGGAGCAACTTGTAGGTGGTAGGGACACTTTATATTAATTAAGATAAAATAAATACAAAAATGACATAAGCTTATATATTTTAGAAAACAATTTCTACATAGGTTTATATATGATGGATTTTCAATTGTAAATATTCATTATAAAGTTAATAATATTTCACACATTATAGAATTTTTTATATAAATTTTAGACATCATATAATTTAAATTATATATGGCACAATAATGATGCAATGTTTATCTCATTAATAAATCATTTAAATAAATAAGATTATAATGTTTAAACTATTATATAAATCCTATCCAATTCCTATTGGTTGATTTTATTTTGAATATGAGTCATCTTATCTTCTACCTCAATGATTTTTTCACCATTATAAACCAAATATCATTATATTATAAAATAATATTTTCACACTTTCCTAAAGAGCCCCTCCTCTCCCTTATAAACGGAGACCACTTCTAACCAATTCCTCACACCTCTCTAGCATTTTGGTTCAGCAAACCCCTGCCCAAATACTCTCTCAACATATCTCCCTTTATCGTACAAGCCCTCCTTTAGTAAAAAATACATCATAAGAGTCCTAATGATCAAATCAAAAGGAAGAACCCAAAAAAGAAGTAATGCTTTCACCACCCTCTTTCAAGATTCATTCTTCTTCCACATCCTCTTCGTTTATTATAACCAATATAAAATAATAAATCCAGTTTCATCTATATAATTTGATGTTTTTATAATTAGGGAACAACCATATTCAGTATTCTACACATAATTTGAATGGCATGTCACAACACGTGCGTACGTACGGCTTACCGTCTCCACGTTGTGTTGTAATTGTTATTCAATATATTATTATATATATCGGTTTAATAATGATGTATAATTCTTTTAAATAATAAATATAACATGATAATGATTATGTATATATGATATAACATCCAATTATATATTATTTAAATATTAAAAGAATGATATTTTCTCTCGTGCGTACCTACAGAATACCGTCTCCTCGAAAGCGATAAGATTCCTTCCCCATCGTTTCCATTCAATACTAATTTTCATTTGACGGTTAAAAATAATTTTTTATAGACATAATATCATTCTTAATATTAATAAGATACAACAAATCCATTACAAACATGACTTATGTAACCGATCATATATGGAGAACGAATCAGTTATCACCCGAAATGACGATAATACTAAGATATTATTAATAAAGCGATGTTAGAAGATCATATATTATATCCTATTAATATATATGATTCTTGTATAATTTAATAACAATTTTTTAACTATTATACAGGTTTTTAACATACCAACGACTAAGGAAAAGTACAAGGTAAGGGTTTACCTCACAATCTCTTCCTTATTCGAGGTTGTTTATACGTATTTATATGCTGGGACGTCATCATCATCCACATCCATGTTTCATAAAAATGCCTTTAAAAACATTCTTACTATGTAATGGAAAATGGGTTAATGTCATTTATACCCTTTTATGTTTTTTATAGGAAACTTTCCGTCATTTTCCAAAAGAGGTACTTTTTGACCTTTTCGACAAATTTATGATAAGAACGTTTTTTAACTTATACAGCATGTGCGGCTATTTTCCGTCATTATAACTTCGTCGAATAATCCCTTACAAGCACATAAGAATATTTTCAAAGTAAATGTATTATTTTATAATTATGTGACTTTTAAATTATTTTAAAATGAGATATTTCTCTCAATCATTTTTGATTTCATCTATATCAACATCCATTGATGGATTTTACGCTTATTCAAAGTTGATTCATTATGATACAAAACTCCCATATTTTATTAATGGTTTTGTGATATGTTTAACTATGGATGAGTTATTCTTATGTCACTCATGGTTTGTGGTTAAAGTATTGAAATTCCATAAGTTAGTTTTTATACGAATGATTATGTTATATTTCAACCTTTTCTTTAGATGAATGTGTTGGACTAGTATGTTCCGGGATGGGGACCGGTAAAAGTAAGCCCTCCGGGTTAGGGTCCGGTTAAAGAAGACCCTCTGGGATGGTGTCCGGTTATTAGAGAACTTGGGGATGGTGTGCGGTTATTAGAGGCACTCCGGGATGGTGTCCGGTTATTAGAGGCACTCCGGGTAGGTGTCCGGTTATTAGAGGCACTTCAGGTTGGTGTACGGTTATTAGAGGCACTCCGGGTTGGGTTCCGGTTATAGTTAGACCCTAGGTCTTGGCACGAGGCCATGATAAAGAAATTAATGTTTAGGATTATGCATTCTGTCATTATGAATGTGGGTATTGATATTGCATGTGATTATTCGTTTAGTAGAATTTCCATTTGAATAACTAAATGCCATTATTTGATTTCATATTTTCCATATTATGCTGATATTAAAGTTTAAAAGTCTTTTTTAGTTATCCATTGCCATACATGCTTATGTTTCATTATGAATGTTTCCGCGATATTGTTATCCTTACTGAGCATTTGAGCTCCCCCTTTCAATGTTTTATTTTTCCCATGATGTGAAAAAATGTATTATGACTGACTTGCAGGAATAGTCTATGGGTATGTGAAGGCAAGTCGTTGTTGTAGTTTTATAGATTTTATGATGTAATGTAAGACATATTAAATATATCTAGTGTTTCCAAGGCTACTAAACCAATTGGAACTTCGAGATTTGATCCTTTGTGATCGCCCCAATTATGTAATAATGCACCGACTCTGTGTAACTGGGGTCAGGGCGTTACAGCTGGTATTAGAGGAAGTTTATTACAAACATTGGAATATAGATTTAGATAAACTCTGATTAATGCACATAGCCCTAAGATAGACATTGTGGATTATTATAGATGAACTTCGTAGAATTTTGGTAAAGTAGAGACTTTGTGAGTTTTCCGAGCAATACATCCCTGTCTGGATACGAGCAGGTAGAGGCAGCTCTGGCACAGATGTAACTAGGAGTGAAAACTCTGACGAGGAGTTTCGGACTTGACCCGGGTTATCATGGTACACGACAACAGGCCTTGATGCACTCTTGTTTACGACACTCTCGGGGGATATGCTTATGATAATTCATGATTTATTACAGACCATTATGAAGGGTTATGAGTATATACTTACTCATAGACAACATTTTTATGATTATGGATTATATCCCTAAACTATTCAATTTGCATTTAGTATTTTACAAGTTTGGAATTATTTATTGCAATTCATAAACTGACCTAGTTTATGCTATTTTATAGAAATGGATCCCAGTAGAAGAAATGAGAACTCCATCAATATGCATGATCCAAAGAGTAAGAAAGATCATATCATTCATGGTCTTAAGCCAAAATTAAAAAGGGAAATAGTCTCCCACGTACTCTCCTCATATGAAGAAATAATATCATGGGTTATAATGGTAAGTAAAGAATTTTCTTAGTCCTATAGATTTGAAGGGAAGAAAGAGAATAAAATGATGGAAGAGAGAAATATGGATAAAGGGAAGAAGGGAATGATGGATTTTCCCATATGTGAAAATTGTGAAAAAAATCACCTTCGTAAATTCCTGAAGGGTATGGGAGTTTGTTATACGTGTGGAGAAAAAGGACACAACGTATGTGACTGCAAGGATAAGAAAAAGGCTACAAATGTGATATACTTCATCTGCAAGAAGTTGGGACTCTACGTGAACCAATATCTAAATCATCAGAGTTTGCCCCAAATGATGCTATTGGAAAATAATAAAGTTATGATACTACCACAGATGGGGAGGAATGATTAGAGTTCATATGTTGTTATTAAAGGATTATGTCATTTGAGTGTTGTATCAACAATGTACTCGTTAATATAATTATGGAATATATAAGGATTGTACTGCAGTACTATTTTGAGATTGTGTGGATCCAAGAAATGTGGCTCAATATCTGGTTAATTTTTTTAAAAATATATGATTGAGAGATATATAAAACATAATATGGTTCTGATAATGAGGAAGTGATTTTGCAATAAGAGATGGTCGATTTGAATAAATTATATTGGATATTCTTGACCACCATGAAACTGATTAATGATTTCTATTTCCATCATTGTTGAAGTTTAAAACATTTTTTGATAGAAGGTGTATATCCATTATTCTATATAGAGTAAAGGTGCATGAATGTAATTAATAAGGTTTTGTGGTAATTCAGAATGTGCAGTATTTTAAAAGAATACATGACGAAGGTGTTCACAAGTTATTACGTAGGAAAAAGGATCATCATTATGTTTACCTTCTTTAAAAATTATGGACTGTGAGTTTGTACAAAAGTATTGTGGATAATTCTAGTTTGAGATTATTTTTAATTTCCATAAAAAGGACACCCCCGAGGTCGTGCGACAACCCATCGCGCCCGACAAGTCCGCGAGACTTGAACCCACAGCCGAAGGGCGACAAGTGTGTATCACCAACCACAGACCCACGTGATGTCCGGGATTGAATAATGTTTTTTTTAAATAGTTATTCTAGAAGAATTAAAATTAATTTTTTTAATCCCATACGAATAGTATAAATAGATTATTATTTTTAAGTTCTATTATCTTTTAGAGTGAAAGATGAATTTTTGGTAGAACATAATTAATGTATGGGACTCTACTTGTCATGTATATATATTTTTTCTTCACTAAATCAATGATGAAATTAATTATTATTCATTAGTGAACGGATCATAAAACAAAAAAATGTGTTATCCTAATACCATATGTTGTGTTGAACCGATGGTATTTTAAATCATCATAGATTGATGAATTTAAGTCCCATGATTTTACACATGTTTGTGATTGATGACCTCAATCATTACCTTTAAATATTTACATTTTTCCTCCAATTATATGTCTCTAATTGCCACCAATGTTCTCTTAATCGAGATCTTGATTTAGTGTTGACCCTTCCATTTCTCTTTTCCTCTTATTAAGACTAAATTTTATTAATACAATTTTTAATGTGGGTTTTCCCACAAATATATTTTCTAATTTCAACCTTTATTTTGGAAAAACAATTTCAAATTGTGAGGACGCAATTTATCGAAGGAGGGACAAATGTAAAACCCCCAGATTTCATAGTGTGTAACTTCTTCAAAATAAATCAATAACTTTCACTACACGCAATACTGAGTTCAAGCGCAGCATGACTTACCAAATAAGTTGTTCAAAAGAGGATATGAATAGTATTAACTGAATTTTGAACTTTATATAATCCTTATAATTTTAGAATCCATATTATGGGTTTCTTAGACATAATGTAAGAACAAATTCATTTTTTTCAGATAAAAGAATTATTTTTTAAAAAAATGCACTTTTACCGACTTTTAATGGTGAACCCTTTTTAAATCCAATATTTTAAACTCATTTATATTAAATTTGACTAAAACAATTAATAGGGACATCAAAAAATTTACAATGTAACACCTCATGCTTCCACGATATGCTTCACTTTAAATAATGCAATAGCGTGTGTTGTACGCAACCTCGAGTCCTAACACACCACAACTATTTAAACGTGCCGTTATGAATAGTAAGACCTACTTTTTGAAATTTTATAAATTTTATTAATCAAAATGGACTTAATTTTTGGATTCAGAAATGTCGAAATTATCCTAGGGTGAATTTTTGGTATTTTTCTGAAAAACATCATTTTTTGATGAATAGTGAAAATTACTAAATTTTAATTAAAAACAACGTTTTTATTAAAAATAATTATTAGTGATAATTTTTTAAATTGAGTGGATTTGAAGTATATTTAGAATATATTTTTATCATTTAATAAAATGTTGGTCATTGGACATAATTTTACAATTAAATCGACATAAAAAGTGTCAATCTTTTGATAGTTATTATATTTTAAAAACACGAGTTTTGTTTTAAGAGCGAGAATTAATTTTAAATTAATTTCTGCCACTTCTGTGTTTTGAATTTCGAAAAATGGATTCCATAATTGAATCTGGATGTCCAAATTGTGTAAATAGGTAACATTTATTTTTACACATTTTGAATAATTACTTCGGTAAATATTTTATTTACCATAGTTAAAGGGAAAATCTTGTAAATAAGGGTAACAAAATAATATTATAATAATAATAAATTACCCTAAAACGTGTCCTAAACTTATTGGTGGATACATATCTAACCATGGAAATCCTTGGATAGATTTTGGGACCACATGGAGCCACTTGTTGGTGGTAGGGACACTTTATATTAATTAAGTTAAAATAAATACAAAAATGACATAAGCTTATATCTTTTAGGAAAACAATTTTTACATAGAGTTATATATGTTGGATTTTTTATTATAAATATTCATTAGAAAGACAAAACGATTTCCTACATTAAAATATTATTTTTATTATTTTTATACATCAAATAATTTAAATTATATATGACACAATAATGATTCAATGTTTACCTCATTAATAAATCATTTATATAAACAAGATTATAATGTTTAAAATATTATATAAAACCTATCCAATTCATATAGGTTGATTTTATTTCGAATAAGAGTCATCTTATATTTGACCACAATGATTTGTGAACCATTATAAACCGAATATCATTATATTATAAAATAATATTTTCACTCTTTCGTAAAGAGCCCCTCCTCTCCCTTATAAAAGGAGACCAATTCTAACCAATTCCTCAGACCTCTCAATCCTTTTGGTTCGGCCAACCCCTACCCAGATATTCTCTCAACATCTCTCCCTTAATCATAGAAGCCCTGCTTCAGTCAGAAAGCCATCTTACGAAGTCCTTTTGATCAAATCAAAAGGAAGATCCCGAATAAGAGGTAAAGGTTTCACCACCGCCTTTCAAGTTTCTTTCTTCTTCCATATCCCCTTTGTTTATTATTTCGATTATAAAATAATAACTGTAGTATCTTCTATATACTGTGATTTTATTATAAATATGTAACAACCATATTCAGTATTCAACCCATCATTTTAATGACATGTCTCCATACATGTGTACGTAAGTCTTACCGTCTCCACAATGTGGTGTAATTGTTATTCAATATATTATTATTTAGATGGGTATAAGAATGATGTATATTTCATGTATATAATAAATATAACATGATAATGATTCTGTATATATGATATACCATCCAATTACATATTATTTTAATATTTAATGTATCATATTTTCGCTCGTGCGTACGTACGGAATACCATCTCCACGAACGCGATAAGATTCATTACCCATCGTATCCATTCTAGACTAATTTTCATTTGATGGTTACAAAAAATGTTTATAAACTTAATATCATTATTAATATTAATAATATATAACTTATCCATTAAAACATGAATTATGTAACCGAACATATAAGGATAATGAATATGTTAGCACCCGAAACAATGATAATACTAAGATATTATTAATAAAGCGATGTTAAAAGATCATATATGATATCATATTAATATATATGATTCTTGTATATTTACTAACAATGTTTTTACTAATATACAGGAGGTTAACATAACATCGACTAAGGAAAAGTACAAGGTAAGGGTTTACGTCACAATCTCTTCCTTATCCGAGGTTGATTATACGTATTTATCTGCTGGGACCTCATTATCATCCACATCCATGTTTCTTAAAAATGCCATTCAAAACATTTTTACTATGTAATGAAAAATGGTTTAACGTCATTTATACCCTTTTATGTTTTTTAAAGGAATCTTTCTGTCATTTTCAAAACTATGTACTTTTTAACATTTTCAACAAATTTATGATAACAATGAATTTTTTTAACATAACGGCCGGTGCAGCTATTTTCGGCCGTTATAACTTCATCGAATCATCTCTTACAAACTCATAAGATTATTTTCAATGTAAATTTATTATATTATAATTATATAAATTTTAAATGATTTCAAAAAGAGATATTTCACTCAAAATGTTTTGATTTCATCTATGTCAACATCCTTTTATGAATTTTATGCTTATTAGAAGTTGATTTATTATGATAAAAAACTCCTATATTGTATTGAAGGTTTTGTGATATGTTTAACTGAGGATGAGTTATTCTTATGTCACTCATGGTTTATGGTTAAAGTATTTACATTCCATAATTTAGTTTTCATCTGAATGATTATGTTATATTTCAACCTTTTTTTCAGATGAGTGTGTTGGACAAGTATGTTCGGGGTTGGGGACTGGTGAATGTAAGCCCTCCGGGTTGGGGTCCGGTTACAGAAGACCCTTCGTGATGGTGTCTGGTTTTTAGGGGCACTCCGCAAGGGTGTCCGGTTTTTATAGGCACTCCAGGTTGGTGTCCAGATATTAGAGGCAATCCGGGTTGGTGTCCGGTTATAAGAGGCACTCTGGGTTGGGTTCTGTTTACTGTTAGACACTAGGTCCTAGCACGTGGCTTGACAAAGAAATTAAATTTCAGAATTATGCATTCTTTCATTATGAATGTGGATATTGATATTGCATGTGATTATTCGATTAGTAGAATATCCATTTTAATAAGTAAATGGAATTATTTGATTTCATCTTTTCCATATTATGCTGATGTTCAACTTTTAAAGTCTTTTGTTTTAGTTATACATTACCTTAAATGATTATGTTTACTTATGAATGTTTCCGCTATATTTTTATCCTTACTGATAATTTGAGCTCACCCTTTTCAATGTTTTATTTTTCCCATGATGTGAAGAAGTGTATTATGACTGACTTGCAGAATAGTCTATGGGGATGTGAATAAAAGTCATTGTTGTAGTTTTATTCATTTTATGATGTAATGTAAGACATATGAAATATATCTATTGTTTCTAAGTCTACTAAACCAATTGGCCTTTAGAGATTTGATCCTCTGTGATCATGGCTATTATATAATAATGCACTGAATCTGGGTAACTGGGGTCGGGGCATTACATTTGTAATATCCATTTGAATGATTAAATGTTGTTATTATATTTATTATTAAATTCATATGAAAATTTTAATGTTTAAAGGGCTTGTGTTTTGGTTTGATAACTAACCATAAATGTTTCTTCTTATTTATGATGTTTTTTCTTATATTCTTTATAGTTTCTAAGCATCTAATTTGACCCATATTTTATGTTTTCATTTTACATGATTCTAAGAAGTGTATCATGATTGATATGTAAGGTTATGATAGCAGAATAATTTCATTTTCAATGTATTATCTATTTTATAATTTTTGTTTTAAATAATAATATAACGATCAGTTATACAGTCTACTTTTCAAGACCACTAAACTGGTTGGTCCTTTTGAAGTTTATTCCTTGTAATCATTCCATTGTATTAAACTAATTATCCCACTATATGCTTCTAGGGTCTCGTGTTATAATTAGAATCAATGGATTTTTACAAACAACCTTGTTTATTAATTTAGATAACATAGAATAAGGATCATATACATATTATAGAATTGTAGAATAAGAATTGAAGAACATCAATAAATAGTGGTAAGTTATATATTATTTTAGTATTCCAATGAAATTTATCCATATCTGGATAATACAAGTTGACGTGGTTCTTGAACATAATTAAAAAGAAGTAATAACTCTAAAAAGGTTCTCCCACCAGGACTTGGGGTATCATAGTACATGAAGATGGGACTTACTACTCACCTCAATTAACATTCCTGGGGGATATTCTTAGGATAATTCACATTTTATTCATCTTATCTTTTTAAGGATTTTAAGGTAATTATTTTTCCAAAGTAAACAATCTTCATGATTTCTGTATTTCTAATGTATAATTTGTTTTATGTGATATAAAAATATTTTAATTTATATAGTGTAAATGACATTATAAGCTAATTAAGTATATTCTATCATAACTAAATGTCATCCAGTATATGGAATGAGAACTCTACCAATTAAAAGGATTCGACGTGTAATAAGGATCATATCATTTTTAGTATTTTGCCGACATTTTGATGGAAATTGGTCAATGTCGTATTTTTATCATGTGTAATAATAATATCTTGATTTAATATGATTCCTAATTAACTATATGAGTCCTAAATTATTTTAATGAAGTAGTAGAATAAAAATATGGTAGTGAAAAGGATGGGTAAGGTGAAGAAATGAAATGAATAATTGCCCACATGTGAAAACTATGGAATTAATATCCATAGGAAATGAATGAAGGGAATGTAATTTTTTTGTAGGTGTCGAGAAAATAGACACCAATTTGATGATTTCAAAGAAAAAATTGTTTTCTAACCAAAAATGCTTCATCTACTAGGAGTAGAGACATTATGTGCATCAATATCCCAATCATCAAAGTAATATACCCCAAATAAAACTATATTATAATGGCCAAGTAGTGATAATACAACAAATAATGTGGAATGTTTAATTTTCCTATAAAAAAATTATAAAATTATAATATTATATTATCCATGAACAAGTTATAAGAACTACGGAGTATATAAGGATTTTACTTCATTACAATTTCTTTAAGAATATGAAATTTTATTGTACTAATTAATGTGAGGTAGTTTGAAGTTAAACCTTTTAAAAAATATATGTTTGACGGAAAAATGAACCTTTTTATATTTTTAATACTTAGATAATGATGTTATAATAATTTTATGATTGTTTTGATATTTTATATTGGATTTTATTGACTACCATGGTATTAATTGATTTAATGTTTATTATATGATTAATTATGATTAAATCCACTTTGGATTTAAAATGTATATCCGAAATTTTATGTTTTATGTAAGGAATAAAGAAGCATGAAAAAAATAAAATAGGTCATTATAGTAATTTAAGGTATTATCATGTCTTATAAAAATATATTATATTGGTATTCACATGTTTGCTATATGACAAATAAAAGATCCACATTATGTTATGTGGCCTTCCTAAAAAATTGTTGGACTGTGAGTTTGGTCGGATGTATTTTCGATAAGTCCAAATGTTGGAATGTTTTAATATGAACATTTGAAATTATTTTTTAATTTTAAAACAAATCATAAAATTATTTTTAGAATGTTATAATAATTTTGTTTTTTTAAAAGGAAAACCTACAGGTCAGATGACATCCCATCACGTAGGACTATGTTATAGGAATCGATCCCACATTCGTTGTGCGGAAAGGCTTCATCACCTACCATTGGATTATGTGAGGACATAGTTTGTATTATTTAGTTTTTAAATTTTTATGATAGATGATGTTTAATATCATTTTCAGAACTCCATACTATTAAGATAAATAGTATATCTTTGAGTATTATTATCTTCTTGGTAGAAATATGTGTATGTGGTAGAAAGTGGTTAATGAATGGAACTCTAATTAATAAGTATGATTCATTTTATTCATATACAATTAAGTATGTATATTTGTAATATCTCTAGAAAAGATCCTAAAACAATATGTGTTTTACTAGTATATTATATTATGATGAAGCAAATAGCCCCTTGGATCATCGTAGATTTATAGCATTACAATTTTTCACATTCTCCTAATCATGATTTCTGTCACTCTACATCTGATCATATTGATTACATTTTCCATCATTTACATGTTTTCATACATGGATCCCCAATATTTGATACCTTTGGTGACCTTCATACTTCCATATATTTATTTAAAAATGAAGATATCATTAATCTATTATCTAATGTTGGACTTCAATAATGAAAATTTGAATATTCCAACCCATTGATTTGATTAATGTGTTCATATTATTATGATAAAATTTATTCACAGTGGGTAGAATGAAACACCTCAATATTTCACTATATTGTTTCATCAATATATTGAATTTCTTGCAACACCGACTTGACATGCGTAACCATAAGATTATGTTTCACAAAATAAAACATTAATGATACATTTATTTAAATGATAACTTATTCTTTAAATTAGTAATATAAATAGTAATCAATAATTTTTAAATGATTTTATAATGATTTCACATAAATAAAACATATTTATATTGAAATAAATATGGTTCGGTATATTAGTTATATGTTTAGTAATAATATTTTTTAAGGAAATACTTTTTATTTCTATTTGTGAACAATAATAAATTTAATTTTTAGACAATCATAGATATTAATTTTAGTAAAGTAGACATCATTTTAGAAATATAAATATAAAATTATCCTAGGGTGAATACTTTTTATTTTTCTAAAAACATTCAATATAAAATGAATAGTTAAAAACAATACATTATTGATAAATAATTGAATTTTTTTACATTATTATTTTAAAATAAATTGATTTGAATGTATCTATTGAAAAATAATAAATATTTTTACCAAATTTACTTCATTGGAATCATCTAGGTAATTTAATTAAAAATATAAATTGATTGTTCTTTTTTAATATCTTTTTATCTAACGTCTAGCCACATTTACTGATTAGAGTTAAACATAATTTTAACCCTTTTGTGAATTTAATTTCAAAAAATTTAACTAGATTTTTTAGTCAGTATAAAAATTATTTCTACTAGGTTGAATTTTTTTTGAAGCGTTACATTTGAATTTTACATACCATTGTTAAAGATAAATTGGGTAATTAATGGTAAAAATAATATTATAAAAATATAAAATTGCCATAAAATAGTAATAATATAAGTTTATAACAATATTTGAGAAAAATAAAACAATGGTCTTAAATATCATAAATTTTTTGAATGTTGTGTTTGACTACTACCTTTAATATATTCAATTTAAAGAAGTGTTAAATTTTCATATTCAATTTTTAAAAACAATTTTATTTTAATATGAGGTTATATATGATATATTCCTAACTATAAATAGTCATTATAATTCTAAAAATATTATCTAAATCAAGGTATTTTATTTATAATTTGTAGACATTATATGATTAAATTATATGGTGAAAAATTTATGATGTTGTAGTTGGTTAGTTATTTGAGATATGAAATAAATGATATAAAAACTAATAAAATAAAGATAATTTTACTTAGTAAATAAAATAAAATAAATTTATAGATACCTTAGACATGTGTGTTAAATATTGGAATTATTGGTTTATGTTATCAGGTTGGACTGATATTTTGAAAAATTTACATATTGAATTTTATTAAAATTTTAAAAAAATGATATTTTAAGAAAAATACTATTTTATTCCTTGACATTAATGTCATAAAATATATGGTGCTTCTATATACCTTAGAAAGTATAAAATAAATCAGAAATGTGCAGCTTGGGTTTTTTTGTCATTTGATTGTAACTATATTAACCCAATAGTGTAAAAATGAAATAAAACATTGTATGAGTAAGGTTTTCTAAGGGTTAAAACCAAAATATAAGATTAATTTCATCACCTGAACATTTATAATTTTCTTTTTGGATTTATAAAACCATAATCACAATATCCTAGAATCAAATAAAATTGAATATATTTGTAATTTAAAACTAATTTAAAAAAATTTATTAAATTAGAAGTTCCTTAAAGATCCACATCCCTCTATTCTAAAAAGAAACTACAAATTATATTGTATTGACAACAATATATCAATTTTGATCTGCCCAAAAATTCCCATTTAACCTCCGAACAACCTTCCCTTACACTTAAAATCCTACCCTGGGGTATAAGGTATCAGAAGATATCCTACTGTCACAAACAAAAATAAGATACGAGATTAAGATTTAATTTCTTCTCTCAATTCCTTTTTTAATTTTTATTCTCTACACCCTAGAATATATTTATTCCATTTGTTATGAAAAAATGTATCCTCAGTTTACTAGTATTTGTTTTATAAAATGTATTCTACATAAACATATATACACCTCTATCTAATGGCTATCGAACATACAGTTTGTGTTTGAAGAACTACTACCTCACGAAATGATGATTGTTAATTTTCTCTTTTACCAACAATCCTGGTGGACATCATGATGCAAAATCAATCTATATATGTTATATATAATATTTATTTTGTATTTAATATTCTTTATTAATTTTTATAACACCTACGCTTTTTACTTTCCATTTCGTGTTAATATGATAATCCTAGATAAGGTAATGTGGACTATCGTCCCCTCAATGGGATGTGATTCATTAATACACAAAATGGAATATATTAAGGGTGGGATTATTGAAAATATATTATATATATCATAAAATAATTCTAAATAATAAATATATATACATATATATATATATACATATGTCATTTACATACATTCTGTCAATACCACAATTAATATGGAAACAACGTTCGTGTATAAGTTTGTCCTACTGTCTCTATAAATGGTTTATTCAATTTTATTTATCTACATACAATATATATTTATATAAAAATATATAAGATATATAAATCATTAATTATTTTACGTATATATGTAAATTATTATTTATGTAATAAGATAATAAATAACAAGTCAAAACATGCAGGATAAATAAAGCAGGTATTTCATGAATTGTTGACATAACATCTAAATTATTAATAAAATTGTAATATAAAGACCTAAATGAATCTTATAATAAATATTAAATCATATAATGATTTTTATAGAAGTTAATAAAATGGTTAGAACAATTATACATGTATTTTAGACAGTTGTGGATAGTATCATACCTTATGGAAGGGAATTCGATCAGACATTTAATTTTTGTATGATATACGCCATGATAACAACTTATTTATTTTTTTATAGTTAATTATTAAACCTATTATATTTCATATCATCTATACTTATATCAGCATTGATTCTAAATATTAATTTGTTGATATTGTGATTAATATTTATATATTCAATGTGGTATGAGACACTTCGAATGTTTAATATTTTAATCATTTATCCCATTCAATATTCCAGATTATATAAATAATGTTTATTTATGTGTGTAAAGTATTATAAGGAAAATTTTATATCTATATTTATGTTCATTCAAAAGTATTAAATAATTAAATATTTTTTATGGTTTTTACAATATATTTAATTTAATAATCTCATTATTATCTATTGTCATTCATACGTATAAATATAGTTGGACATATTTATCACTAATGCCCATGTTTATTAAAAATATATTTCAAAATATACAAAAAAATAGTTAATTTCATTTCTACACATGGAATAATTTTTATAAAAGGTTTTGAAATTCATATTTACATTTTTTCCAAATGATGTACTTTATTACATTTTGACCAAATTAAGGGAAGAATGTATCATTACCATATATGATGTGAATGGATCATTCTTCCACCATGTTGACTTATCAATTTTATTATTCACATACACGATTACATGGGTAATTTGGAAATTATTGCTTTCTTTTATAACTTATTAGTCATTCAAAAGAATTTCAATGTAAATGGGTTATTTATCTCAGAGAGTTTTAATGGTTTTATTCAATTATTTTCATCTATTTCAATATCCATTTTTGGAGTTTACACATAATTAAAATTGATTTAATATGACACAGTGTTCCTTATTTTATTGAAGGGATTATGTTATGTTTGACTTTGGATTTATTATTTATATACCTTACATGGTTTATTATTAATGTATTAACATTTCATAGGGTGGTTTTAAAATGAATGTTTACGATATGTCAAAACCTATTCATATATGAAATGTGTGGGACATAGTATGTAACAAGATTAATATTGTCTAATGAACGAAATATTGTTTAGGGACTATTTAATGAAATCCCTACAGGTTGGGGACTAGTTAATGAATTCACCTGATGCATCAATAGTTTTTATGGGACAAACTAATTTGGTTTTTTGTTATGATGTTAGTTTTATGGTCTTGGGACAAGGAATTAATAATATGTATGACATTGTATATTCTATCATTATTATATTAGTAACTGATATTACATCGGATTATTCGACTAGTAAAATTTCGATGTTAGTGTTTAAATTGGATAATTTGACATACCCTTTCCATGTAATATTGAATATTATATTTATAAGACTTGTGTTTAAGTTTTATACATTTCCCTAAAAGTATATTCTTATTTATGATAGCTTCCACTATATTGTTTACCTTTTCTAACCAGAAATGCTCACACCTATCTTATGATTTATTTTATCAAGATTCTAAGAAGTTTTCTATGATTTATATATAATATAAAAATAAATAACAATTTTGTTATTAATGATATATCTTAGTTTTGTTTTATGTTTGAAATTTTAAGGTATTGTTCATGTAAGGAATCTATGTCCATTGACTACTAAACTAATAATTCTTTAAATATTTCCGTACAGTTAATCATTCCAATGTATTAGACAAATACATCATCTCAATGATTTATGGATAATGTCATTACATTTTGTTTAGAATAATTTTTATCAATAAATAAGGAAATAGATTTAAATAACATATATTAATGATAATCAACTGAGGATGGAATTTTAGGATAGTAATAAAAGATCACAAATTAGTTTTTTAAGGTTTATTTTATGTGAGTATTACTATGAAATACATTTTTATATGAATACTACAAGTAGACATGGTTCTGGAACAGATTTACATAGGAGAAATTACTTAGGAAAAGTGTTCCAATATTAAGTATGGATTTACTAGTACAAAAAAATGGGCCATTGTGCACACCTATATTGAAAATAACGTAGGATATACTTTGGAAAATAATGATATTAATTACATACTTATATGAATTATTTAAAAGTAATGATGATATGAATGTAACCAATGATTATGATTCTAGGATTTACTATGAATAGATTGGGTTTATGTGTTATATAATAATTAGATTCATTCAATGTTCATGAATTTTTAATATAATTTATTTTATTCAACCTTATAGAAATTGATCCATGTAGAGGTATTTACACTTCTCCAATGCACATTATCAAATGAGTAATAAAGACAATATTTTCATTTTCATAAACAAACATTTGGATAGGAAATAGTCCCCAATGTTTCTTCATTATATGATGAAATAATATCATGTGTGAATAAGGAATGTAATGAATTTTACAAGTTTTTTTTCATTGATGGGATACTAGATAATAATATTGTTGGAGAATAAATAATGGATAATTTGATGAAATAATGGATGAAATTTCAAATATGTGATAACTATTAAAATATTACCCATGTAAATTCTTGATGGTATTGGGGGTTTGTTACAAGTGTTGTGAAAAAATTCCAATTTCTTGATTTCACGATTATGATAAATGTTTTCACTGTACAACGCTATAAATGAATGTATTTGGTACAGTATGGGAATAAATTTCTCAATCATTAATTGAAAACATCTTTTATGATTCTCTTGGATAATAATAATGTAATGATACCGCCACATATTAAGTGGGATGGTTAATATTCCTATTCTTGAATTATGTAATTTTAATTCATTATTATAAATATACTAGTAACCTAAAATATATAATATATAAGGATTTTACTACTCTACTACTTCATAGAAGATTTTAGATTTTATAGTTCTACATAAGTTGATATACTTTCATGTTACTTATTTTTGGAAATAAATGATAGGAGGAATGATAAACCTTAGTATAATTTGGATAATGATATAATGATATGGGAATAAAACAATGATTGATATTTATAATGTTCATTAGATATTATTGGCCACCTTGGAACTTCATAATGGTTAGCTTATTCCATCATTATTGGATTTGAAATAAAATTTATATTTAAGAAGTATATCCAATATTTTTTATATTATTTATGGAATTAAAAAGAAAGATAATAATATAATATGGTTTTATAGTAATTATGGGTATTATCATGATATAATATAATTCAATACTATGGTATTCCATTTTTTCTTATGTGAAAAAAGGATCATCAATATGTTATGTGACCATGCTAATAAATTTTTTTATTGTGGGTTTGGAAATAATAATATTGTTTAAGTCTAAAGGATGGAATGGATTAATATGAAAATCAGATAATATTATTTAAGGATAAATATGTTGTTAATACTATTTTTATAATTTTATAATAATTTATTTTTATTAAAAGTAAAATGAATTGGTCAGGTGACAACCCATCACATAGGACAAGGCTCTGGGAATCAAACTCACAACCAACGTTCAACAATACATTATCACCTAATAATGGCCTTTACAGTGTCCTGGTTTGTATAACATAGTTTTGTAAATGAAACATTAGAAAAAGTATAAATTTATTTTTAGATACCAATAAGATTAATATAAATAAAATATTTTTCATTTTTATTATCTTTTATAAGGACTATGAGTTTGTGATATAAATTAGTTAAAGGATGGAACTCGACATGTGACTAAATACGGTTCCTTTTATTCTTATTCTATGAAGTAAACTAATTCATAATCTCTATGGAATGGATCTTAGATAAATGAATGTTTTCCTATTACATTCTATTATGATGATTCAATTGTCGAATTGGGTAATAATAGATTTATAGCATTATGGTTTTTAAATTTATTTCTAATCATGTTCTATTTCACTCTCCCTCAGAACATGATTGTTATCTTTTCATTCATTTTTATGTTTTACACAATGGGGCCCTAATTTTTTTTTCATTGGTGACCTTCGTACTTCACTACCATTATATTAAAATGGAGGTCTCATTAATCCATTATGTGATGTGGGATTTCAATAATGATATTTCAAAACGTCCAACAAATATATTTTTATTAAAAGTTCAAATTTAGAGGATTGATTTTATTGATGGAGTGAAGAATGTAACACCTAAATATTTTACAGTACGTTATATTCAATATCTCATTTTTCACACAAGATTTACTTTTCTTACCTTACACAGATAACCATGATTATGTAAAAAAATCAATATTACTAAAATTATTTAAATGATGACATATATATTTAATATTGTAATATATATAGTAATAAATAATGTTTAAATTTATTTTAAAATTTTCTTAAATAAATAAAATATAATTATTTTATAATTTATATGTTTCGGTAAAATGGGATTATATTTAGAACTGTTATAACCCTAAATGAAATAATTTTTATATCCTTATGTGAACAATAATAAAATTAATTTTTGACACTCATAAGAAATAAATTTGATTACGTAGATTTAATTTTTGAATTTTAATATCAAAATTTTCTTAGGGTGATGTTAGGGTATTTTTCTGAAAAAATTAGTTTTTAATGATTACTGAAAAAAAATACATTATTGTTAAAAACTGTATTTTTCATTTAAATATTTTTTTACTTTATGTAGATGTTAATATCAGAATAGATAAATAATACATATATTATCTCAATTTAGTTCATTTGAATCATTTTAGGAATAAATTTTGATTATAAAATCATTTGATCTTTTTAATGTTTTCCCACCTTCTAGACAAATTTTCATATTAGTATTAAACTTAATTTTATCGTCTTAGTTAATTGAATTTGATTAAAATTACCTAAATGGTTTTAATCAGTATGAAAAAAATTCCCTAAATGGATCAAAATAATATTTTCCAAATAGTATATTTTAAACATCGGTCACCTTCGTCAAAGGTATAAAGTGTAAATAAAGATAAAAATAATATTATAGAATTATATAATTTCCCTATTACTTTTTATTATTTAAATTGATATGTATTTTTCAACAAAAATAAACCATTTTTATAAAATATTATATTTTTATGCATCACTGGTTAGATAAGGATATTAATTATTTTCAATTTAAAGATGTGTTAAAATTTACCTATTCAAATATTGAATAATATTTTATTAATAATATGAGTTAATAAAACAGATTTTCACAACAATATCTTTAATATTTAATGATATTAAATTTATCTTCATCATTATAATTATATTATAATTTTAATATATTACACAATAAAATTAAAATGTGACACAATGATGATACAAAACTGTTTTATTAATTTAGATATCAAAAAATTATATGTCAAATATTTAAATATATATAATTAGACTTTATTATTGATATAAATTAAAATTATAGATAACATGTGAAATTTATTTCCATATAAAAACTATTGTTTTGAAATTTGCATTTTTCATATAATTTAAAAAATTATATTATTGAATTGTATGAATTTTTTATTAAATGTTATTTTAACATAAAAACTATTTTATTAAATGACACAAAATATAAAAAAATGGTTCATCCAAATTTTATATCTTGTAGGATGGTGTTTCGCAGAGATGGAGACTTCGACCTGCGGCGACCCACAACTTTGCAATGGAGTTTTGCTACTCAGAAACACTCGAGGACGCTCGGAGATGACTTCCATCCCCTTCCAGGAGGTGGGAGGGAGGCGAAGGACCAGGTCTCACAGCCTCCAACACCGCAGTAGCCTTTCATTCCTTTCTCAAACCCTAGCTACCTCCCGGATTTCGGGACGATTTCATTACACCTAAAAGTTCATGATCTTTATCAGGGGGATTCTCAACTTCTAATAACTTTATCAGAGTACTTTGAAGCTTCATGTCACTTAGATTCAATGCTGGTAGCACGCCTTGATTAGATAAGGCCATCGTTCGATGACTTCGACCACTTCATCTTCAGAAATTTGGATTTGCAAGAACGCGCTGTTCTTGAGCTTTCCGACAATCGCCAATTCATGATTCAATTTTCTTGAGATGATGATTTTATCTATGCCGGGTAAAGGGACCCTCGTAGATGCAATAGATGACAGTTATTCCTCCTTCTCTGGTCATTTGATTTATACATTAATTGTGATCTGTCAACCACTGCAGCATGGGTTAGTCTTCCACAGCTCCATCTTCCTTTTTCAAAATCCTACAATTATTCGAATGATCGATAATATGGAAGGGCTCTATCTCTGTTCTGATATCTGAACATCAACCATAATACATCCGGAGAATCCTCGTCTCTGTGTGGAGGTAGACGTTGGGAGGCCTGTAGTAAATTGGGTATAGATCACTGTTGGTGAGGAGTTCAGATGGAGCCAGCCAGTGGTTTTTTTAATCTTTGGTAGGATATTGTAACACCTACGGTCGTCTGGGGAATTTGGCATCCAACTGTCACTCTGAGGTGCTGAACAGAAGGTTTTCTAACTAGAGGGTGAGGGTGGATGAGTCCTCTAGGCAGAGATTGATGCCTACTGGGGGTGTGTCTTCTGGAACTGTGGATGATTTGGAGATTCGGTCTGGAGTGCCTTTGAGGAGCTGTGCAGAGGCCCCATTTAACCCAGAAGTGTCTGTTGTGTTCAGAAGGCATCAACATGACCTGTAGTTGGGCAATGTGGTGCTACATGTTAATGCCAAGGAGGCCTCTAGATCGTGTGATGGGGGATGTATTGCAGGTGCTAACACTATTGTGAGGGAGTTGCATCTTGAGGTGTGTGTGTCTGTACCTACTGAATAGGATGGTAATTAATGAAAGGATGCAATGATTGTGGTTAGTTTAATTCTAGATGGTATTGGAAAAGGCAGTGATACTATGGAGGTTTCATATGTTAGTATTGGGGTTCGAGGAAGGGTTGTAATGGATGGGGAGGTGGGGTTCACAATTGTTACTTCCAATCGGTTCCTGGAGATGGAAAACAAGATTGTAGAGGAGGGCACTTCCATGATTGAGATCCAGCATGAGACTCCTGTATAAGAGGAGTGTAATGAATCAACAGATGTGTTGCAGGGGACTTAATTAATCATGAGTCTATAGAACAGCCTAGGTTCCTTGTTGTGATTGACACATACGATCAATTTCAGAAGCATGGTTGAGGGGATGAAAATTTTCAGCAGCTGTTTATCCATTGAAAGTGGGGGGATTTCTATGATAGTGATCATGAAATTTATGGTGGTATGATTAATCCTTCATTTAGAGATTTTTTCTAAGGTGGGAAGGCGAATGCGATTGGGACTCAAGAAGTCTTGACTGCTCTGTGACGCATGTCGAAGAAAGATTAATCCTATCTTCAAAAGCAATTAGTCACTAGGTCCTCTAGTGGAAATGAAGAGCTCTTATCCTTGGAACGGATGAATCAGCGAAGGAAATATGATATGGTTTTGAAGTGTTATGAATGCTCAGAATGCGAAACATCTACAGTAGTGGAGGATTATGGAGATGGGTATGCTTTTGGTGACATATACTTTTCTATCTTTTTGGCATTTGATGCTTGTCTACTGTCCTTTTCATTTTCTTTAATAAATGATCAGAGGGATATCCTCGAACATAGATTTTCTGTTATATGGTTCATCCAAATAAACATGATAGTATTATTATCTTATAAATTATCCACATGTGGTTCATTTTTTTTATTGTTATTATATTCATCCAATATTATAAAAATACATGAAGATTCAGTAATAGTTAAACAGTTTAACTAATGGTTAAACACAAAAGATATATATAATGTTCTCACATAATCATGTATAAAATTAATTAGTTTATTATACATAGATGAATAATCATTTCAGAATCTAATGAACTCTCTTTGGTTCCATTTTTAATTGAAATTTTTTTATTAATATAATATTTTAAGGGATTCCTAAATTTCCGCTTCCCAATTTTTAAAAAGGGAACTACTCAATCAATTTTATTTACCCCTCGAACGAAATTGGAATCAGTAAAACCATGCACATTTTACCTCCTGAATTCCCTACATTCCCCCAGTAATATTTACAATGGGTATACATAATTTCATTAAATTTTTTTGGCACAATCCAAAAGAAGTCACTCGATTAAGATATTGCATCCTCTCTTGAGCTCCTTTCTTAATATTTCAATTTCCACCACCAACATAGAGATTATTAAATTATTTTACCTGAATCATAGTATCCTAAATATAAAAGTATTTATTTATTCTATGTATTATATTTGAACTATCACACATCTCTATTTAATGATTATCAAAGATACCATATTTCTATTTGGTGAACTACTGTCTGACGAAAGGATGATTGTTCATTTTTCCTTTACCACCAATAAATGTGGTAATTATGTTGGAAATATTAAATATATATATATATATATATTCAAATATTTTTTATTTTTTTATTTATATTTATTCTTTGTAATAAATCATACCATTATACATTAAATTTAGTGTCATTGCGATAATCTTTTTTTAGGAAGTGTGGAATACCGCCTCCCAAAACGATGTTATTCTTTCACAAACCACATTGAATGTATTAAAGATTGGTTATGTGAACATATATGGTATATATCATATTATAATGGTAGTTTAATATTGATATATATATATTTATGTATGTATGTATGTTATTTACAAACATTCGTTCAATATCATAATTAATTGGAAACAACATTCATTCGTACATATGGTCTATCATCTCCATGAATAGAGTATCCATTTTATATATCAATCTATAATATATATTTAAAATGAAAATATTTATTATATATAGATCTTGTTTTATATTATTTATGTAATAAAATTATTAGCTATGAAATAAAATCATGAATAACATGTCAAAACAAGTTCGATAATAAAAGACAGTATTACACTAAATGATTTAGTAACATGGAAATTATTAATAAAGGGTTAATATAATGTTTTAAATGAATCATATAATATGTCTTAAATATTATTATGATTATTTTAGAATTAAATAAATTTTTTAAGACCATTATATTATGGATTCAGAGACGTACATAGTCTATTGTACTTAATGATATGGAATTATGTCTCACTTTTAATTTTAGTGATATATAAGCCTTGATAACCAAGAATTTCATGTCTGTCATGTACCTAATACACCAAATAAATTTCATATAATTAATAAATTTATCTTATTGGTATTTAAATATTTATTTTATGATATTTTGATTATTATTTAAATCATTAAAGTTGTACGGGACGCATTGTGTGTTTAAGGAAGTAACCCATTATCTATTTAAATATTCTTTATTTTATTAAACATATTTATTTGTATTAATTTATAGGATAAAAAAATTCTTTTAATGTAAATTTTTTGGTTAACTAAAATTTATTCATAATGTAAATAATTTTTTATGTTTTTACATAGGGTTTAATTTCACAATTTCATTATTATCCGAGGTTGTTTATATGTATGTATCTACAAAAACATCATTATCATCCATGTCCCTATTTCGTAAAAGTGTATTTATATATTTGGACTAAAATTTTATAATTCAATTTTTACCCATGTATTTGATTTTATAAAATATCTTGAAAATAATCATTTCATTATCTTCCAAATGATGAACTTTATTTCCATTTTAAAAAAATTAAGGAAATAATGTGTTTCTAGATTACATGGAGCCAGTGGAAATTTCAACCCCATGATGCCTTAAAATTTTGAATCATCCAATCGAACATTATAATGTTAATTTTAATATATTTTTTTTAGAAAAATTCATACGCTTTTAAATGAATTTCAATATAAAGGGGAATTTTCACTCAATGAGATTTAATGAATTTTTTGGATTATTTTAATCTATTTCAACATCCTTTTTTGATTTTATGTTTATTTATGACTGTTTTTTATGAAGCATCCATACATATAGTGTTTAAAGGTATATGTTATCTAGGACTATGCATGAACTATTTAGATACAATACATGGTTTATTGATAGATTATTAACATTTCTTATTCCAATTTTAATTCGAATTGTTTATGATAGGTTCAACCATGTTTATATGAGAAATGAATTGGACATTGTTTCTAAAATGATAGGGGTGGGTTAATTAAATCCATTTGGGTTGACGACCATTTAATGAATGCCATATAAGATGGAGATCATTTAATGAAATCCCCTAGAATCATCGATTGCTCTCATGTAACAATCTAATTTGTGTTTTCACTAACATCTTACCCATATGTTCATCCCACAAACCTAGATTGTATGTCAGAAATTATGAATTTCATCATTACAGGATTTTTTATTCATATTGCATATGATTTTTAGACAAATAGAATAACTATATGAATGACTATATTGAATTATTAGATTTATTCATGAAATATTATGTTGAAGATTATTTTAAAAGGCCTCTATTTTAGTTTCATACCATCCCTTAAAATATTATTCATATTTATGATATCATATGCTATGATGTTTACCCTTACTAAGCTTCTAAGATCACACCATTATTATGATTTACATTCCTAGGATTCCAAAAAGTGTTTTATGATTTAAATTAATGGTTAATATAGAAGAATGATAACATTCTCAAGGGATTATTTATGATTTATTTAATGAATGAAATTTTTATATAAAGTTCATGAAGTAAATATATTTTCTGAGACTAATAAACTGTTTGTTACTTTGGGATTTAATTCCTTGTCATCCTTCTAATGAATAATAATAATGTATTGGCTCTGGGAATCTGGAGTTGGGGAAATATGGTTTATCTATAATAAATTTTAGAATAAACCTTATAAATAGATTTATAAAACATAAATTAAGGATCAACAAACATATAAATATATTTAGGATTATCATATAATAATATCCAAGAATTTTGATATCGGTAGGATTATTTGAGTATTCATATGAAGTATATAATTGTCTGGATAATACAAGTTGACATTGTTCTAGAACAGATGTATCTAGGAGTGATAACCCTTACAACGTGATTAGTGATTGACTTCGGGTAACCTTATACATGATAATGGAAAATACATCACCCCTAGGTTGACACTCCTAGAGGGTATGCTTTTGATAAATTAAGTTTTATATACCTACAAATATAATGGAGTTAAATGTAGTGATGCTCAAAAAGTAACCAAAATTATGATTGATGGATATACGATTCATAAATTTGTGTTATGAGTAATCCCATATTTAGAGATATAAAAATTCAATAAATTTATAAGACAATACATTATATTACATATTATAGAAATGGTGTCTAGAAGAAAGAATGAGAACACCACCAATGTGCATGATCCAATGAATAACAAGGAACATATTATTCATGGTATTCAGAGAAATTATCAAATAAAAAAAGTATATCATGTATTTTAATTATATCTCGATATAATATCAACTTTTAATAATATATGTAATGAATTATATAACTCATATGGATTTGAAGGGATGAGAGTGTATTAGATGCCAGAAGAGAAAAAATGGATAATGGGATGAAGGGAAAGAATTATTTTCCAACATGTTATAATTGTGGAAATAATCACCCTATTAAATTCATGATGGTATTGGAGTTTGTTATATGTGTGGAGAAAAAGGACAATAAGTTCGTGATTTCAGGGGAAAGGAAAAAAAAATTACGATACAATTCTTCAACTATAAGGATATGGGACACAAGGTGAATCAACGAATGATTAGTCAAAGAGAAGTACCCCATATGATGATATTGGATAATGATCATGTTTTGTGTCTATTGTTGATGAAATGGAATGATTAATATTCTTATTCAATATTTAATTTATTTGAATTATTTTTTATCCATATACATGTTATATGAAATAATTAATATATAATTAGTATAATACAATAATATTATATTATGAATTTGTTATTTTACGGGACCAACTGAAGTGACAATGTGGAATTTTTATCATTTTTAGAAAATACATTGTTAATGGAATGAAAACCATTAAAATGTTTCTAATACAATGAAAATTATGTTGGAATAAAGTGATTATTTATTTGGATAATGAATATTGAATATTATTAAAATCCATTGAATTGATTAATGTTTTTTATTCCATAATTGTGGTAGTTTACATCATTTTTTGTTTTGAGTAGTATATACAATCTTTAGTGGTTTTCATAAGAAATATAAAAGAATTAACATTTTAAAATAGTGTTTTATAGTAATTCATGGTATTAGCATGGTTTATGATAATACATGGTTATAGAATTTACATGGGTGGTATCTCACAAAAAAGGGATCACCATTATGCTATGTTACCTCTCTATAAATTCTTGGACTGTGTGTTTTTTCATTATTTTTAAGTCAAATGGTTTGATTAAATTATGATAAAAATGGGATAGACTTATATAATGATAAATAAACCCTTAAAATTATATTTATAATCTTTTATTAAAATTATTATAAAAAGAGGAAAACCCATATGTAGAGTGACAAACCATTGTGATAGACATGTCTAAGAAAATTGAATCCACAACTGAATTGCTAAAATCCATTATACAAAACAACTACCCTATGCAATGTCATGGTTTGTATATTGTAGTTTTTTAAATGTTATTATAGATGAAGTATAAATTCATTTTTTGAAGACTATATTATTTATATAATGATAATAATTTTGAATTTTATTACTATTTTGAGATAAAGATGGTTCTGCGGTAGAAATTAGTTAATGGATGTATCTCTACCTGTTATGTAAGTATGGTTTCATTTATTCTCATTTTATAATGTAAATTAATCCTTAAATTTAGCGAAAAGATTTCAAAAACCAAAAAATTTCTCTATTAATTTCTTTTTAGATCAATAAATTGGCCACATGGATCATCATATATTAATTGTTGTGTGGTTTTCCACATTTTTAAAATTGTGTTCTCTATCACCCACCGTTGAACATAATGATATTATTTTTTTCGTGTACATGTTTTTTTCATGGAACGAAAATATGTGTAATCTCTAGTAACCTTTTTACATCCCTTTATTTAAAAATGGAGGACTCATTAATCCAATATTTGTAATGGGGTTTCAATAATTATATTTCAAAAATGCCAACACATTAATTCAGTTCCGACTTAAAATTTTAATGATGCAATTTATTAATCGAGGAGATAATTTGACACCCCAATATTTCATAGTACGTTATCATTAATAGATTGTCTTTCACACAAGAATAACTCATCTTGCATTACACACAAGATTATATTTCTATGAAACAAATCATCATTTGTAATTTTAATTAAATTATAACTTCTCCATTCAATATAATAATAGAAATAGTAAGATATTATTTGTAACACCCCAAGATTTCATAGTGTGTTATTTCTTCAAAATAATTCAATAACTTGCACTACACGCAACACTGAGTTCAATCACACCATTAATTACAAAAAAATAATCCATTCAAAAGAGGTTATGAATAGTATTATCTAAATTTTAAACTTTATATAATTCTTATTATTTTAGAATCCATATTATGAGTTTCTTAGATATAATGCAAGAACAAATTCATTTTCATTATTGCACTTTTATCAACTTTTAATAGTGAACCCTTTTTAAATACAATATTTTAAACTTTTTGACTAAATGGGGACATCAAAAATTTAAAATGAAACATCCCAAGCTTCCACGGTACGCTTTCTTTGAATAATACAGTAGTGTGTGTTGTACGCAACATTGAGTTTTAACACACACCACAACCAATCAAACTAGCCGTTATGAATAGTAATACCTACTTTTCGAAATTATATATATTTTATATTTTAAAATGGACTTCATTCCTGGATTCGGAATATCGAATTTAGCCTAAGGTGAAATTTTGGTACTTTTCGGATAACTTTCATATTTTGATGAATAGTGAAAATTACTAAATTTTAATTAAAAACAACCTTTTTAATCAAAATAATTAATAGTGATAAATTATGAATTTGAGTGGTTTTAAAGTATATTTAGAAAATATTATTACCATTTAATATAATGTTGGTAATTGGACATAATTATAAAATTAAACTGAACATAAACAAGTGTCAATCTTTTGATAGTTATTATCTCTTAAAAACACGCTTTTTGTTTTGACAGTGGGAATTAATTTTAAATTAATTTCTGCCACTTCTGTGTTTTGAATTTAGGAAAATGGATTCCATATTTGGAATCAGGAAGTCCAAATTATGTAAATAGGTAACATTTATTTTTACACATTTTGAATAATTACAGCGGTAAATATTTTATTTACCATGGTTAAAAGGTAAATCCGGTAAATAAGGGTTAAAAAATAATATTATAATAATACAAAATTACCCTAAAACGTGTCCTAACCTTATTGGTGGACACATTACCGACCACGGGCATCCTTGGGTCGATTTGGGGACCCCTTGGAGCCACTTGTATGTGGTAGGGACACATTATATTAATAAAGTTAAAATAAAAATAAAAATGGCATAAGCTTACATCTTTTAGAAGAACAATTTTTACATAGGGTTATACATGTTGGATTTTCGATTATAAATATCCATTAGAAAGCTAAAGAGATTTCCTACATAATGATATTTTATTTATAATTTTTAGACATCAAATAATTTAAATTATTAATGATACAATAATGATGCAATGTTTACCTCATTAATAAATCATTTAAATAAATAAGAATATAATGATTAAAATATTATCTAAAACATGTCCAATTCTTATTGGATGATGTTATTTAGAATATGAGTCATCTTATATTCGACCTCAATGATTTGTGGACCATTATAAACCGAATATAATTATATTATAATGTAATATATTCACTCTTTCCTAAAGAGCCCCTCCTCTCCCTTATAAAAGGAGACCACTTCTACTCATTCCTCACACCTCTCAAGCCACTTGTCTCATCCAAAACCTGCCCAAATAAGCTCCCCACATCCCTCTCCTCCTCCTTGAAGCTTCCCCTTAGGAAGAAAGAATTTCAAGAAGTCCTTTGGTTCCAACCAAAGTGAGTTACCTAAATTAAAGGTAACGTTTTCTCTTAAATTATTTTCATTTATTTTTCTTCTCCAACCCCCAAAATCTTTTTATTTCCTTTCTTTCGTAACAACACCAGTATCCAAAATATACTAGGATGTTGTTATAAGAAGTATTCAAAATACACATACACACAACTCCATCTAATGGATGATGAACATAATGTTTCTGTGGATGGAAAACTAACGCCTCACGAAACGATGATTGTTCAAATACATCTTACCGCCTCTCATGGTGGCCATTATGATGGCACTGTAATTAAATATGATATTAATGATATATATTTTATATATAAGCTTCTGTAATTCCATTTTATTTCATACCATTATTCGTTTCATGTTGTATATACATACGATAATTTCATTTGAGGAAGTGCGGACTACCACTCCCTTAAAATGATATGACTCGTTCATACCACACATGGAACGTATAAAGGATGGTGTTAATGAACTTAAGTAACATATATAAAATATTATATTATACTGGAATAGTAATATACCTATGTATCATTTGGATTCGATTCTTTTAAAATAAAAATTAAATGGAAGTAGCGTTCGTGCGTACGTACGGACTACCGTCTCCACGAACGCGATGAGATTCATTCTCCATCATATCCATTCAAGTATTATTCTCATTTTAGGGTTAAAAATAATGTTAATATCATTCTGATTATGAATAAGATATAATCTATCCATTACAAACATGTCTTACGTAACCAAACATTTAAGAAGAACGAATCGATTATCACCCGAAACGACGATAATACTAAGATATTATTAATAAAGCAATGTTAAAAGATCATATATGATATCATATTATTGTATATGATTCTTGTATAATTTAATAACAATTATTTCACCATTATACAGGAGGTTAACCTACCCCAACAAAGGAAAAGTACAAGGTAAGGGATTTTCTTATCTCACATTCAATTCCGTGAGATTTCCATTGTTCGCCACTAAATTATTGAAAGTGGTGTATTGTGTACCGCCATTTGATATATATTATTATGATTCTCTTTGTATTCATGTTATTCTGTAAATCATTTGGTGGTTATTAACTTTTGGCCATACGACTTAGTTGATTAACGTGGTAAGGGGTTTTCATCTCACTCCTTATTCCCGTGAGATTCATGCCATATTGCCACCATCACCTTTTGTGTGGTGTATGTACTGCCCATAATTATATTATTTGTGTAATACACTTTAATTTATGTGTATTTACATATTCATTGTATGATACCTCTTTCATGGGTTCTATGTTTCATAAGTTACCAAATTGGTAAGGGTTATTTCACAATCTCTTCATTATCTGAGGTTGTTTATACGTAATAATCTACTGGGATTTCTTTATCATCCACATCCATGTTTTTTCGAAATGTATTTCAAAACATTTTTATTATTTACAAGAATATGGGTTAAAGTCATTTATACCCTTTTTTTGAATTTTTATAAGAGGAATCTTTCCGTCGTTTTCCAAACATGGTGCTTTTTAACCTTTTGGACAGAATTAAGATAAGAATGTTTTTAACTTATACGGCGGGTGCGGTTATTTTCCGCCGTTATAAAATCGTCAAAGCTTCCCTTTCAAGTTTATAAGAACATTTTCAAAGAAAATGTTTTATTTTATATGGATCTTAAATGATTTCAAATTAAAAGGAGATATTTCTTTAAAAAGAATATTGATTTCATCTATGTCAACATCCTTTGATGGATTTTAAGATTATTTGAAGTTGATTTATTATGATACAAAACTTCTATATTGTATTGAAGGTTTTGTGATATGTTTGACTGTGGATGTGCTATTTTTATACCATTCATAGTTTATGGTGAAATTATTTACATTTCGTATGCTAGTTACAATAAGAATGTTTATGTTATATTTCAACCTTTACTTCATATGAATGTGTTGGAAAAGTATGTTCCAGGTTGGGGACTGGTTAAAGTAAGCCCTCCAGGTTGGGGGCTGGTAAAAGTAAGCCCTCCAGGTTGGGGACTGGTGAAAGTAAGCCCTCCGGTTTGGTCTCCGGTTATTAGAGGCACTCCGGGTTGGTGTCCGGTTATTAGAGGCACTCCGGGTTGGTGTCCGGTTATTAGAGGCACTCCGGGTTGGGTTCCGGTTACAGTTAGCCCCAAGGTCTTGGGACGAGGCCTTGAAAAGAAATTAAAGTTTAGCATTATGCATTCCAACATTATGAAAGTGGTTATTGATTTTTCCATGTGATTATTCGATTAGTAGAATATCCATGTGAATAAGTAAATTGCATTATTTAATTTTACTTTTGCCATACTATGTTGAAGTTCAAGTTTAAAATGCTTTTGTTTTAGTAATTCATTGCCTTAAATGTTTATGCATATTTTTGAATGTTCCTCTATATTGTTATCCTTACTGGGCATTTGAGCTCACCCCTTTTCTATGTTTTATTTTTCCCAGGATGTGAAGATGTAAGTTATGAATGACCTACAGGGATATTATGAGGGGATTATAGTGTGGACTGTGGAAACATTATGTTATTGTAGTAGTTTTTCATTCTATGATGTAATGTAAAACTTATGAATATATCTAGTGTTTCCAAGGCTACTAAACCAATCGGTCTTTCGAGATTTTATTTTTCTTGTGATCATGCCAATGTTATTTAATAACGCACCGACTCTGGGTAACTGGGGTCGGGGCGTTACAGTTGGTATCAGAGGAAGTTTAGTACAAACCTTGGAAGCTAGATTTAGATAAACTCTGATTAGAGCCCGTAGACCTAAGATGAACTTTGAGGATTAGTATAGAAGAAATTCCTAGAATTTTGGTATTATAGAGATTTTGTGAGTTTTCCGAGCAATACATCCCTGTCTGGATACGAGCAGGTAGAGGCGGCTCTGGCACAGATGTACCTAGGGGTAAAACCCGAAAACACCGCTTTGAGCTAGACTCGAACGGGAACCGGTGCACGACAACGGGCCTTGCATCACTCTTGGTTACGACACTCCCGAGGGATATGCTTAGGATACTATAATTTTCTTTACAAACCATTATGAAGGGTTTATGAGTATATACATCCTCAAAGGAGACATTTTTATGATTATGGATTATATCCATAAATAGTTCAATTTATGTTAAGTGTTTTATAAGTATGGGATTATGTATTTTGATTCATAAATTGATCTAGTGTATGCCATTGTTTAGAAATGGCGCCCAGTAGAAGGAATGAGAACTCCAGAAATTCACATGATCCAAAGAGAAGGAAGGATCATATCTTTCATGGTCTTAAGCTGGAATTTATAAGAGAAATAGTCTCCCATGTATTATCATCATATGAAGAAATAATATCATGTGTTGATAAGATAAGTAAAGAGTTTACTGAGTCATATAGGGAAGCAAGAGAAGAAAAAGATGGAAGAGAGAAAGATGGATAAAGGGAAGAGGGAAAAGAAGAATTTTCTCATATGTGGTAACTGTGGAAAGAAACACCCTGGAACTTGCCTGAAAGGAATGAGAGTTTGTTATAAGTGTGGAGGAAAAGGGAACAAAGTACGTGACTGCAAGGGTAAGAAAATGGGTTTAAATGTACAATGCTTCATTTGCAAGGATTTTGGACACTACGCGAACCTATGTCCCAGTCATCAGACTATGCCGCAAATGATGTTATTGGATAATAATCAAGTTATGATACTACCACAGATGAAGAGGAATGATTAGAGTTCTTATGTTGATTATTCCAATTGAGTGTTGTATCAACAATGTACTTGTTATAATAATTATGGAGTATATAAGGATTGTACTGCAGTACTATTTCATTAAGGACTTGAGATTTTGTGGAACAACGAAAAGTGACTCAATAGCAGGATAAATTTTTGGAAAATATATGGTTGATAGAATGATAAATCATAATATAGTTCTGACACTGAGGTAGTGATTTTGGAATATTATGTGATTGTTTTGGATAAATTATATTGGATATTCTTGACTACCTTGGAACTGATTAATTATTTGTATATTCCATCATTGTTGGGGTTTAAAACATTTTTGGATTAATGAAGTATATCCAGCATTCTATATGGAATAAGGGATCATAAATGCAATCAATAAGGAATATAGTAATACATGATGAAGGTATTCATATTCTATTATGGGGTAAAAAGGATCTATATTATGTTTACCTTCCTTATAAATGTTGGACTGTGAGTTTGGACAGAAGTATTTTGGATAGTTCTAGTTTGGATTATTTTGGATTGCCATAAAAGGAAAACACGGAGGTCGGGCGGCAACCCGTCGCGTCCGGCAAGGCTGCGAGACTTGAAACCGCAACCGAAGGGCGACAAGGGTGTATCACCTACCACTGGCCCACGAGATGTCTTGGATTAAATAATGTAGTTTTTATTAAAAGATCTTGTAGATGAATTATAAATTCGTTTATTTTGGAACCCTATACGAATAGTGTAAATAGAATTTTTTTTACATTCTATTATCTTTTAGAGTGAAAGATGAGTTTGTGGTAGAAATTTATTAATGGATAAAACTCTAATTATAAAGTAAGTATATCTCCTTATGATCTTAGCCAATCTCATAAATAAATTCCTCAATATTAAGAAAAGAAACTTAGAACAAAAAATTTTTCCTATATGGTACCATAAATCATCACTAATTTATGGCTTTGGGATTGTTGGCCTTTTCATAGCCATGTTCTCTACCACTCTCCATCAGATAATTGATGGTTAGATTTTTCTTCCATATCCATATTTTCCTACATGGAACCCTAGTATGTGTTATTTTAGGTAATCTTCATACTTTCGACTCTTCATTTTAAATAGAGACCTCATTATTTCATTTTTCGATGTGGGATTTCAACTAAGATATTTTGAAACGTCAAAAATGTGTTATCCTGATACCCTATGTTTTGTTGAACCGATGGTATTTCAAATCATCATAGATTGATGAATTCAAGGACCTCAATTTTATACTTGTTTGTGATTGATGACCTCAATCACTACCTATAAATATTTACGTTTTTCCTCCAATTATATGTCTCTAATTTCCACAAATGTTATCCTAATCGAGATCACAATTTGGTGGTGACCCTTTCATTTCTCTTTTCCTCATATTAAGACTAAATTTTAGTAACCCAATTTCCGATGTGGGTTTTCCCACAAATATATTTTCTATTTTCAACCTTTTATTTTCGAAGAACAATTTCAAATTGCGAGGACGCAATTTATTGAAGGAGGGGAGAATGTAACACCCCAATATTTCATAGTGTGTTATTTCTTCAAAATAATTCAATAACTTGCACTACACGCAACACCGAGTTCAATCACACCATGAATTACAAAAAAAAATCCATTCAAAAGAGGTTATGAATAGTACTATCTAAATTTTAAACTTTATATAATTCTTATAATTTTAGAATCCATATTATGAGTTTCTTAGATATATTGCAAGAACAAATTCATTTTCAGTATTGCACTTTTATCAACTTTTAATAGTGAACCCTTTTTAAATACAATATTTTAAACTTTTTGACTAAATGGGGACATCAGAAATTTAAAATGAAACATCCCAAGCTTCCACGGTACGCTTTCTTTGAATAATACAGTAGCGTGTGTTGTATGCAACCTTGAGTTTTAACACACACCACAACCAATCAAACTAGCCATTATGAATAGTAATACCTAATTTTCGAAATTATATATATTTTATATTTTAAAATGGACTTCATTCCTGGATTCGGAATATCGAATTTAGCCTAAGGTGAAATTTTGGTACTTTTCGGATAACTTTCATATTTTGATGAATAGTGAAAATTACTAAATTTTAATTAAAAACAACCTTTTTAATCAAAATAATTAATAGTGATAAATTATGAATTTGAGTGGTTTTAAAGTATATTTAGAATATATTTTTACCATTTAATATAATGTTGGTCATTGGACATAATTATACAATTAAACTGAGAATAAACAAGTGTCAATCTTTTGATAGTTATTATCTCTTAAAAACACGCTTTTTGTTTTGACAGCGGGAATTAATTTTAAATTAATTTCTGCCACTTATGTGTTTTGAATTTAGGAAAATGGATTCCATATTTGGAATCAGGAAGTCCAAATTCTTTAAATAGGTAACTTTTATTTTTACACATTTTAAATAATTACAGCGGTAAATATTTTATTTACCATGGTTAAAGGGTAAATCCGGTAAATAAGGGTTAAAAAATATTATTATAATAATACAAAATTACCCTAAAACGTGTCCTAACCAATAAGGTGGACACATACCCAACCATGGGCATCCTTGGGTCGATTTGGGGACCCCTTGGAGCCACTTGTATGTGGTAGGGACACATTATATTAATAAAGTTAAAATAAAAATAAAAATTGCATAAGCTTACATCTTTTAGAAGAACAATTTTTACATAGGGTTATACATGCTGGATTTTCATTTATAAATATCAATTAGAAAACTAAAAAGATTTCCTACATAATGATATTTTATTTATAATTTTTAGACATCAAATAATTTAAATTATTAATGACACAATAATGATGAAATGTTTACCTCATTAATAAATCATTTAAATAAATAAGATTATAATGATTAAAATATTATCTAAAACCTATCCAATTCTTATTGTTTGATGTTATTTAGAATATGAGACATCTTATATTCGACCTCAATGAATTTTGGACCATTATAAACCGAATATAATTATATTATAAAGTAATACTTTCACTCTTTCCTAAAGAGCCCCTCCTCTCCCTTATAAAAGTAGACCACTTCTACTCATTCCTCACACCTCTCAAGCCACTTGGATCGTCCAAACCCAGCCCAAATAAGCTCCCCACATCCCTATCCTCCTCCTTGAAGCTTCCCCTTAGGCATAAAGCATTTCAAGAAGTCCTTTGGTTCCAACCAAAGTGAGTTACCTAAATTAAAGGTAACGTTTTCTCTTAAATTATTTTCATTTACTTTGCTTCTCCAACCCCCAAACTCTTTTTATTTCCTTTCTTTTGTAACAACACCAGTATCCGCAATATACTAGGATGTTGTTATAAGAAGGATTCAAACTACACATACACACAACTCCATCTAATGGATGATGAACATAATGTTTCTATGGATGGCAAACTAACGCCTCACGAAACGATGATTGTTCAAATACATCTTACCGCCTCTCATGGTGGCCATTATGATGGAACTGTAATTAAATATGATATTAATGATATATATTTTATATATAAGCTTCTGTAATTCCATTTTATTTCATACCATTATTCGTTTCATGTTGTATATACATACGATAATTTCATTTGAGGAAGTGCGGACTACCGCCCCCTTAAAATGATATGACTCGTTCATACCACACATGGAACGTATAAAGGATGGTGTTAATGAACATAAGTAACATATATAAAATATTATATTATACTGGAATAGTAATATACCTATGTATCATTTGGATTCGATTCTTTTAAAATAAAAATTAAATGGAAGTAGCGTTCGTGCGTACGTACGGACTACCGTCTCCATGAACGCGATGAGATTCATTCTCCATCGTATCCATTCAAGTATTATTCTCATTTTAGGGTTAAAAATAATGTTAATATCATTCTGATTATGAATAAGATATAATCTATCCATTAAAAACATGTCTTACGTAACCAAACATTTAAGAAGAACGAATCGATTATCACCCGAAACGACGATAATACTAAGATATTATTAATAAAGCAATGTTAAAAGATCATATATGATATCATATTAATGTATATGATTCTTGTATAATTTAATAAAAATTATTTCACCATTATACAGGAGGTTAACCTGCCCCAACAAAGGAAAATTACAAGGTAAGTGATTTTTTTATCTCACATTCAATTCCGTGAGATTTCCATTGTTCGCCACTAAATTATTGAAAGTGGTGTATTGTGTACCGCCATTTGATATATATTATCATGATTCTCTTTATATTCATGTAATTCTGTAAATCATTTGGTGGTTATTAACTTTTGGCCATACGACTCAGTTGATTAACTTGGTAAGGGGTTTTCATCTCACTCCTTATTCCCGTGAGATTCATGCCATATTGCCACCATCACCTTTTGTGTGGTGTATGTACTGCCCATAATAATATTCATTGTGTAATACACTTTAATTTATGTGTATTTACATATTCATTGTATGATACCTCTTTCATGGGTTGTATGTTTCATAAGTTACCAAATTGGTAAGGGTTATTTCACAATCTCTTCATTATCCGAGGTTGTTTATACGTAATAATCTACTGGGATTTCTTTATCATCCACATCCATGTTTTTTCGAAATGTATTTGAAAACATTTTTATTATTTACAAGAATATGGGTTAAAGTCATTTATACCCTTTTTTTGACTTTTTATAAGAGGAATCTTTCCGTCGTTTTCCAAACAAGGTGCTTTTTAACCTTTTCGACAGAATTAAGATAAGAATGTTTTTAACTTATACGGCGGGTGCGGTTATTTTCCGCCGTTATAAAATCCTCAAAGCTTCCCTTACAAGCTTATAAGAATATTTTCAAAGAAAATGTTTTATTTTATATGGATCTTAAATGATTTCAAATTAAAAGGAGATATTTTTTTAAAAAGAATATTGATATCATCTATGTCAACATCCTTTGATGGATTTTAAGATTATTTGAAGTTGATTTATTTTGATACAAAACTTCTATATTTTATGGAAGGTTTTGTGATATGTTTGACTGTGGATGTGCTATTTTTATACCATTCGTAGTTTATGGTGAAATAATTTACATTTCGTATGCTAGTTCCAATAAGAATGTTTATGTTATATTTCAACCTTTACTTCATATGAATGTGCTGGACAAGTATGTTCCAGGTTGGGGACTGGTTAAAGTAAGCCCTCCAGGTTGGGGACTGGTAAAAGTAAGCCCTCCAGGTTGGGGGCTGGTAAAAGTAAGCCCTCCGGTTTGGTCTACGGTTATTAGAGGCACTCCGGGTTGGTGTCCGATTATTAGAGGCACTCCGGGTTGGTGTCCAGTTATTAGAGGCACTCCGGGTTGGGTTACGGTTACAGTTAGCCCCAAGGTCTTGGGACGAGGCCTTGAAAAGAAATTAAAGTTTAGCATTATGCATTCCAACATTATGAAAGTGGTTATTGATTTTTGCATGTGATTATTCGATTAGTAGAATATCCATGTGAATAAGTAAATGGCATTATTTTATTTTACTTTTGCCATACTATGTTGAAGTTCAAGTTTAAAAGGCTTTTGTTTTAGTAATTCATTGCCTTAAATGTTTATGCATATTTTTGAATGTTCCGCTATATTGTTATCCTTACTGGGCATTTGAGCTCACCCCTTTTCTATGTTTTATTTTTCCCAGGATGTGAAGATGTAAGTTATGAATGACCTGTAGGGATATTATGAGGGGATTATAGTGTGGACTGTGGAAACATTATGTTGTTGTAGTATTTTTTCATTTTATGATGTAATGTAAAACTTATGAATATATCTAGTGTTTCCAAGGCTACTAAACCAATCGGTCTTTCGAGATTTGATCTTCCTTGTGATCATGCCAATGTTATGTAATAATGCACCGACTCTGGGTAACTGGGGTCGGGGCGTTACATTATTTTTATATTTTATTTATAATTTTTTATCATAAAAAATAATATTCATAATAAAATGTCTCTATTTCGGTAAAATAGTTATAAAATTAGAAAAAAAAAATTTTAATGATATAATTTTTATGTCCATATCTAAAAAATCATAATTTTTTAGTGCCTTATTAAAATTTATTATGGGTAAATATACATCATTTTTTAATTCAGAATATCAAAAATAGCTTGGAGGGTTTTTTGGTATTTTGGCATAACCATTCAATTTTTATGAATAGTAAAAACACTGCATTGTTAACTAAAAACATACGTCCTCATTTGAATAATTATTTTATTTTAATGTCACAATAGATAAATAGTACATAATTTATCCCAATTGTTTTCATTTGAATGTTTTTAAAATATAATTAGATATAAATTATCATAATGCAATTTTAACGTGTGTCTTATCTGACTTCTAACCACATTTACCTACTAAAATTATACATAATTTAACCACTTATGTGAATTTAATTTTAAAAAAACATACATAAATGGTTGTAATCAGTATGAAAATCTCGGTCTAATATGATGAAAATAATTTTTGTTGAATATAACTATCAATAGTTTTTTTCAACTTTTAAATGTAACTAGAGTAATTAAATGTAAAAATAAAATGATAATAATATAAAAATACCCTAATACATTTCCTAATTTCTTTATATAAGTCCGTTTCATTGAAAATCATATTTAGGTCAATAATATTTGCTTTTTTTAATCACCCTGTGTTATATTTGAAAATTTATTTTATTTTATTTGAAGAAGTGCTAAAATTTTCATATTCAAATTATCAAAAAAAATTCCATTAATACAAGTTTTATTAAGTGTTATTCTTGAAAATGAATACTCCTTAGAAATATATAAAATTTATCTAAATCAACATAATATATTTATATTTTTTATACATTAAATAATTATATTAGATGGTGACACATTAATGATGCAGTAATTTACTAATTAATTAAGATTTCAAAAAAAGGATATAAATATATGAAAATAAATATAATATGACATAATTAATGAAATACATATATATTAATCATAAAATTGATATGTTAGTAAAATATATGAAATATTTTTATAATGTTTTCATTTTGGATTATTATTTATAATAATGCAAATACTGAATTGTATTCAAATTGACCTAATTGTTATTCTAAAATAAATAAAATTTAATTAAATGACATTAATGTCCTATGAATATATGGTTCATAAAACTAATGTGGATGCTGTTAATATTAAATAAAATATCCATAAGGTGTTTATTATTCATTTTACAATAACTATATTTACTATATTGATTAAAAATTCAAGAATACATGGTAAGAGTTATACATATTAACATAGTGGTTAACCCCAAAAGTAAGTATAATTTTATATCCAAAACATGTATAAAATTAATTTCATGGGGAAATATAGACAAATTATCATCTTATCCTCATGTGACCTCACATTATATATATTTTTAATTGAATTTTAATTTATATTAATTTAATATTTTATGAGTTTCTTAATGTCTCATTTCCATCACATAAGAAATGGAACATCTCCTCCTCATTTATTATCATCTCAAAACCCATTTGGGTAAAAAAACTCATCCCATTCGTCCTCCCAAAATCTATACCTCCTAATAAGAGTTATTTCCATGGTAATAATAAATCTCAAGGAAGCCTTATGGCACAAACAAAAATATTTTACACAATTAAGGGATAACATCTTCATTCTTGATCCCTTCATAATATTCCTTTTCCACCAAATACAATGTATTTATTAAATTATTTTATGATGACTCCAATATCATCAACCAAATAGGGTATTTTTAAGATATTTATTAGTCGTACACATACACACTCCTCATTTTTATTGTATATCTAACATATTGTTTCTATGTATGGTGAACTACTTCCTTACAAAATGACGATTGTTCATTTTTCCTTTACAACCCATCATGGTGGCCAATATCGTGGAAACTATATATATATGTTATAAATAAATAATTTTTGTTTTAAATTTTTTTTAATTTTACAACTCATATCTTATTATTTTTCTTTTTATGTTATTAAGATTATCTCATTTGACGATTTGTCGAATACTACCCCCTAAATGCGATGAGATTAATTCACACACCACATGAATCTTATTAAGGATTGGATTATTGAAAATATATGATATATATGATATAATAATGTTACAATACTATTTAAATATATATATATACACATATATATATGCATATGTCATTCCAATAATTTTATTCAATATGATAATTAAAATGTGAACAATGTTCATGTGTACGTGCGTCGTACCATGTCAATGAAAGGTTTATTAACTTTAAAATGTGAATCTATTATGTATATTCATATTAAATTTATTTATGATACATAAAATTCAATTTATATTTTTGATGTATGTAAATTATTATCTATGTAACAGTATTACAAAAAAATCGTAAAACACATATGATAATAAAAGCATTTATTAACCGAAAAATTGTTTTATCATGGATGTTACTAATTAAAGGGTAATATAATGTAATAAATGAATAATATAACATACCATAAATATTATTATTATTCTTATTTATGTTAATAAAATGTTTGAATATCTTTTATATGTAATTAAATCATGAAAAAATATTATCATATCTAAAGTGATGAAATTTTGTCTCACATTGATTTCAGGTGATATAAGCCATGTTCACCACATATTGCTTATGTGAGGAGTTTTTACTACCCATAATATATTTAATATTTTGACTAAATTTATATTAATTATATTTAATGATTCATTCAATGATATTTTTATTATTATTGAAAAGTTCAACGTGGTGTGGGATCCTTTGAATGATTATGAAATTAATCAATTCTCCATTACAATATTAGTGAAATTATAAAAAAAATTATTTATATGTATATAAAGTATTATAAAGAATATTTTATGTACATTTCTATTTTCATTAATTTTGTTTTCATAATACAAATTTTAATAGGTTTTTAAGTAATGATTAATTTCACAATCCCATAATTATATAAGGTTGTTTATATATAATTATTTAATGGGATATCATTACATTGACGTCTAGGCTTCATAAAATTGCATATAAAATTATTACCAATAATTGGTTAAAGTCATTTTTCAAAATACATAACTTTTCATAAACATTTTGAATGGAATATTTTCACCATTTTCTAAACAAGTTACATTATTTCATTTATATAAATTTTTGGAAGGAATGTGTTTTAAACTTATATGTTGCATGAGGTTATTTCTACTTCCATGATTCTTTATCATTTTGTTGCATCCCAAACAATATTAGTGGGTTAATTTTATATAAAATGTTTCATTATAAATTTTTATGGTATTAAATGAATTTTAATGTAATATTGTTATTTCTCTCATTGAATTTTAATTATTTAATTAAACTATTTTCATTTAATTTAACATCATTTGTCAAATTTTATTCCTAATTGTGGTTGATTTATCAGGATAAAATCATCCATACTGTATTTTTAGAATTATGTTTTGTTTTACTATGGATGTAATACATTTTTCAAATGCATGGTTTATGGTTAATGAGTTAACATTTCATACGCTTGTTTTTATACGAATTTTTATGTTATGTTTCACCATGTTCATATGAGGAATTCATTGGATTTAGTACGTAACTATATGGGGACTGGTGAATGAAATACCTAAGTTTTGGGAAACAATTAATGAAAACCCTATTGGTTGGGGACCATTTAATAAAATCCACTCGATGCATCGATATTTATCTTGAGGAAAACAAATTTGGGATTTCTCTAACGTCTTAATCGTACGGTCCTAGCATGAGGCATTGATGGTATGTCTGGAATTTTGAATTCCATCATTATGAGATTTTTATTTATATTAAATATCATTATTCTACTTATATAATATCCATGTAAATGTTCTAATATCAATATTTGATATATTCATTCCATATTACTATGATGATTATGTTTAATTGGCGTGTGTTGCATTTCCATACCATTTCATAAATGATTATTCTTATTTATGTTAGCTTCCAGGACATTGATTACCCTTACAATGAATATTATGACACCCTTTCATATATTATCTTTTTAAGAAGTCAATTATGTGTTTTATGGTTGATATGCTTTGTAAAACTAGATGATAAATGGAATTCCCCAATGATTCTCTATGTTTTATTTTATGATTGAAATTTTAATTTAATGTTCATGTATGTAAACTCTATTACAAGACGAATAAACTAATGTGTCATTTTGGATTTTATTCCTTTCAATAATGCGAATGTATTAAACTAATGCACTAATGTCTGTCTTCTAGGTTGGGGGCATTACAAACAAAAATTTACATTCTCATAATCAACCTAACAGTCAATAATTATGAAAATATAATATTAATAATTTAAAACGGTAAAAGAGTTGAAGTATAATAAATTTACCAAAAATCCATTTAATATCATACCAAAGTGTCTTTCCAAAATTATCCCTAATCCATCTGAATGTATAGATAAAAAATGAACTATCTGGTCTAGCACATATCAAAACATATATAATACTTCCGACAACATTATCACACATGATTCTACTCATATATTCAATATCATAGGCTTTGGTATGTGATAGAGATAATGAAAATTTAAAATGATGGACAAAAGGTACTCTAATAGGCTTCCAAGCATCAAACAAATACCTCTTCTGCACTATATCATTAGAGGAACATTGTGATAAATGAAAAATATTATTCTTAATATCCCTTAAAATTTCAATGAAGTGAATTTTCTTACTATAACCAAGATATTTAATTTCAAAAAAACATCACTTTTATTTAAACGTTGTAGATTAATTTCATTTCACTACATATGAGTAACATGTAATCTACATAGTCCAATAAATATATCATGTATTTTTAATAGATATAAAATATAAGAATGCATCAAAATGGTTCATGATGAACATATTTCTAAATATCAATGAATAAAACATGTTATAGAAATATCCTGAAACATATTTTGGTAAATAAAATGTTTTTTTTCAAATATAAATGGTTATCATTAAATTCATTTTCAATCCCAATATATCGTTTCTTGTATAATTTTTCATTTTAATAACCATGAAATAATGTAGTTTTGACATCAAGATATTCTATATGAATATATAAAAGTGCTGCAAAAGAAAGAATCATTCATACTGAAAATTATTTTTTTATAAGATAAATAAAATTTGATTAATCTATTCCTTCCCCATAACGAAATCCCATAGCAAAATTATAATTAATTTAAATTTATTATCCTACATTATTGAATTATTTGTTTTAATATATAATTTTATAACCAATAACTTTTGAGGTAGGTTTTTTATTGACTCTGACCAATGTGTGGTTCTTTAATTGTGATTTAATATGAGCTTCAACAGCTAAAATCTAGTTATTTGAGTTACTATCATTTATTTCTATATAATAGATTTATTAATCCACTCCACCATGTTTTGCTACCTTGTTTAAGTCAAATGAAACAATATTAACATGGTTGTACCTAGAAGGAGGTGTAATGACCCTCCTATGTCTATCCATAGTCATTTGACACACCCAAAGGTTACTCGGAACAAAATCATCAAGAGTATAATCAAAATATAAGAATAATTAATGCTCTATAAGATAAAAGGTCTCTTGAGAGGTAAATGGAGTCTCAACATGAGTCTCACTAACACCTAGAGAATAAAATTCAAGACACCAATATTGATAATGATTAAAAAAATCATCAGTGAGAGGCTAGACTCTAGCTGTAAGAGACTCCAGAAACACCACATACAGGCTAAGAATACACATTTAAAATCTATGCCAATCTACAAAATGATTATACACCTTCACCCCCTGAGGATACCCTATATTGATTCACTCGATACCTATTGGCTCAAGAATATCATCATTAACATGATAGTATAGATTGCATCCAAAAACGTTATGATTTACATAGGATGGGAGTGATTTATCAAATGTTCAATAAGAGCCTTAAATATGTTTCAATATGAGGGAAACCTATTTATTATGTTAATTTCTATATTGATAGCTTCTACTAAAAATTATTTGGGAAGGGTCGAGCATGAAATCATGGAACAAACATAAGTCAAAATGCTACATTACATACAATCAACTAGACCATTATACTATAATTTTTGACTCACAGTCAAGTGCATTAAAATTCTCAAACATTCACCAGCCATGACAAACTAATTAGATATTTCATCAATTCCATTATCAGTCCCCAAATCTTGTAATTTTATTATAGATTGATTTTATATTGAAGTGTTCAATGATTTAAAATCATCAAAGACAATAGATTTATTTCTCAAAATACAAACCCATAAATTTTTTGAAAATCCATATATAATGGTGATAGAGTAAGAGCCTCCACCATTAGAGGTAATCCCAACTTGCCCCGACAAATCATAGTGAACATACCAGAAAAGTGTACCCAGAGCCCAAATCACTAATGATTTATTAAATGAAAAGAAATGGTCAGTAAAATAGTACCACCTAACAAATATAGTAGGTACAGATCATCAATACCAAACCCATCACAAACTCCATGATAAAAATATTCCTATGTGGTTGCTGATTCCCACTTCGAGCATTCATAATGCTTCAAAAAAGTGTAAGAATTACTTTTACGATTCAACAATTCCAATGAATGAAGTTCATTTGTAGTTTCTACACCATTAAAAAATAAAGAGACTATCCCACATTCTATTCTAATAGATTATATAATGGACAATTTCTATGGCAATTATGAGTAATCCTTCCCCGAAAATCTTGATAGTGAAGCAATCCTATCATCTTGATTCCCAGAAAAAATCTTCATCCCACCCTATACAATGTGGCTATAAGTGTCACGACCCGTCCCCCAGGGCCCGTGTCGTAACTAACCCCAATCCCAGCTCCCATAGGCCAGGGGCTGGTGACCACGTTTTCTTACGGGTCTCACCACGACATGGTTTACGGAGATTTGTGCGGGGTGGCAAGCTATCTCCACGCTTCATCGGACCTTTTCAGATACTCAGTAGGACATGCGAGGTGGCTTACGGCCTAGCTTTACCACCTCAGTTGCACAGGGTGCACGACGTCTTCCACGTTTCTCAGCTGAGGAGATACATGCACGACCCGACACATATCATCGAGTATGGGGAGCTAGACGTTGACGATGGGGCGACCTTTGCCGAGGTCCCGATGGAGATCGAGGATCGACAGGAGCGTGTCCTATGAGGGCGGTCGATTCCTCTTGTGCGCATCAGGTGGGAGGACGGGAACCTCCAGGGGAGCACTTGGGAGCGGGAGGTTCAGATGCGTGCTTAGTACCCCCATATGTTCCCCTAGATTCTGATGTATCTTTACGGGGACATAAAGCCCTGAGGTGGGAGTAATGAAAAGACCCGTAAATTTCGAGAATTTTTTTCTTAAATACTATGGGTTTTTACGAGTGCACAGTTTCTGACTGCACCGAATTTTGAGTCCCGGGGTGCCGGAAATCAATTTCTGAACATTAGCTCAGGTACGTTCATTAAACGAACGAGCGAGTTTTTCTATCTTTTGAACTAGTGCTCGGAATCGAAATCTGAGGGCACCGATGAACTTGCAATGCAGGTTTTTGCTTACGGGGACCATCGCCGCCGTTGCGTTTGCTAGTGTAGAGATGTTAAAAATTGTGGATGTAAATAAATATGTACAACATTTTATTTACTTTGGGGTTGGTTAAAAACCACCCATGGGAGGTTGAGGTGGGGGCCACCACACCATAACCTCTCATTAGAGGTTAGGTGGTGGGGCTCACCCCCGCATATCCTCCACGATAGGTTTAACTATGTGGGGGCCGCACGAGCCCCACCCGTTGACAAACCATCCAAAACCCCCACTTTAATTTTATAACTCTACCTCTTTTTTAATTTCAAAATACTTAAACGTAACAATTAATATACACATCAATCGTGTATTAATTAGTAGGTTGGTTCTTTTGATTTTCGAATTGGTTGGAAAAATTAATAAAATGAGGCACAACCTCATTTTATTTGGGTTACGGGAATCGTTGCGAGAACATCTCCTCCCCTTCACTGAAGAATGTGAAGAACGCGAAGAACGCGAAGAACGCACCAACTTCCGACGAAGAAGAACGGGCTTCTCTTCATCGGAACTCTTCCTTCCGAAGTGGAACACTACATCGAAACCTCTCCTCCCTCTTCGTCTTCATCAGATCGACGAACGAGTTCAGGAGCAGAATCAGGTGGCGGACACATAAGAAGAAGTCATCTTGAGTATAATTAGATTATAATACTCCCTTTTGAATTTTTGACAATTTCTTCCATAATATCACATAATCAATTTATTTTAAATAATCTATGTGTCATGAATTAACATCCTTTATACTCCAGCCTATTCTGATAAATTATCATACATAAGGGAAAAACTCAAATTCCCTATCTCATAAGATAAAAATATAACATTACCAATACATAATATTCAGGTCGATGCCTCAATATAGGTAGTCACATCAAATGCAATATCAGGGGGTTTAGATCAATTGTCCAGCTCCCAAACCAATTCATTCTAGGGGTTTGGTTTCCAGACTCATTCCAACCCAACCAATGGGAGGAGATTCCGTACAACACCATAAATACAAGAAATCCATTTTCTCGTGTGTATTCATTCAATTTCCAAATCTAACAAATCAAAAACCATGCATCATAAATACAAAAATAATTCACAATTCAATTTCAATTTTAAACATAAATAATCATTTGTCATTAACCCATTATCAAATTCACCAATAACATTATATAGCCAAATTAACATAATTCCCTTTCATATCTCAAGCCATTTGTCTTATTGTATATTTTTTTTAAAGTAACCTCATTTACATAATTTATCATTTAAAATGTACATCACATTCATGCGTTTCAATTTCAATATAACCAATCATAAGAATCATTATTGTTACTACATTTAACCATTTTTACACTGTTCCAAACAAGACATTATGTATACAATAATGTCTAGGAATAACTATCAATAATAAATTTTCAAACACAACTAATATATCTACATGTTCATTTTCATCTCCACATTATCATTCAACAATTCCATTAATAACATTAGTATTTCCTTGTTTGGGAATATTGGAACACCCCATGGTGGTCCTAGATTAGTCTATTCATCCTCAATGCCTCCCAAGGGAAACATTAGGGGATTAATTTATCATATGTAAAACCATTTTACCAAATCCAATCAAATTCCTCAAATTCACAACACAATATAAACATTAACAATACTACCCATTCAGAAATCAACTTTAAGACCATCGAATATAACTTGTCAACCACCTACATCAAAACAAGAGAAGAAATGATTCCTTTCCTTATACTTATATAAGAATTCAGTCAATCATCGATTCCCAAACCAATAATCCTCTAAAAAAATAGGGTCTTCTGGTATTAGTAGTAGAAGAATTCATCTATAATACCTAATTCATAAACGAGAAGAAAGTGGAGCATACAATACACCCATGGCTTCAATTTGTGAACAATGAAACTCTAAAAAGGATATAAATGAAGGAAAATGTTCATTGGATGGATTTGATTGTTTACGATCATCACTGGGGATGGAGGAAGAATATTGAGTAGAACTTAGGGAGAGGATCTTTAAATACTAAGGGGGGAATGGAAAAATCCATCTTTTAATGGGGCCCATGGATTTGCTCCAGGTTTTTCAATCCCTGTGAAAATGGAAAGAATTCCTACGTCTATGAGTGGTTGAATTGAAATGTTATTTGGGGATAAAAACATTGTTTTACAAACTCAGGAAAAAATCCCAATTTTATCCAAATCCTCCAACTGTGTTTTATTCTCCTAGTGTTATGTCGATGCCAATCTACAAACCAAAATATAAAATACCTCTACTCCCTTTAACAACTCTATCATGATCAGAAAATATATATATGGTGACAGCCACAATAATTCATTATGAATCACATCTTGAAACTGATCCACCACTGGAGGTATTAATGTTAACTCTACTCCCCCATTATCACACATACGTAAGACACTTAAGTTGTGAGCTCAATCAGTAGCTGAAAAACTGGCCTGACATGGCCTTCCTGAATGTCCCACTCACCATGATGTACAAAAGTGTCTCATTTACAAAATTTTAATGCTAACAGACTTCAAAAGTAGTAGATATGAACATGGTATAAAAATATCCAATTCATCCATTAAATCAGATCAAACATGAAAATTTCAAGAACAAACACATACCATTGTAAATGGTACCCAAAATAATCAAAAGTACAACAAAAAAATTACTTATATTTTCTACTCACATCCCTAATTTTCAATCCATCGATATGATTCCACAAAAACATTTCAACACTAATATGAGGCCCCAGCCTTAAACCTCACTTAATATTAGATTAAATAAATAATTCACATTGAGGATCATTTCAGGTTTAGAGTTTTAGAGAATTAGGACATAAATCATCCATTACATCCCACTTTTAAACAAGGTGGTTACTTAAAATATAGTATTCATTTTTCCCATCAATGAAAACACTTCTAAAATAAAACATGTAATCTTTCTTGACACTTCCTTGACACTATCATCACATCATGTACCTTTCCCTTCACCCGTGAAAAACATTTCAAAAACTTGGGATGAGCATAAAAAGCTCAGATAGTGATACACAAATAAGGAAAACTTTTAGTTTTTCAAAACATTATGTAAACCATGAATACTAAATCAAAGTAAAACTTTTCACATTTACGAAGTAGTAAAACCACTTCCCTGGATAAAAGATCATTACTTACCCTTTTGTAACCAAAAGATTAACATAAAACCTATATAATGAACACATAACATATATAGGTAACTTGGGAAATAAACATACTTAAATGGAATAACCATACGGTCGACTTCCACAGATATCACTACATGGAATAGCCATACGGCTGACTTCCATACCCAATGAATTGGAGGTTATAACGTAACCACCCATCCTGATATTCACGGCACCACCCGTCATATGGTTTATCACGTAACCACCCATCAAATGTCCATGTACCATTATGAAATCATAACACATAAAACAATTATAATGGAATGAAAACATTCCAACATTTCAAGCACAATATATCACTGAAATATATTGACATATCAAATCCATTATAAAAACCATTTTCAATACCAAAATACATAAAAGTGTATATGGTATTTATTTACTTTTAAAAATCATTACAGTTTGTTGAGGAAGCCAAAGATCAAATAATACTCACAGCGGTGGAAAGGTCATTTTCACTGTGTACGTTAAAAAAACATATGTTATTACATTTAGTAAAACGCTTCGTATATAAAAGATTCCCTTTTAATAAAAGTAAAATTCTAATGGGTTTATACATCATATAAAATAATGTCTTGAATTAGAACAAAATATGCCTTAATGAAAGGAGATCGAGACGATGTCCAAACGAAGTCAATATCATAAAATTAAGGATAAATCAATTTCATAATTATGTGTGACAAATATAAATACACCCAATATAAAAGGATATTAAGTGTAAAACAATCAGAGATCATCCACACATATTCATAGTATAACATAATCAAGAAATAGAGGTTTAACCCAAAGAATTGAATTTTGGTTAAAAAGATCACTTACAGTAATTCAACAGCCTAACATTGTAATTATAAAATTCATAAAATAAGATGATGAGAGATAAAAAAAAGGTATATCATCACATGGAAATATAATTTACATCAATAAGGATATATAATAGCATATCCCAACATAATAAGATGTAAATGAAAATACATAACAAAAAGAAGTCTTTTAAAAATAGGAGGGTGAAAGGTTCCCTTAACGATTTTGGTAACTTTCAAAACATACACCCCATGAAATAAGGTTCATACAATGAAGTTGTAAATACCCATAGATTTGATTATATAACAAAAATAATACAATCATGTTCAGTACATAAACCACACAAAAGGAAATAGTGGCAAATGTAGCATTAATCTCACTGGAATAAATGTGAGATGAAAACTCCCCTATGAGAATTCGGCAGCCTAACGTGCCACTTAAAACATCCAAATATGGATTGATGAGATCAAATAGTTTTTATCACCATATTAAAATAAATCGTATAGAAAGAGGAATATAAAATAACATCCCCCAACATAATAATGAAGAGTTTAATGTAAATGACATAAAAGAGAGTACTTAAAAATAATGAGAGAGGTAGGATCCCTTTCCTCGAGTCCAACTTGTCTTGTTCATTTCATTATATTTCTAAATAATAAGCTTTTTTAAATTTATAATTACATAATAACATCCTTTAAAGATTATTATTTAATTAATATCACATATTTTCATGTTATAATAATTATATTTTTATTTTAGTTCATATCAGACGTTTTTGTCGGTGTTCGGAACATGAGTCCAAAATGAACATGTTTGAGAAGAATTGTCCATGTAGTAAAACATAAATCATCTCCATAATAGTATTAATGATTTTAATATCATATATATAGAGTATATATTCAGTTTATACAATTCCATAACATTTGGAGATAACAAGAAAAGAAATTCGCAGTTCATGGAGACGGTAGGCTGTACTTACGCATGAACGATACATCAATTTTTTATCATATTAATAGAGTTAAAAATAATTGAGGGAGATATATATATATATATATTATAATTACATAATGATATTAAACATTTATATATAATACATACCATATATATCCAATTCATATATGTACTTATAATATTACATAACATTTGGACATGAGAAATGAAAGGCACCGTTCATGGAGACGGTAATCCGTACGTACGCATGAACGCTACATTCATATCTATTTCATACTTTAGTTGAATTAAAAAATAATGATACCTAGATATATTATAATTACATTATAATATCATATAAAAAATCATTAACTCCATCCTATATATGTCTGACATTTGGCATTAATAAATCAAATCACTTTGAGGGGGCGGGGTCCGCACTTCCTAAAATGTAGATATCGTGTTTACCCATAATGGAATCCATAATGGTATGGAATAAATGAAAAATAATGAAGAATAAGAAAAAAATAGACATAAAATATATCATATATAAATATAGTGACATCATAATGGCCACCATGAAAGGTGTTAGAAGAATATTGAACAATCATCGTTTCGTGAGGCAGAAATTCGCCATCCACAGAAACAGTATGTTATTTAACCATTAAAAGTTGGTGTGTGTATGTGTAGCTCGAATCCATCTCATAACAACATCCAAGTATATAGATGATACTGGTTTTGTAACAAATTAATGTAATAAAAAGAGTTTAGGGGTTGGAAAATAAAAATACAACAAATGAACATAAGAGAAAGCAATACCTTTAAAAGAGTTACTCTTTTTGTTTTGAGTACAACGGATTTATTGGAAAGGATTCTAACCAATATGTGGCCTCTATGATGAGGAGAGATATTTGGAGAGAGGAAATGGGTAGGGTTTGGCTAAGCCAAATTCTTGAGGTGTGTGGGAAAAGAGGTAGAGTTGGATGCCTTTTATAAAAGGAGAGGAGGGGCTCTTTTGAAAATCCTGAAAGTTAAATTATTATGAAATTCCCTTTCAGATTTTTGAAGTCTCACAAAGATATATTTCTAGGATAAGATGATAATGGTTCTCAATATACTCATCCAATAGTTTTTGGAAAGTGTATATTTTATATTTTACATTATCTTTTCATTTTATTTAAACTGTTTATTTAAGAGCTAATCATTGTATCGCCATGATTTCATAAATAAATTAATTTCATTAATGTCAAAAAATTATAAAAAGATATCATGATATAGTAAATAATTTTAGTGTTCTAACTAATATTTATAGTCAAAATTATGACTTTTATAACCCCTTGTATAAATTGTTTTAGTAAAACAATACATGTTTGTGTCATTTTCACCTTTACATTAAATAGAAGGCATTAAAGTCATTATCTCACCCAAGTGGAAACATGGGGTCCCAAAAATCGACCCATGGGTTCTAATGGTCGTCCATAACTCATCCAATAGGGTTAGGACAAGTGTCATGGTGATTTCCTATTTTTATAATATCATTTTTACCTTAAATTACACTAATTACCTCTAATCGCGATTAATGAAAAAAAGTTACTATTCACCACAAAATTATTTTCATCACATTGAAGAACGTTTTACATACTAATGACTAGAATGTATGTTGGATTATCGAAATTAAATACAAATTAGTGGTAAACTTTCATTTAAACAAAAAAAAACAGTTTTTTTGACATCCACTTAGTGGTTTCACTATTCATCAAAAATTAATGTTTTTCAGAAAATTACCAAAATTTCACTCTAAGATATATTTGATATTCCGAATTCAAAAATGATGTCTATTTTACCTAATTCAAATCATACAAGTATCATTAATTAATTTAATAATTAATTCCCATTGTCAAAACAAATAGCATGTTTTTGGGAAAAAACATTTATCAAAAGATTAACATTTCATTATGTAAAACTTCGAAGTGAAATTAATTCCAAAGTCCACCATTGGATTAAATGGTAAAAATATATTAAAATTTCACCTTAAAAATTTTCAAAAGTTAATCTAATCATATAAAAAAATTGTATTAAAAAGTTGTTTTGAATTAAAATACATCATTTTTCACTTACTCATTAAAATTGAACTTTATCGGAAAAATAAAAAAACATACACAAAGTGAATTTTGATGTCCCAATTCTAAAGAGGTATTTTATTTGGTCCAATAAAATGTATAAGAGTGATCAAAAGTATTTTTAAAGAGGGTTCGCCATCAAAAGGATATAAATCGACATTTTAGTGATTTTTAAAGTATTTATGCTTAAAATTGAACTCTTTTCTTATTTTAAGCCTTTATATTTTATTGGATAAATGTAAAAACAATTAACAAACATATATAATCACATTTTAGTTTTTCCTATTCATTCTCATCAATACAACGACTACGTGTGAACTACCATTTGAAATAATATTATAATATTATTGGTGTGCATTATAAGATTTCAACAAAACTCGTTGTTGCGTATTTGGTACGAAACCTAACATAGAATCCACTTCAAACTAATATTAATATTTTATTCACAAATATTAACAAAAATAAGTAATATTTTTTATTTAACTTGGATGTTAAATCCTTCCCCCCTTTTGGAAATTGCATCCTTGCAATTTTAAATTTGTGCTTGGAACCTTCATTGAAAGTCCCACATCGGAAAAGAAGTAAATTGAACAATCACTTTAAAATAAAGAATGAGAAGTAAAAAAGGTCACCCGAGTTAACCCGTACTAGGATTTCATGTAGGAAAACATGGATATGGAAGATAAAACAAAGGGTTATGTTCTGATGGATAGTGATAGAAAACATGTTTAGGAGAAAGTTAACCACAAGAAAAACACAAACCTGTGATGGGTTAAACAGTATTTGATTCCCCAGTAGGAAAAGAAAACATAAAACATTTTTGTTTTAAGTTACTTTTCATTGAGTAATTAAATTATGAGTATAACATAAACATAAGGAAACATACCTACTTGTCATGTTGACGTTCAACTCTTAATTGATTTCTTACAGAAACTCATATTTTCTCCAAAAGACGAGTATTTAGGAAGACTTGTTCACAATAAGAGTATTATAACCAACTTCTAGAGAATCACCTAATCCACAAAAATGAACTATATATTTCCCATGTCTTTAGACCTTAACCAAAACGAAAAATTTTAGCACAAGATCAGAGAATACCAAAAATGTATACTCCTTTATAAAATGAAAATCTATTCTTAATCTCCAAAATTTGTCCAACAAAACCCAAAGATCAACAATGACTATTTGACAAACAACGGTCCATAAAATCTTCAAAGTAAACCAAACAATGATTGAAACCCAAATCTCTGAATGATTTAATCACAGAGTCTTCCAAAATAAATCAAAACATTTATCTCCAAATACCATCAGCTTCTCTTAATGTCTCATATTGAAAAGTAACTAACCTAATCACATATAGTCCATGATAGGTTAATCATTTCCAAAGATAACCCAAAATAGACTTACTATGGATTAATCAAATCATCTAACTAAAAATAATTATTCAAAATAAACAGGGACTTCATGTAGTCCAGTGGTAGGAAATAAATACCAGTTGCACTTTGGTTGTGGGTTTGATTCCCGCAGCTCCATCCGACGTGATGGGGTGTCACACGATCTGCGTGTTGTCCTTTTTCCAAAACTATATAAACCTTAAAAAATTCCCCAAAAAAAGATAAATCATCAAAAATAACAATACAATATTTTAACCTCAATTTTAACGCATGCCTTTAATTTTGCAGCATAACATATAGTAACCCATAATTACCTCAAATGTAAGTATCATATAAACGCAAATGGTTTCCTTTATAATTATTACCTGAACTTCCATATCGAGTGGGTTCTCTCATACATGAGGCATTAGAGAACTCATCAAGGTTCAAATGGTGAATCATGACTCCTTGATAGTTGGTTTAGAATAACCATGATATTCCTCATTGGATCACCCATTTCATCTATTTTCTTAAAGAAAGAACCTCCACAGTTTCCTTCAAACACATTGTCACTTTGGTTCCTGCTAGGTCTATCCATTTAATAAAACCAAAATGGGGCGTGTGAGTATATCAACAAAATCATCCTGTAATAAAGAGGAAGATAAAAACTATGTTATACTTATCCAACTTATCTCAAACTCATTCTAACAACAAATACTCTATCAAATATACTACCCATTGTGGTTATACAAAACTTGTCACTTATGCTTACACAACACTCTAACCTCTAAAGTTATATAAACCTACCTCTGATACCAACTATGAGGCCCCGGCATTAAACCTCACTTAATATTGAATTAAATTAATAATTCACATTGAGGATCTTTTCAGGTTTAGAGTTTTAGAGAATTCAGACATAAATCATGCATTACATCCCACTTTTAAACAAGGTGGTTACATAAAATATAGTATTCTTTTTTCCCATTAACGAAAACACTTCTAAAATAAAACATGGAATATTTCTTGACACGGCCTTGACACTATCATCACATCATGTACATTTACCTTGACCTGTGAAAAACATTTCAAAAACTTGGGATGAGTATAAAAAGCTCATTAAGCGCTACACAATGAAGGAAAAGTGTTAGTTTTTCAAAAAATTAATTAAACCATGAATACTTTATCAAAGTAATACTTTTCACATTTAAGAATTAGTAAAAACACTTCCCTAGATAAAAGATCATTACATACCATGTTGTAACCAAAATATTACCATAAAACCCATATAAAGAACATATAACATATAATGGTAACTTTGGACATAATCATACTTAAATGGAAAAATCATACGATCGACTTCCACACATATAACTACATAGAATAGCCATACGGCCGACTTCCATACCCAATGCATTAGAGGGTATAACGTAACCACTAGTCCTGGTATTCACGGAACCACCCTTCATATGGTTTATCACGTAACCACCCATCAAATGTCCAAGTAACATTATAAAATCATAACACATAAAAAATTATAAAGGAATGAAAACATTCCCACATTTCAAGCATAATATATCACTCAAATATATTAACATAATAAATCCATTATCAAAACCCTTTCCAATAACAAAATATATAAAAGAGTATGTGGTATTTATTTACTTTTAAAAATCATTACGGCTTGTTTCAGAAGCCAAAGATCAAATAATACTGGCGGTGGCCGAAATGTCATTGTCACCGTGTACGTTAAAAAAACATACGTTTTGTCGATTAGTAAAACGCTTCATATATAAACGATTCCCTTTGAATAAAAGTATATGTAGAAGGTTTTTATACAGCATATAAATTAATGTCTTGTATTAGAGAAAAATATGCCATAATGAAAGGAGATCGAGACGAATTCCCACACATTGACAACATCCTTAGATTAAGGATAAATCAATTTCATCATTCTGTGTGAAAAATATAAATACACCAAATATAAAAGGATATTAAGGGTAAAAAAATCAGAGATCAACCAAAAATATTCATTGTACAACATAATCGATAAGTAGAGGTTTAACCCAATGAATTGAAATTGGGATAAAATGTTCCCTTACAGAAATTCGACAGCCTTACGGTGTCCTTATAAAATTTATAAAATGAGATGATTAAAGATAAAAAAAGGTATCTCATCACATGGAAATATAATTTACATCAATAAGGATATATAAGAACATATCCCAACATAATAATATGTAAATTAAAAGACATAACAAAAAGACGTGTTTTAAAAATAGGAGGGTGAAAGGTTCCCTTACAGATTTGGGTAACTTTCAAAACGTACACCCCATGAAAAAAAGTTCATACAATGAAGTTGTAAATATCCATAGATTAGACAATATTACAATAATAATACATTAATGGGATGTAAATAATCCACAAAAAAAGAAATAGTTGCAAATGTAGCATGAATATCACGGGAATAAAAGTGAGATGAAAAATCCCCTTATTAGAATTCGGCAGCCTAACAGCGCCACATAAAACATTCAAATATGGATTGATGAGATCAAATAGGTATTCTCATCATATTAAAATAAAAATTACAGCAGGAGGAATATAAAAGAACATCCCCCAACATAAGATGGAGGTGCTTAATGTAAATGATATAAAAGAGAGTACTTAAAAAAAAAGAGAGGTAGGATCCCTTACCTCGAGTCCAACTCATCTTGTTCGTTTCATTATATTTATGAATAATAAGCTTTTTTCAATTTATAATTACCTAAGAACATACATTAAAGATTATTATTCAATTAATTATACATATTATCATGTTATAATAATTATATTATTATTTTAGTTCATATTAGACGTTTTTGTCGATGTTTGGTACATGTGTCAAAAATGAACTTGTTTGAGAAGAATTGTCCATGTAGTAAAAATTACATCACATCCATAATAGTATTAATGATTTTAATATCATATATATCCAGTATATATTAATTTTATACTATTCCATAACATTTGGAGATAAAAAGAAATGAAATTCACTGTTTATGTAGATGGTAGGCCGCACATAGACATGAACGCTACTTTCGATTTTTTATCATATTAATGGAGACGGTAATCCGTACGTACGCATTAACACTACTTTCATTTCAATTTCATACATTAATGGAATTAAAACATAATTATACATAGATATATTATAATTATAGTATAATATCATATATAAAATAATTGACTCAATCCTTTATACGTCCCCCATATGGAATTAACGAATCAAATCACTTTGAGGGGGTTGTAGTCCGCACTTCCTAAAATGAAGATATCGCATTTACCCATAATTGAATCTATAAAGGTATGTAATAAATGAAAAATAAAGACGCATAAGAAAAACATGAGCACAAAATATATCATATATAAATACAGCGACATCATAATGGCCACCATGAAAGGTCGTAGATGAATATTGAGCAACCATCGTTTCGTGAGGCAGAAATTCACTATCCACGGAAATAGTATGTTCTTTAACCATTAGATGTAGGTGTGTGTAAGTGTAGCTCGAATACATCTCATAAAAATATCCTAGTATATAGAAGATACTGGTGTTGTTACAATATAATGGAAGAAAATGATTTTAGGGGGTTGTAGAAGCAAAATAAAATAAATGAACATAAGAGAAAGCATTACATTTAAAAGAGTAACTCTTTTTGATTTGAGCCCAAATGCTTCCCTGGAAAAGCATCTGCCCAATGTGAGGCCTCTATGATAATTATAAGGATGTGGAGAGAGGAAATGGGTAGGGGTGGGCCGAGCCAAAGGATTGAGGTGTGTTAGAATAGAGGTAGAGTTGGGGGCCTTTTATAAGAGGAGAGGAGGGGATCTTTTGGAAATCATGAATGTTATATTATTATGCAATGACCTTTCAGATTTTTGAGGTCCCACAAAGATATATTTCGAGGATAAGATTATAAGGGTTCGAAATATACTCATCCAATAGTTTTTGGACAAGTTTATGTCTTATAATTTAAATTATCTTTTCATTTTATTTAAACCATTTATTTAGGAGGTAATCGTTGTATCATCATGATGTCAAAAATAAATTAATTTATTTAATGTCTAAAAATTAATAAAAAAATATAAATATATAGGAACCCTTTTTCTCTTTCTAATTTATTTTTATAGTAAAAAATAGTACTTGTATAACCCCTTGTAAAAATTATTTTAGTAAAACAATACATGTTTGTGTCATTTTCACCATTACTTTAAATAAAAGGCATTAAAGTCATTATCTCACACAAGTGGCTACATGCGGTGCCAAAAATCAACCCATGGGTTGTAATGGTCCGCCATAACTCATCCAATAGGTTCAGGAAAAGTGTCATGGTGATTTCATATTTTTATAATATCATTTTTACATAAAATAACACTAATTACCTCTAATCGAGATTAATGAAAAAAGTTACTAATCACCAAAAAATTATTTTCCCTCCGTTGAACCACGTTTTACATACTAATGACAACCATGTATGTAGGATTTTCGAAATTCAATACACATTATTGGTAAACATTCATTTAAACTAAAAAATCAGTTTGCATGACTACCACATAATGGTTTCAATATTCATAAAAAATTGATGTTTTTCAGAAAATAACAAAAAATTCACTCTAATTTGTATTCGATATTTCGAATTCAAAAAAGATATCTATTTTACATAATTTAATTCATATAAGTAGCCTTAATTAATTTTATAATTAATTTCCGTTGTCAAAACAAATAGCGTGTTTTTAGGAATCAATATTTATCAAATGATTGACATTTCTTTATGTCGTATTTCAAAGTGAAATTAATTCCAAAGTCCACCATTGGATTAAATGGTAAAAATATATTATAATTTCACCATAAAACCTATTCAAATGATAATCTAATAATATAAATAAATTAGATTAAAAATTGGTTTTGAATTAAAATACAACATTTTTTACTTATTCATTAAAAATGAACATTATCTGAAAAATAGAAAAACATACACAAAGTGATTTTTGATGTCCCAATTCTAAATAAAGATTTTATTTGGTCCAATTAAATGTATAAGAATGGCCAAAAGTTTTTTTAAATAGGGTTCGCCATCAAAAGGTGATAAATCGATATTTTAGTGAATATTAGAGTATTTATACTTAAAATTGAAATCATTTCTTATTTTAAGCCTTTGTATTTTATTGGATAAATGTAAAAACATTTAACCAACACATATAATAACATTTTAGTTATTCCCATTCATTATCATCAATAAAACGACTACGTGTGGGTACCATTTGAAATAATATTATTATATTATTGGTGTGCATTGTATGATTTCAATTAAACTCATTTGTTGCGTATTGGGTACGACAAAGAACATAGCATCCCCTTTAAATAAATATTAATATTTTATTCACAAATATTAATAAAAAAAGGTAATATTCTTTATTTACCTGGGATGTTGCAGCGAAATTAAACTAAACATAACCACAATATGAGCTGAGACAAAATAATGTGAAGCACCTATAACAAATAATGTATATACAAGCATGGATGATAAAAAGATCATAACTATAACTATCTATAGTCTATCCTCACCTCCTCCATGTGAATACTAAACTGTCTGATGGTTTCCATACGCTTTACATAAGAGTTTGGTTTGAATTTTGGGGGCTACACTACCATACAGATATGGATGCTCTCGCCTTCGAGTAACACATTTTTCACTTCCTTTATTATGACTAGAAAAACACCAACTGCATTAATGATATGGGGTAACCAACACCATTCCACAATGAAGAATCATGCATAGAATTCCATCATTTCCCACCTATCAATTGTCCCTATCATCAAAATCCACTAAATGATTTATTCAAGGAGAAATGAAACATTACAAGTCAACCTAAAAAAGATGATCAAAAGAAGAAAAACACTATGGGTGTCTAAAATGGTGGAGATTCAGGGAATACCCTCAAATTATATTGATCCACACCTGGTTAATGCTATTGATTTCAGAAAAAATAATGTCCTAGAACTAGAAGAGTTGAGCGATGACAACTAGTTTTTTAATTTGTTAACCTCTCGCCAGGTGTGGACCACATTGGTGTTGTTTTTGAAGTTCTCTTGACACATTCTAATGATATATTCAATTGACCATGGGATAAAACCATGGAAATTTAATGAAATCAAAAAACATATAGCATTATTTTCCACTTCTAAAATAGCCTGGATTTGCTGCTGAAAAACACTAAGGCTTGTAATCTTGGTCATGGCCTCTACATGTAGAGATGTATCGTGTCCATGCTGAATGGAAAATATTAGGATGACTAATCCATTATTGTCATGAACAACATCCCCACAATTCATTAATCTTGAGACACTGGATCCATCTATGTTATGATTCAAGCCCCTTGGAGGAGGTATCCAACTAAACCATTCTCCTGTAGATAGATTACCTCTAGGAAGATTAACATTGTATGAATTCTTAAAACTCTATTGTGATGGATCCTCCCTCCAGAAGCCAATATCCCTACATGAATCATTTAGTAGGATATCATGTAGATGAAAAATATTAGGCATGTTGAGGACACACCCACATGATAGGGTCCCTACAAAACCTCTAAAAATACCCTATTCTATCATATTTTATCACTCAATGGGTGGCTGTGTACACTAAACAATCATGTTCCCCATACTACAACACATATAGGAGAAAACGCGAAAAATACCATGAGAGGATGGTTCTGTATTCTAAACAATCTATCCTACACCTCCCTATTGAATGATATAAAAATGATGCTTCCTTCCATTGGACATCACACCACTGGATCACCCAACTAGAAATGCATTCCCACCACCAGGTACCTCAATAATGTTTCCCTCCCAAATAATGGCTTGATCCATAACTACAAAAACTATTTTTTAACATAACATACTCCCATGGGACATAATATCATGTTTAATTCCATCGAAAACACGTCTTTCCATAGTATTCTTATCCCCTGTCCAATATAGATCAAAACATTAAATTATAGGAAACAACTATGGTATTCCAAAACTTTATTTAGCACCTAGTTCAACTTTCTAAACCATGTATCCCTAACCTACATCATTTTCTATGAATTTAAATTTTCATGAATTATTTCTTATCAATGTTTCCATGAAATTTGATAATCCTACTAGGTCTTAAAAAGAATATCCTACCTTCTCTTCTCCTTCCCTTGCAACATGTAAGCCTCCAACATGATATTATTATTAGGAAGAGTCTCTAATTGGACTTGAGGGAACACTATACCCTATTTAATAGATTATACAACAATAGATATCATATTAAATATGTAAAACTATAGCCAATGAACTAACAAATTCCTTACATGCAATTTTCCAATCAAGGAAGAACTTAAAAAAAGGAAAATATGCAATGTTGCGCTAAAAGTTCCAAAAGTGAATGAAACAATAAATAATGTCTAATAGAAACATCCACAACAAATGGTCTTCACTCCTTGTTTTATTCCTTGTCCATTCTCATCCAAGAACAACTCAACTCCCAATCACATGTACTGTTAACATATTTTTTACACCACTAATGACATCTTCACAGGTACCCAATGACTGCTCGAGTAGGGTATGAGTAATAATTAGTTGGCCATCACCAAAAAAATTTAGAAATAACACTATCAAAATAGATAGTGAATACATGTAATAAATATATTTCAATAAGAAGAAATGAAAAATCAGGCTCCACTAGTTAACAATATTCACCATGGCAACATTCATAATTTATTTCATTCAATCATGTAAACCATTTCAGTCACTTCATCAATGTGATATGAAATTTCATCATTTTATCATCTTATTAAGCTGATATATTATCTTACATAATTGAATAAGTCATGTTACTTTTCTCACTATGGATAAATAGTTCATAACATAGACATCAAACTCACCATAGAGTATGAGTCTAGGCAATCTCATCAAATGAAACGATTAGGGTCATAGACGATCAAATATGACACTTTAACAGAGTCATTCTTGTGGATTGTTTTATAGAATCAGTCCATCTTGATTCATGGGGGGTGCCTTAGTCCAATATCCCACTAATAAAAATGTAATTTCTACATTATTTTTCATCCAATTAAAACATATACAAAATAACATGCCATGATTAATCATTACATGTAAAATTCACAATTCATATTCTATATAACACTTTATAAAATAAATTCACCTTAAACAAATAAAACAATTATGAGAAACATTACATATAACATTTAACCAAATTTTATTTCATATCGCATTCCATTTCATATATTCAATAATTTCTTTAAATTATCATATTTCACAATTTTCATCATTTAATTTGTATTATCCCATTCATTGCATTCAATTTCAATCTCACGTAACATTACAATCATTGAAATTATTATATTAAACACTTTTTTCATTGTTCTAAACAATTACATATTTCATTATAAAATTATATTCACAAATATCAATAATCGTTTTTCATTCTCAACTAACATGTCATCATGTTAATATTGGGACCTACTTTATCACAAGTCATCTCCATTGTTAAAATTACAATTATCCTTGGTCATGAATATTTTCACACCCCATTGGCGGCAGTATACTGTTTTATCTAATGTTTACTCAAACCATGCGGATCTTGAGATGATCAATTCATCATTTATACCACCATTTTAAAAATTCTATTAAATGGAATCTAATGAACCACAATAGAGAACCATTAAAACAATCACACGTCATGAAATAAACATCAAGAACATGGAATATTACTTGAAGACGACCTTCTATGAAACCATACATGAATGCAGGATTAAACATATCCTTATATTAGGATAAATTCACCCTTTGATGCCACATTAAATGTTCAACTGGAAATGAGGTGTGTAGTGATTTTGAAGAAGAAGAATGAAACCACAATCCCTAATCCAGAAAAGAGATGAGTGTGGACCATAATACATAACCAAACATTCAATCCACTAATAATGAAACACCGAATATTGTAGAAAATAAGAAGATTGATCATTTGAAATATCTGGGTTTTAAGATTCATCGCTAGGGCTATAATAAGAAAAATAAAGAAGAAATTAAATTGAGGAACTTAAAATCCTGAGAATTAAAATGGTAAAATACCAATATTAATGAGTTTAATGGTTTTTCAACATTGTTTTGCAATCCATGAACCAAATTTTGTCTTCCTCTATTATAGAGGTGTTGAGTCAGACCATTTTCTTGAGGAGCACTACCTGATTTGAAAAACCATGATCAAACTATGCATGATGCCTCTATCTAAGACTCTATGGTTTATCCTCCCCTCATTCATGGTTTACTGAACTATGAACTCATTGCTATTATATGAAATGGTTTGGGTTCATGGCTCTACCTAAAATAAAAAACCTAAATCATGCATTGGATTTCCAAATTCTCCATACTATAATTTTTTGATCTGCAAAACTACCTGGAGTTTCAACATTCATCGACAATACATTCCCTTGACAACAATAAAAAGACTAAGACAAATAAATAAAAAAGCACATTCATTGAGAAAATAAGGTATCTTACACATCTAGAGGGAATCATACCTTGATTAATATAATATGATGAAAAAAATAGATCAATTTTATGATTCTTCTAAAAATAAATAATTTATCCTCAGGTAATTTGTTAATGGATTAGATTATTTATAAATAATATCATATGATCTAGTAATATTGTTCTGGGGTATTATCCCTATTATAATTTTTATGTGATTCCATTGATCATGTGGTTTATAGACATGTAAATCATGGATTGACCATTGATTATGTCTTAAAATAGATGTTGGGAATGATCCATGGAATACTTCTATTGAACCCGGATACTATAAGTTGTAACTGTGCATTCATATATTATTAATAATTGAATAAATATAAATTATTCTTTTACAAATTTTTAATTTAGTTTTCAATTTCAGATGAATCATTTTTTAATCTAAATTTATTGATATACTTATTACTCTTTTGTTTCAAATTAATATATAAAATTGATTTTTTTGAATGAAATTAATTATAAAATATCATCTGGATGTGATAATGAAACTAGTCCAATAACAGAACAATAACCTATATGTAACACATATGTAGAAGTGGTGTTCTATTGTTCTATTAACTAATAATTAATTCAAAATTAATAAAAACAAAAAATCATTTATTACACATTGTATCATTAATTTTACACCTCATGTTGATGGGGATATTCTTGCACACAGTCAACCACATTAAATGAAGTGTAACTTCCAGACACGGTGTGTAATATTTTAGTCATAGATGAGTGATGTATCTTCATATACAGCCTTTATAACTGGTGATTGTGTAACTCATAGACAACACTTCATCTATCCCATGTGCACTTCATGAACTCTACAAATTTATATTCGATGTTTTAAATTCCAAGTCCCTTAGTGCATATCTCAGATAGATTGTGATAAAAGTCCATGTTTTGTAGTGGGAATGCACATGAAATTCATTTTATCAAATTTATGAAAAATGAAAAGGCATTTTAGTATAATATGAAAACCATATAAACTTGTTTTTGTGTTTCTTCATTATAGTGATTGGACATTCCATGTGGTGAGTTCTAATATATAAAAATGAAAATTAAATTTTTGTGTAGTGTTTGAATGTTTATATAAAGTATCAGTCATATTATAGTTATTTTTGTACATATATTTTAGCATACCATATCAAAAAAGTATTAGGTAATAATTGTAATCATTATGTTGATAGTAATGGTCAAAAATGTATATGATAATTTGGGTATAACCTATCTCTCATGAGTAAACAGTATATGAGTATAATATGTATTGTGTTGTTATGATGGGTACTCATTGTGTTGCCTCCATGGTACATTTTTTTACATATTTAATTTGAAATTAACTTATTTAATTTTTATAAAAAATTTGAGGGAAGGGAATCTAATTGAAATTTAAATGTGACTTATGATAAAATAATTGATAAATTATTTAATTAAATTAGTTGATTCAATCATGATATATCATTATAATGAATTACTATAATTGAATACTAATTTTATTAAATTCATAAACCATTTCGTGCATGTTGATAATCGTCCTCCTAGACCAGACCATTCCATGTGAATGGTTTCGTAATTTTTTTTATCAAATTGATTTTTTTGCATGTCTGCCATCTCCCTTCTTAGTTATGGGTTTTCATGAATATTTTATAAATTTTTAAACAATTTCCCACACATCTGGGTGAATAAAATCATATGTAACGAATGATGATTCCATGTTATTAGTGGAAGTTCTTTTCTGGAGCTGAGACGATACAATTATAAAAGATTCACATTGGTGGATAAATTGAAAATGGAAACATGAACCATAAGTGGTACAAGGTTTTCCCATCTTTCAATGATTATAATTTCATCCACAAATAAAATAATCATTAGTAAAATATATGTGAAATTTATCATTTTGTTTTCAAACAATCCAATCATACATCTTAAGTTTTGTTTTCTAAAATTTACTTTCATCCTAGGTACTAATTTTCTTCTTATGGGAAAATTACTCAATAATATATTTCTGATGTTTTTCATCAAAAATATCTCCAACCAAATGTAGAAAAATGGAAATTTGAAAACCCAAAAATCTAGTAGTTTGTTTAGAATAATCATTGAAAATGTGTCATTGGTGATTTAGATCATCTGATTAGAAGAATAATTTCATTAAAAATATAAAATCAAAATCTATCAATTTTATGACAATTCGAACCTATGAATCATGATGAGGTTTTAGGTGTAGAGGTTTTGAATAATGAAATTAAATTTGAGGTCAACGAGTTTTATAGGAAAAATGTTTTGATATTGGTTGAACTTATTAATCATACTTCTATAGTTGTAGTAAAATGGTTTTTCAAGAAACAATTTGATGAAAATGATAAAAAAAGGTTAGAAATAAATCTAAACCTATGACTAAAAGTTATAATCAACAAAAAGGAATAACCTATTGAGAGAAATAAGAATTGTTAGAAAGATGTGTACTTATTCTTACACTTATATCTTTTTCAACATTCATACATTTTAAAATATTCCAAATAGATGTAATGTGTTCATTCCATAAGGGATATGTTCAGTTTAATGTTTCTGTATAACAACCAACCGATGATACAGAAAATTCATAAAATGTTTAAAAACATAAATACTTTTTATGGACTTAAGAAGACCACCATAGCTTGATATAATAAGTTAACTATATTTTTTTAGAAAACAAAATTGTTATGGAACCAACAAATCAAACTTCTTTTTCATAAATGATGTTAATATAAACATTATAAATGTTCAAATATTTTTAGATGATATTATATTTTGTTCAAATCAAAATTGTTAATAGATTTATTCGAGGATCATTGAAATCAATGATGGAAATGGGTATGATGGGTGAGATTACAAACATTATAGGTTTAAAAATTTCTGGAAAACTAGATGGATATTTTATATGTCAACATTAGTAAAAAAAATTATTTGTAATAAATTTAGGTATGACAACAGTAAAAGTAGTATTACTCCCATTGGATCCCCCAATATATTATGTCATTATAAATTAGTGAAAACGGTTGATCAAAAGTCTATTAGAGCTGTGATTGTTTGTTTACATTATTCAACAACTAGTCGTCTAGATTTTATTTTTTCAATATTATTATATTCTAGATATCAAACCAATCAAAAATAATCTCACCCAAAATATTTAAACTAAAAATTCATTATCATAAGGCATCAATGGAATTATGGTTAATCTATTATTCTTGAAATTATTTTGTAATTTCTTTTTATGGATAGAAATATAGATGTATATACTCAATTAAAAGATGGGTTGAATTGAATGTTTAAGAAATTATTTCTTAACTTCATGAAAATATACTTTTAAAAGATTTAAACAATATGAATTCTCTAACCATATTTGGGTCATAAAAATGTTTATCTTAATGAAACTGAATCTTGTATATCTTAGGGACATAAGCTACCTTAAAATGTTTAGAATCATAATATTCAGAGTATATTAGAATAAGAATGTAAAATATTCATATATATTCTATAAATAACAAAATACATCAGATATAAATCATTATAACTATAAAAGTTTACAAGTACGAAATATTTTAACCCAAATAGACGGGTATCCAACAACAATGAAAATTGAAACTTGATTTATAAATTCATGATGGTTTTTCTTACCCACCAGAGGGAAAGCACTCGATTATAATACCAGAGTATGTGTAACACCCCAAGCATCCACGGTATTTTTTCCTTAGAATAATGCAACAACATGTGTTGTAATCAACCTCGAGTTCTAACACACCACAACTAATAAAACTAGCCGTTATTAATAGTAATAACCACCTTTTGAAATTTCATAAATCTTATTTATCAAAATGGTCTTCATTTTTGGATTCGGAATATCGAAATTAGCCTAGGGTGAATTTTTGGTATTTTTCTGAAAAACATCATTTTTTATGAATAGTGAAACCACTAAGTGGTAGTTAAAAAAACTAATATTTTCATAAAAAATAATTTTACCACTTTTGTGACCTAAATATCCAAAATCCTAGAGACACAGATGATATGAGTATGTAAAATGTAGTTCAATGGGAGTAAAATAATTTTTGGTAAATAGAAACATTTTACATTTATTTACCACGGTTAAAAGTAAAAAGTGTAATTAAAGGTATGAATGATATTTTTTTTACCCTGACACTTGTCTTTATTCTATTGGATAAGCACAATTCAACCAAAAACAACCTTAGGAATAAAATATGAACCTCTTTGGTCTACTTGGATTTGATTAGGACATTTATTATTATTTAATTCAAAGAAGAGTTAAAAGAGTTAAAATCTAAAATTAATAACTAAAACATTTTTAATATAGGGTGTTGCATAAGATAAATTCGATTATAAATATTAATTAGAAATAAACAAATATTTAATACATAATTATATTTTATTTATAATTTTTAGACATTAAATAATTTAATTTATTTATGACATAATGGTGATACATTAATTACCATAATAGTGCAAATTTAAGATAATTGATATTATAAATACCCAACTAAATATAATTTGAGACTTTTTATAAATTCCACTAATTTGATTGGTTAATATGAAATTTTATAATTTATTTAAGTAACTTTTTTTCGAATTAATCATTTTGTTATGATTTTCAAAAAAGTAAATTTTCTAAATAGTGTCAAAATTGACATAAAAGAGTTTTTAAAACAAATATTATATTATTAATTGATATTATATTCCTAAAAATGTAAGGATCAGACAAAAGGGTTAAATATTATTATATATGACATTAATAAACCACTTGAGGTTCTCTTGGATGTTTATAGTATGTTTATTAACCATATAATATAAAAATACAAAGAGACATAGTAAAAGTGAAACTAATTAACTATGAGTTAATACTTAATGATACGATTAATTTAGTGACCCAATTCTATCTAAATCATATTGGTTGAGTTGTTTTCAACCCATTCCCACCTTATCCACGAAATAAATAACTTTTAAGCCATTATAAACTGAATATGAATTTATTAAAAAATAATATTTCTATTTTTTCCTAAGGTTCCCATCACCCCTCTTATAAAAGGGAACCCCCACTTCTCTCAATCTCACATCTTCAATGAAATTTGTCTTGTCCATCCTCGGCCCAATTACCCTCTCAACATATCCCCCTTCTTCCTAGAAGCCCTCCTTTAGTCAGGAAGCCATCCTAAGGAGTCCTTTTGATCAAATCAAAAGGAAGAACCCGAAGAAAAGGTAACGTTTCACCACCCTCTTTCAAGTTCCTTTATTCTTCCACTTTTTCTTTGTTTATTATTTCCATTCTAAAATAATAACACTAGTATCTTATATATAATGTGATGTTATTATAAATATGTAACAACCATATTCAGTATTATAAATATCATTTGAATGACATGTCACCATACGTGCGTACGTACGGCTTACCGTCTCCACATCATGGTGTAATTGTTATTCAATACATTATTATTTGTATTGTTAAATAATGATTATAAATGATGTAAATAACTAACATTAAATTATAATTATTCTGTATATATTATATACCAATCAATTATATTTTAATATCAAATGAATGATATTGTGGCTCCTGCGTACGTACGGAATACCTGCTCCACGATCACGATAGGATTCATTCCCCATCGTATCCATTCATGAATAATTTCCTTTTGATGGTTAAAAATAATGTTTATAGATATAATATCATTCTGAATATGAATATGATACAAAAAATCCATTACAATCAATTCTTACGTAACCAATCATATTAGCAGAACGAATCGGTTATCACCCCAAACGACGATAATATTAAGATAGTATAAATAAAGCAATGTTAGCAGATCATATATGATATCATATTGATGTATATGATTACTGTATAATTTAATAACAATGTTTTAACTATTATACAGGACGATAACATACCATCTACTAAGTAAAAGTACAAGGTAAGGGTTTACGTCAAAATCTCTTCTTTATCTGAGGTTGTTCAAACGTATTTATCTACTGGGACCTCGTTATCATCCAAATCCCTATTTCATAAAAATGTCTTTCAAAACTTTTTTACTATTCAATATACAATGGCTTAATGTCATTTATACCTTCATACATTTTGGAAAGGTATATTTCTGTCATTTTCCAAACAATGTACTTTTTGACCTTTTCGACAAATTTAAGGTAAGAATGTTTTTTTAACATATAAGGCGGGTGCGGTTATTTTCTGCCGTTATAACTTCGTCGAAGCTTCAGTTACAATCTTATAAGAAGATTTTCAATGTAAATTTATTATTTCATAATTATGTGACTTTTATATGATTTCAAAAATAAGAGAAATTTCCCTCAAATAACATGTCATAAGACTTTAAAATAAAAGAAGTTGATTAAAAATAAACTTTAAAATTTGTAAAGGAAGCTTCTTGGAAATAATGTTTTAAAAATCCATTCATGCCGTATATGTTAAAAAAAACATTCTTCATACTTTTGTCGGAAAAGTCAAAAAGTACCTCGTACGAAAAAAGACAAAAGATTCCTTTCATACATATTACTAAAAACTCACCGAAGGGTAAAAATGGATTTAAAAAATTGTAGGTGGATGGAAATAATATTACATATTGATGAAACATGGATGTGGATGATAAAATACACCCCAGTAAATACTTACGAATAAACAATCTCGGATAAAAATGAGATTGTGATATTTTCTCTTACCTTAGGTCCGACTTGCTTTGTAAGTGTCTGAACCTCCTGTATAATGATTTAAATCATGTTATTGACTTATTCCAGAATCATATTTATTGTTATTATATCATATATGGTCCACTTATGACTTTATATTACCCGTTCTTTTGTAAATTTATGTTAAAGAAGCGTTTTGGGTAAAATCGTCTCATTTGTCGTTCGTGTTTTTAACTTGTAATTTTTCATATGATTACTTAGATCATGATTACTTAATTACAGAATATAAAACATGATTTATATATATAAATTCAGAATATACATATATAATAAATCAGTAAATGGAAAGAAATACACCGTTCATGGAGACGGTAGTCCGTACGTACGCATGAACGCTGTTTTCGTTTCCTTATTGAATTGAATGGAATTAAGTAGATGACATACATATAAATATAAATAATTCCAGTATCATTATTATGTCATATATTTCATTAGAACTTATTATATATACTTTATAATCATTCATGAATGGTTAATCATTGAGAATGAATCTCATCGCGTCGTGGAGACGGTAGTCCGTACGTACGCACGAGTGATGATATCGTTCCCATGGTCGTGGAATTGTGTTGAAGTGTATGTATACTATTTCAGTATCAATATCACTTTATAATAATCATATATAGTTACTCATTAAACCATTATACCGATCCAATTAATGTGGTGGCGGAAAATAGATTACACCACGGCGTGGAGACGGTATTCCGTACGTACGCACGCGCGGTGATTTCCTTTTTTCCGTAGGATGGATAGATGGTGAAATAGGGTTGTTTCATACTTATAATAACATATCAGTATATGAGTGATACTGATGTTATTACTTCATAATGAAACAACCTAAGAAGAAGAAGTGGAAGAAGAAATAAAGATGAAAGAATTGGTAACGGTAATTACCTCTTCTTTGAAGCGCCTCTTTGAGACCTCCTCTTAGGGCACTAAAATTGGTCTTTGAGGAAGACCAGAACCTCTAGGATTATTCTAGGGAAGTGGAGAAGGGATTTTGGCAGAGGTTGGCCGAGCTTGAGTGCTCAAATTGGTGTGAGGAGAAGGGGGAGGAGGTACCCTTTTATAAGGGAGGAGAGGGACACCTTAGGAATTCTTAAAAATATTAATTTATAATAAATCTAACCCCACTTAAAAACCTCCAAAAATGGCTCATATTCGAAGATTAGATGAGATAGGGTTGTAATCTCATCAACCAATCAAATCTAGACATGTTTGGATCTTATTTTAAACCTTATCATTTTGATTTATCCTTATTTAATCTATTTAAGTTTATTTGTGGTAATAAAATTCTAAATTTTAAATTATAACAAATAATTACTTATTTGTTGTGAATTTTCCATAATTGTTTACTTTATAACAATATAGACCATATAAATATAAATTTATAATTTTTAAATATTTTTGTGATTTTTAAACAATTTTATAATATTTTATTTTTGTAAAATAACAATAGTGTCAATTTTGACACTATTCATTTATTTGAATTTAAATAAAATATATACAGAAGATATGTTCGAAATAAAAGCCTTAATATATTAATAAAAGGTCATATGTATCTATAAAATTACTGTATCACATTAAATAGTTCATATAATATTTATTTTATTATTTTTAAAACCATTTATTTGGTTTATCTCTTAATAAAATAATTACCACATTATTTTTGTATAATTATTTAATATACTTATTTGTTGTATAAAAATTTAAAATAAAATTCTATGATGAAGATAAATATATTACCTTTCACAATAATACTTTTACTCGAATTTATCATCTTAAAATCACAATATTTGAATTGTTATATTTATTAAATTATGAAGGTGACAACTTTGGCATCATTTAAAATAAAATAATATAAGTGTCATAATCGCTTTTATAAGGCTCCAAATGGTCAAATATTCGACCATTGGATGCTTATGGTTTACATTTACATGGAAAATAAGTTTTGGTTAGGTATTTGTGCATTTTATGGTCACTAGTAGTTAAAAAAACAATATTCTTTATTTTTCACTAGATAAACAATTTCTGCATCACTATTGTGTCATAATTAATGATAATTATTTAATCCCTAAAAATTATAAATAAATTTATATGATGTAGATAATTTCATTATCTTTCTGGAGACTATTCATTTTTAAAGTTTCATGAAGTTTATCACTAAATTAAAATTAATATACTTAGAAAATTTAAGAGAGTGACATGTTGTCACTTTCTTTGGTTTTAATAATAATTAAGTTATTTTCATGGAAAAATGTCCATTAAATGATTATAATCCTACCCTTAGGTGATATGGGTCGCCTTTTAGTCATCCAATAGGATTTTGACTTTTGTTAGGGTAATTTTAAAATATTATATTTACCCTTAATTACCCGATTTACCTTTAACTATGGTAAATAAAATTTACCGTAGTTACTATTCATAATTCCCAAAAATAAAAAGTAGCTTATTAACATAATTTGGACCCACTGATTCCAAATATGGAATCCATTTTTCCAAATTCAATACACAAAAGATGCAGAAATTAAATTAAAATTAATCCTGTTGTCGAAAGAAAACAGGTTTTTCTTTAAAACATTGCAAAATATTGAATTGATTTAACCTACGAATTCAAGGTAAAATCAATGCTAATGACATACATTATATTAAATGGTAAAAATATATTCTATTTATACTTTAAAACCATTCAATATTATAATTTAACCACATAAGATATTACGATGAAAAAAGTTGTTTTTAATTAAAATATAGCGTGTTTTTACTATTCATTAAAATATGAAAGTTATCGGAAAAATATCAAAACTTTATCTAATGTAAATTTTTATATCCTGATTCAAAAGAAGAATATTATTTTGTCAAATTGAACATATAAACATGTCAAAAACTATATTTAAAGTGGTTGCACCATCAAAAGGCGGTAAAACTGCATTTTTTGAAAAATACTTATTTTACCTGAAAAATTTCTTTTGTTCTTATACCATGTTCTAGAAATGTGTAAGATGAATAATAATGTTATAAAATTCAAAATTTAGTTAATACTATTCATAACGGCTTGTTCATGACAATATTATAATAATATAACATTGTTTATTAGAACTCGATATTGCGTACAACACACGCTATCGAGGAAGGTCGCGATTGCGTGTAATGCAAGCCAAGTCAGGGTTGCGTGTTGTGAAAGAATCCTTCGTTGTTTCGTATAACAGAATCCAACCATATTTCATTTATACATTTAATATATATATATATATACTCAATGTTCCGTAGAATAACTATTATCAAAATTGTGTGTAACACGGTCCAAGAATAGTGTTGCGTACACTACAAGCTAATACGGTGTTGCGTATAGCGCAGGGTAATCTTGGTGTAGAATACAGCATAAGACATTAATGAAATTAAAATAATATTTTTCATAAAATCCCGGGGTGTTACATTCTACCCCCCTTAAAATGAATTTCGCCCTCGAAATTCGTCGGGGTTATAAATGGTTTACTATTTGAAAGTTTCTTTGATAGAAACCCACATCATAAAAAGGAATACCAAAACTTATCTTTAAAAACAAAAGTATGAAACGTAACGGTTACCCAAATAAACTAATCATTGGGTTTCCACATAGGTGAAAATATGGATATGGAAGAGAAATCTAACCATCATGTTCTGATGGAGAGTGGTAGAGAACATGTCTATGGAAAAGCTAGCAATCACAAAGCCATAAATTTGTGATGATCTAGGGTACCATCTGATTCATCGGGTATAAGGGCACTAGGACAACATTTTTGGTTTTCAAGATCATTTCCCTAAAGTTGAAAATTTGAATTAGAATAAATACTTACTTTATTTTGGTACAATCTCACTGTTGTTCGTGCCTTGAACAATTTCCACTTCATCTCTTAAATAAATGAAGTTGAATTTGTTATTCGTGAAGCGTTAGCAGATCATGTGATAGAATGAAGGGTCATTCCATCTATCTCAAACAAAAGGTTAGCAAAAAAAGATTATATACATAAGTCGATCTATAGTGAGATTAATCATATATGGTTCCTAAAATGGACGTATACATCATATGTCATATAGCTTAATATAATAAAACTAGTTTCTACTAAACAGGGACTACCTGTAGGCTAGTGGTAGGCGATAAAGGCCAGTCGCACTTCGGTTGTGGGTTCGATTCCCACAGCCTTGTCTGAAGCGATGGGCTGTTGCCCGTCCTGCAGGTTGTCCTTTTTCTACTATAACATCCCATCAATAATATCGAAAAAAGAACTTCTATCCTTAAACAATACTAACATATGTCCAACATAATCCATTGTAATCTTTAGGCTTATCCATAATACTGCAGTCCACTCTCATAATATAGTGAAAACGATTAACCGAGATTTAATACCATCGTTGATCCCCATATATCATAAGATATGTTTTGTTGGTCACATTCCAATCATGTGAATACCTTAATCTTGTATTCTCTTGAAAAATGAATACCCATTGAACCATAGTGAAAACATGAATGCAGTTAAAAGTTAACACTTCCCACATACCAAAATCCTCAAAATTCTATATACTCAAACCATGATATCACTTAGTCCTTATATCAATCATGAGCTCATGCATACAATCAAACATATCATTATCATCTTATCCCTTCATTAAGCGCATATCATCTACTTTCCAAAAATACTTGTACCATTCATCACATACTTTCAAAACATAAGGAAGGACAACAATGTAACAATCCTTAGATGTCTATTTATCCCATAGTACCATGAGATTACTTATACAACATTACACTTAATAAACATCTAATCATTCCACTACATTCTTTAACCATTGACCGAGCTTCAACAATTATTTCATCTCACATATCATTTGTAGTCTCCTCATCATCATCAACATAAATACTACCCATACGACCATACTGATTCTCTTCATGAGACTTTCCCTTAGGGCATTGGTTTGCATAATGCCCGTACATTCCACATTTAAAACATTTAACCATTGTTGATGTCGTAGCAATACCATTATCCTCATCCCTGGTGTTAAGTGAACCTTTTCCTTTGCACTTACTGGATTTGTGTCCTTCTTTTCCACACCCAAAGCATCTTCCAGTTCCTTTGAAACATTCTCCTTGATGCCTCTTCCCACATGATTTACATAGGGGAAATTGAACTTTCTTTCCTCTATGATCATCATGAAACTCCATCTTTCTCTTATTAGCCGAGTCAGGAAACTTACCAAATTTTACTTTATTGATCATATTATGAGATTGCTGATTCGGAATAATGATGATGTTTGGACTTCCAAATCCCATTTCATTTGGTTGATCATGAAGAATATCAGTCCATTGTCCATCATATCTTCCATTATCGTGAATCACCTTGTTTCCAGCCATTTTCTAAAACCCAAAAAGAATAGTGTGAGAGGCAAAAATCATAATGAAGGGGGAGTAACTTAAATATCTAACATCTTTGGTTTAATCTAATATCGTTACCATAGTTATAAGACTGTATCCTATACGTATACTTATCCTTAGGGACATCCCTAGACATACCTTAGAAATACCTCTAGGGATCTCAATAAAGTTCTCGCATCCTAGTTTCCAAAGGTTGACTAAACCATTGCTCTGATACCAACTGTAGAGACCCGAAGCCTGACGTACATAGACATTACATTACTTTTGCGGAATACTTAATACATAATAAAAACACACACACACAAGGATCGTAATAGTTTAGTGTCTTTGGAAACTCGGAACGTAATCTTCTAATCATGGTGAAAGATCTTCAATATCTCCCATAAAGATCTTCCCCTTTTTTTTACCTAAAACCTTTCTTTATATCCTGGGGAAAAGAAAACATAAAAGGGTGAGCTCAAATGCTCAGTAAGGGTATACAAAAGAAAAATCAATCACATCATATTCATAAGAACATATCTTTTGGAAATCTTAACCTGCAAAAGAGAGCATAATTTCATAACATGGGATAAATCATAGTAGTGAAATGAAATCACAATAATCATAACTTAAAACATGAACCTTTGTGGCCTTCACACATAATCATAGAGAATCATTTCTTGTTAGTCAATACTCATTTCCAAGACTATCTTAGTGGACAAAGTCCCTTTCTGAATCGAGTAACCCTCGTTTCAGTCCTGTTTCACTGAACCGGTATAACCTACCGTTCCAGCCCTGTCTATCTCATGAGATATAAAATCTTTACCCAATGCATTGGAGGGAGATATAGGTCCCACCCATCTCATAATGATACCATTCTTATGTGTGCCACAAAATCTTAAAACATACATCATTGCATAACCCATGTAATAAAAATGGGAATTTTAAACATCGTGACATCATAAAACAATTCATAAAAGATAAAGGAATTCATAAAAATAATTCCATCACAACATGATAAAATCAATGTAATAATAGGGATAAAAACAGAACCCTTTATTAACTTATATGGAAAATAATTTTGATAAAACACTTGAACTCCATTCTTGAGGAAAATATCCTTTCTTCTTCAAAAACATTTTTTCCTTTCATAACATGTCATAAGACTTTAAAATAAAAGAAGTTGATTAAAAATAAACATGAAAATTTGTAAAGGAAGCTTCTTGGAAATAATGTTTTAAAAATCCATTCATGCCGTATATGTTAAAAAAACATTCTTCATACTTTTGTCGAAAAAGTCAAAAAGTACCTCGTACGAAAAACGACAAAAGATTCCTTTCATACATATTACTAAAAACTCACCGAAGGGTAAAAATGGATTTAAACAATTGTAGGTGGATGGAAATAATATTACATATTGATGAAACATGGATGTGGATGATAAAATACACCCCAGTAAATACTTACGAATAAAAAATCTCGGATAAAAATGAGATTGTGATATTTTCCCTTACCTTAGGTCCGACTTGCTTTGTAAGTGTCCGAACCTCCTGTATAATGATTTAAATCATGTTATTGACTTATTCCAGAATCATATTTATTGTTATTATATCATATATGGTCCACTTATGACTTTATATTACTCGTTCTTTTGTAAATTTATGTTAAAGAAGCGTTTTGGGTAAAATCGTCTCATTTGTCGTTCGTGTTTTTAACTTGTAATTTTTCATATGATTACTTAGATCATGATTACTTAATTACAGAATATAAAACATGATTTATATATATAAATTCAGAATATACATATATAATAAATCAGTAAATGGAAAGAAATACACCGTTCATGGAGACGGTAGTCCGTACGTACGCATGAACGCTGTTTTCGTTTCCTTATTGAATTGAATGGAATTAAGTAGATGACATACATATAAATATAAATAATTCCAGTATCATTATTATGTCATATATTTCATTAGAACTTATTATATATACTTTATAATCATTCATGAATGGTTAATCATTGAGAATGAATCTCATCGCGTCGTGGAGACGGTAGTCCGTACGTACGCATGAGCGATGATATCGTTCCCATGGTCGTGGAATTGTGTTGAAGTGTATGTATACTATTTCAGTATCAATATCACTTTATAATAATCATATATAGTTACTCATTAAACCATTATACCCATCCAATTAATGTGGTGGCGGAAAATAGATTACACCACGGCGTGGAGACGGTATTCCGTACGTACGCACGCGCGGTGATTTCCTTTTTTCCGTAGGATGGATAGATGGTGAAATAGGGTTGTTTCATACTTATAATAACATATCAGTATATTAGTGATACTGATGTTATTACTTCTTAATGAAACAACCTAAGAAGAAAAAGTGGAAGAAGAAATAAAGATGAAAGAATTGGTAACGGTAATTACCTCTTCTTTGAAGCGCCTCTTTGAGACCTCCTCTTAGGGCACTAAAATTGGTCTTTGAGGAAGACCAGAACCTCTAGGATTATTCTAGGAAAGTGGAGAAGGGATTTTGGCAGAGGTTGGCCGAGCTTGAGTGCTCAAATTGGTGTGAGGAGAAGGGGGAGGAGGTACCCTTTTATAAGGGAGGAGAGGGGCACCTTAGGAATTCTTAAAAATATTAATTTATAATAAATCTAACCCCACTTAAAAACCTCCAAAAATGACTCATATTCGAATATTAGATGAGATATGGTTGTAATCTCATCAACCAATCAAATTTAGACATGTTTGGATCTTATTTTAAACCTTATCAGTTTGATTTATCCTTATTTAATCTATTTAAGTTTATTTGTGGTAATAAAATTCTAAATTTTAAATTATAACAAATAATTACTTATTTGTTGTGAATTTTCCATAATTGTTTACTTTATAACAATATAGACCATATAAATATAAATTTATAATTTTTAATTATTTTTGTGATTTTTAAACAATTTTATAATATTTTATTTTTGTAAAATAACAATAGTGTCAATTTTGACACTATTCATTTATTTGAATTTAAATAAAATATATACAGAAGATATGTTCGAACTAAAAGCATTAATATATTAATAAAAGGTCATATGTATCTATAAAATTACTGTATCACATTAAATAGTTCATATAATATTTATTTTATTATTTTTAAAACCATTTATTTGGTTTATCTCTTAATAAAATAATTACTACATCATTTTTGTATAATTATTTAATATACTTATTTGTTGTATAAAAATTTAAAATAAAATTCTATGATGAAGAAAAATATATTACCTTTCACAATAATACTTTTACTAGAATTTATCATCTTAAAATCACAATATTTGAATTGTTATATTTATTAAATTATGAAGGTGACAACTTTGGCATCATTTAAAATAAAATAATATAAGTCGCATAATCGCTTTTATAAGGCTCCAAATGGTCAAATATTCGACCATTGGATGCTTATGTTTTACATTTACATGGAAAATAAGTTTTGGTTAGGTATTTGTGCATTTTATGGTCACTAGTAGTTAGAAAAAACAATATTCTTTATTTTTCACTAGATAAACAATTTCTGCATCACTATTGTGTCATAATTAATGATAATTATTTAATCCCTAAAAATTATAAATAAATTTATATGATGTAGATAATTTCATTAGCTTTCTGGAGACTATTCATTTTCGAAGTTTCATGAAGTTTATCACTAAATTAAAATTAATATACTTATAAAATTTAAGAGAGTGACATGTTGTCACTTTCTTTGGTTTTAATAATAATTAAGTTATTTTCATGGACAAATGTCCATTAAATGATTCTAATCCTACCCTTAGGTGATATGGGTCGCCTTTTAGTCATCCAATAGGATTTTGACATTTGTTAGGGTAATTTTAAAATATTATATTTACCCTTAATTACCCGATTTACCTTTAACTATGGTAAATAAAATTTACCGTAGTTACTATTCATAATTCCCAAAAATAAAAAGTAGCTTATTAACATAATTTGGACCCAATGATTCCAAATATGGAATCCATTTTTCCAAATTCAATACACAAAAGATGCAGAAATTAAATTAAAATTAATCCCGTTGTCGAAAGAAAACAGGTTTTTCTTTAAAACATTGCAAAATATTGAATTGATTTAACCTACGAATTCAAGGTAAAATCGATGCTAATGACATACATTATATTAAATGGTAAAAATATATTCTATTTATACTTTAAAACCATTCAATATTATAATTTAACCACATAAGATATTACGATGAAAAAAGTTGTTTTTAATTAAAATATAGCGTGTTTTTACTATTCATTAAAATATGAAAGTTATCGGAAAAATATCAAAACTTTATCTAATGTAAATTTTTATATCCTGATTCAAAAGAAGAATATTATTTTGTCAAATTGAACATATAAACATGTCAAAAACTATATTTAAAGTGGTTGCGCCATCAAAAGGCGGTAAAACTGCATTTTTTGAAAAATACTTATTTTACCTGAAAAATTTATTTTGTTCTTATACCATGTTCTAGAAATGTGTAAGATGAATAATAATGTTATAAAATTCAAAATTTAGTTAATACTATTCATAACAGCTTGTTCATGACAATATTATAATAATATAACATTGTTTATTAGAACCCGATATTGCGTACAACACACGCTATCGAGGAAGGTCGCGATTGCGTGTAATGCAAGCCAAGTCAGGGTTGCGTGTTGTGAAAGAATCCTTCGTTGTTTCGTATAACAGAATCCAACCATATTTCATTTATACATTTAATATATATATATATATATATACTCAATGTTCCGTAGAATAACTATTATCAAAATTGTGTGTAACACGGTCCAAGAATAGTGTTGCGTACACTACAAGCTAATACGGTGTTGCGTATAGCGCAGGGTAATCATGGTGTAGAATACAGCATAAGACATTAATGAAATTAAAATAATATTTTTCATAAAATCTCGGGGTGTTACATTTGGTCTACATGGATTTGATTAGGACATTTATTATTATTTAATTCAAATAAGAGTTAAAAGAGTTAAAATCAATGATTAATAAATAAAACATTTTTAATATAGGGTTACTCATAAGATAAATTCTATTATAAATATTCATTAGAAATATAAAAAGATTTCCAACATTATGATATTTTATTTATAATTTTTAGACATTAAATAATTTAATTTATTTATGACACAATGGTGATGCAGTAATTACCATAATAGTGAAAAATTAAGATAATTGATATTAAAAATATCCAAATAAATATAATTCGATAGTTTTTATAAATTTGACTAATTTTCTAGGTTAATATGATGTGTTAGGATTGATTGATGTCACTTTTTTTGAGGTAATCATTCTGTTATGATTTTCCAAAAAAAATCAATTTTCTATATAGTGTCAAAATTGTCATAAAAGTGTTTTTAAAACAAATATTATATTTTTTTTTGATATTATATTCTAAAAAATATAAGGTTTGGGCAAAAATGCATAAATATTATTATATATGACATTAATGAACCACTTTAGTGTTGCTTGGATGTTTATAGTATGTTTATTTACCATCAAATATAAAAATACAAAAAGACATAGAAAAGTGAAACTAATTAACTAAGAGTTTATACATAAAGATAATGTTAATTTAGTAACCCAACCCTATCTAAATCCTATTGGATGAATTGTTTTCGACCCATCCCCACCTATGCCTCTAAATAAATAACTTCGGAGCTATAAGAAACTAAATTGAATTTATTATTAAATAATATTTCTAGCTTTTCCTAAGGTGCCCCTCACCCCTCTTATAAAAAGGCACTCCACATTCTCTCAATCTCACACTTTCAAAGCCATTTGGCTCAGCCAAACTCATCCCAATTAATCTTTAAACTTCTCTCCCTCCATCCTAGAATCCCTCCTTTAGTCAGAAAGCCATCCTAAAGTGTCCTTTTGATCAAATCAAAAGGAAGAACCTGAAGAAGACGTAATGTTTTCACTAACCACATTCAAGTTCCTTTCTTCTTCCACATAAACATTGTTTATTATTTCCATTCAAAAATTAAAACTCTAGTATCTTATTTATACTTTGATGTTGTTATAGATATGGAACAACCATATTCAGTAATCTACCCATCATTTTAATGACATGTCACCATACGTGCGTACGTACGGCTTACCGTCTCCACATCATGGTGTTATTGTTATTCAATACATTATTATTTGTATGGGTATAATAATGAGTATAAATGGTGTAAATAATTAATAAGAAATTATAATGATTCTGTATATATGATATACCATTCAATTATATTTTAATTACAAAACAATTATATTGTCGCTAGTTCGTACGTACGGAATTCCATCTCCACAAACGCGATAAGATTTATTACCCATCGTATCCATTCAAGACTAATTTTCATTTGATGGTTAAAATTAATTTTTATATTCTTAATATCATTCTGATTATTAATATGATACATCCAATCCACTACAATCAAGTCTTACCTAACCAATCATATAAGGAGAACGAATCGGTTATCACCCGAAATGACGATATATAATACTAAGATATTATTGATAAAGCAATGTTAAAAGATCATATATGATATCATATTGATGTATATGATTATTTTATAATTTAATAACAATGTTATAACTATTATACATGAGGATAATACACAATCGACTAAGGAAATGTAAAAGGTAAGGGTTTAATTCACAATCTCGTCCTTATCCGAGGTTGTTCATACATATTTATCTACTGGGACCTCGTTATAATCCACATATATGTTTCATAAAAATGACATTCAAAAAAATTTTACAATTCACTAGACAATGGGCTAATGTCATTTATACCCTCATATGTTTTGGAATGGAATCTTCCAATCATTTTCCAAACAATGTACTTTTTGACATTTTTGACAAATTTATGGTAAAAATATTTTTTAACATATACAGAGGGTGGATCTATTTTCCACCGTTATAACTTCATCGAAGGTTCCCTTAAAAGCTTATAAAAATATTTTCAATGAAAATGTATAATTTCATAATTATGTGAATTTAAATGAATTAATAAAAGTGGTATTTCCCTCAAATAGTTTTGATTTCATCTATGTCAACATCTTTTTAATGGATTTTAAGTTTATTTGAAGTTGATTTATTATGATACAAAACTTCCATATTGTAATAATGTTTTGTAATATGTTTGACTGTGGATGTTCTATTTTTATATCATTCATGGTTTATTGATAAAGTATTGAAATTTCGTAAGATTGTGTTAATATGAATGCTCATGATATGTTTAAACCTTTTCATATTTGGAATGTATTGGATTTACTAAGTGACGGGTGGAGCCCGCTATAGTTCCTCGATGCATCGGTAGGTCTTATGAGACCACTAGATGTGGAAATGGTCGAGGCCCTTTCACAATTTTATTTATGGTTTTGGCCGAGGCCCTAATCATTTTAGACGTCTTTGTCGAGGCCTTGAAAAAATGTTTCAGAATGTCCAGCATTATACATTCCCTCATTATAGAAATAATATTGATGGTTCATGTGGTTATTCGACTAGTAGAATACCCATGATTATGAATTATTACGGCATTAAATACTTAACTCATATTCCTTCAGTAAAAGTATTCATGTTTATTATTGGTAAAGACTAGTGGTTTCTAATATTCACCATGCATTATATTTATGTCATTTTCCACTATATTACTTACCCTTACTGAGTTTTTGAGCTCACTCCTTTCTTATGTTCCATTTTCCTAGGATATGAAGAAGTTAGTTATGAGTGACCTGCAGGCATAATCTATGAGGCTAGGATGCTTCTAATGAAATATATTTTTGTTGTATTTCACTTGAAGATGTAAAGTTGAAAATATGTATAAATCTTGTTTTCAAAAATACTATACTAATCAGTCTTTAGAGACATTATCTTTCTTATGATCATGCCAATGTTAGGTAATAATGCACTAACTCTAGGTAACTGGGGTCGGGGAATTACATTATGTCTTCTAATCCCATCTATACCTCGAACTTTAAGGTAGTCAATACTTCTATCTTTTATCCATAGAAGACCTTGATTATACAAATAATCAATTGTAGTTTCACAACAGAGAAAAAGTTGTTCCCACCTAGAAAAGATGTTGAAACTTTTCACTAAGAATGAGAGATTTTTTCTCTAGAAGTCACATCAGAGCATCACAACGCATTTTAACACTGTACATGTGGGTCTAACTCTTCAAATGGATAGGGTATTTATAGGAATAGGTTCCAACGGTTAGATTCTAACTACAATTGTCATATTATTCCTTAAATATAAGAGGGACTAGTACACTTGGAACTGAAACAATAGTTGGATAAAAAATGATTTTATAACATTGTTTCATGAATGAATACATTGTAAAAAATAAAATGTTTAAGAAAAAGTAATAAGAATAGAAAACAATATCATGTTTAAGAAACATATGTATAGTTTGATGATATAAAATGAAATTTTACATTAATGAAATTTGGTTACTTTATGAATAATATTTAATCATATTCATAATGAATTGAGAAACAACGTCTAAATAGATGAACAGTCAAATTTTGAAATATTGTTTATTCAATTATTAAATTCTGTTGAATTAGGAGTCTGAATTATGATTAATTCAGTATCAGAATTTCAGAGAATATGATGCCTGAATTTTAGATTATTCGTAGTCATAATTACAAAGAATTCATTGTTTTAATTTTAGAATATTCAGAGACTGAATTTCGTAGAATTATGAGTATGAATTTTAGAAAATTTGAAATCTGAATTTCAGATAATTTAGAGTTTAATTTAAAATAATTCGGAGTCTGGATTTTAGAGAATTCAGAGTTTGAATTTCAAAGAATTCAGAGTCGGGTTTTATAGATATTCATAGTTTTAAAATAGTATGAATCAGTATTTATGAAACCGTACAATTCTGAGATTTATATATAAGGTTCTGATTAATCTTATGGGAATGTGATCATAATATAAATATTATTACACTTCGATAAGTATTATTAAGAATAACTTATAAAATCATAATTCATAGAGAAAGATCTTATTTCATAATAAAATGCATTTGGAATTTTCAATAAATAATGGAATGGAAATGTCATAATGGAACATATTAACATTAATATCTCCCATTTTTTGGAAAGAAAAATCTACACTACAAAAAATAATAATGAATAAGGTATCATGTTTTTGAACATTAAAAGAAATACTTATCTCCCTTTACATATGAACCCTAATGAATACCACTAACTCCACTTAGGTTATGAAATCCATAATGAATGTTTTCTTGGATTTCTTTAGGAAGTTGCTTCTTCTTGATGATGAATATCTTATTTGTGTGATCTCCCCCTTACATAATCTCTATTTTTTAGGGACTTCTCTTCATTTAACATAATAATCATTTTACCATTAATTTGTCCCACATTGTTATCTTCAAAAAGGAATGGGGGAATGAAAACAAAAATTTTCCCTAGATGGTTTAGAAATGGTCTAGTCAAAAAAATGGAAAGATAACAAATTTCATTAGAATAGTAAAAATGTGTTACAAGGAAATATACAACTAAATATTAGAGATTTAAGAAAACATTTTATCCTATTTTTCATTCAGAATTATCTTTATCATGTTTTCCTTCATCATCATCAACTCTTTGTAACCATCCTCATACTTCTTGAGCAACTGATATTGATCTTGATTTTTCTTCCCTTGAACTTATGTTCAATCTTCTTGAGATGTAATAAATTTGGCATGATACATTACTTCATCTTCCTAGTAATTGGTTTTTTCTCCAAATATTCATCGAGTTCTCTTTCCCTTTTTTAAATTTGAGAAAATATATTAAACTTTCCATTCAGGTCTCTATGTTCATGAAACTGGGAAACAAGATCACTATTCATATCTTCTGAATGATCCATTGTATATTTCATAAGCATGTTATCTGACTTATCAAATACATTCTTATGAAATAATGAAATGATCCATGACTTTTAGTTCAGCAATCCATGACTTGGGAAAAAATTTATATCCTTACATTATCTCTGATGAGAATCGTAATCAATGTGAATTGTTTTGAACTCAGATTCAATTTTTAGAAACTTCTCTATAAGAATTATTTTAGAATATCAATTCAGATTGATAGTTTGATTAAGAAACTACAATATTTATTCAACTGTTGGAAATAAGGGATTTGTATTTACTAGCATCATCATGGACTGATCCAAAAAACCACGTCCCATGGATGAATAAGATTCTGAAAAGATGATTTTTCTGAAGAGATAATATTATCATTCTACTCTTCTTTGATTTTTGTGTTCTAGAAAAAAACTGTGACTGATTTTTCAACATTATCTTTCAATGGAGAATAAAAAACCATATTATTTCATTTTTCATATTTAGAAATTTCCATCTCAACATTTGGATTTTGATGATCACTCTTAAAAACATGAAAATTATTATCATCATTAATATTAACTTCTTCACCACCATTATCCACAAATTCCATAACCTCACCAGGATGAATGAAATCTTGATTACTTATTTAGTCATCTGAATGTTTATCAACCACATCCAAAGAATCATAATCTTATCCAGGTGAGATTTTATGGGTTGACTTATCTTGGGATGTCTGAATAGACAAAATGATAGATGCACTATCCATCTCATCATATTCTTCTACTATATTGACAATATCATTACTCTCCTCTTCCCCACCCTCTTCTTCTTGTTCTTATTGTTTCTATATATATTCTACATTAATAATAGGTTATGGGGACAAAAAATTATTTATCAATGTCTCTATTTAAACTAACCCATACATGAAGGGTTCTGGTACCGAAAATTTTACAGATTCATTCTCAGTATCATATGAAAGGATAGAAAAATTTTATCATATATCATTATCTACGTTATCATTTTCTCTATTTATTTACTCCCAAGATCATTAGCCGCTTGAATTTTTAATGATGTATATTCAGCAGGATCTAATCAATGCACTGCATCAGATTCTTTTTATTTTTCTTCTATCTTCACATGGTTACCACTTCATCATAGAATTTCATTTTCTTTTTTGGATTTAGTAAAGAAAATAAATGATCAGATACTGGATAATTCAAATTTGGTTCTGGTTGTTTTTTTTCATTAGAGTTTTTGTATATGTTTTACATACTTCTTTTTTCTATATAGTAGCTTTAATTTAACTTTCTGGAAGATCGTAGATCCTTACTGACTTAATATTGAATCCAACATTCATTATTCTCAATTAATAGTCACATAACAACATAATCATAAAAAATTTGGGTTTTGAGGCCCAATGAATTTTGAATGATTCTGGAAAATGACCAATGACCTTCAAAACATTAACTATATACATTATTATGTTAGACAGGAGGGTTCCATTCATGATATTGTTTATTTTCAGAAGGAAATAGATGATGTGGTTTATCATTCATAGATTCACCACAAAATCATTCATGATGATATAACATATCATAATATAATCCTCATTCCCCTTTCATGGAATGATAAATTCTTCCAAACATTGTGATAATAATCTAAAATTGGTTGAACGATGATAGATATTTGGTGACATAAATCCTTTATGATCAAGGAACTTAATTACCTGCTACTTCTCAATACTATATTCCTTGTCTAACAAATTTTTAGAAAAAAAGATTGCTTCACATTTATAAGGTATACTTCGAATACGTACATCAATGTTTAATGATAAATAATATTTTTTTCCATAGCACATGAAAGAAAACACATCTCTTCCTCCTTATTCATAAAAACTAACTAAATCGTAGAATTAAATAAGGGTGTCAGGATAAACTAGATATTAAATATTTATCATGGCAACAAAAATACTTTCCAATATATTTTTCTAAATTAATTTTCATATTAGTGAACCATAATTCACAATGGAATTTGGATCAACCAACATTTCTATGTAATTGTTTCCATCGTGATGTTTTTTGTTAGAGGCCATATGATATTTTTTGGCCTCTTCAAGTGGCATCTAGATTGAACGTAAACTAATAAAACTGAATGTTTAGTATGAAGGATGGTAGAGTGTCGATGAAAAAAAACAATGTAATAAATATTGATGGGAATGAAATGGGTAGCCTTTATATAGGCTCATCCGCGACAGTTCGTATTTTTAAATCAATCAAATAGTTGTAATTTAGTTGATATATTCTTATGGTTGATATCAATGCCAATAAATGATATTTATTCTTCTAGTCTTATGAGGTTTTACGAAAAAAATATGTTCGGTTTTATGGAAATTGAATTCAATAATGTCATCATAAAACAATATAGAAATACAAACACGTAAAAAATGAAATTTTAAAAATTTTAATTAATGAAACTAACCATTCGTATTTCTCATTAAGAATTGTTAATATTGGTAAGGTTCTTCATATATTAAAATTTTATTTTATGATGTATAGAAATTTTATATTTCAAAAAAAAACTGGTTCTGAATAAATAAAATTCCAGGTTATGAAATATGAAAATTTTAGGATCAAAAATATTACAATTTCATGTTATGAATTATTTACATATATAATTCTCAAAAACAAATATTATTTAATGAAAATGAACGGATCCTAAATAAAATTACGGTAATAAAAAAGTGTAATCATATCTACTCCCCCTATGAAAAATATTATCTTAATTTATAGTGATATATTTGAATAGAAACTGAATATGGATGATTAAATTACAGTTATCATTTCTAAATTTGTTAATATATTCAAATTGAATGTAGTGTAAATATATTGAAAAAAATAAACATGATTATATTGAATTCTAATATATTAAAGAATGAAATATCCTCTAAGAATGTGTTACATGAGAAAGAGATGAAAATTATCTGTGTGCTTTTCACAAGATTGAAGATCAAGGATTTGGATAGGGAAATGGAACTAGTATTATAAGACAGTATCTGTGTTTTGGAAAAAATCATTCAATTGTTTGTGTGTGTGTGTTTCATAGACAATACATGAGCACAAAAACATCCAAATATTACAAAATCATCATCGGTAGTGGAAAGTGGTATTATTTGAAGCTTCATTCATGACCAAACAACTAAAGAATCACATATGAAATTAAATTTTACAGATGTTCATTTTTAATACATTCTACATCAACTAAAATATACATCAGATAATCATTTCAAAATAAAATCATTCTTATAAGATTAGAATTGTCCAAAATCCAATGTTCCCTTTATATAGAAATGAATACATTTCACTACATTTAAATTAGATTCATTTGGATTAGATTGATATCTTTCACATAAAAATATAGAAATTATTATTTTTTTATGACTAGATTTTATGTATAATAAACTTCCCATCATACATGTAAATGATGATTGACGTACAAATATTCATGTGTCAACAAGATCAAGTGAATTTTATGTACTACATGGATTAAATATACTTTTAGTGATGACATATCCATACATTTTAATATTATATTTAATATAATTATGATAAGATAAATATGTTCCTTTTATTTTTCTAGAAATTTTAAAACCAATGGAAAATATTAACACACTCATCATACTCATTTCAAACTCATATTTCATGAGATTCACAATTCAATCAGTAATGATTGTTGAGTTTATCCGAATTTAATGTCATCATAAATAATTTGAACAATAATATCATTTTTCTTATATTTTATTATAAAAATCTTTGGGTCAGTTTTTTCTTAACTGAACTAGTTTTTATCAAAAATCATGTATGAATATCATACCAATATTTCTGTATTTTATATGTCCATATACAGTTATAGTGTGTTTAAAAACAACTTCACGATGTTCTATGACTTCAAATGAAGGAGGTTGTTCTTCATTATCTTCATCGTGTATATATCTGTCTGGGAAAGAACACTACACATCCATTTAAATATGATCAAAATTTAATAATTCTTAAATGGATTGTACATTGTGAATATATTCAAGTCTAGATAATGGTGTGTATGTTTATTCATTGTCTATTTCTTCTTGTTGATTATTGAATTTTGAAACTAATCATTCATTATTAATTAAAATGATTCATTTTTCATCACATTTATTTATGAAGACCCATTTTACACTAATTACAGATGATTCATTTGGACTTTCAACCATAGACCAAACTTCATTCTTTTCAAATATATTTAGTTCATCATGGATAGATTTAATCCAATAATCATCTCCTAAAGCATCTTCAGTTTTATTATGATCTAATTTGGAATGAAATTATAGATGGTATACATCATTTTTTAAATAACATCAATATTTGAAAATTTATTTACATCACTAATTATTCTATCACAGGGATTATTCTTATGAAATAACTGATTTGGAGTTTGAAACACAAGTTCTTCGTCATAAGGTAGAAACTATTCTGTGTAAATACTTGATAAACAATTTTTGAGTATTTTATTATTAGATGAATTTTACATTAAAGGTTGATAATCAGTTTTTGAAGACACATCTATGGATGTAGGTTGGGGTTGTTTGAAAACAAAAGGATCGGTTTCATCAAATTTAGCTGCACTTTTTCTCCTATAGTACATGAAATTTCTATTAAAAACACTATATTTTGAAATCATCAACACAAGGAAATGCGTATTCTATGCCTCCAATACATCCCATTTGTGTTGTACCTAAAATATAATTTTTTAATAGTTGTAATGCATCAAATGTTGAGATATAAAAAATTTATTTAATGATCAAATTATATTTCATTCAATTTTTATATGAATAACATATTTTGAAGAATAAACTCTTAGCTCCATAAGATTATTAAAAAGTATTTTGTTTGATATTTTTCATAGGTTACTAACGTTATAGTGTCCTAGTATTCTATACCATAATAAAGATTGAAATTCCATTGTTGTAATTCAAGGTATGTCTTGGCTCCAATGGACTTCTTTGTTAAGTGTATAAAAAATGTCTGATCTATGGAAAGAGAGAATAAAATCATCCTTGGAATTTTGTACTAGAAATGTATCGTTACTAAATCCCACAAGGTTACCTTTATCACAGTATTTTGTTTTGCATATAATGTTGTTCATATGACAATTAACAACTAAAAAATGAAAAATTAAAGATTTTACAAGAATAACAATGTTACATATACGAATAATTATCACCTAATAATTATCTCTAAAAGGTACTTTTCTTCTTTTCCCTTTTATGATATATTCAAATATCTTTTTGTTAGCAGTCATGTGTCAGGAACATCCACTATTCATCTACAATGTATTGTTGTTGTCACGTTAATTTTTTATAAAAATAATATAGTTTGACTTTTAGAATCCAATCATTCATGGAAATGAAATTGATTGAATGTAAAATCTTAGGGATCCACATTTTCATATAGAAATAGTCTTTATAAAAACCTACATATTGAGATATATTTGAAGAAAAACAATTCTCCCAACGTCCATGACAATAATACATATTGCAAAAATGTGATTTTGTCAGACAATATAGTTATTACTAGAACTAGTTATTGGTGTGTATAACCAAACCCAAAACTATTATTTAGAATGTAATGCTGTGAATACATTTTTTCAAATTCTTTCCTTATATATATCTAAACTTATAATATATTAATTATGGAAAATTTTTCATATTTTTTGTAGATTCTAAATAATTATCATCATAGTCCTTAGACTTAGAATATGTGATATTAAATAAAATATTTTTCATACAAATATATTTTTCAAGATCAATAAAATATTTATCCTTCTCCGAATTGACTTCCATATGATTTTCAGAATCATTTAATTAATAATGTGTTTTCCAATAAAGATAAATTGATGTAACTAATTCTTCTTTTTTTAAAACATAAAATCTAGAATTTTCGTTCTCTAATATATTTCTATTCATATAGAAGTCATTATCACATAATTTAGCAAATCCCAAGGCCTCATCATATGAAGGAAAAATATTATCTTCTGATGCGGAATATTATTTATCAAATTATTCATAATATTCCTCATTTTGAAAATTGTCATTTAATGAAATATTTATTGGAGATTTAATTATTTTATACCTTAGCCATAATAAAATGATTGTCAAAATGTAATAAGTATATAGGTCCATTATTCAACAAACCTCATGATTAATATTCTCATGAATCAACTGAATACTTACCACCACTGGAACTCCTTGTATCTCGAGCCTTCAAAACATTTGTAGCTTTGGATATGTAGTACTTCTTTTCATTCATTTCAGAATGATTTTCCTTTCTGTATTTTCAAATATGAATATGACAATCTAGTATGATATTTCCAGCCATTATTCATTCCTAACATGACACTTTAGAATCATTATTTTCGTTTCGTTATTTCATCATATATATATATTGAAAATATTAGATTCCCACGATCTTTTTCATCCTTCATGAAAGATTGGATAATTCATTCTCAAACTGATCTCTATCACATGATTCAGATTCTATAGTAGCTTTCATGGATTTAGATCTAGTTACCCTTTTTGAAGTCATGGATTTATATGAATTAGTGGATGGAACACTTCAATTACCATGTTTTTTCTAATTGAAATTTGCATCCCTCATTATTCTTTATTCATATTGAAGAAGAGTCCCCAATAATTAATCAAGTCTAATGTTAATTCATTTCCTATTTTCACTAATAACTATCATTTTATATTCTGACTCATTGGGATTTATATCAGTTATTTTATCACCAAGAAGATCATCATCAATAATGTTCTCACCCATAGACTAATGACAACATACAACAGTATGAAATACTTATTTTACGTTTCAAACAAGTTCGCCAAAAAGAAATATAAAATCATTATATTTTTCTCTAATCATATTCCTTCAAGTTTCTATCACTATTGATGTTTCAAAATGTGTAAATTCTAGTTTCTTCAAGATACTATTTTTTGTTTCACAAGTTAAAATTTTATTGTTGATATTATTGCTCATGGGATATAAAATAGTGTTGCATACTATGTGGATTAGTTGATATTCTTGTTTTCCTTAATATGCGAATGTTCTGGATTCTTTGATAAGAATATTTAATTCACTAGTGAGAATAACTATGTTAACCACTACAGTTATGATAAAAAAAGTCATCATCAAATCTATCCAGTACTCAAAATCATTACCCTAAAAAATTGGTGGTCTGGTAGGATTAATATTGTCTGTTTAACAAATGTTAATTGAGATCATTGTAATACATAATATATTCTCTACAAAAAGAATAAGTATAAAATGATTTTATAATTAAAATAGTTTTTAAAAACATGAACAAGTATGTTGAGAAATAAGAGTATAATCACAAAAAACATATATTGAAGTATATGTATTTTTGATATCTTCCTCAGATAATATTTTTAGGATAAAAATATAGATGTAGATGGTCAACTACAAAAAAGGGTGAATTGAATGTTTCAAACCAATTTTTAACATTAAGATATATTATGTATAACAAGGTTATTCATGGAAAATTTACAAACCCTATTTGGTTCATAAACAAAGGTATAATTGGAAGGGAACTCTTCTAATTATATGAAACCTAAAAATAAACATGTTAATCTTTAGAAATGTAATAATTTATTTTTTGGTGAAATATTCTACATTAAAGCATATAGAATCATGACTATCAGATTATATAAGAAAAATAATTTATAAAAAAGATAAGCATTCATTTATAAAAAAAATACAGTAGAAGTAAAAATGTATAACAAAGAATGTAAACAATAGGGATGTATTTTAGCAAAATGAGTAGGATATCCAACTACCATTGAAAAAGGATCCTTGATTTATAATTTCATTAATATTCTTCATACCAACTACAAGTTAATCCTTCTGTAAGAATATCAGATTCTATATTGTTATTCACGCAAGACCTCAAAACCATAAAGTAGTCAGAACCTCTGTCTTTCTACCCCTTGAATCAATTGAACATTACGGTAGTCCGAAACTCTGCCTCTTTATCCCTAGATAACCTATAATGTAAACAACAACAATTAGAGTCGAACTAGGTTGAACATTTTTTTCACAACTGAAAATTTTGTACACCGCTGAGAAATATGATCACATATCACTCAAAGAATTGGATTTTTTCTATCTATAAATAACATAAAATCACCACACAACATTTCAACATTATAAATGTTTATCTAACTCATCAAATTGTTTGGGTACTTAAGGTAAATGGTTCAATTGTTGGCTCCCTCCTTCAACGATCATATTTTTCCATAAATCATAAAGGGACTTGTACATGTGGAACACAACAAATGGTTAGTTAAAAATAAATTTTATAACATCATTTCATGTATGAAAACATGGGAAACGTAACCATGTGTATGAATAAATAAAATGTAAGAAAAACTATATCATGATTAAGAATCACATATATAATAGGATCCGGTAATCAAAAAGATTACTTTAATTAAATGAGGTAACTATTAACAAAATATTTAATCATATTCTTATGGAATTGTGAAATGTAGAATAATTATATAAAAAATCTGATTCTAAAATAAAGGTTATTCAAAGGGTGAATTTTGAGGAATTCAATGCCTTGATTCAGATGAATTCAGAGTCTGAATATTGATGAATTCTGAGTCTTAATTTAGGTGAATTATGAGTTTGAATTTCATAGAATTTGGAAACAAATATTAGATATTTTGGAGTTCTAATTTGAGAGAATTCATCATCTTAATTTCAGAAAATTTGGATTTTGAGTTTCAGAAAGTTCAGAGTTTGAATTTCAATGAATTCGTAGTATGATTTTTCTAATATTCAGAGTCATTCACTATTTAATGAAATTTATTATTAGGAGGATTATAGGAAATGATTTAATTATTCTAAATGGAATTTATTCTTCTTAATAATATGATTTAACTTGTATTTGGATGCTTAAGAATAACATATAAAATAATATTTCAAGATTAATAAAATATTTTTACTTAGATAATGAAAATTTTCCTTATGAAATTGTTTCATAGAGAATGAAAATTTTCCTTAAAATTGAGTTCATTATTATCAAAACAAAATGAAATGGAAAATTCATAATAAAACATATTTAAATATCATTTTATTCATATTCTAGTTTTGGATGAAATAATATGGAAAGATAATGTAAATCTAGAACATGCCATTTCTAATGATATGCTTTACCTTCTTGGCCATATAATATTGAACAACTAGAATCCCCTTCTAGAACAGAATCCAAACTTGTTGTAGTTGGATGTTGAGGCACTCATGTGTTTTAGATAAAACACATATTAAATGAATATTGAATGAGTTTTACTAAAATAATTTTTTTTTGTGACAACACAAGAGCAATTTCACTCTGTAAAATCCCATCACATCACATGCATAAAATAAAAATATAAAAAGACACCATTTTATTTGAAATCGCAGACATAATGGAGATATTATTATCAAACTCATATGATTGCACGGACAAAAATAAGGTTCCTTTATTAGACATCATAATAATGATAAAATTGAATATATTAAAAAAAATCTTGGAATGATCAATATCATTTGAATTTTCATATCTACTTTTTTATCATTATCATTACGTTAATGAAATTATTTTCAAAGGGGTATTACATGTCTTATTAAAAATCTATAACTCATTTTTAAATAAAATGTTATTTTTATAAAACATTTTTGTTTTTTTTATTAACTTTTTTGGAAAAAAAATGATTTTTTAAATCATTTAGAGGCTACATTTTCTTATAAACCAATATGAATCAAAAATGAATTATAAATGATTCATCGGAGAAAAAAAATTTCAAAACCAAAATATGTTTTAAAAATATTTCTATATAATAAATTTTCTAAAAATTATTAGACTCACAAATTATATAATACGTTTGGAAAGTCTTTTTGTTATAAACATTATCATTATAATTTATATTTAAAAAACCAAGAAGATCGTTTTAGTCATAATGAACAAAATTTTCTACTCTAATAAGTATTATTCTTTTAGTTTTTACACTAAAAAGTTACATCATTTATATTTGTTCATGTTTAATTATTCATTTAGTTTTAATGCATTCTTTAGTTTTAAAATGTATATGTTTTCTTATTGAATTGAAACTCATTCGAACAAATAGTTTTCTTATCAACATTATGAGATCAACAATAACATTAATTATTATATTAATTAAATGTTCATTTTCAGATCATCTATGGGTTTTTTTATGATTGATTTAAATTCGTGGATTTCTATTCAGTATTATCTTTCCTATATATGGGTGGCATATTTTGTTTCCCTCAATGGTTCATAAATTCATTCCTCTGGAATCTTACTTCTCCTTTAAGTCCTCTATCTAATGTTTTTTCTATTTTTTTTATTTCTTATTGATGTCAAAGTACAATTTAAACATTATAAAATTTTGCACAAAGAGAACTCTATAGTGACAAATTTGTATAGAGAAAATGGTGTAAAATTTATGTTTAAATTAATTAATAGATCATTAGTTTTCAAGAATGGGGGATTTTTTGTGTCGAGATACCTAACAAGGATTTTGATTTACATTTTCCACGAATTATTAGATAATTTTATTCAATAGTTTGAGAAGGATTTTGATGAATTGGAATTGGAATGTGAATAAGTGAAAGGAGTGGGAGAAGTAAAAGATAATGAAGAAGAGGAATATTAAGACCTAGATTATGGGGATTATTATGAATAAAAAGTTACCAATGAAGTTTAAAAAAATAAAAACACCAAACTAATCATCATCATAAACTCCACTACCATATAAATTCGATTAATATAGAGATATCGATGAATTATGGGAAGAAAAATCATAATCTAAAGAAGAACTAATTTCATCATGATAAGATGATGTAAAAGATAAACAATACCAAAAAATTCTTTCAGATTATGATTAATCTAATAATGAAGATGAAATTTTTAAAATATCAAAAGATGATAGTGTTTCTCATGAAGGCATGGAAAAGAGTTGATACTGAAGATAAAATACATTTATAATCCTCAAGAGAATGTTCCCCATGAATTATCTGGTTCATCAAACTCTAATGGGATAGATTCTCATAATGTACTGACTATATTTTACAGATGATGAAATAGATAAGATATTTCATAACCTATATTTCGAACATAGAATCAATGTTTTAATTGAATAAAAATAGTCAAAATGAAAAAAATAAAAGCACTGAATTTTTTTAAAACATTTTTTCACAATAATGAGTATTTTAAAATATTAAATTAAATGAAATATTCTTAAAAGGGAACATACATTCAGAAGGTTAATTGATCAAACAATATGTAATTTTCTATCATTGATCATGATGATCAGTCAATAATAGTAATGAAACATTCATTATAAATGAATAAATCATTTTATAAATTATCAAAATATGTTTCTAATAGAGTGAGGGTAGATTAAGGGTATTGAAATACATCTGACATTCGTAATGATGAAAAAAATGGTTTATAATAAATTGTTCATAGTTTATAGTTATAAAACAACAAATATGAAATGTGTGAAGATGATCTTTTTTAAAGGGATGAAAATAGAATGTTATATGGGGATTTTTAATAAAATTAATCAAAAATTATTAATCAAACCAAGATGCTGGAATAGATAGTGAATAATAAATATAATTTGGAGACTCTTGTAAATATCATTATAAAATTAAAAAAATGATGGAAACTGTGATAATGTTGTTTTATAATTAATTATCATTATTTATTTGAATTGTTGAGGCTTATTTTGATTTTTTTTGATTGAATGTAAAATATGATTGTTTTTTCATCCAAAAACATTTTGTATGAATGTATTCCTAGTAATTTTGGATGTGTGTTCTTTCATTAATTTCTATAGTAATTAGTTACATCACATAAAATTGGTTAATATGTAATATCATTCTAAATTTTCATTATATATCACATACCTAATATTTATAAATTGAATAGTGGGATAAATTTCATTATAGAGAAAATTATAAAATGGGAGAAGTTGATAACCGGAGAATCAATAAATAAATTTTCCATAGGGGGGATTTTATCCTAAGGGGGACTTGAATAAAAACATTCAATAAGATTATAAATACATTATAAACTCGTAGGATGTTAATATTTGTGGCATATCATTGATGATATTATAATTATAATGTTCTTTATTTTCTTCAAAAATATTAATATTTAATTTTATGTGTTTTGTTAACTTCTTTCTGAACAGAAGGATTGTGGAATTAGAAGATATAATTCTTAAATTTCCTTTTAATTGTTTGGTAAACCACAAACACATGATTAAAAAACAAATTTTAAAAAAATTAATTTCCAAAGAGCCTTAGATCACTTATGCCGATAACATTATTTTATAACTATTGTATAAATAATTTTAATGAATAAAATATAATCAAATTATTTTTCATTCTGATCAACTGGACAAAGGGAGAATATGATAAATTTAACTAAAAAGTGGTTTGATCAGTTGTTAGAGTTATGGATTATTGAATAATAGTCAGGACCACTTGAATAACCTTGTTATAAATTCATTATTCAAGCCATTCAAAAGTTTATCTAATTGAAAATATATAATTAATTGAATCAAGATGTCCAATGATTATAATTGGTTTGATCAGAAATATATCTATCATATGGAATCAAAAATAGATATGTAATGGTTATAATCAAAATGATGTTGGAAGAGAAATGTAAAAACATAAACATAAATAGAAATTTGAAAATCCAAATCATTATAAGATGTCATGAGGTAGTTTCCTTTGGCTGTTGACATCAACTCTAATATATGGTTGTTGGAAAATATACATTAAATATGAGGTCATTTTAATAGTTTCATGTATTTAAAAATCGATAATCATTCTATATAAATATTTCTCTACATGAACACCTAATTTATATTCAATTCAATGATTTAGAGAGTTTAATTTCTATGGAGTCCTTGTCACGACCCGCCCTCGGGGTCCGTGCCGTGACTACCCCAAGCCCGCCTTCCATAGGCCAGGGGCTGGCGACTAGCACCAAGGCGTAAATCCCGGTAAAAAGGGAAGGCATTTACTTTGTAAATTAATCAAACACCACAGAGTAAGCAAGCGGAAAGTAAACACTAAGCAAAGCAGAGTACAACTGAAAGTGCGGAAAAGTAAATAGGCCAGTATACAAACCCAAACTGAAAGTAAAGTACAACTCGAAAGGGAAAACAGAAACTGAAAAGTAAAAGCTGCTACACCGAGCTGTCCACTGGAAATCCCACCTGAAGGGTGGGTACAGATAGCTCCTCTGCTCCATGGGTCCTGCCGTCCGCTCCGAGCACGTCCCGCCCAGTGGTCCACCTCCGGGTACCGTCCCGCTCTGCAAGCCTCAGCTAAGGTCAACGCTGTCTGTCGTCTGCAACCAACACAACGTAGTGCGGGAAAAGCCCGTGCAGGGGTGAGTATAAGCTACTCAGTAGGGACCCCGAGACCCCTGAAGGTCTCTCAAAATCCATAAAGGATAAACCACGAAGAAAGGTACAATCACGAAGTAACAACCAACACTGCTTAGGTATATGCCCATACATATACCTAAGTCATCAATTCAAATACGCTCCAACCTCCGAGCCCAAGTACAACTCAGTCCACACAGGAAAGTAAACGTATTCCACACAGGAAAGCAAAACGTAATCCACACAGGATTGCACTACACAATCCACACAGGGAAGCAACAGATTCAGCTCACACAGGAATACTTCTTCAAAGGACGATAAAGATGATCTCTGATCCGTCTAAGTCGTCGGACCCACGAAGGATCGATAGGTAACTAACCAAAGGACGATAAAGATGATCTCTGATCCATCTAAGTCGTCGGACCCACGAAGGATCGATAGGTAACTAACCAAAGGACGATAAAGATGATCTATGATCCATCTAAGTCGTCGGACCCACGAAGGATCGATAGGTAACTAACCCCCGCAAAGGCCCACACAGGATTGGGCCCACACAGGACCTGTAGGCGCTGGCTCACAGAGAACTGCTGAGCGTGGACCCACATAGGATCGGACCCACACAGGATCGGGCCCACACAGGACCTGTAGATAGTCACCGCAAGACCCACACAGGATCGGGCCCACACAGGACCTGTAGAACTGATCCACGTAGGATCGCTGAGTGCTGTAGTCGTCGTCGTCGAATCCACACAGGATCTCTGTACTGTCGTCGTCGCAGTCACAGTAGCAGTAGCAGCAGTAGTAGTCACAGTAACAGTCGCAGCCAGCACTAGGGTTTCCGCACACAGCAAGCTCGTTCGGAGGGTCCGCTCCACGAGCCGAGAGGCTGATACATCAACTGTCACGAAGACCAGAGTTGATGTATCCCAAAGATCCGTATCGTCAACAGGAACTCAACGCAACAGACGGTGCGTCGATCGGACGCCCAGCCTGAGAGTTATTGGCATTTTCGTCCACGGGGCCCGGTTGGTTTTTAAGGAAAAACCAACCCGACCGTACTCCACCTGCGTCCAAACCTCGGGTGGAGTATGCCAAAAGATCCGTCTCACTAAGAGGAACACAACAAAGCTGACGGCACGTCAATCGGACGTCCGTAGCTCAAGATATGAGCGTTTCCGCTCCGAAGGCCCGGTTGGTTTCGGGAACGAACTAACCCGGCTGAACTCAAAGTAATCTGAAACCTTGAGTGCGATATACCGAAACGACCGTCTCGATCCAAGGATCGCGTTGCAGCAGACGGTTCGTCAATCGGACGTCCGAGGTTCAAGTTATGACCAAAAGACCGTAAATGATTCGAAACGGGGGGGGTCCGGCTCCGGGCCGACCCGGCCCGACCCCCCCCCCCCCCCCTGGGTCGGCCCGAACCGGGTCGACCCGAACTGGGTCGACCCGACCCGGGTCCGACCCGGCCCGGCCAGACGGCAGGCGGCGTGGCGGCGCGGAGGCGCGGCGGCCTGGCGCCGCACGGTGGCTGCACGCGGGGGGCAAAGCCCCCGCTGATTTGAAAGACGGCGCGGCATATAGCCGCGCCCCTTTTTGCAAACCCCCCCCCCCCCCCCCACGTGGGGGGCTTGATTGGCAGAAAACGGGGGGCTTTGCCCCCCACAAGGAAACCGCCCCCTCTTTAAGAGGGGGGTTTTTATGAGTTGGCTGGGGGATTAATTCCACCGGTTTAATGGCATCCGGTCGGCCCGCTGGCCGGCCGGTTTTCTCCAACAGGACCAGAAAATCCGGTCCCCTCTTCAGCTTCCGACGCCGGCGGCCCGGCCGCCGGTCTTCTCAACCCGCCGCGGCCCGGAACCGGCCGCGGTCTCCTCGTCCCGTCGCGGCCCGGAACCGGCCGCGGTGTTCGTCGTCCGGCGCGGTGCGACGGCACCGCGCCCCTTCGCCGCGAATTTGTTTCCCTTCGACGCAGCGCGACGGCGTCGCGTTCTTTATGATTCTTCCATGGCGCTGTGCGACGGCGCCGCGAAATTTAATCATATTATTAACCGCGTGGTGCGACGGCACCACACCACTTTGCTTCCACCCTCAAGATAGAACAATAAGAACGATGGAGGGGGTTCGGCCGTGTTCATGCGGTCCGGCCCCCCTCACGTTAAATAATAACTCAACTTAAACATTCAAAGCCTCATGTTAGACATGCGAGATCCACGATCAAGAAATAAATAAATAAACAATAAATTAACAACCCCTACCTCGGGTATAGGTTCGAAGATTTGTCAACGTTCCGCGGAAGACGACGTCGCGGAGGTCGGGCGTCGCGATAGCCATTCGTCAAATCCGATGACGAAGGGGTGCGTCCGAAGAGACACATCGTTGGTGAATACTTGTACGCCGACGAAGGTTGTCCGAGGAAGAAGCGGTGTCCTCTCTCGTTGACACGGAAGACGAAGAAGAGCGGAGCGGCGTTCTTCGTCGGAACTTGAGCGTTCACGTCAAGTCTTGAGGAATGTCAAATAAAAAGAAAACAACGAACTCAAGAACCCCTACCTCGATAGTCGCATGTTGATGTAGTCGTGGAATATCGTTGTCGATTCCTTTGACGTCGGAGGAAGAGTCGTTGTCGATGGCGTTCGTCGCGGAAAACCGTCGCGGAAGAGATGATGCGGAAAAAGAACGTCACGTCGCGGATATGGCGTCGCGGAAGAACCGTGTTCTTCGGCGAAGAGGTTCTTCGTTGAAGAACGGCGTTCTTCGTGTTCTTCGTCAAGGTTGAAGAAGATGGAGGAGGAGCTCTCAAAAATAAATCCACACAAGTTGGCTAACAAAATAAAATAAGATCCCTCCTTATTTTATTAACCAAGCCAAGGAATTAAAAACTTCAAACTCAAAAACATAACACTTAATTAATTAACATGTCATGTGTAATTAATTAGATGTGAAGTTTACAAACATTTAAGAGGGAGAGAGGGGAGTTTAAGGGGGAAGTTGAGAGGTTTAGGTTTGTGTGGGTCCCACCACACTTAATCCTCTCAAGGGAGGTTAAGTGGGTGTGGGTCCCACCCCTAACTCCTTTTGAGAGGAGTTAACCTACAAAAGTGAAATAAAAAGAATCCACATTTTTTTTATTCAACTTTTTATAAATCTCCCAAAAACTAACTTTCGTTCCGCAACAAACGCAACTTCCGAAAGGGTCTCTTTAAGAGAATATCGGCGCTGCGAGTTCATCGGTGCCCTCGGATTTCAATTCCGAGCACCGGATCAAAAGTTAGGAATTCTCGCTCGTTCGTTCACTGAACGTACCCGAGCCAAACTTCGGAAATTAATTTCGGGCACTCTGGGCCTCGGAATCAGGTTCCGTCTGAAACCGCGCTCTTGTAAAATTCCAAAGAAAATTAAGAAAAAATTTCCCTTGAATTTTACGGGTCTTTACATTACTCCCACCTTAGGGCTTTACGTCCCCGTAATGATACATCAAAACTAGGGAAACAATTGAGGGTACTGAGCACGCATCTGAGCCTCCCGCTCCCATTGCTTTCCTGGAGGTTCCCGTGCTGCCGTCTGATGCGGACAAGAGGAATCGATCGCCCACGCAGGTCCCGCTCCTGTCGATCCTCTATCTCCACCGGGACCTCCGAAAAAGTCGCCCCATCGTCAACGTCAATCTCCCCATGGTCAAAGATGTGCGTCGGGTCGTGCACGTATCTCCTCAGCTGAGATACGTGGAAGACGTCGTGCACCCGGTGCAACTTAGGTGGCAGAGCCAGGCGATAAGCCACCTCGCCAACCCTGCTGAGGACCTGGAAGGGTCCGATGAAGCGCGGAGATAACTTGCCGCCTCGGCCAAATCTCCGAATAGCACGTTGAGGTGAGACCCGCAAGAAGACGTGGTCGCCACCCTCGAACTCCAGTGGCCTCCGCTTCCTATTAGCATAAGACTTCTGCCGGCTCTGAGCTGTACTCATCCGCCCCTGGATGACCTGGACCATCTTAGGTCCCACAGGAGCTGCAAGATTTCTTCTTTGCCGATAAGAGAAATCTGGTCTCATCCCCTGGATGAACCACATTCTTCTCCTAAAACAGTCAATCCTAACATGGATGATACTAATCCATACCAAGGATGACGTCATAAGGCCTCGACGCTACTACTAAGAGATTCAACCGTTACTCTCGCCTCCAAGGGTTGAGTCACACTGTCGGCATCAGTGTGTGGTAACTGGATCTCCTCCAGTAGATGTCTCACAAGTGAGGGTCAAGTCAACAGCCAAAACTGGAACCTCTTAGTAACATCACGAAAGAGGACAGGAACGAAAATATCACAAAGGTTTGCGTCTTTTATTATTGCAGCTCATAATACAAGGCGCTACACAAAAGCAACAAGGAACCAGAAGTACAAAGGATGTATCCACTAGTTCTGCTCCTGTCCATCGGCTCCCAGAGCTACATTATCGAAGGCCTCGGCTGCCTGAAGCTGAGCTCTCGCATGTTCACCTACTCCCTGTGGACCGCCACGGTCGAACCTCTGCCTCTGCCTAGGTGGTTCCTCAACCGTCTGCTGCTCCTCCGCATGGCGGGTCGGGCAGTCACGAGCCATGTGGCCTTGCCCGCCGCATGCAAAGCACTGTCTTCCACTTGAAAAACTGGCTCCGGGCTGCGTGCCCCACACTGCTGAGCCAGTGCCCTGAGGTCGTCTGCCTGAAGGTCTGGTCTGCCTGGACCCCTGAGTCATCCGTCGACTGCCTGTTGCAGATGACTCTGCCACGTGCCGCCCTGCGGTGGGTCGCTGTGCTGGTGTAGACTCAGCAAGGAAGCTCTCGATCAGAAGGGCCCGCTCCAGTACTCCTGTCTGAGTCGGTATGCTGAGAGAGATCAGCGATGCCCTGATCTCGTGTCTCAAACCCTGCTCGAAGGTCCGGGCCCGGAAGAATGGGTCTCGTACCATGTCTGTCGAGTACCGAGAAAGGTCGGTGAATCTCGCCGAGTACTGAGCGACCGTCATGCTGCCATGCCGCAGCTGAAGAAGCTCCTGGATGCGCACCGCACGAAGGGTGGCTGGGACGAACTCCGAGCGGAAGATGCTCTCAAAGTCCGTCCAAATAGAGATGCCTCATCGTGCACCTGGAGCATCAAGCTCCACCATCGTCCTGCTGCTGCGTGTAGTAGGCTCGCAGCGAGGAACACCATGAGGTCTGCTGGTGTCCTCACTAGCCTAAACACTCGTACCACTGCCTCCAGCCAGTCCTCTGCTGCCTGGGGGTCCGTCTCCCCACGAAACCTGGGCGGTCGCTGGCGCTGAAACTCATGCAGTGCACTGAGGCGACGTGCATCGTCAGCGGCTACTGCTGGAAGCATCGGGGGCTCGGCGGGTAGAGCTACCGCCGGTGCCACTGCTGACAAAGGGCCATGCACCGAGGCCTTGTCGCTCGGTGGGCTATCGTCACGCTCGACCCTCGGAACCCTAGCTGGCTGCCGTCGTGGGGCCATCCTGAATGGAAACAGGTGCGCCATGGTCAAACAGTATACCTGGTGAGCTGACACAAAGAAATCACAAAGAAAACTTTGAAACACACACGCAATCAATGTTTTCGTGCATTAAGTCGGAAATCAGAAGTCAGGGTCCGGGTGTACGGATACGTCGGCCGCCGCACCAACACTGGACTCCCTGGACTGATAACCACACTCAATACGCTAAAAATTATTGCTTCACATAGAAAAGATCAGAGTTCGCGGTAGAACCGAACTCCTCTGATACCAATTTGTCAAGACCCGCCCTCGGGGTCCGTGCCGTGACTACCCCAAGCCCGCCTTCCATAGGCCAGGGGCTGGAGACTAGCACCAAGGCGTAAATCCCGGTAAAAAGGGAAGGCATTTCCTTTTTAAATTAAACAAACACCATAGAGTAAGCAAGCGGAAAGTAAACACTAAGAAAAGCAGAGTACAACTGAAAGTGCGGAAAAGTAAATGGGCCAGTATACAAACCCAAACTGAAAGTAAAGTACAACTCGAAAGGGAAAACAGCAACTGAAAAGTAAAAGCCGCTACACCGAGCTGTCCACTGGAAATCCCACCTGAAGGGTGGGTACAGATAGATCCTCTGCTCCATGGGTCCCGATGTCCGCTCCGAGCACGTCCCGCCCAGTGGTCCACCTCTGGGTACCGTCCCGCTCTGCAAGCCTCAGCTAAGGTCAACACTGTCTGTCGTCTGCAACCAACACAACGTAGTGCGGGCAAAGCCCGTGCAGGGGTGAGTATAAGCTACTCAGTAGGGACCCCGAGACCCCTGAAGGTCTCTAAAAATCCATAAAGGATAAACCACGAAGAAAGGTACAATCACGAAGTAACAACCAACACTGCTTAGGTATATGCCCATACATATACCTAAGTCATCAATTCAAATACGCTCCAACCTCCGAGCCCAAGTACAACTCAGTCCACACAGGAAAGTAAACGTATTCCACACAGGAAAGAAAAACGTAATCCACACAGGATTTCACTACACAATCCACACAGGGAAGCAACAGATTCAGCTCACACAGGAATACTTCTTCAAAGGACGATAAAGATGATCTCTGATCCATCTAAGTCGTCGGACCCACGAAGGATCGATAGGTAACTAACCAAAGGACGATAAAGATGATCTCTGATCCATCTAAGTCGTCGGACCCACGAAGGATCGATAGGTAACTAAGCAAAGGACGATAAAGATGATCTCTGATCCATCTAAGTCGTCGGACCCACGACGGATCGATAGGTAACTAACCCCTGCAAAGACCCACACAAGATCGGGCCCACACAGGACCTGTAGGCGCTGGCTCACACAGAACCGCTGAGCGCGGACCCACACAGGATCGGACCCACACAGGATCGGGCCCACACAGGACCTGTAGATAGTCACCGCAAGACCCACACAGGATCGGGCCCACATAGGACCTGTAGCACTGATCCACGTAGGATCGCTGAGTGTTGTAGTCATCGTCGTCGAATCCACACAGGATCTCTGTATTGTTGTCGTCGCAGTCACAATAGCAGTAGCAGCAGTAGTAGTCACAGTAACAGTCGCAACCAGCACTAGGGTTTCCGCACACAACAAGCTCGTTCGGAGGGTCCGCTCCACGAGCCGAGAGGCTGATACATCAACTGTCACGAAGACCAGAGTTGATGTATCCAAAAGTTCGGTATCGTCAACAGGAACTCAACGCAACAGACGTTGTGTCGATCGGACGCCCGGTCTGAGAGTTATTGGCATTTTCGTCCCCGGGGCCTAGTTGGTTTTTAAGTAAAAACCATCCCGACCGTACTCCACCTGCGTCCAAACCTCGGGCGGAGTATGCCAAAAGATCCGTCTCACTAAGAGGAACACAACAAAGCTGACGGCACGTCAATCGGACGTCCGTAGCTCAAGATATGAGCGTTTCCGCTCCGAAGGCCCGGTTGGTTTCGTGAACGAACTAACCCGGCCGAACTCAAAGTAATCCGAAACCTTGAGTGCGATATACCGAAACGACCGTCTCGATCCAAGGATCGCGTTTCCGAAGACGGTTCGTCAATCGGAGGTCCGAGGTTCAAGTTATGACCAAAAGACCGTAAATGATTCGAAACGGGGGTGCATTTCCCCCCACAAGGAAACCACCCCCTCTTTAAGAGGGGGGTTTTTATGAGTTGGACGGGGGATTAATTCCCCCGGTTTAATGGCATCCGGCCGGCCCGCTGGCCGGCCGGTTTTCTCCAACGGGACCGGAAAATCTGGTCCCCTCTTCGGCTTCCGACGCCGGCGGCCCGGCCGCCGGTCTTCTCAACCCGCCGCGGCCTGGAACCGGTCGCGGTCTCCTCGTCCCGCCGCGGCCCGGAACCGGCCGCGGTGTTCGTTGTCCGGCGCGGTGCGACGGCACCGCGCCCCTTCGCCGCGCATTTGTTTCCCTTCGACGCGGCGCGACGGCGTCGCGTTCTTTATGATTCTTCAATGGCGCGGCACGACGGCGCCGTGAAATTTAATCATATTATTAACCGCGTGGTGCGACGGCACCACGCCACTTTGCTTCCACCCTCAAGATAGAACAATAAGAACGTTGGAGGGGGTTCGGCCGTGTTCATGCGGTCCGACCCCCCTCACGTTAAATAATAACTCAACTTAAACATTCAAAGCCTCATATTAGACATGCGAGATCCACGATCAAAAAATAAATAAATAAACAATAAATTAACAACCCCTACCTCGGGTATAGGTTCGAAGATTTGTCAACGTTCCGCGGAAGACGACGTCGCGGAGGTCGGGCGTCGCGGTAGCCGTTCGTCAAATCCGATGACGAAGGGGTGCGTCCGAAGAGACACGTCGTTGGCGAATACTTGTACGCCGACGAAGGTTGTCCGAGGAAGAAGCGGTGTCCTCTCTCGTTGACATGGAAGACGAAGAAGAGCGGAGCGGCGTTCTTCGTCGGAACATGAGCGTTCACGTCATGTCTTGAGGAATGTCAAATAAAAAGAAAACAACGAACTCAAGAACCCTTACCTCGATAGTCGCACGTTGACGTAGTCGTGGAATATCGGTGTCGATTCCTTTGACGTCGGAGGAAGAGTCGTTGTCGATGGCGTTCGTCGCGGAAAACCGTCGCGGAAGAGATGATGCGGAAAAAGAACGTCACGTCGCGGATATGGCGTCGCGGAAGAACCGTGTTCTTCGGCGAAGAGGTTCTTCGTTGAAGAACGGCGTTCTTCGTGTTCTTCGTCAAGGTTGAAGAAGATGGAGGAGGAGCTCTCAAAAAGAAATCCACACAAGCTGGCTAAAAAAATAAAATAAGATCCCTCCTTATTTTATTTACCAAACCAAGGAATTAAAAACTTCAAACTCAAAAACATAACACTTAATTAATTAACATGTCATGTGTAATTAATTAGATGTTAAGTTTACAAACATTTAAGTGGGAGAGAGGGGAGTTTAAGGGGGATGTTGAGAGGTTTAGGTTCGTGTGGGTCCCACCACACTTAATCCTCTCAATGGAGGTTAAGTGGGTGTGGGTCCCACCCCTAACTCCTTTTGACATTAGTTAACCTACAAAAGTGAAATAAAAAGAATCCACATTTTTTTTATTCAACTTTTTATAAATCTCCCAAAAACTAACTTTCGTTCCGCAACAAACGCAACTTCCGAAAGGGTCTCTTTAAGCGAATATCGGCGCTGCGAGTTCATCGGTGCCCTCAGATTTCAATTCCGAGCACCGGATCAAAAGTTAGGAATTCCCGCTCGTTCGTTCACTGAACGTACCCGAGCCAAACTTCGGAAATTAATTCCGGGCACTCCGGGCCTCAGAATCAGGTGCCGTCTGAAACCGCGCTCTTGTAAAATTCCAAAGAAAATTAAGAAAAAATTTCCATTGAATTTTACGGGTCTTTACAGTCCTGGTGAGGACAGTAATACCTTAAAAAATATTTTCTTTTTTAATAACATGTAAACTCATGTAACTGATTGAGAGATTATGGGATAGATGACAGTTAATCTAATCAATCAGATCAAGGACTTCAATTTATAAGATGGTAGAAACCAGTCAGCATATCAAGGTATTATTCCCTTGAAAGTCAGATTTTAATATTATCATTTTATCGATAAAATCATTTGGATGGGATGACAGAGATGATTCTGATTGAATGTGTAAGGATTTTTTGTAAGGAAATACATGTCATTCAGTATGTACTAAAAAATTGGATATCTATATTTAGTATTTCCGACTACCATAACTCATAAGTTTAAAGATTAAATTATTTCATAATCATTTATGTCATTATTTCTATTATAAAAAATTCTTATTTATAAAAGATCCATTTTCTATTTTTTGTGCATTAAGATTTATTTTTTTATAATTATCTTCCAACAAATGGTTTTATTATTGTGTTTGTGATACCGATAAACTCTGCATAATTAGAAATTATATAAATCTGATTGTCTTAATATAAACATCAAATGATCTGTGAATATGATAATTTTTACTTAACTGGTTTTGAATTTTTTTTTACATTAATATATAAACTAAAATATGCCCTCTCACCCTCACTATTATATCCATCAAATACTCTTTCAATATTATAATTGATTGACTATTAATTGATAAAACATGTATATTAGTGGTTCCAGTCCAGGAAAATAGTGGATTGTTAATAGGTTTATTATATTGAACATGTTCATTTAGTTTGATGATTTACAAAAAAAATAAATAATTATAGTTGTCTTTGGAATTCATCAATAAGAACAATTACATTTACCACATTCAATTTTTTCATTTACATATTGTATCTATTATATTATTCAATTATAAAAATTCAGAAATTTTTTGCAATTATAATAATTATGAAAACAGATGAAATAATAATAATTGTTTAGAATAATGAAGCACCATCCTACAAATACATCATGTATAATTATCTTGTTCATCCATATTTTTCTTTTTATCAATTAAAAAAAATGAATGTGGTCTTCAAAAACTGCATGATCACCCATTTTATGTGAATTGTCACTTAGACCAAAATGAAAGAGATAACGACCCATTTAAAAATACTCATATGTTGTGGTATTTGATCAATGTGTTAATTATTCATATAGATTTGAAATGTATATAATATCATTTTCCTGACCTTTCAGGTCAATTAGAGCATGTTTGGTTTGTTTTAACACCTATTAACATGATTTATATCTAATTATAAAATTTTTAATATTCTTAAATAAATCCTTAAACCATATAGATCAATCTATGAATTGTGCTGATCAGGGGTTGATACCATAGTATTAAAAATGATTAATGGATTTTATCCCAGATTTTCACGTCATTGTGGTGTCATTTTCCTATTTTTACCTTCCTATTAGAGATATGTAATTTAAATATAACTATAAAATAATACATTTTGTTTTCCATTATACTGAGTGACAAAGGAATTCAATGGATGTGGTGCTGATTTCTATAGATTTTAAATGAATAGGTGACAATTTTCCAATGATTTAATTTTAATATATATTTTTTATCTTGGCATTAGTCCATGTTATGTGATTTATCACATTACTCAAAATTCAGTTGTATAAAAACCACGTTCAATAATAGATATAAAATCAGGTATCTGGTCGATATTCTAATTTTTACAATTGATTTTAAATGATATAAATGATAAATTATTATTAAATCCAGTAAATCCTGTCTCGATTGGTTATTTTCAACACCAAAATATAAGGATTTCCCATTAAAACAATAATATTATTATATTCATATCATAACAGAAGTTTGAATTATCAATATAGGAATTAAATTATGTCACTATTTCTTCTATAGTACATGAATTTTTTTTAAAAATTCTATATGCCATAGAAGTAGTGGAATATCCTTCGAAAATTTCAACATATTATTTTGATGAGATTTTATGTAAGATATATTTAGTAATCAAGATGAATACATTGCATCCAAATAAATTTAATAAAAAACATTATGTTTTTACCATTACACAATGAATAATGTTTTTTATTATGAAATGGTCTGATTAAAACTCGATTTATAGTACAAAAAAGCAGTACATATAGCTTCATCCCAAAAGAGATTAGCAAAGGAATATTCACTCACCATGGTTCTATATATCCCTAGAATAATTTGATTTATTCTATCAAAAACAACATTCTATTGTGGATTTAATGTAGCTAAATGTTATGAGTAATTCCATTATTAGTAAAAATATATAAAAAAACTGAATTTCCAAATTCTCCACATGATCACTATGAATTATTATCAGTAGAATATTTAGCACATTTTTTAATTTGTCTATAAATTTTTTAAAACATGAAAAGGATTTATATTTATTTTCTTGAAAATAGTCCTATAAAAATATTTTTTAATCATTAACTATAACATACACATAGTATTTTAATAAAATACCTCCAGTTTTTGTTGGACTAAAATGATCCATATGAAATAAATGTATTGTATTAGAAGTTAAAAAATATATATTTTATTAAATTCTTTATTATATTTATTTCATTATTTGAAAGGATCATAAACTTTAGAATAATCGAATCCATGTTTTGGTAGATTCATAAAATGTTTTTCATTGGGAGTTTGCGTAGGAACCAAAGGTAACAATGTCCTTGTCTTCTATTCCATAACCAATAATGATATTTTATTTCAGTAATTCAAGGTATGTCTTGTCTCATAATGTCTTATATGTTAAGTGTATAATCATTGTTCAGCCTATGGGAAGAGATAATATTATATTCCATGGAATTTTTTACTAGAAATTTATCATTCTGATAATTCACAATGTAACCTTCATCACAAAATTGGAATATTCTTATAAAGTTGTGATTAAGTCATCTAACATATAAATCAATTGAAATTAATGATTTTACAAGAACATCATGGTTATTTATAATAACAATTTATCCCAAAGAATTATTTCTGAATGTTAGTTTTCATCAATTCTTCTTGATAATCATTTCAAATATGTTTTTTACTAATCATGTGATGGGAAAAGCCATTATACATGTGCCTTGTATTGTTGATGGGGAATTCATTTTTTCCTTAAAAGGATGTAGTTTTACATTTAAAATATAATCATTCTTGGAACCTAAAATTATTGAATGTTAAATATTACGAATCCACATTTTGATATAGTGAAAATTTTTATAAAACCCCATGGATTGTTTTTTATTTAATGATCATTTTTTCCCAATGTCCACCACATTTACGATTAGTTCCAAATATAGATCTTTGGAGAAAAATAGTTATGACAAAAAACAGCTTTTTCGTGAATATAACCAATCTTATAACTATCCATAATAGGGTGAAGTTGTGAAAACATTTTAGAAATTTATTTCATTATAGAAGTTTAATATTATAAAATAATTTTTATGGGTAATATTTTAGATATCAGTATATTGACAAAATTCATATCCTCAAAGATATTAGTCATTGAATTTGTGATATTCTCAAAAATATTTTTCATATAAATAAAATTTTCAAGATCTGTATAACTTTGATCTTTCTCAAAATTAGCATTCTTATTATTTTTTGAAACATTTTAAAAATAATGAGATTACTAATATATAAATATTTAATAATATGAATGTTATTTTTTAAAAAATAGAAAATCAATAATATTATATCTGTAAATTGTTTTTTATCATATAGTTCTCATTATCATATAATTTAGAAAATCTAAAGACATTATAAAACAAATGTAATGTATTATATTCTAATGAGGGTGATTATTCATCTGGGGATTCATAATACTTTTATATAGGAAAAATGGCATTATATGGAATATTTATTAGAAATTAATAATTGTGTACCTTATCCATATGAAAATTATTTCAAATAGGTAATCTAGTTATAAGTCCATTATTATTTTGACTAGATGATTCATTTTCCATAGAATCATCTAAAAAGTTACCACCATTGGAAATTTAGAATTAATTATCCTTAATATCTTTCATAGCCTTAGATTTCTAATACTTATTATTGTTCCATTTAGAATTATTTTCCATTCTATATTTTCTCTCATGAATAGGACAACCAGGTTTGATATGTCTATCCATTTTTCATTCATAACACGTTAGTTCAGAATCATTATATTCCTTTCGGAATTTATTTATATATCTATACTGAAAATATTTCTTTTCCAAAAATATTATTAATCATTTAAGCATGATTGGGTAATTAATTCGCATATTGATCACTAACAATTGATTTAGATACTACAATAGCTTTATTATCTTGAGATCTAGTTACACAATATGAAGACTTTTCCATTGATGTTCTATTGAACTAAATGCTTCAATTACCATTATTCATCATATGGAAATCTAAATCTCTCATCATTCTTACTTCAGGCTAAAGAATACTTCCAAATAATTCATTAATGGTGATGTTAGACTCATTCATATTTTGATCAATATTTTTCCATTTAGAATCTCACTCATTAGACATGATATCAATTATATATGTCACAGGAACTACATCATCAATTCCTTTCTCAAACATAAATTGAAGATTTTTGAAAATATTTTTCAATATTTGTTGCAAATTTCAAATAGGTTCTCCAATAATAAAACATAAACCCATGATTTTCATCTCTATTGATATTTTTTCTAGTTTCTATCACTTTTGAAGTTCAAAAGAGTGTAACATCGAGTATCTTTTAGATAATATTGGTTGTTGCACATGATAATATTTTATTATAGATATTCAATGTCATGGAACATAAATGTGTATTTTGTACCTTGTATTTTAGTGGATATTTTGTATTTCCTTATTAGGGAATTTTCAAATTTCACTTTCAGGAATCTAGAACTCCCAAATGAGAAAAATAATGGTATCCACTCCAGTGTAAATAACAAAAGTCATCAACTTATCACTCAATTACTCAAAATAATTACAATAAAAAATTTGTTTTCTGGAAAGAATAATATTTTATATTGAATTAATGATAATTCCTACAATTGTAATACAAAATATATTCTCAATATAAATAATTAATTGAAAAATATTTTATTAAGTAAATCATTAAAAAAAGTGAACATTAAAGTAGTGAAGAAATCAATAAACACAAAAATATCTATATAAGTATATATATTTTAGAATCCATGGACTAATAATTAATTTAGGATCAAGATATTGATAACGATGCTCAATTATAAAAAAGGGGTTAAATTGAATGATTAAATTCATCTATTTTTCACTTTATGAAAACCTAGGTTCAACAATGTTAAATACCATGGATCAGAAAACCATCATTGGTTCATAAAAAAGGATTAATTGAAATGGATGAGTTCCAATTATAATGATCTTAGACATAAGAATGTTTATCAAAAAGAAACTTATGAATGCTTATCATAGGTAATGATTATACATTAAAGTGTATCTTATCATAACTATAATGGTATATAATAATAAGAATGTATAAAAAAGTGATAGTTTCTTTTATTATTAAAATATATTGGAAATAAAAAATTATAACCAATAAAGTAAAAAAGTAGGAAATATTTTAACAAAAATAGATAGGCATCAATCAAAATTGGATAAAGGACCCTTGATTTAAAAATTCAATAAATATATATTACCCACATAAGGGTAATCTCTATATAAGAATATTAGAGTCTGTCTTGTTATCTCCTCAATCCCAGGAACATTAAGGTTGTCAATACCTCTGTCTTCTAATCCCTAGAAGCCCTCGAACATTATGTTTGTCAGAACAACTGTCTCTCTATCCCTAGAAGCCCTCAATTGTACACAACAACAATTGTAGTTCCACATAGAAAAACAAAATGTTCACTGCTGAACAATATGATCTCAAATCAATGATATAATGATATTTTAACTATCTAAATATCCCATCACATCATCACAATGAATTTCAACATTTTACATTTGTGTCAATCTCATAAAATTGTTGGGGTATTTATACGAAAAAGTTCAAACAGTTGGAACCCTCATCCAATTTTCATATTAATCCTTAAAAATATTATGGACCAATACATGTGGAACTCAACAAAAAGTTAGTTAAATTTATTTTCAAGAAATTATTTCATGTTAGAAATGCTCATCAACAATACAATTTGTAAGAATCAATATAATGTAAAAATAATAATATCATATTTATGAAACATCGGTATAATTAATCAGATAAACTAATGTTTTACATTAATGAAATGAAATGTATGTTATAAATTGTTGGGGTATTTATAGGATATTTATTGTCTGAATTCTGGGGAATTTAGAGTCGGAATTCTGATGAATTTTGCGTCTGAATATTTATGAATTAAGTGTCTGAATATTAGAGAATTTGAAGTCTAAATTTTGTAGAATTCAGAGAATCAATTTCTGAGAATTCAGATTGGAATTTTAGATAATTGGGAGTCAGTATTTCAGATAATTCAGAGTCTAATTTCATATAATTTGAACTCTGATTTTTAGAAAATAATATGTCTGAATATAGTAAGAATTTGTATCTAATATATAGTATGATTATGAAGTGTGTAAATAAGGATCTGGTCATTATAATAGAGTTTTATCTTCATAAAAATATTATTAATCTTGGATAAATATAATTAATAATAACATGTAAAATAATATTTAGGGATTATGTAAACACATTTTAATAGAGAAATAAAAAAAATTATTTTATTTATTCATAGAGAAATATAATTTTCATTAAGAAATTTTTTTTGTGAATCTCAAAACATAAATGAATGTAAAACATATAAGGGAACATATGACATAACATTTTTTTTCATATGATGATTTCTATTGATGTAGAATGGATAGCTAACGTGCATCTAGAACATGTGATTTCTTAAAAGAAGCTATAGTTTCTTAGTTTTTTATGAATGAACACCTCTATCATTTTCTAGATATAAATTCATATATTTTATAGTAGGATGTTGTGGCACTCAGGTGTTGTATATTCAATAGATTCTCATTGAATATGGCATGAGATTAACAATAAATCCAAATTTTTCTTGATAAAACAATTGAAATTTCACTACTTAAAATCCAATCACATCACATGAATACAATGAAGATAGTCATAAGACACTATTTTCCTTGAAATTGCACAGCTAATGGAGGTATTATGTTGAAACTCATTAGTATTCAAGAACAACATTAAGATGCTTTTATTAAACCCAATAGTAATGATAAAATTGAATATATTGAACAGAAACAATGAACGATCAATATCATGTGATTGATCATATAATTTTTTATCATTATTTTATCATTAATTTACTCATTATAAAACCGGGAGTACATATTATTTTATGGATTTACATCCTTTTTTTAAAAAAATATGTTTTATAATATATTTAATTTTTTATTTTCTTTTTTCGATAAAAATCAGTTTTTTCTTAAATTATTATTCATATAAGCTTATAAAACCTCTAAGAATCTAAAATGTTTTAAAATGATTAATTGGAGTCAAATAATTTAACAAGACACAAATATGTCAAAAACAATATCGATATTAACATTTGATATAACATTTTTGACTCGCCATTAATAAAATACATATTGAAAATATTTTTTTATAAATATTATAACAATAATGTTTCATAAAAAATAAACGAAGTATTCTTACTCATATCTATGAAACAATTCTACTCCAATTATTATTATAATTTTTGTATTTTCAATGATTTTTTTCATTGGTAATAGATGATAAGGTTTATATACTCTATATGTTTTATTAGATTAATTTGATTTCAAAAGTATATGTTTTCTTATCAAATTGAAACACATTCTAATTAATAGTTTTTTTATAATCATTACGAGATCAACAATAACATTAAATTCTTACTTCAATTAACTCATGATCATCATATCAGATAAAGACCTCAAATATGATCCATTTAAATTCATAGAATTATGTTCATCTCTATCATGACTATATATGGTTGGAAGAACTTGTGTCCCTAATTGGTTCTCAAATAAATTTCTCCCAAAACATTCTACTCGTTTATGTCCAATTTACAATGTTTTTTCATTTTTATGATTTCCTGTTGATATCTTAAAAATCAATACATTCTAAGATTATGTATAGATATAAGTCTATGGAGAAGGAATCATTTTTAGAAAATGGTACACAATGTAATTAAAATTATTAAAAGGATCATTAGTTTTAATGTATTGGAGATTGTTTGAGTAAAGAGACCAAAATTAGATATTTATTTACATTTTCTTGAAATTATTAGATATCATTATGCTATAGTAAGAAAGGGAAATAAAAGAATATAAAGGGGAATGGGAAGAGGTGAATGTTGTGGGAGAAGAAGATGAAAATTTTGAACACGGATATAATGATGTTAAAGATGGTCATAACTATAGAGAAAAAGATACCGATGAAGGGTCAAAATGAATGAAAACAACATATTCATCATCAAATTAAACTCCATTGACTTCAAAATCATGTGAGGATATATACTTATAATAATTAACGGTTAAAAAATCATCATCTAATGAAGAAGAAAACTCATAATCATATGATGACATAGGGGATTAATAATCCCCAAATATGTTTTAGATAATGATAATTCTAATAATGATGTGAAAATTATTGAACTACACAATGGAAAAATTGTTTCTCATGAAGGGAAGAAAAAATGTTAAGACGGAAGATAAACTAGATGTAGAATCATCATGAGCAAGTGATCAAATAATTATCAGGTTCATAATACTCTGATGCCATAAATTCTCATAATGTTGTTTATTATATTTTAGAAACCATGAAAAGAATAAGTGATTTTATTCGAAATCATTCAAAATATTCAAAATGAGAAATTACAATCACTAAATTTTTATCTATAATATATTCACAGTAGAAAGGATTTTAAATCATTCAAATAAATGAAATATTCATAAAAGGGATCATATAATCATATTACTAATTATTCAATAGATTTTGAAAATTTAATTCATGGAACATGTTGATTTTTTAATATATATATATATAAAGAAACATTCTATATAAAAAGAGAAATCATTTGATAATTTATCAACAGATGTTTCTGATAGATTGATAAATTGGGACGGGTGTATAGATACAGGTGAAGATTGTATTGATGATGTAAATGTTTTGAAATAAATTGTTCAATGTTTGTAGTTATAAAAATAATAGACTTTGAATCTCTGAACATGAGATTTTTTGTGAACAAGGAAAATAAAAAATAAATATGGGGATGTGGAAGGAAATAAGTCCAACTTTCAAAAACAATCTATGATAGGTGACTAGGTAGTTAATCTTAAATCGTGTTTTGGGAGGCTAATAAATATAATGATGAAATTATTAATATTTAAAAATTTTGAAGATGTTGTTGAATAATGAATGTTCTATTTTATTAGAAATGTTGATGTTAATTTTGAAACATTTATAGAATAAATGTTAAATTTGAATGACTTTTTCTGTAAAAAACATTATGTCTGAATGTATTAAAAATAATTTTGGATATATGTTTTTACACTAATTTTTCAGATGATTAGTTATGTAACATAATGTAATTAATTTTGTAATATAATTTGAAAATTTTATGAAATATCACTTGAATATTATTTCTTAAAATTAAAATGTTGAAAAATTTGATTAGAGGGTGAAATTTATAAAATTACAGAAGTGTATATATAGAGAATCCATTGATATATTTTACATAGGAATATATTTTATCCAATGGGGGACCGTAATTATTATTTTCAATAGGATTATAATGATTTTATTAACTTATGGGATGTAATGATATGTGGTATATGTTGATGATATTAAATGTATAATGGTTTGTAGGTTGTTTTAAAAAATATTAAGTTATCATTTATGTGTTTTGTTTTGTGCTTTATGAAAGGGGGGATTGTGGAGTTATAAGTCTTACTCATTAAATTTCCATTCTATAATTTGGGAAACCACTAAATCATCCATTAATCACAAATATACTAAAATTATATTTCTTAAGTTTCTTAGTTTATTTATGTAGATAATTTTAATTTATTCTTAATGAAAAAAAATACTTACGAAAAAATAAAAACATAATATTTTTCATTCATATTAATTGAACTAATGGATATTATGATACATGGGAATAACAAATGGTTTGATACATTTTTAGAGATATGGATTTAAAAGAAAAATTCATGACAACCATACTAAACTTGTTATCAATTCATTAGACTTACCCTTCATCAGTTTACCTGAGTGAAAATAAATAAGAAATTCAATTGGACAATCAAAATTTTATAATTGATTTAAATAGAAATATATATATCATAAAGATAAATATTATTAATTTAATGGTGCTAATATAAATGATGTTGGACTATTAAATTATATAATCAAACATAGCTAGTGAGTTGGAGATCACGATCTTTATGTGAAATCATGTTCAAGTTGTCTATGGTTGTTGCAACTAACACAAAAATATGACTATTGGAAGATCTCCTATAAATAAGAAGTTAATTGAATTATTTGGAGTGGATAAAACATGAAAATAAATTCAATTAAAGATTTTACTACCTGATCACCTAATTATTATTCTTTGCACTTATTTAGAGAGTTGAAGTTCTAAGGAATCATGACAAGGAATGTAATTCCTTAAGATCTATTTTCATTCGTAATGACATGAAAACTCATTTTAATGAACATGTAATTATAGGGCAATAAGACAGTGAATCTGATCCATCGGACTGAGGGCTTCCAATTATTCGAAGATGGATGTCAATCAGCATATTGAGTGATTTCTTTTCCAATAATGAGTGATAAGAATCTAATCATTGCGCTGAGGGAATCCTTACGAATAGAATACAGAGTTGATTCTGATTCAATGGTTATTAGGATTGTTTTTATGGAAATGAATATTGTTCAGAAGATACTAAAAACATTGGATATCATTACATTGTATTTCATAATACCATCACACTTAAGGGTAATGAGTAAATTAAATCATAAACATTTAATTATTTCTTATAATTACATGATTTTGTCATTGTTTATAGATTACCCAATTTCTATTATACACATTTAATAGGAATTAATTTTCTATATCTATATATTTAATAAAATGTTTTATAAGCATCTCTGTGATACCGAAAAACACTATATAATAGGCAATTATATAGATCAAATTGTATTAATCTAATCATGAAATGATTTTTCAATCTGATCATTTTTACTAAAGTGGTTTTGATTTTCTTTACATTAATATATAAATTAAAATTCTCCCCCCACCCACTCTTATATCGATCAAATAATTTTTCCATCAAGTAATTTGTGTGCTCTTAATTGATAATTCAAGCAGATTAGTTGTTCCATTCCAAAGAAAATAGTTAATGGGGAAGAAGTTAATTATATTTAACATGTTCATTTAATTAGATCATTTTGAAAAAATTAATTAATTATCTCATTGGAATTAATCCATAAAAACATTTATAATTATCCCATTCATTATTGTAAATATACATTTTGATTATATCGTTTTTTCATTTATAAAAATACACAATGTTTCTTTTGTCTTAATAATTATTAAAATATAAGGAATATTAATAGGTTATTAAAATACTGAAGAACTGACTCAAAAAAGAATCTTTGTAAATGAACTTCTTCATCCATATATTCCAGTTGAAGCATTTACAAAAATTATTTTAATTTGGTCTGTATAAACAACATGATCGCCAATTTTATGTGATTTGTAACATATTCACAAATGTATTATATAACACCCCATTTCAAGATAATCATAATTTTAGGTATTAGATAAACTTTTTAGTTATTTATATAGATTTTAAATAACTAAAATATCATTTTCATGGCATTTCATGTCAACTAGAGCATTTTTGGTTGGTTTTAACACATTTATACTTGATTTTTATATTATTATAAAAATGTTAATTTTTCAAATCATACCTTAGGCCATACTAATCAATCTGAGCATCATGTTGTTATTTTATTGACTCCAAATGATAAGATAATCATTAACAAAATGTTATCATATCTTCTCACTTCATCCTGCTTACATTTTCTTGTTTTTACCCTACAATTTGAGATGTGTCATTTTAATAAAAATATAAAATGACACCTTTTTTCCATTGTACATAGTAAACTGAGTATAAAATGTATTCATCGTTGATTCATATGGGAAAAAAATTACTAGGAGATCATTATTCCATGATTGAATATAAATTTATGTTTGTTATCTTGTCATTATGCCATATTATGTGATTTTTCACATAACTCAAAATTCAGTGGGTGTAAACACCACATTTAATTGCACTAAGAAAATCAGGTTTTTCGATGATGATCCAATGAATATTATTGATTTTAAATGATAAAAAGATTATTTTACAATGATTTCATGTTATTAATGTATCGTTTGGTTGTTTTTGACCCCCACCTATATGGTTTTCCCATTACTACCAAAATATTAATTATTTAGCATTATTTAATAAATTATAATGTTAAATCTAGGAATTAAATTAATTTTTGGTTGATTCCAATATATTAAAAATGATCCAAAAAATAATCTCATTGATTTTCACATCAATACAAAGAGGTTTTAATTTTTTTTACCCCAACCCATGGGAGATGATTAGACTTAATAAAACATTGGAATGTTAGTAATTTTTTTCAATCATATAAGTAGATTATATAATCAAATAGATTTGACATTGATTTTTATAGGGAAAAAATATCTGAATGATCATTCTAATACAAATTTATTTAAATCCTAGAATGATTACTTTTTCTAAAAACAATAATGTGATTTTTAACTTACCTCCAAATCTGATAGACAAACAATAAATTTCCCTCATACATAGAGATTCATGTAACTAATAGATATTCCAATGATTAATATAGTTTATAAATTACATAATGGAAAATTTATGAATAATTAATGTCAAGCAATACTCATTTTATTGGTTCTATCCAATAAAAAATTACCTTTTTCCATACTAATCAATCTGGGAAAATGATTTTCATGTTATTTATTGAAATATATCATAAATGATTTTAGAAATCATATATTTCATATTCACTTCAATCTAATCTCTTTTTATTATTATCAACACCCATGATGGGACATATGTAATTTCAAAAAAACTAAATAATGTTTCTTGTTGTTTTCCATAATTATGAGTGACATTATCATTCTATGGATGCAACATTGACTCCTATAGATAAAAATGACTATGTGAAGTTTATCACTTGATTTCATGTAAATTTGTTCATTTTTTCATGGTATTATAGTCATTTAGGTTTTTTCACATAACTCTAAATATTAGTCGAAAACCACTATTTATCATCATCAAAAGTTTGTTTTTTGATCGATGAATTGATGATTCTCGTAGTTGTAAAAAGAATTAAAGATGGATTTCCTTATATTTAATATAATTGAAGATCATTATCCTCTTATTATCTAACACTAATCAATGTGTGATTCCCCATTTTTACTCTTAATTTGTTAATAAATCATGTTATGAAAATATAGAATTTAAACGACTAAATTTATTTTCACTATCTATTTGAGGTATAGAGTTAAAATTTATTTAGAATTTAAGGATTGGAAATAACTTAATGTTAATTACCATAGGACTTATCGTAAATTTAAATGTATTTAGTGGTTTTTAATCACCAAATGGATATGTTCTAATTTAGTGAAAATATATTTATGTTTTTGGACTTTACAAAAAAAATTAGACATTTAATTTGAATGGGATACCGAAAAGATGTGATGAAACACACCTCATAGATCATATGAATCATATATAACCATCGATTCTATAAGTTTTTGTTTTATTATTGGAGTACAATATTTAAAAATAAAAGTATAATAATAATGAATCTGATCAAAATAAAATAAATCTTGTATATACCTACATCATAGGATCCCATGAACCATATCCTTAGTAAATATATTCCTAGAGTGTTATAACCTCATCTGAAGGTAGGGTAATTATCTTCTCAAAAGAATGAACTAGCATACATGTTTCTAAACAAATCTTACATACCTATAGTAATATGTGACACAACATTCTCACATGAAAATATTTAATAGGGAATCCTAGTTTCATATGACATGTTATATCCATTTCCCATACAATCAATTATGAAATGAAATATCTAGTCTGTATCCATGGAATGTTATTGATTGTCAATAAGAAGAATTTTTAACTCCGCCACAAATATATATTGTTTAATATATAAAAATAAATATATTTGTATATGTGTGTGTGTGTGTGTGTATGTATTTTTTTTGTAAAAAATGATACTACAATAAGAGTCATAAACATGGGATCATTTCTATCATGAGTAATAATCCACACATATATTCTATTTGTCTGTGTACGTTGCTACCATAACTAAACCCAATAATATATAACAATAGAAAACAAAGATTAAATAGTAAATATAAAAATTAAATTGATAAATAAATAATGTAGAATATATGAAATGGGATCCTTCACTTGCCTCTATAATAGTCTCTATATCAAATGTTTTTCAGAATGACATTCCTCAACAACATATATTCTATTAATTAAAATATGAAACTTGTTAAATGGTGAACATTGAATGAAATATATAAAACAAAAATATATAGGTACACTATCATATCTATAGTGTTATAATATGTAACCATGTCACACCACTTAGATGATGGAACAACCCATGGGAGTCTACCCAGAATGTCTATATCACCTCATTTGGGATCTTGTGCTCCCTATTCTATATAAAATTATAATATTTCGTCATTTTTCAACATTTTTCTATACACACTAGTTCAGACTAATTTTTTATTACTCTAATAATATTCTATTATAGAAAAAATAATCAAAAATTTATGTGTCCTTTAATCATTAATAAGAAAATAAAATTATCCTCTTACTTAAACATCACTCCAAAGTTGATCAAGTATGTCTTAACGGAACAAATACTGCTCGTGTGTAGTCAATAGGAATATATGTGGTTCATGCATTATATGACACAACTGAAAAATAATAGAGGGGTTATCTCTCCAATTGGATGGTATGTTTCATAAATTGTTATATCATGGATATTGTCAGAATAAAATCCGATTAAAAGGCCTATTTTATGAGAGGAATATGGGGTGGAGTCAAATCCTATTATAAAATAAAAATAATTAAATATGTGAATATATATCATTATATTTTATTTGAAAATATGATAACAAATTTATATTCATACATACCTAGACCCATATAAGTAGATGACACACCTGAATAATGTTGACATGGTTCCTATTTGCCTAACTTGTATGCAGCCATAAAATTTTTTTATATTTGAACTGACATATACAATATATAATATAATGTGATATAAAATACACATAAAACATTTAAATGATTTATAATGAAATAAATAGTTAAAATATATTTAAATATAAATATTCTGAATAATAGAATATCGCTCACTAATCATGAAAGTCGATCTTTTCTCTTTTAAGTGTCTCTCAAAACTATAGAATATCATTATCACATTGATCTATAATGTGTTGAACTAGTTGTTGTGATAAAAATTAAATAGTATTGGGTACATTAAATTTAATAAAAAAGACTCTTCTAATAGAAATTTTCAAATATGGATTACAATTTGGATTACATATTAGGTTTGTGAAAAAAATCTCTACTATATGTGATGACAAAATGAAATGTATTTTACATTCCATTTCAACTCTACAAAATTTATTGTAAATGTTCACCAATGTAAACTAAAAATGTTCAAAATTAGATTGATATACTAGATAACTCTAATTACACTTTAAATCATTTTTTAACTTGTGTGTTCAATCAAGATCATTTATGTCTTCCAATTTCCCATAGGAAAACTATAATTGATAGATGGATATCCAGTGTCCCTTTTTTGAATATCCCCTTCTCATAAACATATTTAATGTTAATTAGATAGGAATTATCATTAATATATTTCAGTTGATTAGTCATCATAGATGAACCATCATCTACTAGGATAAATTTTATTGTCGGTGTAGGGTCACATAACTCAAATAGGTTACATACTGGAATTTTTCAAAAAATCAATTTAATAGTTATATATCTTGAAATTATTACAATAACTCAATCATATTGAAAATTCATCTATACATACAAAATAATATAAAAAATCATTAAATGATGCATAATGGGGCTATAGAATCTGATAATCACTAGCACAAGTAATATATTGTTTTATTCTAATGTGATTCGTTTAAATGAAAATTCCATGTTTAAATGATTAAAATCTATATGAGAATAATAAGATTGAACACTAAAATTGATATTATGCTTACTAAAACAAAATTGTAACTAATATAGTATTGGACAAGATGTATTGATGTGAATATTCTACTTCTATGCAGTCTGTAAAAAATATAGTTAATTATCTACCACCCAAATCATGAATTCCATAGGGATTATGAAATTCCATTTCAACAATGATCAGAAATTTGGCACAAAATGTGGTACACTCATCCATCAAATAAAAGTCAGCTATTTATACCACAAGTTGATATCTATTAGATATAAATCCTTTTAATGCATTCATATACAACTCCATATGATACATACAACTATGTTGCAGAATATTAGTATTAATTAAATTAATGGTTAAGTGTACCATAAATTGAATCATAACATTGAAAAATGAGGTGGAATTAGTTTCTCCATGTGAAACAGATTTAGTAAAATCCTATCCTATAATTTTCATTAATCAATATTTAATTGATTATTTAATCAATGATGTCGAATAATTTACGCATCTAAATTAGTGGTTAAACATCATTTGGTGATAATATATCACAAATTTTGATTAGATACAAATTCTAATGTAGTATGTGATTGTCATGAATTTTCAAACCATTTTATAAGAGTATCCATCAGAAATCCTGAGAATCATTAAAATTGAATGAACTATAATTTTAACTCATTATATAATATGTTTCAGGCATGTATTCCCTATTAACCACAAAAAGTGTAAATGAAAATGATTCCTTGAACACATTTACTCTAAATCTTGTCATAAATTGACAATGTCCTTTTATTTTCCTCCAACACCCAAAATTGACTACAATTTATTATAACAAAAAAATCTATCTGGATGACATCTAGATTATGATTTTATTTGTTAATTTTCAATGATGGGAGACTAAAAAATATTGTGTCCTTTACAATTTTTTACTATGTGTTCTATATAAACCATAAATAGAGGGTAATGAAAGAGACATAAAATCCAAATATTAATATACCATGGTATGGTTTTATTTGTCAATATATAATAAATATTTCAAATAATGTCATGATATTTGATGTGTGCTTGAACTATCATGAACAGTCAATTTAAAATATGGGATTTCTAAATATTTGATGAGGGGGAATAAAATTTATGTGGCTTTTGTAGGCCCATTTTATACAATTTGTAATCCATATAGAATTTTTTTCTTTTCTGGATTCATGGTAAGGAATATTCAAAATTCATACACCCTCTTAATAAATTTTTACAAATCGATTATCATTGATTGTTTATAATAAATGATCCTATACATTTAACATATCATTATTTTGAAAATGGTAATTTATCACACCATTACTCCAAAACTCAATAAACTCATTAACCAATGGTTGAAGGTAAAAATCAAAATAATCCCTCAAACATCTAGCCCTATCAATAAGAGTGGAATAGTAGAGATTGTTATTTCTAACAATCCCATATAGGAACATTATACAGAACCAACACTATGAGTCTTGTGTTACGAGTTACATCAAAAAACATCTAAATTTATTTAAGTCATAAGATACTGACTAAGGTCAGTCATTTTGATTATCATTAGGAATGAGAGGGTGGCTCTAGTTAATATAATTCCTTTTAAGGGAGTCTGATTGGTGGGTTAACATATCGCTATCTTTAATTCATTCCATGTGTCATATCATTAACTTAGAGACATTATATGACATAAATATTAATTTCTACCTCAAATTTAGCGCAATGTGATGCATTTTCATTATGAGATTCAAATATTTCATTATCTAACAAAGACAAGTCTTATTTCCCCAAATATTTATAGATTGGAAGAACAGTACAGTATATAATTAGTCAAATTTGATGTTTATTTTCAAATCAACATATGTTATGTTCAAATGAATCCACGATTTCATATGCGAAACCTATGTTCCTTTTCAACATTAGAGCATGGTAATATATATCTAGAATCGTATTATCATCATGAATTAAATTTATAAATAAAAATGACAACATGTTGAACAATGTTTCTGGCCATTAATTCAGTTACATCATGTTTAATAAGTCAATGATAAAATAAAATTTTAACTTTTCTGTACAAAAAAAAAATCTAAATTTATCTGGGTATCATCATGTATTTCATAAAAACTCAATCAATTGTGATATACACCATGACATAGATTCATCTCACTAGTACCAAAAATTGATATGTTATTTCTTTCAGTATCCAACCCGCTTAACATTTCATTAAAAATTTCTTACATCAAATGAATTTTTACATGCATAAACATCCATATAAATATGTTATCTTCAATGAAAATGAATATATTGTTCCCCATAACAATTAAAACACAAATAATATTTGGAAAAAAAATTCATGAACATATTCTCCATCAAGTATTTTCATGTTAATTAATATCATTTAGAAAATTTTCTACATGTTCAACTATGATAGTCACCATAAAATCTTCTTGTAAAATAAATAAACTGCATAATCAATCAACATATTCATTATATGATCTATATGGATGATTAATACAACTATCATTTAAATGTGAATGAAATGAACCCCTCCCAAAAAATATTACACATCCATAATTTGTAATTGGACACGGAGGATAGAGGAAATTATTATTTCCATCAGAAATGCATAGAAGTTCTAAAATAGAAATTATACAATAGAAGTTGGAACATAGAAAGAATCCAATTTTAGAAAAAAATACATCCGTAAAAAATGTATGGGAATCTAGATCACATCAATAATAATTCAATCATAATGTTATATATCCAATTTAATTTACATGATGAATAATACATTAACACACATGTGTATACTTGCATTATCTTCAATACCATCAAATTATGAGAATCAATGGGTTTGTCAAAATGTTGTATTATTTAATTAATTTTCAAACTAGAAAAACAATATTTTATTTATACTCATTCAGAAAATTCGTCATTTTCAAAAAGATAAACCCAGAATAACTACATTTCATACAAATAATATTATTTATAGAAAACTATCCAAAAAACAAAAATAAAACAATTTTAATAGGGAAAAGAAAAACCATGTGGTCACTAGACATTAAATAATTCTATTATTTAATCTGATTTTATATTTAATAGGTTAATTTAACCTCTATCCAAAGGGTTATTCATGTTAAATTTCATAATTTTTCTGAATTAATATGAGAATAAACAATTCATCAACTTAAAATCATTTACATTTATCGCATGAGAATGAATCAATTTCATAGATCTTTGGTCACCTAGAATGTGAGGATACTACAATATCATGAGGATTTCTTTCAATGATTGTATTGATAAATAAAAAAAGAATACTACAATTGAATTATGGAGGTCATAGACCATAAGATGGAAATACAAAACTTGAGGAAATGATATCAAAAGAATAAAAACCCTAGAAAAGTCAAAGCTACTACATTACATGGTCATTGAATGAACATTAAAATTTTGTATTCTTCCTGATCGAGTGGGGATTCATATCCATAAAATACAAGCATCTGGTGGATAGGTTTCAACAGTAATGTGTTGGATTAAAAGTATTCTATGGACCTTAGGGGATATTTATAAGAAAATATATTTTTAGGGGACCCTCACACATCCCCTATGATCATAGAGTAGAGCACCGAGATGTTTGATAAGAGGGAGGATACCATATCATGACCCCTGGTATTACTCAGGTCTATGATCAACATCCAAAACTATGTTGAATATCCTATTTATCTAGCACAGAGACTACAGCTTAGAATTTATCCCACATTCCATCCACCCCCGATTTAGTTGTATCCCTGAAAACCACTATGTTGTAGCCACGTTCCTCAATTCCACATTTCACAATGTCAGGGAAGGGCCTATAATGTATCCTATCACCATAGAACAATTATGCCAAATAACGAAGTCTCCCCAAATTTCACTTTTGAGCCTCACAACATTGTAGTCAGAATTCCACACCATATAAACCCTACATCTGACATATCCCACGACTCCACACCATAACCTAGCCTCGAATGAAATTTGAACCCACACATTTTCATTATTTATCATCAAAACTCCTTGAAAACATCTCTAGTTTCCTCTACCACCCAAAACACACAATGTGAATGGACTCTATTGATCAATTCCTTACACTATTTATGTACAAAAAATAATCACGATTAAAATTGATTTCATATTTAATGAATGATTAGAAAATCATATAAAATAATATATTTATATTGTTCTATTGTAAATATATTAAAAAAACTATTATATAAAGATAACTCTAGAAGAGTAATTCAGAATAACTAGACTCAATAATTATAAACTGTGACAACCCATCACTCGGGGGTCGTGTCGTGGCTACCCCAAGCCCGCCTTCCATAGGCCAAGGGCTGGCGACTAACCTTGAATGGCATGTTCCCAAAAACTGGGACGGTATTGCCTTCATAACCTAGAAGAACACACAAAAAAGAACACAACATGATACGACCAAAAGTCAAATATATAGAAAAAATAGTGTAGAATGATAAAAGGGGGATAATATACATTCCCAACTGTGAAGATACATGTAGAACTAAAATACAATACAACTGAAGAATGACAAAGGATTTTATTGGGTCATCCTATGAGGTTCCTACCTAATGGGTATGTACAGATCGCCTCTAGTTCTCTACACATTCACATGTCTCCTTTGTGTACTGACACGTCGTATGGTCCACCTCTAGTCACCATCAAGTCCAAGTATTATCAGCAATATTATGTGTTGTCCATCATCATCATCCAACACAATGAGGTGCATGCATATCTCATGATGAGTTGAGTATAATGTTACTCAGTAGGTACCCTAAGACCCTCAATATCCCACGAAATACACAAATGATTAACCATAACAAAAAGAAACAACTGATAACCCTAATTTGGTATATTCACATACATATATCTATGTTATCAAGTGAACATGCCTCAATCATGAAGAAAACACAAGGTCCAACCAAAAATCACAAAGCTAAACTGTTCCAAAAAGGAAGGAAAACCAAAGAGAAAAGTACCACACAGGTAAGAACTCAGCTCACACCAGGTAAAACATATGTACAATAGTAGAAATGATTAGATGTAACAATATAATCATCATAATCTGTAAATAAGCTAACCCACTCATGATCGCTAGGAGATAACCGACACAGGATCAATAAGAGCTGACCCACACATGATATCTAGTGTAAGAGATGACACACATAGTATTTCTAGAAGCTAACTCACATAGTATCTCTTGGATAGGAGATTACCCATAATGTGTCGCTAAGAACATACCCACACAGGATCACTAGGATACGAGCTAACCCACACATGATCGCTAGGAGATGAACAAAAAATGATCACACTACTAGAAAAACAGGTATTTGCGACGGGCTATTTGCGACGGGATCCCGTCGCAACTGGCTTTTTGCGACGGGGGCCCGTCGCAAATAGCCCGTTGCTGAAAACGCAGTCGCAACTACACTTATTTGCGACGGGCCCGTCGCTAAAGCCTTTTTTTGCGACGGTCATTCTCCCCGTCGCAAATAGTATTCCGTATTTTTGTAAAAAACTTTTAAAATAGTTTTTGCGACGGGTCCCGTCGCAAAAACGTTTTTTTAAAAAAATAAAAAAAATATTAATAATACTAGTATTTGCGACGGGCATCGTATCCCGTCGCAAATACTATTGATAGTATTTGCGACGGGACGCGTCGTAAATAATATTTTTTAAAAAAAATAAAAAACTATTAATAATACTAGTATTTGCGACGGGTATAGTATCCCGTCGCAAATACTATAAAAAAAATATAAAAAATAAAATTTTAATAAATTATTTTAATTATTATAATAATAGAATTATAATTTACAAATGAAAATACTAAATTATTTTAATTACTATAATAATAGTAGAATTATAATTCAAAAATAAAAAATAATAGAATATTAATAAATGATTTAATTAATATAATAATATTACAATTATAATTCATAAATAAAAAATTATTAATAAGTTATTTTAATTAATATAAAAATAATAGAATTATTTTACATTCAAATATTAAAATAATTCAAGTATTACAAAAAATATAATTAAATTATAATATTATAAAATTTTAATATATATATAAAATTTTAATATATATATAAAATTTAATATTATAAAATATAAATAATATTATTATTCATATTAATATTGTTTTTTAAAAATATAATATTATTAATATTTTATAATGGGACAGAAACTACGAATAGAAAAAAAAATATTTTTATTTCACAAATTTTATAACAGAAATACAAACTCTAATCTGAAGGAGGGGGTGGGGGATCTGCAGATGGTGGTGGAGGAAACTCCATCCCTAAAGCATTAGTGAGTCGGCGCATGTACTCCATCTGTTCTGATGCTGCTGCTGCCACCGACTCGCCTGCTCCTCGTACAACTACTGCTGGCGTCGACGCTCCTCCTCATGCTGCTGACGCATCTGATCCTGCTCCTGTCGGAGACTCTCTATCTGTGCAGTCTGAGATCGCAACTGATCCTCATACTGTGTAGAAGAAGATGCATGAGCTCCTCTCGAGCTGGACGCCGACATCGCAGCACTGCCATAATAATCTCCGGGAGTCAGTCGAGAGCCGATACCAACTACCCGGCCCTTCTCGAAGGCATACTGGGTGGCCTGCATCCATGCCGCCTCATCAAACTGACGGCCAGTGGTCTGATCTGATGACTCGGCCTGACTCTCAGGTCGGGCCTGTGACGCTGCGGCCTCATATGACTCCTATAGTTGCAATTTAAAATTAAAATTGTGAATATATTATATGCAGTTAATTTTTAAACTTGAAAACAAATAATACTGACCACGATATGATGCTGACGATCACCTCTGAGCTCCCCAGTATCAGGATCACTATACATCCTCTGATATACGTCGTACTCTGTAATATCGGGGTGCTCGACAGCCTATAAGAATAAAAAATAAACTGTTAATATTTATAGTTATAAAAAATATTTATAAATAATGTACGTACCAGATGCTGTCTATGAGTACTGAAAGAACGACTCCCAGCTCGATGAGTCACCTCCTGTCTCCCCCGATTCTGCCTCCCCACCGATGATCTCCTCTGAAAGGCACCACTCAACCAGTGCGCACATAATCCATCCCATACATGGGATGAAATATACTCTGGTCGGTGTGCTCTACATGACTCCTCAAAATCTGACACTCATGCTTTCTTCATCGTAGCTTTTCTTAAATTGTGCAAAAACTGACGAAGGCGATCACGCATGGCCACCTCCCATGCCTCGTGGATGGCGTCACGCATGGTATCCTCGATCGGATACCATAAAACCTACAAATAAATCAAAATATCAAGTTAGAAATGAAATAATTTTCAAAATAAAAATTATTTATTTACGTACGTACCAACCAATGGCCGAACATGGCCTACTGCACATCAATGGGAATCTGCTCCCATGTGGTCCACGGCTGAGAGAAATAGTTGCGCAAAATAGCGCTGCCCTGTCCGACTGCTATATGCGGAAAACTGAAAAAAATAATAAACATTTATTATGTGAATAGATTAATGAAATCTTAGTCAAATCCACAGGTTATCACACAGTTTATCACACCTCCAGGTGCGCGGATCAAACCCAAGACGTGGACGTCGCTCGGGGACGGGGTCAGGAATCATCAATCATGCAAGACCACGCCCCCTCCGCGTACTCCCTGGAGCGCCTGCAGGCTGAGGCTCATCTGCCGTCAACTCATCCGCATCGAAAGGCAGGTCAGTATCCGCCAACTCACGAAATGTGGCCTCGTCCATCTGAAACATAAAATGTTAATGTTATCAAATAATTGAAAATTACTGTTATATATACATATATACATATTATGATTGTATATAAATACCATGGAATTCTATAAGTGTTCATCTTCATCATCATCTTCATATATGTCAATGTCATCTTAATATTCCTCCTCAGCATCATCGATATCCATTCGAGTTGCAGTTGCTTCATCTCTTACCATTTCAAATTCATGTGTGACATCATTAACATCATCGTCATCACCGACTCTTAAATGCGGGGTGTCATCATCGATACTCACGTCTCTTTGTAAAAAAGATTGATTTTGAGTACTCTCTTGAAAAACTTCAATGCTTTGCACATCAGTGAAAGAACATTCACTTTGAGTACTCTCTATATATACTGGATTTAAACCAGAACCATTTGGATTTCTACGTTGATTTATCCATATGCGGTCATTTAATAATGACTGTTGATGACCTCGTTGTTCCATATTTTTCTATAAAATATAAAAGCATTACTGGTTTTGAATAATTTGTTAGAAAAAACACTCAAGCAAGGATTGAATATATTGAGAATAAAGCAAAACCTGTTACAAATATTGATAATTTTAATATTATATTGATTTTTTATTTTTTTTAATAATACTAATATAATTTTTTTCATAAATATTAATTATATAATAATAACATCATTACATTATTAGTATATTTAATTATTAATATTAAAATAATATAATTTTCTATATTATATACAATTCTCCTTTCATCTGTGTGTTTTACATTCTGTCTCCACATGTAATATTGGCATTCACTTTCACCTCTCCATTGGCGAGTAGGTTGATAATTTTGAAAAAGAATGCCAATATTACATGTGGAGACAGAAAAAACACAGAAGAAAAAAGAATTGTATATAATATAGAAAATTATATTATTTTAATATTAATAATAAAATATACAAATAATGTAATAAGGTAATTATTCCTAATTATTGGTAATTATTTCAAATTATAGGTAATTATTCCAAATTATTGGAAGTTATTCCAAATTATTGGTAGTTATTCCAAATTATTGGTAGTTATTCCTAATTATTGGTAGTTATTCCTAATTATTGGTAGTTATTTCCAATTATTGGTAGTTATTCCTAATTATTGGTAAATATTGGTAATTATTGGTAAATATTGGTAATTATTGGTAAATATTGGTGATTATTGGTAAATATTGGTGATTATTGGAAAATATTGGTGATTATTGGAAAATATTGGTGATTATTGTAATTATTGGTGATTATTGGTAAATATTGGTGATTATTGGTAATTATTACTCATTATTGGTAATTAATACTAATTATTGGTAATTAATACTAATTATTGGTAATTAATACTAATTATTGGTAATTAATACTAATTATTGGTAATTAATACTAATTATTGGTAATTAATAATAATTATTGGTAATTAATGGTAATTATTACTAATTATTGGTAATTATTACTAATTATTACTAATTATTGGTAATTATTACTAATTATTACTAATTATTGGTAATTATTCATAATTATTGCTAATTATTCCTAATTATTTCTAATTATTACTAATTATTACTAATTATTACTAATTATTACTAATTATTGCTAATTATTACTAATTATTGCTAATTATTACTAATTATTGCTAATTAATACTAATTATTGCTAATTATTACTAATTATTGCTAATTATTACTAATTATTGCTAATTATTACTAATTATTGCTAATTATTATTAATTATTTCTAATTATTAGTAATTATTGATAATTATTAGTAATTATTGATAATTATGAGTAATTATTACTAATTATTGGTAATTATTACTAATTATTGGTAATTATTACTAATTATTGGTAATTATTACTAATTATTACTAATTATTCATAATTATTACTAATTATTCGTAATTATTATTAATTATTCGTAATTATTCGTAATTATTCATAATTATTACTAATTATTGGTAATTATTGGCAATTATTGGTAATTATTGGCAATTATTGGTAATTATTGGCAATTATTGTTAATTATTACTAAATATTGGTAATTATTGGTAATTATTACTAATTATTGTTAATTATTACTAATTAATGTTAATTATTACTAATTATTGTTAATTATTGGAAATTATTACTAATTATTGGTAATTATTCCTAATTATTACTAATTATTGGTAATTATTACTAATTATTGGAAATTATTACTAATTATTGAGAATTTTTCCTAATTTTCCCTAATTTTACTTAATTTTTTCTAATTTTTCCTAATTTTAGGTATTTATTACTAATTATTACTAATTATTTCAAATTATTGGTAATTATTGCAAACTATTGGTAATTATTGGTAATTATTGGTAATTATTGCTAATTATTGCTAATTATTGCTAATTATTGGTAATTATTGGTAATTATTGGTAATTATTGGTAATTATTGCTAATTATTGGTAATTATTGGTAATTATTGGTAATTATAAATAATTATAAATAATTATAAATAATTATTAAAAATTATTACTAATTATTACTAATTATTCCTAATTATTCCTAATTATTACTAATTATTACTAATTATTCCTAATTATTCCTAATTATTCCTAATTATTCCTAATTATTGGCAAGTATTGGCAATTATTACTAATTATTACTAATTATTGGTAATTATTGGTAATTATTGCAAATTATTACAAATTATTGGTAATTATTGGTAATTATTACTAATTATACATAATTATTCCTAATTATTCCTAATTATTCCTAATTATTCCTAATTATTCCTAATTATTGATAATTATTCCTAATTATTCCTAATTATTTCTAATTATTACTAATTATTACTAATTATTACTAATTATTCCTAATTATTACTAATTAATCCTAATTATTACTAATTATTCCGAATTATTACTAATTATTACTGATTATTCCTAATTATTACTAATTATTCCTAATTATTCCTAATTATTACTAATTATTCCTAATTATTACTAATTATTCCTAATTATTCCTAATTATTTGTAATTATTGGTAATTATTGGCAATTATTCCTAATTATTACTAATTATTCCTAATTATTACTAATTATTCCTAATTATTTGTAATTATTGGTAATTATTGGCAATTATTGGTAATTATTACTAATTATTACTAATTATTGTTAATTATTGGTAATTATTCCAAATTATACATAATTCTTACTACTTATTGGTAATTATTACTACTTATTGGTAATTATTACTAATTATTAATACTTATTGGTAATTATTACTAATTATTACTAATTATTGATAATTATTACTAATTATTACTAATTATTGGTAATTATTACTAATTATTACTAATTATTGGTAATTATTACTAATTATTACTAAATATTCTTAATTATTGATAATTGTTCCTAATTATTAGTAATTAAATGAATAATTACCAATAATTAGGAATAATTACCAATAATTACAAATAATAACATTATTAGTATATTTTATTATTAATATTAAAATAATATAATTTTCTGATTTATATACAATTCTCCTTTCATCTGTGCGTTTTCTATCTCCACATACAAATAATACATGTGAAGACAGTAAACACACAGATGAAAAGAGAATTGTATATATATAAAAAATTATATTATTTTAATATTAATAATAAAATATACTAATAATGTAATAATGTTGTTATTCCTAATTATTAATATTTATTACTAATTATTAATATTTATTCTTAATTATTAAAAATTATTACTAATTATTCCTAATTACCATTAACTATGAACAATACTAATAATTTAAATTTATTAAGTAAGAAAACAATATAAACATAATTAAATTACAACTAATTAAGAATAATTGAAACTAATAAAAAAGTAAAAATAAATATTAAATTAAAATGAACATAAATACCTTAAAAATTGATCTGCTCTGATCGTTCTTCAAAACTTTAATATCAGCTCCGAAGAAAAAAAATTAAACTGAAGAAAAACTCAACTTTAGAAACTCATGTTTGAGAGCAGGAGAAGATAGAGAATGAGAATGATTTGAAAAAAACGGATGGGGATATTTATAGGTTAGATTAGTTGCGACGGGTACCGTCGCAAATACCTTAGCCCGCATTTATTACGATCAACGGGTAAATAGTTATTTGCGACGGGACCCGTCACAAATAACATACTATTTGCGACGGGAAAATATTCCCGTCGCAAATACCTTTTACCGCCGCCGGTTATTTGCGACGGGAATATTTTCCCGTCGCAAATAGTTTTCCCGAGATTTGGCGCGCATCGCGGGAAAACTATTTGCGACGGGGAAAGCAATCCCGTCGCAAAAGCCTATTTATTTGCGACGGGTAACTACCCCCGTCGCAAATAAGTTTTTAACGGGACTATTTGCGACGGGATTTATTCCCGTCGCAAATAACCCGTCGCAAATACCCATTTTTCCCGTAGTGTCACTACCAGCAGACCCACACATGATCACTAGAAAAGGAGCTGACCCACACATGATTGTTAGTATATGAACAACACATGATCACTAGGAAAATAACAAACCCTCACAGGATCACTAGTACATCATCAAAACCACACCGGATCGCAGTACATAGATAGTACGTCGTCAAACCCATACCAGTTCCAAATACATCGTTGTTACGTTGTTAGGCCCACACATGATCATAGTATTTCATTAGTACATTATAAGACCCACATAGGATCCTAGTACATCATCACAGCCAACTACAGGGTTCCAACACTATGATTTCCTGTCTCCGGGAGGATCCACACCACATGCCACTAGTCGATAATCCAACTTCCATGAATTCCCACGAAGAAGTATCTCAACGGACTACCACTTCATAGGGGTCATAACTCTACATATGACATGTTAATAGGAATCTCTTTCTATGAGTTATTATCCTTTTAGTCCTAGGGGGAGTGGTTGGATTCGTGCAAGATCCAACCCGACCATACCTCAACATTACCCAATACTCTAGTTTGGTATACTCAATGGGACAATCCCTCTCCAGGATTTCAAGTTCCACTGACGATTCGTCAAATAGGTGTATTGTGGCAATGTTATGGAAAAAGAATGTAAATGGGTCATAGTGGGACTAAGTCCAGTCCGACCCATTTAGAGCGACACGGCCTGACCGAGTTGGGTCGTCTTGGCCTGACCCGTTGGATCTGGCCCGGACCACAGGGTGGCCTGGCTGATTGGGTATGGCCCGACAGGCAGCGAGGGGCTGCAGAGGGCCACAGATGGACACTAGGGCGTAGAGGGGTGTCGTGAGGGAGGCCCAATCTCGGGTCGACTCAGTCGTGGAAAGCGCGAGGCTGTAGGGAGGCTCGTAGGGCAGAGGGAATCACAGCTATCTCGACTCGTAGTGTCATAGTGAGGGCGGCTCCACTAAGAGGGTTGTGTGGCGAGGGTGATTCGTAACAAGGTGGCGCGGTGAGGGAAGCTCAGCCGGGGTGGCTACCAGGGGAGCGGGCGGTGCGGTGAGGCCGCGTGCAATGACATGTCCTGGAAGGTAGCGGATCGACCCAGATGGCAGTGACAACCTTGATCAGCCATTGCACGATTGGGGGTCAGCTCAGCCGCAGGTCGGCTATGCAGCAGATGGTATGGATCGGTGGAGGATGCTTGGCGGCACGGGGTGCGAAGGTCGCGGGCGGCGGCACTGTTGCCTTTGTTTCCTTCATTTCCATCATCACCTTCTTCCATTGTGAAGAACGAACCAGAAATGAATGGAGGAGGGGTGGGGCCATGTTTGTTTATCATTCTCCCTCCGCATCAGAGTAGTAGTAGGTGGTTAAAAAAATTAATCATGGATGTGCAAGGAAGATATTTAAAAACGTCATTCCCCACAACCCTCATCAATATCTATTCTCAATCCTGCAAAATAATTTTAATGGAAGAACATGGTATGTGACAATCATATAGTAATAATTACCTACCATGGATTATTCATTAACATCGACGAGGAGGGAAGAACATTATGTTTTTGACGTTCGCCCCATCCATCACACACATCCAATATCGGGCTCATGTTTCAGTTCATCATAGTCGAAGATGATCCTCATTGGAGCTTATCATGAGGTAGAATTCAATGTCTAAGACAAAGTCGAAATTCTTCGTTGGAGAGGATAATCTTTCATGATATATTCAAATCCTCTTTTACAAATCCCATTTCACCAATTCCACTGAGGAGAAATGAAATATGTAAAAAAATAACAATGTAACATTTAAATTTATGTTGACACTGGGGAGTTGATAGGTTTCTCCCCCATTAATAGGGATCAGGTGTTCCCCAACCCTAAATTAAAATTGTTAGGTTTTGAGGACTCGAGTGGTCCCCAACCCAATAATTCATGAAGAGGAGGTTTTGTTTTGTTGGACCCCACCTCTTAACATCAACATGGGTGGTTTAGTTCTTGTGTTCCACACCTCCTAACAACCACATTTTTGTTTCAAATAAAATGTAATTGTTACATAATTTATATTTAATTTATTTTTTCACAAAATCCCCAAAAAAAACATTCACCCATGTCCCACTGTCGTCGAGGTGAAAGTCTCTTTATGCGAATATCTCCACTGTTAGTTAAATGGTTCCATCAGATTTCAATTCCGACCATCGGTTCAAAAGATATAATTAACTTCTCATATGATTACAAATTCTACACAAAAAATGTTTAGAAAATGATTCCACGAACCGCAGGTAATATTTCAATGTTTTTAGAAATTGACTCATAATATTCGAATTTTTGTAGAAAACAAATTACATGGAAATTCAAGTTCTTTACATTATCCACACCTTAGGGCTCTCTGTCCGCATAAGTTGTAACTCAATCTGGGAAAACATGTGGGGGGTACTAAGCATGTATATTTGAATATCTCTCTCTTGTACTTACCTGGAGGTTTCTGTGATGCCATCAAATGTGGACTAGAGGTATTGACCATCCACAAAGGACACACACTAGTGAATCCTCAATCTCAATTGGATCCTCCATAAAAGAATCCCCATCGTCGACATCCTGCAATTCATGTCCGATGATGTGGGAATGGTCATGCTTGTTTCTCCTCAGCTGGTATACATAGAATACGTCATGTACACAGTGCAACTGTGGTGGAAGAGCTAAGCGTTAAGACATCTCTCCTCACTATATAGGAACTGGAAGGGTCTAATGATCCTTAGAGATAACTTGCCGCCTCGTCCAAATCTCATTAAACCAAGTGGACATGAGACCTGTAAATATATGTGGTCTCCATCCTCGAACTCCATAGGACTCTGCCTCCTATTAGCATATGACTTTTTTCTTCTCTGTGTAGTCTTCATCTGATCCTGGATGATCTTCACCTTCTCTGTTGTTGCTCAACCCATATCTGGTCTAACTAGTGCTGACTCCATTGGGTCTGTCCAACACAATGATGATCTGTAAGGTCACTCGTACAACCCTCAAAAATGTTCATCCCAATGGTTTAGTGATATATGTAGTTTTATAAAAACATTACCATGGGAATGTGACCCTCCGTATTGCGACTAAAGTCTATGAAACTTGCATGAATCATGTCCTTGAGAGTTTGAATTGTCTGATCAGTCTGGCCATCTCTCAAGGGATGGAAGGTGGTGTATAAACGAAGCTGCATCCAAAAAGCCTCTTTCAATCTCTTCCATAGAAGGGATGTAAAATGTGAAACACAATCCGATACAATCATCAAGGATAATCTATATAACTACACAATCTACTTTACATAGAGGTGTCCAACACACTCTACTACACCCAGCTCTCCTATCGGTAGGAAGTGGGTCGACTTGGTGAGTAGCTCGACGATCACACAAATCGTGTTGTGACCCCTGGTTATACGTGGAAGTCCTAACATGAAGCCCATGGATATCTCATCCCACTTCAACTCTGGGACCTCTAATGTCTGAAACGAGCCTGCTAATACCTGATTCTATGCATCAACATGTTGACAATTGTGGCATCGAGAGATAAACTCTACTACTACATTCTTCATTCCCGACCACCAGTGTTTTCATAAAAGATCCCGGTACATCGTCGACACTCCTGGATGTACCGCTAGAGGGGATGTGTGGTCCTTCCTCATCACATCCTCTCAAAGACACACTAGTACCATGGTTTGTCCACTAAAAAGGATGATGTGCTCCATACCTTCAGAAATTCGATCAGGTGCATGTCTTGTGGATATCTGAGCACATCGAGTGTCACACTCCGCATCCCCACGTAGTGCCTCACTGAATCACTAATGATGTGAGGGATTCATTATAAGAGGCTGAAGAAAATTTGATCCATCTCGATCCACAAATGAAATCATCAAAAAGGCCAGCTACTCTGTCGATTCGCCCTATATCTTTTTACCAGTCCACCATGTAAATGCATCTTCTACAATGTTCCACTTCATGGAAGTATAGACTATCACGATGTCATAGACCAAGAGGAACTCAAGTAAACATCACTGTCTCAGGTTCAGGTCCTTCTGCGAGAAGATATACAGAGACTCTTTTGGAATGAGTAGATTATAAAACTCTATCCCATCAAGTAATGACACCACATCATCATGGGGAAGACCACTACTCTAACTCCAAGTCATGGGTAGCGTAGTTTGTCTCATTTTTTCTTCGTTGTCGATAACCATATGCAATCCCTGCTCGCTCCTACATCAGGAAACGTCTGACCCTGGTCCCTGATGAATTACAGAAGACTACGTACCCTACACCCTCCTCAAGAAGCATTAAGTTGGGGGCACTAGTCAGCCTCTTCCTGAATTCCTAAAAATTCCACTAACATCTCCCCGACAACATGAAGGGTTGCCCCTACTTCATGAATGATGATAGTAATGATTAAACACTATAAAAATCAGGGACAAATATCCAGTAGTATCCAGCCAATCCCTGGAATCTACGTACCTCCGTCACACTCCTGGTTGTCTCCCATGCAAGTACAGTATAAATATTTTATAGATCCACTGAAAATATAGCCTTCGAGATGACATGTACTAGAATGTTGAAATCTCGGATTCAGAACAGGAACTTCAAGAGAATACCATAAAGCTGGTAATTTCAGTGTGTATCTGGAACTATCTACAAATGATAGGCATGCTCCTCCTCATTAGTCGAGTAAATTATAATGTCATCAATAAATACTTCTATAATGTGATCAAGGTATGGCTGAAAGATCATATTCATGAGTCCCATGAACCCTGGTGGAGAATTGTTCACACCAAATATAATAACCAAGATCATGTAATGGCTATACTGACATCTTAATTCTATATTTTTCACATCCTTGTCCCACACACATAGCTGGTGATAGCTAGATATGAGGACTATCATTGAGAGCCATCGTGCTCCCTTCCGCAGATCAAAGAGGCTGTCAATCATTGGTTGTGGGTACTTGTTCTAAATGGTCACCTAGTTCTAGCACCGATAGTTGAAAAAACATCTCAATCTCCAATTAACCTTCACTGAAATAGAATCAGGCATTCCTAGGGAGAAACACTAGGCCGGATGAATCCCTTCCCCTGCACGTCCTCTATTTGTACCCACAACTCAAGACACTCGACGAGATCCATATGATATGCTGGTGTTGATATTGGGGCTGTCACAGGGTACAAGTCAATGTAAAAGTCCACCTCTCCACAACGAGGTAGACCCAGAACATTGTCCTTGAATTCATATGCGTACTAGTCCTCCAATAAAAGAAAACTCGTACTCTCTACATTTTTCACTCCGAGGGTTCGGCTGGACAACTGATTATTGATCAGTTGCACTCTCCTCCGTGAAAGTCCATCATGTGCTACAAAGGCACCCCTTTCACTGGTGATGTTAATCCAGGTCCCATCCATGCAGACACACCTCAAATTGTACCTTATAAAGTCGATCTACGTATAGAATGTTGATAACCATTCCATACTAAATATGACATCATAAGGGATCGACACTGCTACTAGGAGATCCCACCTGATGCTCTCACCTCCTAGAGTATGCTCTTAATAACGGTACTAGTGAGTAATCATCGAATCTGCTCCCATTGGAGTCTCTAGATGTTATGATAGATCCAAATACTCATTTGGAATCTCTGGTCATTGAATGAGGCTAGTGGAAATAAAAGAATGACTAGATCCTGTGACTATTAGTACTGCATCTATGGTGGAGTAGACAATATCGTACCTTGTATCATCACCAAAGTGTTGTAATTGTTGGCCTCAGGTACCTGGAGCTGAGCTCGCCCATGTCTACCTGCTCCCAAATATTATTGCGGACCTCCTGGTGGTGGTGGAGATAATATCTCATATAGTCGCCCAGTGCCAGCTGCACGTCCTACTCCTCTACCACATCTGCCTCCTCCATGTGGACCTCCTCGGTCGGACCTCAATCTCTTCTTGGGAGGCCCTTCGACTTTCTGCTGATCATCTTTATGGTAGTTCGGATAGTCATGAGCCATGTGACCATTCCCGTGTCATTACTAACACTACCTACTCCAAGAATCTAGGTCTCTGCCCTGAGTTCCACGAACAACTGACTCTAATTCCAACCATCGTTTACCTATAGGTTTGGTCCTCTTTGAGCTCTTTGACATCTATATGCTTCCATCTATATAATACCCCACTACGTGATGGCTGGTGGTGTCTCTAGTTACTGTTCATAGCCCAACGAGGAAACTTTCCTCTAAAAGGGCTCGCTCTAACACCCCCTCATGCATCGGGATGTTGAGTGAGATCATAGAAGCCCTTATCTCCAGCCTGAGCCCCTGCTCGATGGTCTGGGCCCTGAAGAATGGGCCCCGCACCATATCTGTCGAGTAGCCTGAAAGGTCATTAATCCTTTATGAGTTCTGATCCACAATCATGATACCATGCTGTAAACAAATCATCTTGTACATTGTGTGTAGAGTCGCTGGGAAAAACTATGGCCGAAACATTCCCTCAAAATCTTCCCAGAGAAGCATCACCTCATCATTAACATGGATAATCAAGATCCACCATATGTCTGCTGCTGCCTATTGAAAGTTGATATCAAGGTTCATGATGAGATCAGCTGGTGTCCCTACTAGTTTGAAAACTCTCACCACAACCTCTAGCCAATCTTAATCTTTTTGTAGGTCTGTCTCTCACTTGAACCAGGGTGGCCTAGGAAACTGGAACAAGTGAAATGTGCTCAGGTAGCATGCACACTCTACTATTGGGGATGGTGGTATAAGTGGACTAACGGCTAATAGTACCACTGGTGCCTCCTCTAGAAAAGGGTCGTGCACTGAGGCCTCATCCATCAGTTGGTTATCAGGGCATGTTTCTCTCAGAACCATAGCGGGAAATCTGCACGGTGGAATCCTGAAATGAAAGAGCTACTCCATAGTCAATAAGTTATACATGGTTAAATAAATCATGATATAATAAAGAAAACTCTTGTAAACTGATAGGAAATCAATGTTTTCATGCACATAGTCATAAATCCTAAGTCAGCGTCCTAGTATATGGAAACGTCGGCTGCCACACCAACACTGGATTCCCTAAACTGATAACCATAGTCACTAAACATAACACTATTCCAATAAAATAAATATCAGAGCCCTATTTTATGATGTATAACTGACTCCTCTGATACCAATGATTCATGACCCGTCCCTAGGGGCCAGTTCTGTGACAACACAAACCCCACCTTCCAATGGCTAGGGGCTAGAAACATGCACTGAAAGTCATATTCCACCAAACTAGGATGGAATTAAACTTATAACCTATAAGCACAAGTATCCTAGAACATAGGAAGACACAAACACAAGCAAACTGTATAGTAAAAAGAGTGATGAAAGTAAAATGGGGGCAAGAATACAAGCACAACAGTAAAGATACAAGTACAACTGAAATACAATAAACTGAAGAATGATAATGGTGACTACTAGGTCATCATTTGAGGTTCCTATCTAAAGGGTAGATACAGATCGCTTCCATAGCTCTCCTTTTCCACCCATCTCCTCTTCATACTGACATGTCATATGGTCTACCTCCGAGAACCATCCAGTCCTGGTACTCTTAGCCTCAGTCGACGCTATCTGTCATCTGCATCCAACACAATGAGGTGCTAACATATCCCGTGGATGGGTGAGTATAAAGATACTCATTAGGGACCCCGGGACCCTCAAGGTCTCAAAAAATACACCATGGATCAAACAAAATGAAAAGAAACAACTGATAACCCTACTTATGTATATTCCCATACATATAACTATGTTATCAGGTAAACCAGTCTCAGTCATGAAGAAATGAAAGGGTCCAGCACCAAATCCAAAATCTCAAAACCTCCTCAAAGGAGTGAAACCACAACGAAAAGTACCAAACATGTACGAACTCATCTCACACCAGGTATAACATTAGTATAGGAGATGATATTATTAGATGTAATAACTGAATAAACATACACTATAGAGAAGATGACCCACCAAAGATCTATAGGAGCTGACCCAAAGAAGATTTCTTGTAGATGAACCACACATGATTGCTAGAGGATGTAACCCACATGATCTAAAGGAGCTAACACCCACATGATCGCTAGGATAGGATCCAACCAACAAAAAATTGCTACTATAGGTGATGACCCACAAAGGATCACTGGGATACGACCCACACAGGATCAATAGGATAAGTGATGACCCCCAAAGGATTGCTGGGAGATGTCCCACACAGGATCTCTAGTACATCTTCAGACCCAAATAGGATCCCAGTACATCATTATAATGTCTTCAGACCACACATAAGATCCTACTACATTATTAGCAAGTTGTAATACCCAAACAGGATCCTATTACATCATTAGTATGTCGTCAGACCCACACATGATCTTAGTACATCGTCACAGCCAGCTATAGGGTTCTCGATCTATGCTTGCTTGTCTCTATGAGGATCCACTACACAAGCCACTGGTTGATACTCTAACTGCAATGATGTCCCAAGAAGAAGTATCTCATAAGTCTTCCATGTCATAAGGTTCTCAACTCAAAAAACGGTGCGTTAATCGGTCGCCTAGATAGTGAGTAATAAGCCTTTTAGTCTCGGGGCCCGGTTGGCTTTGTGCTCAATCAAACCCAATCGTACCTCAAATTAACCGAAATCAACAATGGGGTATACTCAATGGGCTCTTCTCACACCCTGATTTCCATTGAAAATGATAGTTCATCAAATAGATGTTTGGTGCCAATGTTGTTTCCAAAATAATGAAAATTGGTCGAAGGGGGCCCTGGTCCAGTCAGAACGACCCTGCCCAACATGGTCGTGTCGACCCAGCATCACCCGATAGGTCTGGGCAGCCTGATGGGAGGTCTGGACCTTTGGGTTTGGTCGAGCTGACTGGGTCCGTCCCGGGATGACGCGAGGGGCCACGAGGGAGGCTCGACCGCATAGTGTGCAAAGAGGGTGGGTTGGTCACGAGACGACTTTGCCATGGACTGTGCGATGTCAGGGGGAGGCTCGGTTGGGTCGGCTCGCAGGGCCACAGTCGGTGTGGCCATGGAGGCTCGGAGGGCCTTGGCAAGGGCGGATCAACCGGGGGGGGCTCCTCGAAGAGGGTGGTTTGGCCTGGGGAGGTGCGGCATGGGATGATTGGCTGGGGAGGCTCGTAGGGGCATATGTGGCACGTCTAGACTATGGGCAATGGCTTGGCCTAGACAACGGAGGCATAGCCCAGATGGCGGTGACAGATTGGTTCGGAGGAAGCCTAGGCGCCAGTTGGCTCAGCTGCTAATGGCATGGAGTTCCGGAGGCTGTAGAGCAGAGCGGGATGCGGGGGCCACGTGTTGGATCGTTGTTGCCTTCTTCGCATTCGTCGCCTAATCCATTCCAAATAAAACATCAATTAATAATGAACGAGGAATCGGGCCATTTTTTTTGGCTCGCACCCTCTGCGTTAGAGTGGTAGTAGAAGGTTCACACAAATTAATCATGAACATGCAAGGAAGATATTTAAAATCATCAATCCCTACAACCCTCATCAATCTCTATTGACAATTCAAAAAGAGAATTTGGAGAACGAACAATAGAAATTATATTCATATAAAAATAAAACCCATCAATGGATTGTTCGTTGATGTCGACGAGGATGGAATAAGATGAATTTGTCGACATTCGCCTCGTCCTCCACACACCTCCAATCTCGGTCTGATGCTTCAGTTCATCACATTCGAAGACGTTCATCATTGGAGGGTGTCTCGAGGAAGAATTTGTAGTCGATGTCGATCTCAGCCTTCTTCGTCAGAGATGATATTCCTTCAAGTTCTCTCTAAATCCTCTCTTTTAAATCCACTTTTCCAATTCTATAAAGGAGAAATGAAATTGAAACCAAAAAATTAAATAACAACATAACATTAAATTTTATATTGAAAAATAGAATTAAATGGGGGAGTTGAGAGGCTTCCTCTTCATTAATAGGGGTCTGGTGGTCTCTTCACCGAAATTCAAATTGGGAGGTTTTGAGAACTTTGTTGGTCCCCACCAAAATCATTAATGAAGATGAGGTTTAGTTCCGGTGGAGCCCACATTTTAACATCCTCATGGGTGTTTTAGTTCTGGTGGTACCCACCTACCAACATCCACATTGGTATTTCAAATAAAAATTAATTGTTACACAATTTATTTTTATTTTATTCATTCACACAAAATCCAAAAACTAATATTCACCCTCAACCAACTATCAATTGAGGATAAAGTCTATTTAAATGAATATTAGCATTACAAGTTCATTAGTGTCCTCAGATTTCAATTCTGAGCACCAGTTCGAATGTTATAAAAACAAGTTCGTACATTTACTTAATGTACCATAAATATAGATTAAAAATGGATTCCGGGCACTCTGGGCCTCGAAATCATGCACCATCAACTTCTTTGAACTCGTAAAATTCCCATATATTTAGAAACAAATTTACGTGAAAATTACTTGTATTTAAAAAAACATAGACTCGAATATCAATGAAAATGTATAACTATATTATAATGTCATCTAACGACTCCCCATATCACATTATAGTTATCTCAATTTGAAAGTGCATGTCAAAATATTTCATATAATTAATAAAAAAAATATATAAAATCATGAAACTATTATCTCTATAAATAATGATGTGTCGATTTATATACGAGGTCTATATTGAAATATTTTATTTTATTCTTATATTTATCATATTGTTTAATCCAAATATCAAAGTGACCTTTTTATCATATAGAAATGATTATACAATATTTAATACATCAATCTGTACGAATAATATTAATTTCAATTACATTTATCATAACACTACTATCTTGTGAAACAAATGTTATTTCTATAGAATATTTAACATAGATTGAAAATAAAAAATAACTATGTTTTCAATATAATGTCCACTACATTAAAAATAATGTTTTTAAAGTTATTTATTTTTTAAAATATTCCAAATTTATAGAATAATTATATTTCATGGTCATCTTGGAGGAAAAATCCTTGTAATTATTGTTGTTTTAAACTCCTCTTGAAATCTAGTGGGCTAAAATATAGATTCTGATAAACACCTATTCTAATAGTGGTGCTATAAATTTATAGAAAAGAAGATGTCTTCCATTCAAGCTTACAGGAAAAAGGTTTCTCAGTTCGATGATAACGAAAAAGATAAAAATTGTAATCATCTTGTAATAATATTTGGTTGGAAAATAGAACATGGAAAATAATATTTTGATTTTTGAAATAATGAAGAATTATCTCAGAATTATTTCATTGGTATTGATACAGAGTTTTATTCTATGTATTGATCAATCATACTTGGGAAATAGACTTGGAAATCAAACATTGTATCATAACAATGTTAAATATGTTCTTACCATCATCTTGGTATGAAATTATTGAATTGTTTTGAAGTATCATTTTTTTGATAGTTTATCAAGAAGAATTGTGACATGTTTCTTTTAAAAATAATATGAAATCATTTCAATAAATATGAATCTCATGCACAATTGCATTGAGCACTGTTCTACACATGTTTAGGGTAATATCTTACTCATTATATTCCACACAAAAGGATTATTTTTTAGTGATTTTTTTTGAATTAGATTATTTCCAAACAATACAAACAACTAGATATTATTATTGAATAGTGAATCCTTTAAATAATTACATTCATTTGGTTTTGTTTCTGATTTGTTTTTTTTGTATAGAATGAAATCTTTAACCATATGTAATGGTTATATCCAATCAAAGGAAACATAATCAAAAATGTTGTCACTAATTCACCCACTCCCCCTGACAGTGATACATAAATCATTATTTTGAAATCCCAATAGTATCCAACTATGAAATCCTATGAAATTCTCAATAACAAGCTATTAATTTTTTTACTCGTGGAATAACACATTAAGTTAAAAATTCAAAATTTCATCAAATTTATATCCATCATATTTTGGGAACCAATTTTTTTTCAAAATACCTCCTCTCTAATTCTTTATCCAACAAAAAATCTTTATCGAATATATGATCTTTGTCTAAACTCATCAATTTAAATAGGATATATTATAAATAACAACATTGTTACTCCCTGGAACCGGTTACCCAAAGTTGGTGGATTTTCACATATCATTGGCATGACCACAAGTGAAAAAATCTATAATTACTGATCAGTTCAGTGGACTTGTAAGTAGTAGATATATAAATACATTTTATAATACATTATAAAATGAAAATAAACATCATTTTGTGTCCTTTGGACACACTCATTTCCCTTATCCTATCCCTGAAGTTCAAGCATAAAATACATCTTCGCAACCTAGGAAAAATAAAACATAAGAAAGGGCTGAGATACGATGCTCAGTAAGGATAACAACATAGAGAAAACTATCATAAATAAGAATAAACATTTTAGTCAATGTATAATACTAAAACATGAGACTATTAAACGTAATAAATCATGATTATATAGAAAAAATGGAACATATAAATGTTATTTACTTATTCACATAGATATTATACTAGTCGAATCATGTCATGTAATATCAATAACTAATTTCATAATGATGAAATGCGTAATTCCAGACATCATAACCACATAGTTAAGGCCTTGTGCCAGGACTAAAAATAACAATTTTTTCTATGCCATGTAAAAAGTTACTAATTTGTCTAATGAAACCTATCGATGCATTGACGGGATATAGAGGGCCCCACTAATCACATTCAACATCCAATACATTCTTCATATAAAATGGTTTAAACATAACAAAAAAATTCAGTTTAAAACAAGGAAACAAAATGTTAACACATTAACAATAAACCATGAATGGTATTAAAATATCCCATCTACTGTCAAACATATCCCAAAACCTTCAATACAATATGGGAGATTGTTTCTTAATAAATCAACTTCAAACTAGCATAAAATCGAACAAAGCATGTTGACATAGATGAAATCAATAAAAAAACTATTTTACTGAAATATCACTTACTTATTGGAATTAATTTAAATGTAAAGAAATTATTTGTTTTAAAAATATTTTTATAAGCTTGTAAGGAATGCTTATAAGGTGTTATAATGGTTGAAATTATCCACACCCAATGTATATGTCAAAATACATTCATTCATACATTTTTCGAAAAGGACATAATATACCATAATTTGGAAATAATGGAAAGATTCCATTCGTAAAATTTTATAAAAAATAAAACAAGGGAATAAGTCACATTACCACATAGTCTACAAAATAGTAAAAAAATTGAAATACATTTTTTTGAAACATAGACATGGATGATAAAGAGGTCCTAGTAGGTACCCACATATAAACATCCTCAGATAAAAAGATTGTAAAAATTAACCCTCACCATGTACTCTTCATTAGTCAAGGTTATGTTAACATCCTTTATAATTTTTAAATCATCGTTATTAAATTTTTAATGAACAACATATATATATATCATATGACATATTATCCTCTAAGATTTCTTTTATATTAATATTTCATTAATATTATTGTTTTGGGGGATAAATGTTTCATTTCCCATTATATGTTTTCTTACGTATGTCATGTTTGTTATGGATATTTTTTTTTATTTTATCCCAAAATGATATTAAATTCTTAATCAATATTCTTAGAAATCAAATTAAAGATATTGGTTAATAGTTATGATGGGTAATGAAATCTCACCACGTCATGGAGATGGTAAGCCGTACATACAAATTAGAGAAAATATCATTATATTGATTGTGAAATCATATATAGTTGTATGGTATATTATATTTTAAGAATAATAAACATTATATATTTATTATTGAAATCAATTATACCAATTATTATACCCAGAAAAATAATGATGTGTTGATTACAAAACTACAAAATGATGTTGACACATTAAGTCATATTTACGCATGTATAATGAATTTTTCATTCATAGGGTGGATGGAATAATAAATATGGTCATACGATATTTATAATGACATATCATCATGTATAAGTTTCTGAAATTTTTATTTTTTTTGAGAAAAATCAACGATAGAGGAAGTGGAAGAAGAGAAGAACACTGAACAAGGTGATGAAATAAGGACCTCTTCTTCAGTTCATTCCTTTTGATTTAAACAAAAGTGCTCTATAGGGTGTCTTTATGATAAAAGTAGAGACTATATGTTTATTTTAGGATAGTTGGGAGGAGATTTGATATTGGTTTAATGGAGACCAAAAACATTGTATGTGTGAATTTAGGAGAAGTGGAAGAAAGCATTTATAAGAGAGGTGAGGGGAATTTTAGAAAAAGTATGAAATATTAATTTATTATAAATTAAATTTCAGTATATAATATCTAAAAATGGATTTATTTCTAGGATTTGGTGGTGATGTGTCTATGTCCTCTAAACCAATATGTTTTAGACTAGTTTAGTTCTACATATTAACATTATCTTTTAAATTTAACTCTTAGTTAAATAGTTTAACATTTACCATGTCTTCGTTAATTTTAATTTAACATGGATAATAAACGTAATATTATATGTCAAAAGAACCTCAAGTGTTGCATTAATGAAATATCTATCTTTATATAAGTCCTTTGTCATAATATTAGATTTTGTGGAATATTAAATCAATTAATAAAATTGTATTTGTTTTAAAAACATATTATTGTAAATTTTGACAATATTTATTATTTGGTTTTAGTGAATGTCATAAAAACAAGACTACAACAGCAAATTACATTGAATCATATTTAACATGTCATATTCAACTATAAAATTTGTGGATGGCGTCAAAAATTTCAATTAACATATATTTTAATATTTATAATATCAATTATTAAAATTATTCATTACTAATGTAATTATTGCATCTTCATTGTGACATATATAAATTTAATTATTTAATTTATAAAAATTATAAATAAAATATAATTATAAATGATATATTTTAATCATTTTAATTAATACATATATATATATTTATATTATGTAAACCATATCAAAAATGGTTTTTTTAATAAAATGTTGAATGTAACACATTTTACTATTCATTAAATAAAATATTATAAATGTATTTATTTAAATTAAGTGGATCATAAAGGAACATATTTTTTTCCTTAGATTGATTTTGGTTGAATTTAACTTATCCAATAGAATTTTCAAATGTGTTGGGGTAATTATAATATTTTACCTTTAATTACAATATTTTATTTGAACCGTGGAAAATCAAATTCAAATATAACTCTTCACCAAAAATTATTTTCATCATATTGAAGATAATTTTACATACTAATGGAAACCATGTTTGTCAGATTTTTGAAATTCAATTCACTGAGGTGGTAAAATTATGTTTTATTATAATTTGTAGATGTCCCTACAAAATGGTTAAAAGATGTTAAAAAGTTCAATTAATTTATATATTTACTCTTATTATAAAATAACTCCAATGAAATAAATTGGACTATAATAGATATTATGTATCTATTTTTACTTTAAAATAAATTGAAATTATGAAATAAATATATAAATAATATGTCATTTTTAAATAATATCGCATTGCATTTTATTATTCATAAAAAAATTAATTTTTCCTAATAATACATAAAATTCACTTTAATATAATTTTGATATTTCAAATCCAAAATTGATGCCCAATTTAAAAAATAACATTTAAAAAATATTAAAATTGTGGTATTTCTCTTCAGAAATATTTCTTAAACGGATAGTTTGATTGGTCATGATGTACTAGAACTCGAATTTGTGTACACCACAATCTATTATATTATTCAAAAAACATATTGTGGATAATTGGGTTGTAACTTTTTTTATCTCCTTTAAATAATTTATTGCTCAATATTTCTAGAACATTACTTTAGAAAATGTTTTGGATGGTTTATAATCATGTGTTCTTTAGGTTCCCACGTTGCCTCTTCCTTTTTGTGGGTTTTCTAAAGAACCTTTTTCCAGACGTGTCGTCTGGTTTCACATAACTAGTTCTCTAGTATCAGGAATTTTGATAGGATAGTAGCAATAATATAGATCGAGTTCCAGTCCTAGTACCTCATAAGTGAGAATATGCATTGGGTCATGCATGTATTTTCTTAGCAGTGTTACATGAAACACATCATGATCTTTTGATAGACTTGGTGATATTTCCAAATGGTATTCTACAACTTAATTTCATTCAAAAAATTTGAAAGGTAAGATGTACTAGGGAATTAATTTCCCATCATACCAAATTTTATAACACCCTTCCAAGGAGATACCTTCAAGAAAATAGGATCTCCTATCTGAAATTGAAAATCCTTCCTTCAGTTATCGTTATAGATCTTATGTCGACATTGAGCATCTTTGATGTGGGTTTGGATGATCATCTGCATTTCCAGTGTTTCCTAAAAAAGTTATAGGCCTATGAGTTTTTATTCACCAATATCATCCCTAAATGTTTTTGGGAACCATCTATTTCCATATAATGCTTCAAATGGTTCCATCTGGATACTTTAATGGAAGCTACTGTGATAGGAAAATTTTACTAGAGGTAAATACTGATCCCACATACTTTGAATTTCATGTGAGTAAGATCTGAACGTTTTTTCAAATTTTTGAATAGTACATTCTAATTTTCCATCAGTTTGAGGGTGCAGGAAAATGCTCAAATGAAGTTCTGTATCATAGGGTTTCTGAAGAGTTATCTAGAATCATGATGTAATATGTGGATCACGATCAGAATAAATTAATAGGGGTACATCATGAAGTAATAAAAATTCATTATTATATTGTCTGGTTAAAGGTTCAAATGGGAAATCTTCTCTAGTAACAATAAAATTTTCTAACATTGTATGATGATAAATAATGACCCATATTCCATCATTCCTTCTATGAGTCATTGGTAGCCCCATGACAATGCCCATCGTAATATTATCTCATTTCCACTGAGGTATGGGAAGAGGTTTCATGAATCCTTTACGTTGTTGTCTTCAAGCATTCACTAATTGAAAAACGATACATCATGACACATAATCTACAACATCCCACTTCATGTTTTCCAACAAATAACATTCTTTAAAATATCTATTAATTATAGTTCTACGAAGGTGTATACAAAAAATTGGGGATAAGAGAATCATCCAAAAATTCCAATTTTTGATCAGATATATCAGGAATACCAATCCTTTAAACAAATTTCAAAATTCCATCTAGATATACGAAGATGACAAATATCCCATCATTCACAGCATTAATATTCATTAGAAACTCATCACCATAAGTCTATGAACATTTTTTCCTTTATAGTAATGATGGTTTTGAATCAATTTGAAAATGTATTGATGTTTCACCTTCAATTATTATTCCCATATCCAACATTACTAGATCAATGAATGTAGGATCCCTTTTAACTCTCATCCTGTACATATCTCCATGATCCATTATTCTGAAAGCTTCATCCACCTTATTTTCCTTCCTCGAGTGGTAGTGTATAGTGAAATCATAATCCATGAGTATTTTGATGCCTCAACTTTTCCTCATGTTGAGTTCATTATATGAGAAAATATACTAAAAATTCTTGTTGTCAGTATATATCTCACAATATTCTCAATAGTGATATTTACTTTATATCTCCATATCAAATATTACAGCTGCTAAATCATTATAATGAGTAGGATTGATTTATTCATTAATTTTTAGTTGTTGTGATGCATAGGAAAAAACTCTACCATTCTTTATATAGAGACAACAAAGTCCATTCTTTAATGAATCACTATAAATAACAATCCCATCATTCCCCGATGGTAGAGTCATGATAGGATCCTTGTATAATGTTCTTTTCAATTTTCCAATACATTCTTAACAGACTTTTTTTTAAAAAAAAATTAATCACTTTACATTTCTTCATTGATAATGGGATAGCCAATGGGATAGAATTCAGGTTGAAATGACGATAATAACCTAGTAAACAAATAAAACTGGATTCCTTGGTTATAATTCATACATTCAAAACATCCCATATAATTAATTTCATCTAATTGTTGTTAGAATATTGAAAAATTTATTTTATTTGTATTCATTGATATTATTGTATACCAAGATATAATCATTAAATACAACTAAAAATTCATCAAGATATTCCATGACAACACTATTCATTAAATCCATGAAGACAGAGGGCGCATTAGTTTTTCAAAAAAGGCATTACTGTAAACTCATAATGCCCGTACATCTTTCGAAATGTTCTCATTGGAATGTATTATTTTTTCTCATACAATTGAGGGTATCTAGATTAATGTTCTTTATTTTAAAAATAATTGTTACCATGTGGTTTATCAAATAAATTATCAATGTGAAGTAAGGGATACTTGTTCATTATTGTAATAGTATTGATCTCCCTATAGTCAATATTCAACCTCATAGATCAATCATTATTTTTAAAAAAAATTCTAGGGGATCCACATGGAGATACAATAGTGTGAATAAATAAATTATTACTCAATTACTATAGTTGTTTATTTACTTCCATTTATTACATATTGGCTATTCTATAAGGTGTCTTTGATATAGGCCTTGAACCCAAAATTATGTCAATGGAAATATCAAATTATCGATCTAGAGGATGTCTTGGTAAATTATCTAGAAACAAAAAATATATATTAATGCAGAGTAGGTACATACTCTATTGGTAAATTCTTTTCCTCTCCCTTATATATTTCACTCCCTTCCTCTCCAATAATTTAATTTAGTAGAGCTACAACAGATGGATTTAGTTGAGAATCAGATTGGGACATTTCTGCTCTAATGATAAGGTATTACTGATCATCATCAATAATAGTAACCTCCTTCTTTTTACAATAAACATTCACATCATGGTTCGAAACCCAATCCATACCATAGATTATATCAAATTCAATCCGGGGATTGATTATAAGATTAGAACATAAAACATGTTTATTTTCTATAATGGTCACTAATTGACATAATATTGGTGAAATGATACATCGCATAGGAGATTTGATTGACAACTTCCTTGTTATATCAGATTAAAAATATATAATTATCATGGAAACAAAGGGATGATATGAAAGAATGCGATGATACAGAATCAAATAAAGCATTACATAATTTTGAGGAAATGATTAAAGTACCTTCCTCCAAGTCATTAGAAAAATCTACATCAGAAGTAGTGATCACATAATCCTTTCATTTCTCCCTTTTCTTCATTTGAATTACATTTTCATGGAATAGAGAACATTAATTTTCATAATTCCCAATTTCTCAATAATTGTAGCATTCAACATTTACATCATCTTTATTTCTCATTCAATCATGATCATTGTGGCCTTTTTCTCCACACATGTAACAAACTTATATCCCCTTCAAGAAATTATAAATGTGTTTCTTCCCATATTTTATAAAGGGTGGAATTCCAAATATTCCATTCTTACGCTAATTTTTGTTTTTAGAATGATCAGTAGATCTCTACATCTCTTTGATAGCTTTAAACGCAATGACTACGAGAATTCCATTTCATATTGATAGCACATGAGACTATATCATCATGCGATAAAAAAGGATTGTTTGAGTAATGCTAAAAAAAGATATAATGATATCCCAAAATGGAATTGATCAATATTATTACATGGGTTATTAATATAATCTGCACCTTTCTATTCTAACATTCTAATGTTATCCTCATAAATTGCGACATTATAATCCTTATTTTTTCATAGACTCAGAAATTTCACTTCCATATCTGCTCGATCATCATGTGGAAAATATTTTTCTTCAGAAATATTTTTTTAACTCCCCCCAATTCCAAATTTTATATCTCGTTATCCTCCATTATGTTTTGAATTAATGACCACAATTAATCTGCTTGTCTTGTGAGGCGATAAACTACCATGTCAAACTTTTCCATTTCGCTCCTCCTTAAATCACGAAATATTTTCACTATGGAACTTATACATTTCTAATATACTAATGGATTTGTAGTCCCATTTAAAGTTGGTAGTTTTTTCCACATGATGCAGTATAACATTGATCTTCTGCATTGCATATAAGTGTGCTCTATACTGGTAAAGCTATTATTAATAACCTACGTGAGTTTTCTCAGTATGGTTATAAGCTAATTAGAACTAATTACATCACCAGCCCCAATAATCTTTTCTTGAGTAGGATGTAAATTCCTACATGTATTATGTGGGTTGATAAAATTTCCATTCCTTCCTATCGGATCCAATTATAAACACTTGAATACCCTATATTAATTTATTAATCACAATTCATAATTCCAATCATGTTAAATATTTAACATAAATTCAACAGTTTATTCATAGAATCCATAATCATGAATATTTTTTCTTTGGGGAGGTTTTCAATCAAAAATCATTCGTAATAGTTTGTAACAAAAAATTGAAATATCATAAGTCTATTATTAAGGTGTGTCAAATCAGATGTGTAGTAATGCCCATTGTCATGTACCAGTATACCCCAGGTCAAGCCTGAAACACTTTGTCAGATTTTTCACTCGTATGTAAATATGTTCCTGAAGCACCACCACTTATAGTATACAGATAGGGATGTATGTCCTAGAAAACTGAAAAAATCTCTACAATAACAATTACTATGATGTCATTATATACTAATCCACAAACATTATCTTAGTGTAATTTTATCTAATAAATGATTTTCTAAATCTAGTTTACATTGTCTATACTAAACATCCTCCTATACCAATTGTAATGCCTTGAACATAGTTTCCCATAGTTCATTCATTATTTTATAAAATTATCATAATCACAATATATCATGTCCTGAAATACCATTCAGTTTAGTAGCCTTTGATGTACTAGATACATACATAAGTTTTTCATTACATTATGAAATGAAAATAAAAAACATTTTTTCTCCTTTTAATATACTCATATACCTAATCATATCCGTAAAATTCAATAATAATGTACTTCATCGCATCCTAGAAAAAATAAAATCTAAGAAAGGGGTGTGTATAGATGCTCAGTAAGAATAACAATATTGTAGACACTTTCATAAATATGCCTAAATAGTTAAGAGAATGTATAAGACAAAAACACGGGACTTTTAAGCAGAAACATCATCATAATATGGAAAATATAAATCATGTAAATTCAATTAACATATTCACTTGGATTTTGTACCATTAGAATAATATCATGGAATATCAATAAATAATTTCATAATGATGGAATGCATATTCCAAGGCATCATAACTACATAGTCATGGCCTTGTTCTAAGACTACGAATAAAAATTATTTCAAGGAATTATACCAAGACACTAATTTATCTCACGATACCTACTGATATATCAAGTGGCTATACTGGGCCCCACCAATCACTTACTATTTCAAATGAATTCCTATTATTAAAATGATAAAATATAACCTAAACATTCTTAATAAAACTACCATACAAAATCATAATACAATAACCATAAACAATGAATAGTAAAAAAAAATATACCATCCACAGTAAAACATATCACACAACCTTCAATACAATATGGATGATTGTATCATATGACATCAACTTCAAACAAACTTAAAATACATCCAATGATGTTGATATAGATGAAATCAATCTAAAAACTATTTGACTGAAATATCTCTTTATTCATTGAATAAATATAAAAGTAATGAAAATATTTATTTGGAAATAATTCATATAATCTAATAAGGGATGATTCAGTGGTTTTATATTGGTGTAAAATAGTCGAACCTACCATATATGTTAAAAAACATTGTTTCCTTAATTTGTCGAAATGTTCATAAAGTACCTTGTTTTGAAAATGACAAAAATACTCATTTCCAGTAATTTTATTAAATTTTAATCAAGGGTATAAGTGAAATTAAATCATAGTCTATGAAATATTTCAAATGTTTTGAAATATATATTTAGGAAACACAAACATGGATGATAAAGAGGTCCCAGTAGATACTCACATATAAACAACCATGGATAATAAAGTGTTTCAAAAAATAACCTTTATATGTAATCTCCCATAGTAAAGGGTTTGTAAACATCCTTTAAAACAGTTAAATAATTGTTATTAAATTATACTGGAGCCACATAATTAAATATTATATCATATATGATCCTCTATTATTCCTTTGTTAATAGTATTTCATTATTATTATTGTTTAAAGTGTTAATTGATTTGTTTTCCTTTATATGTTCTTTAACGTATGTAATGTTTGTTATGGATTGGATTTACTTGATTAATTTACATACTGAAATTATGTTCTTAAACCATATTCTTAATCATTAAATAAAAATTATTCTCGAATGGTTATGATGGGGATTGAAATCTCACCGCGTCGTGGAGACAGTAAGCCATACGTACATATGAGAGACAATATCATTACATTCATGGTAAAAATTAATATATTGTTGGATGTTATATTATATATACATAATAATTAACTTGTTATATTTTTTATTTAAATCAATTATACTCATTATTATACCCATCCAAACAATGGATTTTTGAATAATAAATTACACCACAATATGGAGACGGTAAGTCATACGTACGCACGTATGATGACATTGTCCTTCAATAGATGGATAGAATAATGAATATGGTTGTACCATATTTATACAAAAATATAAGTGTGTAGAAAGTATTGGGATTATTAATTTGGTATGGAATCAAAAATTAATGTGGAAGTGAGTGAAGAAAAGAACATTGAACAAGGTGAGGAAATAATTACATCTTCTTCTGGTTTTCCATTTAAATTGAACAAAAGGGCTCTGTTGGATGGCTTTTGGATCCATGTAAGGCCTCTATGATGATGTTACAGTAGTTGGGAGGATATTTTATAATGTGTTGGAAATTTAAAAAAGATTTAGAGGTGTGAATTTAAGAGTACATGATTTGGCCATTTATAAAGGATGAGAGGGCACATTAAGAGATTTATGAAATTTTAATATATTATAAAATAATTTTCAGTTTAAATTAGCTCCATTTATATTTAATTAGTAAGTATGATGGGGATGGGTCACAATACTATCATCCAAATAATTTTAGAAATGTTTACATAACCATGTTAACTATATATATTACATTTAACTCTTAGTTAAATAGTTTTACATTTACCATGACTTCATTTATTTTTATATATCATGGTTAATAATCATAATATTTCATGTGAAAATAAACTCTAGTTGTTCATTTATTAAATATATAAGATCATCTATGAACTTTGGGAAATTATTATATTTTTTGGAATTTTATATAATTTAATTAATTAGTATTTTCTATAAAAAATTATTTATGTGAATTGTGACATTTTTTAGTGTTTTGTTTTTGTAAAAGTCATAAAAACTTGATTATGTCAAAAAAATTACATTGAATCTTCCCTGACATGTTGTATTCACAAATAAAATTCGTATATTAATCAAAAGATTCAATTTACATTTATTTTAATATTTATATTATCAATTAATTTAAACATTCAATTATAATTTAATTACTACATCATCAATTTGTAATATATAATTTTAATTTTTTAATCTCTAAAAATTATAAATAAAATTTGATGATGTAGTAAAACGTTTAATATTTATAATAAAAATTATTTTAGAATTTATCATAGGTACAACCCTATATGAAAAATGTTTTATTTAAAAATATTTGAATTTAACACTTTTAAGACATCATTAAATAAAATATAGTAAATGACCTAATCTAAACCAAATGTATAAAATATGATATTTTTTTCTACAGTTTATTTTTGTCGAAATAAACTTATCCTATAGAATTAGAACATGTGTTGGGGTAATAATAAAGTTATTTAAACATTTAATTATAAAATTTACATTTAACCGTGGAAAATAATATTAAAAAATTAATATTGAAATTAAATTATTTTCATCCTATTGAACAATATTTTACATTCTCATGAAAAATTTTCCTTTCAGAGTTTTCAAATTCAATTCACAGAGGCAATAATATTATTTATTATGCCAATTTGCAAATGTTTCTAGATGGTGGGTAAAATAAATTAAAATTTTAAATTAAATTATATATTTCTAATCATAAATATAATGACTCTAGTGAACTACATTGGACTAATATATTTATTCTATATCTATTTTGACATTAAAATTAATTTAAATTAAAAAATATTATTTAAATAAACATCCAGTTTTAAACAATAACACAATGTTTTTCACTATTAATAAAAAATTTTGTTTTTTTATAAAAATACCAAAAATTCACCCTAAGATAATTTTCATATTCTAAATTCCAAAATTAACTACATTTTGAAAAATAAAAATTATAAAATATCTGAAAAGTGGGTGTTACTATTCATAACAACATTTTAAATTTCTAGTTAGATTGTTCGTGGTGTGCTAGAATTCCATGTTGTGTACAATGCAATCTATATTATTATTCAAATAGAATCATAAAATGAAATATTGAGGTGTTAAAAATATGATATGAAAATAATTGTATAGAATATTAAATTATATATAAAATCAACAAGGAAACCAATATAATGGTGGAATAAAAAACCAGATATCACTAAACATAAACCAAATCCATTCCTTAAAATGTTTTAATTGTAATTAACATAATTAAACAACAATACATAGGGATAATAAATGGTAATTTTATATTTTCACAATAATAAATAGGTTAAGAAATGACACCCCTACCTTAAAACATCAACATTCATTGAACAAGAATTAACCAATTTTGTAGATTTCGGATCACATCATCTCTAAGGAAACTCAAATTTTATAACGATGGTGTTCCATAAATTCAATGATAAATGCAAAAGAAACCCACCCTTATATTTATGGATATCATCCACAATAATACTGCTTGATGGAATGAGTGGAAATAAGCTAATATAGATAAAAAACTAGAAAAGAGGAAGAGCCTACTTGTGATCACCACAGATTGAAATTCGGAATCATAAAATGATGCCTATTTAAAGGGGGATTAAAATCCATTAGAAAGAACTCTTGGGTGCCTATTTTTCAAGTAGTAATAGTGGGAGAAAAAATAGTAGTGTCCTCAAGAGTATTTACAGGCAGATTGATTTTTATAGGACCACAAAATAGCCCCAATGACAACGTAGTGGACCATCAAAACCACTACATAGTCGAAGGATACCTTATTACATCCCCATTTAAAATATATAACGGAGATCCACTTCTGGGTAAATGGTTAAAATCCTCTTTATTCTATTATATGGAATTTGAACCAGTCTTCAACTGAAGTTGCAACCACCACCGATTTAGTTGTTTCCTCGAAAACCACTATTGTGTGGACACCTCGCTCCACACTGTTGAAATCCTCACAATTGAAGGGCATATTCCATATCCAAACACCACAACACATCTAGGCATTAGAATATATCAGACGTGATTTTCCACTATCGAATATCCTTACAATTAAGTCAAGAGACAATACCATATATTCCATGCTTACAACACATCCCATGGTTCTTCATTGGATCCTTGCAACAAATGGAAGTGGCACCCACAATTATTCCACATTTACCTTAAAATCTCCTTGACACATCATCTATGTGCATATAGAACAAAAGACAGAGAAATGGAAACGCCACATTGGATCAAGCTCTAACATTGTATTTATACAAAAAATAGTAATTATTACAAAAATATTAATTGAATTGATATAATTTCAAATCAAAAAAAAATATATAAATATTTTCAATGTACACATTTTTAAAAATTATTTTAGAAATGATCACAAAACCCAAAAAATAATGATACTATCTTTATTAATTGAAATCATAGACTCAAATATGTTTGAAAATTTTGAATTTGTAAAAAAATACTCTAATGAGCCAATAAATATTCATATATTTATCCTAATTTCAATTACCATGTTTTAAAATTTTCAATTTAATCAACAAATAATTTATAGAAATGTGAAAATATTTGGTCTATATATAATGGTCTCTATATTAGAATTTTTACTCCATTTCTAAATATATTAATTTATTATAATATTTATCATACTATTTTTTATCTAAATATCATAGTGATAAATATAACATAATGATAAATTTGTATAATGTATAAACCAACTATTCATCTTAATGATCTTAATTTCATTAAGATTCATAATAACTCTGTTTTCTAGTGAAAAAAATTTAATAGTGGATGAATATAAAATATATAATACAAGTGATAATATATAAGGAATTAAAATTATTGTCTACTACTGGAACAATTTTTTTATGTTTTATAATATTGAATATTTTTTATATATGATAGGTTAATAAAAAACCATGATCAACGTATAGTGAAAAATCCATGTTAGTATTTTATTTTTCATCTCCACGTTAATGTTATTGTTTTGAAATGTATATTTTGTTAAATTATTAATAAAAATATAATGTTATATTTATACAATCAATTAGTAATTGAAATCAAATATTACAGATGTATTTAACATATAAATTTTATGAATTCCAAATTAATTGCTTTTTTGTAGAAAATTTTAAATTCTATATTATTAAATAATACCATAAATTCTCTCAATTAATGAACCCTAATAAATAAATCATAATATTTTAATCACATTCCAAATTTGATAAATGAACATGAGGTGAAGGTTAGTGAAATAAAATAGGATCCTAGAATATAAATGTGATAAGATAAAACCATATAAATATAAATTTATCAATGAATCAACAATACATATTAAAAATATGGGTTACATCACGAATCTAGAAACTAATGGAGGGATCAAGCATAGAGAAAACGGGGGTGGTGGTGGAGATGGGATTGGAATTAATCGATGGAAATTTTTTGTGGGATCTAAGATGTGTTTCAAGTAGGATTGGGGATGGTATCTAGTAGTGATGTAGATTCAATGATAGTGGTACTAGGTTAGGTTGTTGGGGGAGGGTGTAAAGTTGAGGTTGGGAGGGAAAATTCTAGATTGGGTGATTAGGAAGGGGTTTCTTACATTCAATGACCTCCAACGATAGACTTCTACATCATGGCCCAAAAATGATCCACATGGTAGTTTTTCATTTGTTGGATATGCTCACATTAATGGTAATAACATAGATAAAAAAGAGAAAATTAATATTTATAAAATTGAAAATGATTTTTGTGAAAAAATATTCCAAAAGACAATATCATTATGCCAAAAATATGGTGTGACATATATATATCATAAAAATGATTTTATTTAAGATATATTGTTAACAACGTAGTGGGTTAAATAAAAGAAACAATTATTTGATAATGTTAAATTTGTTTAAAACTATTAACTTTCCTATATCATGAAACACATTAAAAATAGGATTGAATGATTTTATTGGTTGAAACTCAACTAGAATAAAATATAATAATGATGGTAGGTATTGGTGATATATTGATAAATAATAATGGTTAATGATTTGAATTTTTATAAATTGAAGTTATTATCATACAAGGGTGATTTTAATTATAAGGGAATAGATTCGACCTGAGAAGGATCCCCAATAGCCCCGTAGCTAGAGAAACAACCAACATGGGATAAACTGGAAGGCCACTTCCTCTCCAATTTTCTCTAAAACCTTAAAATAATCATCTAATTCAAACCATATCCCCTACCACGATTCCTTGATGAACTCAATGAATTTATTTTGTCATTGGGTATTCTTATTTAACTCCACTATGTAGGTATATTTTGATGTATCATCTGTGGGATGTATTTATAGAAATTCCATGTGCTCCAATGTCCTCAGGCTGATTGTTTTCATGTTGGTGTCCAAAAAAAACTTTTATGTACACAATGATAATACTTATTCATAGTTTTTAACATGAATAAATATCATATCATATTTTGATTGTTATTCTACGTCATAAGGAATGTGATAATATCTGAAGAGTAGTTGATGCACTGAAAGGTCATAACAGTTCACCACTATGATGAGAACCATGAAGTGTCATGTGTTATTATTAAAATAAATAGTCTATAAAAATATGAAATCTTTTGAGTGATTGAAATTATGCATGATAATTTGGGTGGAGACTTGTAGGATTTGGAGTCACCTTCTCATGGAGTAGGCCTTTGGTAATATCATGTTGGGGATGCCATGAGAACAAGAACCACTATATAAAAAATCACAATTATAAGTCTCGTTGGATGTTCTTATCTACTAATGTTTTTATTAAACCTAATAATTTAAAATTTTAATTAATTAATATTATATGTCATATAAATTAATTTATTGAGTAAAATCATTATCATATTCCTTCGAGATGTGGTATGATTTATTGGTTTTTTCACGAGTAATAATGCATTAATGAATAATGGGAGAAAGGTTTTGTCCATACTCTTCCTTAATGAATTTTTATATCTCAGAATATTTAATAAAAATGTTATATCCAAAATGAATACCTGTCCATTATGTTCAATAGGTATATTCCATTTCTGTAAATTTAAATAATGATCCATCGAGCACATAAAATGATGATGCTAGAATTCAAACTATATGATTAGTGATATCCTTATAAAGGGAATATATTAAATATTGAGAAATTATATATGGAATTATGTTGTTGTAGGATTAACATAATCCCCTATAGGTGACTCTGTGTGTTTTTAGAAACAAATATTGGACTATAGGATACGTCGACTAAGGCCCCTCAAAATGTGGCATAGTTGACTACACAGAAAATGTATCCACAAACATGGTTAACTAATATATTACTATAATTTATTTAAAAAGTTTAATATATATTATTCCCGTTACTGTTTGAATAATTATTCATGTTTTAATAATCACATATTTTTTGTCACAATTTATTCAAGAGAAGATTATGTGATTTCAATATTTAATAAATATTTATATTATATTTAGTAAATATAATTATTATTTATTATTGTAGAATAAGGCAGTGATATTTATTTATTAAATAAATACTCATTATTAAAAGATTGAGTAATATTGTTGGGTAATAGTGGTTCGATTTCATAGGTATAGTGGGAAATAATATATATTAAATATTATTCGCTTAAATGTTATTTAATTGTAATTCAAAGGTTTATGACATGTCAATAAATACCAATATTATTAATATTATTATTGACATCAGGTTTCATAGGGATTAAATAATATTAGGATAAAATTTTGAAATTATTTATTTCCAACCATATGGGAATATTAAAAAAATTATATTAATTTTTAACAGTGTAAATTTGAATTCAATTGTGCAAAATGATAGTTGGATTGAATATTCTCTGGCCCTATAAAGCCCCCTCTGCATGTATGCTCATGTTAATGGATAGAGATATTCCTCCACTGTCTTCCCTCAAAACTAGAGAGATAAAAAAGAATCCATTGGAAGTGATGGTCATGGTGATCCGAAGAGAACCCTATATGAATTATAATCTTCCATGATAGAACCTATTGATTCCTATGTCGTTATTCTCATATATTATAAAACATGTGGATCATCGCATGTATCGCCTTGGACCTAGAATTCAGAAATCTAGTGCTATGAGCCAGATGGTCACATGGTCTCAAACACACCTCCGCATATGCTTGATGATGATGGCATGTGGATAGTGTAAATTATGTCTCATGGGGAGACTATACCCTCATTTCCATAATTTTTCACAATAGATAAAATTAGAAAGAACGAATAAAATATACAATAAACTATAACAATTTTTAAGAACCATTTCCCAATCATTGAACCACCAGAACAAAATGATAAATATTCCATGTCACTCTAAAAGTTCCAGAAGTGAAGGAATCGAAAAATAAATATAATGTTAAAATCCCCAAAACATGTCCTAACAGAACATTTGAATCCTCATACATGCACATACAAATACCAATTCAGCACCTCTTCACAAAGAATTTTCCCGTGTCCAATCCTACAATAATTAAATTTTATCAGCTATACAATGATTGCAAAAGATGTGTGTGAGTACAACTCAGTAGGCCACCACCAATTGTTTATGAAAATTATCTTCTAAGAACAAATAGTGTAGGGATAAACAAAATAAATGTGTTGATAACCAATATAAAAAAATGCATCTATTAGTTATCATTGATAACATTAGAAACATTCATAATTTATTCCATTCAATCACTTAATACATTTACATAACTTTATACATAGGTTAGGAATTTTCATCATTTACACTCCGACCAATGACAATCAATTATCAAACCTCAGGGTTTAATTCAAATTCCCTATTTCATTATAGATTTACATTTAGAAACAAATACATAACAATCAAAATGGAGCCTTTGTCTAGTCAGTTTCATCAAATAAAACTATTAGGGGCATAGATAATTTGCCCGACTCACTAACAAATGAATTCCGGGGGTGGGATTTAGAACCTCTGTCCAACCTGAACTATGTGATGATCCTCAGTCCAATAACAACATACCACTAAGGAATGTGATCATGATTATTAATCCAATTAACATATATTCTGAATCAAAGGCCTTGAAAAATCGATACTCAAAACAATAAAAATTCACATTCCATTTGATAGACAAATCATTTTTAGGACATATCCAATTAATGCATTTACCACACACCTTACATTGTATATTTAACCAAACTCGGTTTCATGTATTGACACATTGATCATTTTAAACTATTTACATACATTTACCCAATTCACATAACTCATTATTTAAGATATATTATACAATTCATTCATTTCAATTTGAATCTCACAAGACATGAGAATCATTCATTTTACACAATAATACACTCTTGACATTGTTCCAAACATACACTCACACTATTTACATTGTCAAGGAACAAATATCAATAATCCATTTTCAAACCCAAATAACATATAAAAAATATTCATCTTAGGGTCCAATTTTTCACAAGTCAATTACATATATAATATTACAATTTATCTTGTTATGGAAAATTATCACACTTCGTAGGTGTCCATAAATCGGTCTAGTCAAACTCAATGCATCCCACGTGGATCATGTGGGGGTTAATTCATCATTTATCCAACCATTTACCAAAATACATTCAATTAAATTGAAACTCATAATAATATAGAACCATTAAAAAAACCTCATAATGAACAATTCATATTCGAGATGATGGAATATACCTTTTAGACATCATACCTTGATACAAGCATTGAAATCACACTTAACCATGACATTAGATTTTTATTCAAGAACCATTTGAAGCCTTAAACTATGATCCATTAATATGTTTTTAGGGATTCAAAATAAGTAGAATGTTACAATAAGAAAAAAAATCATAAAAGATAATCAATTAATGTGTATGAAAAATATATAGATTCGAACTGTAGTTAATAACACTCCTAAAGGACTAAAAATAAAAGAGATCAATACGTAGGATGATTTGGGATCTTATTACCTTTACAAGGATATGAGGAGGTTGAAGGACAAATAAATTCATATGGGGAACATAAAATGCTAAGGGGAAATATAATAATTTGCCGCTTTAACTGTCCCCATGTTTTGGACACAATGTTTTCCCAACCGTGAAATTACCATGTCCATGACTCTATCCATGTGATGTGGAGTTGCATGTTTTCCATGGGAACCAGGAAAAACATGGAAATACATTTCATAAACATGGAAAAGTCTTCATATTTTCCTTAAATTACTTGTCATCCTCTCTGGATCAATTTACGAATTATTGACCCCCTTCATGTTGGCTTGCACAATTTTGTTGTACAGTTACTAATAAAAATGTTCAAAATGTGAAATGTAAATTTTATAGAAAAAAATATCCCATCTTTAATTTTCTATCCCCCGAGATGCGCCTGATCTACCACATACATCCACAAAACATTCCATTCCCAACAATAAATTTTCTTAAACCAAAACATAATAATTTATGTTGTCAGAGAAAATAAAAGATCATATATCCTCCCCAAATTAAAACAACATTTCCATGAGCAATATTCTGATGATACATTGAACTTATAATAAAATATTATTTGGGAACTGACTCCCATATATTTCCCCAAATCATAAGATTCATCATGAACATTACCATGATTCCCTATATCTATAACCAATAGCATAGTCTTTCATAACATAATTTTTCCCGTGCAATCCACAATACTAATTGGAGGCTCCTTAATGGATGTATTACGCTCATGCTCAACACTCATTCTCTGCATCCTCAAAATCAAAAATATGAGAAAAGTCTAGGTGATTATATCAAATTATTTACACATGAACAAAAGAATTCATGCCATTATTCTTCTATGGAATAGAAAATTGGTAAACCACCATCCTGATCCTCATAAAATATCAAATGGCCACACATACCTAGGCAAAACATTTCCCAGTTTCTATATTAGATGGTGACAAAATATAAGCGATACTTGAAAAAACACATGATTCCCATCATATACTCAAGAGGAAAATGATATTGTTCCTTATACAAATTCATACTAAAAATAGCCATTTCTATAATATTTTGAATCAACTAAACCAATTTTAATGTATCTACTACATGAGACATCCCAAACATTTCAGATTCTTCTAACTCCAACAAATAGAACAAGGATCTACTCTATCTACCAATGAAAACATAATACATTGTAATCTGAATAATAGCATGGTTACTATTGGTATATGTTATTTATGTAAGAACTAACTTCCTCTCCCATGATCCCCCTAAATCATGTACATAATCAATCAACCTTTCAACTAGTAACTAAATAGTATGCATAGATTGTCCAACCATCTATGGGTGGAATTATATACTCATATTACATGGTAACCACACAATTTTTCTAATCTAACTTGATGAATGATTTAAAATTTGGATCAATCTCCAAACAAATAGTATATGGTAATCCATGTAACTGTATTATTTCTTGAACTTATACTTCAACCATCATATCAATATTTAATGCCTCCAAAATTGGCAATAAATGAGCCACCATGTTGATCGGATCCACAACTACCCATATCACACCATTCTTATGAGGAAACCCTATAAAACATACCCAGAAATAAAATGCTACATGTTCACATATTCATATTGTAATAGGAAATATTTGTATCAAACAACCAAAATGTTTATTAATTGACTTCAACTGTTGACAGGTATGGAATCACTCAACAAAACAGGAAAACTCATTCTTCAATCCGGGCCACCAATACAATCTATGATGATTTTGATGCATTTTTTCTAAACCATTATTCACTGCACACCTTGAAACAAAGAAACTCGCAGATCCACTGTTCGTATAAAATTATTATAAAAACATCATGAACAAAAAAATTAATGATCCAATCATCACTAACAGTCGTACTATTAGGAGAATCACCATAACTAAGACATCCTATAAATCTAGAAATTATAAATCCTCATGCATCATTTCAATAATCTATCTCAGAATCATGAAATCAACTACTATGGATTCAAGGGTTATCTACTACAGCTCATTCCACACCTCAAGAAGAATCATATAGAACAAAGACATAATCCTTCATTTAAAACATGATTCATAAACTGTACGACTCTAGGACTACCAGCCCAAATAATAAGAAACATTATTCCCCATTCCGAAATTGTAATCCTACTCAATGATTAAAGACTGTATGTACACAATCCTTCATCACTATCAATGATTGAAATAATGAGGATAGAATATGTAACTATGTATTTTATGATTGGTATACATTTTAAATTTTTTTCCATTAATGTTGTGTAACAAACACTTTAAATCATAACACAATGTGGCCTATTCAAGATCATGAATAATCCAAATGTGTTCATGAGGCCTCAATTTCCATGACCCATACAACAAAACAAGATAATTATACAACAACACAACAACATTTCCAACACTAGACAGATCAGAAAAACCAGAATTAACCCATATATGTGTTGGGAAATATCAGAATTGGTGTGGATATCTACTAATGTATTCACTCCCAAAAAATCATCAATTTCCCAAGACAAGGACAAATTGATTCCATCCTTAGTGAAACAGTAATGTTGTGTTTCTGAATGGTAGAATTTTTTATTGGACCTTATGTAATTGCGATCCATAACGAAAAAACATCACATATTAGAAACATTTTTGTGTTTTTCCATTGATATAGATGCTTTCACTTTCTCTGAGTCCACTAACACACCGTAACAATTGAGAAATTGCCATATACCCATGGTTTTAAGGAACCGTTGGAATCTGATGAGTTGGTATAGACACATGCTATAACAATGGATATAGAATCCATGGGTATAGGTCCAATGCACCTTGTCATTAACATGTATCCATTGTTTTTAAAATCATGGTATAGCATTGACAAAATAAACATCTTTAAGATTCGATCCCTTGACCACCAACTTACTCTTACAGTGCATAAAAAATACTATAATTCTCTGAATGAAATATCAATATATATTTATATAAACCATTGATAATGGTATAAAACTATGGAAATTAGTGTTCTAACAAAAATAATTTTGTGCACTGATATTTTTGATTCGCTACCATTACGTGGCAGAGCTATTGCCATGGTCATGGAAATGGTGGGTATAGCTCCTACAAAAACCCTATATCCACGGTATAGGAAACACTGAAGGTATAAGTATTGATTAAAAACATATAACCACCATTTTCAAGAAACATGGGTATTGACATGAATACTATACATAAAACCATGTTTTTGGGAAAACCGTTGGTATATTGATATTTTCCTTTAGTGATTCCTCATATATGAGGTGGCCAATGAAATGGAAACATTAAATTCATATTTGAAACTTTTATAGATTTGTGTATATCATATTCCATCCATGTTTACTCAAAATTATGTCCAACATTTGGCATGATAATTTGGTGTTTTAGAGTACACCAAGATGCCTCGAACAAAATATATTCAACCTGATCCAGGTATAGTTGAAGGACTTGATTAATTATTACCATAAATGATTTTGGTGATTTGTTCAGTCCATATTCCATTACAAAAAACTCAAATAAACTATAAAATCACCTGAAAGATTCATGTGGTACATCTGAATGTATCACTCTTCGATGATGATACCCTGACCATTGATAGATTTTAGATATCAATAAATAAACACTTATATGGTCAAAAAGATAACTGATTTGAAGAAGAGTGTATCAGTTTTTCAACATCATCTAATTTGACCTCATATATTCTTCGTCCAACAGCTATTATCCACCATCCTTCATAAGAAACAACAATGGTGATCTTCAAGGTGAAAAAGAGATGTAGACCTACTTGTTTTTTCAATTCCACTAACTCAGTTTTAATCTCATAAAGTTCAGACGGTGCCACACTTTATGATAGAATAGAAACTGGTTCATATCAGGGTAGAATCTTTATCATAAAATCATCATCTATTTCAAGAGACAACCATGGGAAGTCCTCATGTAAAACATCATAAAACTAATATATCATAGGTGGAATAAAAATCCAGTCTACTCCCATATCATGAAGAATAAATCAATCTAGATAATTTGTGATACACTAAACCATTAACAGATTTTCCTTTCATGGCACACCAAAATGTCCCACATAGCATGATGGAGATAAGTGTCTCATTCAAGAGATGTGAATGTTAACCTGTGGAAGAGATGCTAAATATGGGCTTAGTAAATCATTATCAATTTAATTCCTAAAATCAAATAAAATCACGAGAACTCTTGAGAAAACATGTATGATATGAAATGATAGCCACTAACTTCATGAGCAAACCCATTACATTGCCAAATAATCTCTAATCGCATCCCTAATGGTGTATTAATTGACATGACTGAAAAAAACATTACAACACTACACCATACATAACCACAAGCTCATCTGAAATAAACAAATTTTATGAACCTATATCAAATATTTAAAAAATCATGAATTATACAAGGATAGTACCTCAAACAATTTATGGTCCAGCCTCCAAACTTCCATTTATATATGTAATTGTATAATGTTGACATTCCCTTGTACCATCGGCTATATTCTTAACTCTTGGAACACCACCACCATGTTGATATGGATAATCTCTAACTAGAGTACCATGTCAGCCACCTCAACTGGTATGACCAGTAGAGAACAAATTGCATGCTTGATTTTTGGTAAACAACCTGTGTCGACACTCATCATTGGAATTATCCCTTAATCATTTCCATTATAGTGAAGGTTCCTACATAAACTCTGAAAATTCCCCTTTCATCAGCATGATATGAACTCAACTATTGGTCAACGAAACAGACCACATATAATCAATGGATTTACACATTTATATTAGAAAATATGATTAATACAATAAGGTTTTTGTTCTATATTCTATAAATTATATCCACCACCTCCCTCAAAAAGGTTATCGACATTGTGATCCCTTCCATTTGATGTCTTAACATTTAATAACTGAACAAGAACTGCATGCCCAGGATTAAGAACCTCAATTTCGTTTCCCTCCAAAATAACAGCATGACCCACCTCCTTCGGATCACCTTTTAAACACAAGATATTCAACTAAGACATAATTTAATTTTGTTTTCCATACTAAAAATGTCTTCCCATAGTCACCACATCCCCTTACAATGCTATAATAGAATTTTGTGATTCTGGGAAATAACATGAATATTCCATCACTATCTTCGACCCCTACCTCATCCTAATAAACAGAAAAAAAAATTCTTCTTCGTGGTCTATGAGAATAATTTCACTAGATACATTTCGTGTAAATCTTCTCATTGCACACCATCATCTGACTAGGTGTAAACAAGAATTTCCAACTACCTTTTTCACCTCCATATCAACATTAAGCTTCCAACATAACTATCTTCTCAAGGAGTCTCTATATGACCAAGAATTGTTTGGATACACTCAATCCAGAACATACCTACATTAGGCCCACTCTCTCTTGAAAAATTTAAGGGTCCTTGTAGCTGAAATTTCATATTCATCTAAAAAAATACTTTTCAAAACCCAATACATGATGTTGTGGAGGAATATTCATAAAATTCCAAAACAAAAATTATAACATGTAACATAATAAATACATAGCTTTTATAAAATAATTCTCTCTAGTAGCCATAAAACCCCCTTTTTGCAAACACAATTCCTTGCAGACAACATATCACATTTAACACTACCCTCAGCAGTCCCAATCAAGTATCATGATCATAATGGGGTAAAAAACATATATTGTAAAATTTATTTAATTAGACACACTTTTTAAACAATGTCACCAATCAAAAAGTAAATAATTCACTTTAAAATACCATTATCATATCATAATTTATTATATCCAAAAAATTTTATCATTTAACTCTTTTAATCATGAATACATATTTAAAAATTCATCGAAAATCATTCAATTTACACTTTCATGAAATCATTATTATTCATTATATTATTCATATTTTAATGAATGTGGAAATCATACTTCCCTTCATATCTCACACATCTATATCCTATTCTCCCATATTGATGCAATAGTCTTATATCCAGGTGTTCATATAATAATTCATGTATACAAAACCTATTACATTTCAGAAATAAGACAAATATCATAACACAATATCATCACACAACAAGTGCATCACACAATGGTGAAATATCATTCAACTATAACAACATTTATCAGGAACCAATATTCCCACCTTACGTATGTGGATGTTACCCAATGGATGGGTTAGATACTCCCAGACAAAAGCTCATCACCAAACCCAAACACAAACTTATATCCTTTATGCCAAAGAAAAACAGTAAGACCATATAGAAAAAGTACTCTGATAAAATATTGAATCGTTCTGGACCTAGAAGTCACTAATCTACTTATCCGAGAAGGGTCACCACATGTCCTAATAAATGAATCCCAATATTCTAGTGGATGTAGTCTAGTAATGACTGTCTAAAAGGATAAGTGGGGAGATTATATTCTCATTAACTATATATACTACAATAAATAACATAATAAAAAAAGAAATCAATATTCAATAAACAAGAACATTCGTTATCAACAATTTCCAAAACAAGGTACAATCATAACCAAAAGATAAATATTCCATGCCGTGTGAACATTTATATTTATAATGGGAACCAAAATCAAATTATAACAGATTATTTCTCTAAAATGGGTCTTTAGCCCAAGTTGGGATCCTCATCCATGCTCATAACAAGCCCAACTCTTCTCATAGAACAAGGTCTTCTCCCTTTCCTAATCATCAAATAATGAAATCTGCTCAGGTACCCAACATCAACCCGAGCCTGGTGTGAGTAAATCAAAATAAGACCCTACCAATAGACACTAAAATAAATTAAGACAAAAGAGATTGTGTAATAAAGTACTATGTAAATGGAAATATAAACACAAGATCCCTCAAGTTATATTACATAGCAATATTATCTTTATCAAAAATCATCATTTATTATATTTAACTACATAAAACCTTTCCTATACATAATACATGGGACATGCATTTAAAACTGTTACACATTGTCCTAAGATGATTGATTATCATACATAAGGGAATGTGTCCAATTCCCTATCTCACTACGAACAAGCATTTCATAAAAAATACATCATAATCTTCTTGGAGTATCAGTCTTTGTAGTCTCATCTAATGAAACTACTAGAAAATAATACCATCAATCCCACTACCTAGAACAAGCACTATAGATGTAAAGTTTAGATCCCCAGTCCAACCTAACCCATTAGAAGAGCCTCATTCCAATATTCGACATTCCACTGATACATGTTTACATGCATATTCATCAAATTAACTCATATTCCAAATCATATACCATTCATATACAATAGAAATAACATTCTCAATTTCCAATCCATTTTACAATTTATAATCATCGGTCCATAACCCATTAGCTTATTTAACCCTGACCTTAAATTTCCCATTTAACTGAATTCCCTTTCTTATATTTACCAATCTAACTTATAAAAAAATTTACAAAAATTTACCCAATTCAAATAATTCATCATTTCAAATGTATTAATCTATTCATGAATTTCAATTTTTCAATCAAAAATCATTTGTAACATTGAACTTATTTTATTTTCGTCATACACATTGAACATTACAATGCCTTATTCCATTATCAAATTATAGGTTCAACTACCAGTTATCACTTCCCAATGAAAATAACATATCAAAATGTACATCATGGTGTCTACAATATCACAAGTCAACTCCTTAGTTAACATTACAAATTTCAATGTTCGAGTATATTATAACACCTCATAGGTGGCACAAAATCATTCAAGTCAATCTCAATGAATACCACGTAGATCGTGAGGGCTATAATTAATTATTTAAACAATCGTTTTACAAAATCCATTTTATCGAATAAAATGGACCACAATATATAACAAATATCACAACCACACATGCACAAATAAACATCAATTACATGGAATATAACATGAAGACAACCTACCTGGATTGTAATGATAATCACACACCTAACCATAACTCTAGATCTGGATTCATGAACCCTCTAAATCCCTTTCCAAAGATTCCCTAGAAAATTGGGTTGGTGGGATTTAGACTAAAAATAATGAAACCATAATCCATAATCCAAAAATGATAAAAAAAATAGGTCTATAAGAATTACACAGAGTTTCTATACACATCCAATGAAACTAGTAATAGGCTACAAACCAAATAGAAAAATCCTTGGGACGATTCAGGTATTTATGTTCATCATTAAATCTCTTGGAGTAATAATAATGAAGAAATTTGTGTGAGGAACATAAAATCTTGAGGGGGTAATGATATGATACAACTTTTAACAAGGCTCATGGTCTGGTCACACAATTTTTTCAAATGGTTTTCCATCCATGAGTCTTCTTCTATCCAAGAGGGGTTGAGTCCCACAATTAGAAGGTGATCCCTAACTATTTAAAAAACAATGTGCCAACCATTGAGAATGACTCATTCCAAGGACACATGATTTTGCCTCCACACATGCATGGTTTTCTAAACTGTGAAACCCTTCTTCTGGGCTACCATGGTTTGGGTTCATGGTTTCTATTTACCTACCACAAACTATGAAACTTGAATAGGTTGGAAAACACCTCTCTTCTATCATGTAATGTTTCCCCATGACACTAACGAGATTCCTAATAAATCCTAAAAACATTCCATTTTCCCAAATATGGAGACATGAATAGAATATTAATGAAGAAGAGTTCGTGGGGAAATCCATGATGTTACACCATTATAGAGAATATTCTCGTGATTCATAAAACACAATGACAAGAAAATATATATCTGTTTTCAAATCCATCTACAAGTAAATAATATCACCAATGGTAATTCATTTTATTTGATTAAATTATTTATAAATAATATGTGATGATCTCATGCTCTACATACATGATTTTATCCATTTTTTTATTTTATTCTATTCCATTTATTATGATGTCTATCATCTTGTAAATCATGGATTAATCAATGATAATAACGAAAAGTGAATTTTGGAATGATGCATAGGACCCTATTATTGTTCTTGGATCAACATGATATATCATAGAGATAATATAATTATTTATAATTATTTATATATTATTTATTTAATTACGGATTTCTACCTTAGTCTTTAATTTCAAATTTATAATTCCTATATAATAATTTCATCAAATTATTATTCTATATTCATTTAATCAAAATATAATAAAATTTGTTAATTTTTAGAATGATTAAAATTTAATGATCTCATCCTGAGGTGTTCATGAAGTGACTCGGTTTTGGCCCTGTCAGACTTTGGAATTTTTTCTACGAATATTTCTAGAGCTAGGCGCAAATACGGTGTGCGATTCCAAGGCCCGGTGTGCTCGGAATTAATTTTATAAAAATATTAAGTATTTTTAAACAATGCATGTGGAGACGGTGTGATATCTCCTAAACTGTAGCTCAGAACTAGAATGTGAGGGCACGGTTGAGTTCGGAACGTGCCGTTTACCATAGGCGAGGTGTAAACATTGCGGGTGCGGGCATGCGTTGAGAAACGCCACCAGGGGCATTTTCGTCGATAAATGGAAAAGTCCTTTTACAAGCGTAGGCTCAAATAACATCTGAACGGAGTCTCGGATCACAAATCCGAGTCCATCGTTGCATTCAGAACGGTGCGTTTACCCTTGGAGAGGTGTAATCATTGTGGGCGCAGGCCTGCGTTGAGAAACGCCACCAGGGGCGTTTTCGTAGATAAATGGAAAAGTCCATTTACGAGCGTCGGATCAAATATCTTCTGAACGGAGTCTCAGATCACAAATATGAGTCTGTCGTTGCGTTCAGAAAGGTGTGTTTACCCTAGGGGTGACCTTAACTTTGACTACATCGGGCGTGGAGTCATGGGCGTGGTTTTAAATGACGGTTTCTAAATAAATAAATAAATAACTTATCTCTCTCCCCTCCCCATTTGCTTCCTCCACGCACAGGAGATGGCACCCCCACCTCCCCTCTACGGTTCTTCACCGATTAGAGCCAAAATCGTCTATTTTCTGCACCGATCATCAGCGGATTGAGCTTCAGGGCGTCGCCGGTGTCGATCTACACACGAAGCTTCAGCGTTTGTCCCGCGAGGTAGGCGGTTTATGTTTTAATCTCCAGATCCCGTTTTGCTGTGAATTGCTTCTTTTGAGGTCGTTGCAGGGAAGATCGCGACCCGAGGGTCACACCGGTGGTTCCGGATCGAAAAACCAACCACTGGGGTGCCCCCGACGGTCGGCGGAAGCTCCGCCGGGCGCCCGCGGCGGCCGGATGCCCAGCGCGGCGGAGGGCCGCCGGCCGGGCTGGCCGGTCTCGGCCGGTCCGGCCTATTTTATCATACGGGGGTCTTTAAACCCCCGTATCTTGCCGCCCGAGAGTCGGATTCGCGTGCCGTTTACGGCCACACGACCCTGACAACGAGGCGAACCCTCCGGTGTGGGTTCGAGGGTTTAAGGGTTCGGGATCGTGGCCCGAGAGTTTGAAAATAATAATATTATATTATTTTACGACTTCGGGCCGTTATAACTTTTACCCGAAGCGTTCGAATGACGTTCCATCAGTGGCGTTGAGACCCTGATGGTACGACAGACTTTTTGAGGTGGTTTCTAGGTGATGAGACTGTAAACGGGGTGCGGGCCCCATGAGGCCGGGTTTTGGCGTTTGCAGAGAATCGCAGCTTTCGCACCAGGAGTCCGATTTTGGCGGATGAATAGTCGATCTTGTGTTTTTTTCGAGAGGATCGTGATGGTGCGATCCGCTCGACGGGTATTGGGATCATTGCGTGGGCCCCACCCGTGCTAGCTCCGGTGAATAGTACATTTTTCACCGGGTGGCCTTTTTGGACGAACGAGTAGTCGATTCCGCATGTTTTTCCGAGGGGATCGCCGTGGTATGATCCGCTCGATGGGTTTCGGCATCGTTGTGTGGGCCCCACTTGAGCTAGCTCCGGTGGATAGTTCCTTTTTCACAGGTGCTTCGTTTTGAGAGAGTAAAAATCTTATCCTGCGTGTTTTTTCGCATAGATCACGATTGTGGCCTCAGTTTTGACCTTGGAGCTGTGCAGGGTGGCGTTGTTGCGGGTTGATCGGGTTAGAGACGTTTTGGACCAGCAGTGGTTGAGGGAACTCCCTTAGTTCGTTCCCACGAGGGTTTACACGGCATCACAACCTTCGTATAGGTTTTTTGATCCTCACGATGGGATGTTTAAACTGTGAGAGTTGTGGCATCCCTCCGGTGGGCCCAGAGCGGGATCCTCTATCATCTTTTCCCTAGATTTGGTTCTTGGTATCGCTGTGACAACTTATTCACGGGCGGCGATCCTCTATCTAGTAGTTTAACCTCGTAGGGTTTGTGGCATCATCGGGAATATGATCCCCTATGCAGTGGGCCGTACTCGGTAGGGTTGTGGCATCGTCGGGTATACGATCCCCTACTCAGCATGTGGTGTATAGTAGGGTTGCGGTATCGTCAGTTTTACGATCCCCTACTCAGCACGCGGTTTCTGTAGGGTTGCAGTATCGTTAGTTCGATCCCCTACATCGCAAGTTATACCATATAGGGTTCTGGTATCGTCGTGACCACCTTTGTTTGGGCGGCGATCCTCTATCTGAGTGACGTGCTCCTGTCAAGTGCCAGATCGGGTTGTGGAATCTCCCAGTGTATCCTGGGAGTGATCCCCTATCTGTGAGATCTACGAATGCCAGATCGGGTAGTGGTATCCCCGAGCAGATCCTGGGAGTGATCCCATATGTGTGAGATCTACGAATTCCAGATCAGGTTGTGGTATCCCCCACCAGACCCTGGGAGTGATTCTCTATTTGTGAGATCTTTGTCTACCGGAGTGGGTTATGGTATCCCCTAGAGGACCCTAGGAGCGATCCCCTATCCGAGGAGTTTGATGGTTATGTTGTTTTAGTGGGGTTTTCCTCAGTGACGATATCCGACGAGTGTGATCTCTGGGGTGAGCATCTGAGATGTTTGTGAGAAACCCGATGGAGTGTAACTCTCAGACCTGTGTCATCTGGGATGACAGTTATCGAGGAGTGTGCTCTCCTGGTTGTGGATAGTTGCTGGTGATGAGGTCGGCACCTCTTGTTGCTTTGAGTGTGAGATGAGTATATCTGGATTGTTCAAGGTGTATGTGTGGGCATACATCTGAGCTGAGCTGACTAGTTGTGTTTAGCTGAGGATGGTCACGAGATGGAGTTCCCCTCTCGTCTGGGATCCCTCTGGCTGGGATGAGCGGGCTGTTGCCTTTCAGTTGCTCTCTTTTGTTTTGGGTTTTTGGGGTGCCTACTGAATATGTTTATACTCACCACTGCACGGGATTTTCCCGCACATGTTTGTGTCTTCTGCAGACCACAGGCCTTTCGACGGAGTCCGAGGAGGACCCGGAGCAGGCAGAGCAGAGTGAGCAAGACTGACTGGGGTGTTTACCGGTGCGGAGCCGAGGGAGATTTCCGGCGGGAGTTTGTACCAGCGTTCCCCTTCTTCAGTGCAGGTTGGACGCACTTTTGTAGTTTTATTTAGGGTGGGCCCTGTTTTGCCCTTTTGTACTTCTACTGTACTCTGGTTGTGGGATAGTTGTATGCATGCATTTTACTTTTCAGTTTTACCTATCTCTGCATTGTTGCATGGAGATGTTTGTGGGTGCATGTATACAGGTTCCTTAGGCTAATGCCTCCCATGTGTTAGTGATAGCCTACTCGGCGCTAGTCGCTAGCCCCTGGCCTTTTGGAGGCGGGCTTGGGGAGTCGCGTCTCGAGCCCCGTTGGGTCGGGTCGTGACAAAGTTGTATCAGAGGAGGTTCCACCTTTGGGATCACAGTGCGTAGCTGGTCTAGCTGTGAGTTTGGTTTGGGTTGCATAACGGCAGTGTTAGGGTGTTTCGAGTTCGGCTTTCAGAGCATAGACTCCTGTGTTGGTGCGGCGGCTGGCATATCCATACACCAGGACTCTGATAACCTGCCTTTCGACTCGGGACATTCGTCCACTAGTCGCAGGGTCATAATGGTGCATGCAACATATTGGACTGGGTTTTTGGGTTTTCCTTGTCATTCTTGAGTCAGCTCTCTAGATATACTCATTGACGGTGTTGCATCTTGATTGTATTCCAGGATGCCTCCACGATGACAGCCAGCGAGGGTTCCACAACAATATTGTGGTGACGATCTACGCCGTGTTGAGGCTGTGGAGCAGGGCGCAGGTTTTGAGGCTGCACCTCCAGGTGGTCTGCCAGTTGAGCTCCCAGGTGTCGAGCAGCTGGGTGTGCCGGCAATGCAGGATGAGGTTGCCCGCAGGCTGAGTGCACTACACGAGTTCCAGAGGTAGCGACATCTGAGGTTTCGGGGTGATCCAGACCCCCAGACAGCTGATGACTGGCTTGAGGAAGATACCCGAGTTTTCCGCCTAGTGAGGACACCTCCAGATCAGATGGTGGTCCTAGCAGCGAGCCTTCTGCATGGTTCGGTCGGGCGATGGTGGAGTTTGGGGACACAGTACCATGACGAGGAGACACTCACGTGGGTAGAGTCTGAGTGGCTCTTTAGAGAGAAGTTCTATCCGGCGACGCTGAGGTCAGTGCGGATTCTGGTGCTTCTGTAGCTTCGGCAGGAGGTCCGGACTATGTCGGAGTACACAACGAGGTTGATAGACCTATTGTGCTACTCTCTGGATATGGTTTAGTACCCGTTATTTAGGTCTAGAACCTTTGAGAAGGGCCTATGCAGAGACATCTGGGCAGGTGTTGTTTCATTGTGTCTTCCCACCTGTGCTGGAATGCTGTAGCAAGCCTTGGTGGTGGAGAGCTTTCTAGCTGATCATATTCCTCTTGGTAGTGTGGGGGACGCGAGAGATGAGACTTTGTTAGTCGGATCAGCATCTGGTAGCCGATGACAGACTCAGGGGCCCGGTGGTGGCAGACGTTTTAGGAGGTGACCCCAGGATGGAGGATCTGAGGCTCAAGGCTCGCAATCCAGTTTTGGTCAGCTGCAAGAGAGGCGGTGTTATGCTTGCGACAGTCGGGGACATATTTCTAGAGATTTTCCGACTCGTCGTGCTGCTGAGAGGGATCCAGTCGATGGACCGACTTGGCAGAGGCAGCGTCTCGAGCAATGATGTCCGCAAGGTGGAGGACGTGGCGACGGAGCAGGTGCAGCAGCAGGATGTGGTAGGAGGTACCTCTTTCCACCACCCACACCCCCAGGAGGTCCATGCCGAGCATAGGGAGCTGGTGGCCAAGGGCGAGGACAGCTGCCTGCCACGGAGTCTATTGACCTAGAGGCACCGCAGATGGATAGAGGTATGCCTTGTGTCCTTTCTACATCCTGCAGTTGTTTGATAGACTCTGTTTAGTGGTACTCTTCCTTTTTGTTGCTTGCTCGAGTTTTGTTCAGGGCGTTGGTAAGAACTTGTGTGGATGTTTGTTGGTGAACTCGCTGGTGTGTCAGACCCAGTTGAGAGCCCATTCACTTTCCTTGTTCATATAGCTTTTCGGGGATGAAAAGTTCTATGGGGGGAGGATATAGAGACTCGGTTTGGCCCTGTCAGACTTTGGAATTTTTTCTACTAATAAATACAGAGCTAGGCACGAAGACGGTGTGCGATTCCGAGGCCCGGTGTGCCCGGAATTAATATTATAAATATATTAAGTATTTTTATACTATGCACATGGCGGGGGTGTGATATCTCCTAAACAGTAGCTCAGAACGGGAATCTGAGGGCACAGTTGCGTCCAGAACGTGTGGTTTACCCTAGGCGAGGAGTAAACATTGCGGGCGCGGGCCTGCATTGTGAAACGCCACCAGGGAAATTTTCGTAGATAAATGGAAAAGTCCATTTAAGAGCATTGGCTCGAATAACTTATGAACAAAGTCTCGGATCACAAATACGAGTCCCCCATTGCGTTCAGAACGGTGCGTTTACCCTAGGGGTGACATTAACTTTGTCTGCATCAGGCGCGGAGTCGGGGGCGTGGTTTTAAATGACGGGTTTTAAATAAATAAAAAAAAACCTATCTCTCCACCTCTCCATTTGCTTCCTCCACATGCAGGCGATGGTAACCCCACCTCCCCTCTCCGGTTCTTCGACGATTAGAGCCAGAATCGTCTGTTTTCTGCGGCGATCGTCAGCAGATCGAGCTTCAGGGCATCGCCGGCTTCGATCTGCACCCGAAGCATCGGCGTTTCGCCCGCGAGGTAGGCGGTTTGCGTTTTAATCCCCCGATCCCATTTTGATGAAAATTGGTTCGTTTTGAGGTTGTTGCAGGGAAGATCGTGACCTGAGGGTCGCACCGGTGGTTCTGGATCGAAAATCGGACCACCGGGGAGCCCACGACGGTCCGCGGAAGGTCCGCCGGCGCGGCGCCGGCAGGCGACGCCGGCGCGACCGCGGCGGCCGGCTCCCCGGCGCGGCGGCACACCCTCGGCCAACGACGGTGCTGTGGCAGCACGCCGGCGGAGCGCGGCGGAGGGCCACCGGCCAGGCCGGACGGACCGGCCGTTCTCGGCCGGTCCGACCTCTTTTATCATACGGTGGTCTTTAAACTCCCGTATCATGCAGCCCGAGAGTCGGATTCGCGTGCCGTTTGCGGCAACGAGGCCCTGACAACGAGTTGAACCCTCCGGTGTGGGTTCGATGGTTTAAGGGTTCAGGATCGTTGCCCGAGAGTTAGAATATAATAATATTATATTATTTTACGACTTCGGGCCGTTATAACTTTTAACAGGAGCGTCCGAATGACGTGGCGTCAGTGGCGTTGAGACCCTGATGGTATGACAGACTTTTTGAGGTGGTTTCTGGGTGTTGGTACTGCGAATATGGTGCGGGCCCCACGAGGCCAGGTTTTGGTGTTTGCGGAGAAACGCAGCTTTCGCACCAGGAGTCCGATTTTGGCAGATGACTAGTCGATCCTGTGTGTTTTTCCGACAGGATCGCAATGGTGTGATCCGCTCAATGGGTATTGGGTTCGTGGTGAGGGCCCCACCCATGCTGGCTCCGGTGAATAGAACCTTTTTCACCAGTTGGCCGTTTTAGACGAACTAGTAGTCGATTCCGCAAGTTTTTCCTAGGGGATCGTCGTGGTATGATCTGCTCGATGGGTTTCAGGATCGTTGTGTGGGCCCCACTTGAGCTAGCTCCGGTGAATAGTTCCTTATTCCCTGGTGCTCCGTTTCGGGAGAGTAAACAGCCTATCCTGCGTGTTTTTTCACGTAGATCGCGATGGTGGCCTCGGTTTTGACCATGGAGGTGTGCATGGTGGCGTTGTTGCAGGTTGCTCGAGTTAGCGACGTTTTGGACCAGTAGTGGTTGAGGTTACTCCCTTGGTTCGTTCTCACGAGGTTTTACACAGCATCACAACCTTCATATAGCTTTGGGGATCCTCTCAATGGGTTGTTTAAACTGTTAGAGTTTTGGCATCCCTCCGGTGGGCCTGGAGCGGGATCCTCTAGCATCTTTTCCCTAGATCGTGTTCATGGTATCACTGTGACCGCTTATTCACGGGCGGCGATCACCTATCTAGCAGGTTAACCCCGTAGGGTTTCTTGCATCATCGGGAATATGATCCCCTACACAGTGGGCCATACTCAGTAGGGTTGTGGCATCGTCGGGTATATGATCCACTACTCAGAATGAGGTGTATAGTAGGGTTGCGTTATCGTTTGTTATACGATCTCCTACTCAGCATGTGGTTTCGGTAGGGTTGCGGTATCATCATTTTGATCCCCTACATCGCATGTTATACTAGATAGGGTTCCGGTATCATCGTGACCACCTTTGTTTGGTGGACGATCCTCTATCTGAGTGACGTGCTCCTTTCGAATGCCAGATGTGGTTGTGGAATCTCCCAGCAGATCTTGGGAGTGATCCCCTATCTGTTAGATCTACTAATGCCAGATCAGGTTGTGGTATCCCCCAGCGGATCCTGGGAGTGATCCACTATCTGTGAGATCTACGAATGCTAGATCAGGTTGTGGTATCCCCCACCAGACCCTGGGAGTGATTCCCTATCTGTGAGATCTTCGTCTATCGGAGTGGGTTCTGGTATCCCCTAGCGGACCCTAGGAGCGATCCACTATACGAGGAGTTTTGTGGTTATGTTGTTTTAGCAGGGTTTTCCCCAGTGACGTTATCCGACGAGTGTGATCTCTCAGGTGAGCGTCTAAGATGTTTGTGAGAAACCCGATGGAGTGTAACTCTCGGACGTGTGTCATCTTGGATGACAATGATCGAGGAGTGTGCTCTCCTAGTTGCGGACAATTGCCGGTGATGAGGTCAGTACCTCTTGTGGCTTTGAGCATGAGCTGAGTATATCTGGATTGTTCAAGGTTTATGTATGGGCATACACCTGATCTGAGCTGACTAGTTGTGTTTAGCAGAGGATGGTCACGAGATGGTGTTCATCTCTCGTCTGGGATCCCTCTGGATTGGATGAGTGGACTGTTCCCTTTCTTTTTCTCTCTTTTGTTTTGTGTTTTTGGGGTGCCTACTGAGTATGTTTATACTCACCCCTGCACGGGCTTTGCCCGTACATGTTTGTGTCTTGTGCACACCACAGGCCTTTCTACGGAGTCCCAGGAGGACCCGGAGTAGGAATAGTAGAGTGAGCAAGACTGACCAGGGTGTTTACCGGTGCGGAGCTGAGGGAGATTTCCGGAGGGTGTTTGTAGCAGCGTTCCCCTTCTTCAGTGCAGGTTGGACGCACTTTTGTAGTTTTATTTTGGGTGGGCCCTATTTTTCCCTTTTGTACTTCTGATGTACTCTGGTTGTGGGATAGTTGTATGCATGTATTTTACTTTTCAGTTTTACCTATCTCTGCACTATTTCATGGAGATGTTTGTGGGTTCATGTGTACATGTACCTTATGCTAATGCCTCCCATGTGTGTGTGATATCCTAGTCAGCGCTAGTCGCCAGCCCCTGTCCTTTTGGAGGTGGGCTTGGGGAGTCGCGGCTCGAGCCCCGTTGGGTCGGGTCATGACAGAGTTGTATCATAGGAGGTTCCACCTTTGGGATCTCAGAGCGTAGCTGGTCTAGCTGTGAATTTGGTTTGGGATGCATAACGGCAGTGTTAGGGTGTTTCGAGTTCGGCTTTCAGGCCAAAGACTCTAGTGTCGGTGCGGCGGCCGATGTATCCATACACCAGGACTCTGATAACCTGCCTTTCAACTCGGGACATTCATACACTAGTCGTAGGGAGATAATGGTACATGCATCATATATGACTGTGTTTTTCGGTTTTCCTGGACAGTCTTGAGTCAGCTCTCCAGATATGCTCATTGACGATGGTGCATATTGATTGTATTCCTGGATGCCTCCCCGATGACAGCCGGTGAGGGTTCCGCAGCAGGATTTTGGTGATGATCCGCCCCATGTTGAGGCTGTGGAATAGGGAACAGGTTCTGAGGCTACACCTCCAGGTGGTCTGCCAGTTGAGCTCCCACCTGTCGAGCAGCTGGTTGTGCCGGCAGTGCAGGATGAGGTTGCGCGCAGGCTGAGTGCGCTGCATGAGTTCCAGAACTAGCGACCTCTGAGGTTTTGGGGTGATCCAGACCCCCATGCAGCTGATGATTGGCTTGAGGCAGAAACCCGAGTTTTCCGCCTAGTGAGGACACCTCCAGATCAGATGGTGGTCCTAGCGGCGAGCCTTCAGCATGGTTTGGTCTGGCGATGGTGGAGTTTGGTGACGCAATCCCAGGACTAGGAGACACTCATGTGGGCAGTGTTTGAGCGGCTCTTCAGGGAGGAGTTCTATTCGGTGACGCTGAGGTCAGTGTAGATTCATGAGCTTCGGTAGCTTCGGCAGGAGGGCCTGACTGTGTCGGAGTACTCAGCGAGGTTTACAGACCTGCCGCGCTACTCTCTGGATATGGTTCGGGACCCATTCTTTAGGGATCGAACCTTCGAGAAGGGCCTACGCAGAGACATCTGGGCAGGTGTGGTTTCATTGTGTCTGCCCACCTATGCTGGAGTGCTGCAGCGAGCCATTGTGGTGGAGAGCTTTCTAACTGAGCAGATTCCTCTTGGTAGTGCGGGGCACGCAAGAGCTGAGACTTTGTTAGTTGGATCGGCATCTGGTAGGCGATTACAGACTCAGGGGCCCGGTCGTGGCAGACGTTTCAGGAGGCGACCACAGGATGGAGGATCTGAGGCTCAGGGCTCACAGGCCAGTTTCGGTCAGCCGCAGAAGAGGTGGTGTTATGCTTGCGACGGTCGGGGACATCTTGCTAGAGATTTTTCAACACTTCGTGCTACTGAGAGGTAGCCGGTCACTGAACCGCCTTGGCAGAGGCAGCATCTCGATCAAGGAGGTCCGTAAGGCGGCAGACATGGCGACGGAGCAGGTGCAGCAGCAGGATGTGGAAGGCGGTACCAGTTTCCACCACCCCCACCCCCAGGAGGTCCACGCCGAGCTCGGGGAGCTGGTGGCCGAGGGTGAGGACAGCTTCATGCCCTGGAGGCTGTTGACCTAGAGGCACCGCAGATGGATAGAGGTACAACTTGTGTCCTTTCTACATACTACAGTAGTTTGATAGACACTGTTTAGTGGTACCCTTCCTTTCTGTTTCTTTCTCGAGTTTTGTTCACGGCATTGGTAAGACCTTGTGTGGATGTTCGTTGGTGAACTCGCTGATGTGTGAGACCCAGTTGAGAGTCCAGTCGCTTTCCTTGTTCTTATTGCTTTTCAGGGATGAAAAGTTCTAAGGGGGGGAGGATGTAGCGACTCGGTTTTGGCCCAGTCAGACTTTGCAATTTTTTCTATGAATAATTCCCGAGCTAGGTTCGAAGACGGCATGCGATTCCGAGGCTCGGTGTGCCCGGAATTAATTTTATAAAAATATTAAGTATTTTTATACTATGCACGTGGCGGGGGTGTGATATCTCCAAAACTGTAGCTCAGAATGGGAATCTGAGGGCACAGTTGCGTCCGGAACGTGCCGTTTACCCTTGTTGAGGTGTAAACATTGCGGGCGCGGGACTGCGTTGAGAAACGCCACTAGGGGCGTTTTCGTAGATAAATGGAAAAGTCCATTTATGAGCATCGGCTTGAATAACTTCTGAACGGAGTCTCGGATCTTAAATACGAGTCCGTCGTTGCATTCATAACGATGCGTTTACCCTATGGGAGACATTAACTTTGTCTGCATCAGGCACAGAGTCGGGGGCGTGGTTTTAAATGACAGTTTTTAAATAAATAAATAAAAAACCTATGTCTCCCCCTCCCCATTTGCTTGCTCCACACGCAGGAGATAGCACCCCCACCTCCCCTCTCCGGTTCATCGCCGATTAGAGCCAGAATCGTCTATTTTCTGCACCGATCGTCAGCGGATCGAGCTTCAGGGCGTCGCCGGTGTCGATCTGCACCCGAAGCTTCGGTGTTTCACCCGCAAGGTAGGCGGTTTTTGTTTTAATCCCATGATCTCGTTTGCTGCTAATTGCTTCGTTTTGAGGGCGTTGCAGGGAAGATCGCGACCCGAGGGTCGCACCGGTGGTTCCGGATCGAATAACGGACCACCGGGGTGCCCCCGGCGGTCCGCGGAAGGTCTGTCGGCGCGGCGGCGCGCCATCGGCCCGCGGCGGCCTGTCTCGGCCGGTCCGACCTCTTTTATCATACGGGGGTCTTTAAAACCCCGTATCTTGCAGCCCGGGAGTCGAGGGAGATTTCCGGGGGGTGTTTGTAGCAGCGTTCCCCTTCTTCAGAGCATGTTGGACGCACATTTTTTGTTTTATTTTGGGTGGGACCTGTTTTTCCCATTTGTACTTCTGCTGTACTCTGGTTGTGGGATAGTTGTATGCATGCATTTTACTTTTCAGTTTTACCTATCTCTGCACTGTTGCATGGAGATGTTTGTGGGTGCATGTGTACTGGTACCTTAGGCTAATGCCGCCCATGTGTTTGTGATAGCCTAATCGGCGCTAGTCGCCAGCCCCTGGCCTATTGGAGGTGGGCTTGGGGAGTCGCGGCTGGAGCCCCGTTGGGTCGGGTCGTGACAGTTCAGTGATCTATCCAAATACCACATGATTACACATTGTGTAACCTAGAGGTATGAGATGTGTACTTGTGTACAATTCACCAATAGTTAATTTTTGATTAAATAAAGTGTCTACATTTATTTCATTTAGTATAGTTAATTTAAAACCTTATGTAGATATGTCTAGTCTGGTACACATTCAGTTGGAGTACTGGCCATGTTACATTCAAACACTGTGTGTAATATTTTAGTCAATAACGGGTCACATGTATTATTAGAGGACCTACCTGAATTGTGAATGTTATACTCATAAGACACACGATGTGTATCCCATATGCACATCGTGTTCTCAATATTTTTCTTAGGTATAGTTTGCAGCTCCAATTCCTTATGAGCATGCCTTAGATAGTTAGTGAATATTGTGATCACCATGTACCTGGATTTTAAATTCCATTTAATTTTACCAAATTCTGAAAAAATAAAAAATAATATATTAAACAATGTAAACCATAACAACCTATTCTTGTGTGTGGTCATTAAGTTGATATTACACGATATGTGGTGACTTATAATATATTTAAATCTATTTTATTTTCAATATAATGATCAGATATGTATGTCATGAATGAGTCTTATTATAGTCATATCTTTATATAAATTGAAACAAAACACAACCATGAAATATCATGTAATTAGTGTAAAAATTATTTTTTTAGTAAATTTCATGATATTATGTGAAAACTCTTGTACGAAACATATATTAACAATAAATCATATATGCGTATAATACAAATTTTTTAGTTTCAAAGGGTACTCACTATGTTCCCTTCACCATAAATTTATCAACATAATTATTTTTACAAAATTATATTTTATTTATAAAATATTATAATAGAATTGAATCTAAATGAAATCTATAAGTGAATTTCAATCCTTAAATGTACTAACTAAATAATATAATTAAATATTTCCTGTGAAATGTTTCATAAAAATTAATTATTAGAGTTTAATTATCATTTTATTAAATTCATTATTTTTTTTCATTCATATGGATGATCATGAGACTATACCACACCATTTCATGTGATTGGTTTCATTATATTCATTATTATATTAAATTGTTTTCATGCCAGCCATCTGCTTTCTTATAATGTATGAGACCTCATTCCAATTATTTCTTTTATATAACCCATATTACCTCACTTTTTGGTGAATAAAATATATCTAATGGATGGATCTCGCATGATAGTGAAAAAAATTAATTTATGGACTAATAAAAACAACATCCAAGATAGACACATTGGTGGATAATGGGAAGAAATAACCACAACCATAAATTGTTCAATGTGGATTTACCCTTGGTCCACAATTATATTATCACTAACTATACAAAATAAACATTAGTAATAACATGATGAAATGGACCCTTAATTTTGAAAAAAAAACACAACGTACATCATCTGATGTTATTTCTAAATTTACTTTTTAACCTATATCAGAGAGATCATCTTAAGAGAATAAAACTCAATAATTTATTTTTTAATTATTTCATCAAAAATGTTTTGAACCTATTTGTGGGGAAAATAATTTTTAAATCCCATGAAGTCTTTTGTTTCTTATGAATAATCATTGTGATAATATCATTGGTGATGTAGATCAATGTATTATAACTATAATTTCATTATGGAATGAATTTTAACATCTATAATTGTTATCCCAATTCTAACATATGAATATTGATTATGTGTTAGGTGATGAGTATTAGTTTATTTTAATTATTCAGTGAGTTAGAAATTAAAAAAGTTTGTACATTTGTAGAGTATATTTTCAATACATATATAATTTTATTAATACGAGTTATTCCAAAATAATGTGATGAAAAGGGAATAATAGATAATAATAAATCCAAACATATTAATAAAATTTTTAATCAACAAGTGGGAATAGGATACAAATAGTCCATTATACTAGTAGAAATAATTGAACTTATTTCTATACATCTACCTTTGTAGCATTCTAAAATTTTAATATATTTAAAATGTATTTGAAGTGTGATTTACATAATGTATATGTTTAAGAGAATGTTTATGTATAACAATCCATGGTTCTAAATATATAAAAAATATAGAACATTTTTATAAAAAATAAAAATCACGTTTTTGACTTATACAAGCCCATAGAGAATTTAATGATATGATAACATGATTTTTTATACCAAAAAACATAGTTATGGGAGAAAGATATCCAAAAAAATTTACAAAATAAGTCAATAAATACATTATGATTGTAAAAATACATGTTTAGGAAATTATATTTCGTTAATCTCAATATTATTTAATATATTCACTTACTAGTTTTATGAAATTTTGGTTTCAAATTTTTATGATTTGTGAGTTAACATAGATAATTTTGTTATCAATTTCCAGAAAACAATAAGTAAAAATTCCATATAAAAAAATTTATATAAAAATTATTCATATGAAATTAAATAATGACAATACATAACGTATTAGTACTCTCATTGGGACCACCCAATCAATACATCATGGTGAATCTGTGTAACCTTCTAATCAAAAGACATTTAAAGGTTTGATTGGAAGAAAACATTACTCAATTTCTAGTCATAAAAAATTTAATGTTTTCAATTTCATTAATGCTAGATACAATGAAAATATAAAAGAATCTAATCTAACATATATAAAACTAATTTTTCATTATCTTATTGTAACTATGGATTTTGTATTATTCTATTGTTCTATAAATGATTTTTCACTAGTTTGTTTTCGTATGTTTGTTTTGGTGGAGGCAGAATGCATATGAAATTTAATTATAGAACTTTTCATTTCCTAGGATGAGAAATAGTTTTTAGGATAATTATGAAAAAACAGTATGTAGCACTTTTAACAACTACAAAACAATATGTGGTTGATTGAATTTTTCCTTACTATTTTAGAAGCCACACACACAACCTGACTATGGCAGGAGTTTTACTAAAAATTAAATTGTTTACGATAACACTAGTTCCATTTCACTATGTAAAAACACATCACATCACATTCATGATTTGAAAATAGTGACAAGACATCATGTCTTTTGACATCACAAAATTAAAAAAGATATTATTTTACAATTAATCGATGTACAAAAATAATGTCAAAACATTTTAACAAAAAGCCAAAATTTTGGGAAATATTATTGAATTAAATAGATTCTTGTAATGATCGGTATTATGTTATTATCGGTAGAAATTTTTTATTTCAATATCCTAAAATTAATTAAATCCTTTTCAAAGGGGGTTACATATGATTTCATGCGTCTAAAACTCTTTATATTTGTGAATAATTCAGATTTTTAAATTGAATTATTTTTTTAATTTTCTTTTTTAAACTCGAAAATTTATTCAAAATTTTTTGGAGTCATATAATTTCATAAAAACTATATAGTCTAAAAATTTTCTGAAATTAATATTTGTTCTAAAATATTACTACATAAATAAAATATGTTGTAAATTTTTTGTAATAAAATTTTGTTATAAAATTTTCAAACCCAAAAATTATTACAAATTTTTTAGACAATTCTTTTTGTGATAAACTTTATGAGAATGAATTTTCATTAATGGAACCATTAATACCATTTTACAAATACTGTTGAATATTTTCTAAATAAAAATGTATTATTCTTTTATCTTTCTCACTAATTAAATACATTAGTTATAAATATTCATTATTACATCTCGTTAAATTTTAATACATTATTTCAAACATTTTTTTTCAAATCATATAGATAAAAATTGTAATGAAATGTATTCATGGATATTGAATGATTTCAAAATTGACATAAAATTATTTCTTCAATTGACTAATGATCATTCTATACTATATGTGATTTTAATCTGAGAATGTTAAATTTACGAAATTCTAAAAATCATTGTCTTTCCACATATAAGGGTGAGACAACTTCTTTACCTGAACAATTCATAGTTATTTGTATCCTGACTCTTACCACACATTTAAATTCATTCCTCAAATGTATTTTCATTGGTTGATCACTGTTATATGACAAAGTACAATGTAAGCTTTAGAAAATTTTTCACATTGAGAATTCAACAAAAAATTTATCATCATGAGAAATTGTTATGAAATGTACGATTCAATTATTAAAGAAAACATTATTTTTCTATTCATGGATTGGGTTTTTATAGACAAAATAAGTAAGGATCTTGATTTACATTTTCCTTATATTATAAGATAATTTTATGCTACACTTTGGGAAATAATTAGAATAAGAGGGAGAAGAATGTATAGAATACAACCAAGAAAGAGAATAAAAAGAAAAATATGAAGTGGAGTAAGAAAAATAATAATATGAAGATGATGACGATGACGATGATTATGAGGATGATGATGATGAAACAATGATTGATGAAGAGTTTAAAAAAACATCAGAATCATTATCATTATTAACTCTATTACATTCCTAATCTGATTTTGATGAACTCCTGGTGGAATTAGGTTAAAAATATCATCATCTAATAAATAAGAAAAGTCATAATAAAATGATAAGGATGAAGATAGAAAATATCAATCAAGATATTAGGATAAAGTTGATTTTGATTAGGAATTGTAAATTATTAAAGTGTCATGATATGAAAAAGTCTTTCAAAAATGATAGGAGAAATTTGACATGGTCTAAAGACTAGATGTATAATCCTCCATGCCAAATGATCCGAAATAATTATAAGGTTCATCAAACATTAATGAAATAGGTTCGTAGAATGTTTTTTACTATACATTCCAGACCATGAAATGGATATGTGACTCCATTTTCTATATTATAAAATTAAAAAATGATGTAAATTGATTCAATATAATCTAAATGATAAATTTGATTCACATAATTTTTTGACATAACCAGTTGTTCAAAATATTTATACATTTAAATATTTTAATGAAATGAAAATAGAATAATGATATCATAAAATTGGATAGTTATGTGTTAAAAATGATGAAATTTATCTCAATGACCATAATTATCAATGAATATTTTTAATGGATATTTTTTGAAAATTGATAAATCCTTTGATAATTTATCATCATATGTTTCTGATAATGTTATGTTTGTGGAGGTTTTTAGAGATACCATTGGTGATCTTGATGAAAAAGGTAATGTTTTAAATAAAATAGTTCAAAATTTAGATTGATAAAATGAAAAATGTAGAATGTGTGAAGATGAGTTCCTCCTTGTGATCATGGAAAATAAAAATATTTCTTTGGAAGGTTAAGGACATAAGTCATAATTGCGTAAGTAAACAGTTATGGAGGACCATATCTTGGATGTTAAATCATCGACAATGTAGTCTTTTAAGGATCATAATACATTTAAGAAATTGAATTCAATTTTGAAGTTGTTTGTGAATAAATAATTAATGTTTTTATTAACTCTTAATGTATATTTTGAAACATTATGTGAATGAATGTTAAATATGAATACAATTTTCATCCTAAAAAAATATTTCTAAAAATATTTTATTTAATTTTGGATGTATGTTCTTTTGTATTATATATTTTATGATTCATTATTTCAGATTTTGTTTTTGTGTTTTCACTTTTTAATATTTCTAGAGATATACATTCTATAGTCATATTTTATCCCAAAAAGGTGTAGAAATTTATAAATAGGGATACATTTTGTTAAATGGGAGAAAATTATAAATGGAGAATCAATTGACATACTATCCTATGGGTGAGATATAATCCTAAGAGGGGATATAATTTAATAAATTTCAATAGATTATAAATATTTCATAAACTCGAGGGGGAGTTACGATATGGGGTATGTCATTGAAGAGCAGAAAATAAAAAATGGTTCTATGTTTTTATTTCACAGTTATTATATTTTCATTATAATTATTGTCCATTTTTCATTTCATAAATGATGGATTTTTGACGTAGAATCCTTACAAAATACTTTTCTTTTCCATTATTTTTAAAATAAAAAAAGTCATTAAAACATATATTTACTAAATATATATTTCAAATGTTTATTTGTATGCTTTTTTAGAAAAAATTACATTATACCACAAGTACAAAAAATTCCAATGAAAACAAATCTAAAATTTTTATATTTCATTTCAATAAATTGGAATGAATGTGTGTATGATATATTATACTAAATACTATATTTATCTGTGGTTAGAGTTAATTTTTATTAAAAATATTCAATACTATAAAACTAACCCTAATACTGATTCATCAAACAGACCCTCATTCAGTTTATCTAATTGAAAATCAATATGGATGTTTGTCAGAGTATCCAAATATTATATTTGGTTTGATTAGAATTATATCAATAATAAGGAATAAAATATTTCATTTTGAGGGTTATATTAAATATGTTGTAAGTCTATCGAAGTACAAATCAACCTTAGAAATGATGTTGATTATATAGATAATTAAGAGATATGATGTGAATGTTATCTAAGTCCATTGCAACTAATATCAAAATATGACCATTGGAAATCACCTATAAGTATTTGGTCATTTGAATAGTTGGGAGAATATTTAATCTGAAACTCATGTTGTATAAATACTAATATCTGTGATCACCTAATTCTTATGGTATGTAATGATTTATAGATTCAATGTTCATTTGAATCTTTGTAAGGATTTTAAGTACTTATGAAATATGTTTTTTTGTAATCGCATATCCAATTGTGTTACAAATTTTGGGTCTCAAGGGAAAGGAATACAATGAATCTGATCAGTCCGATTGGAGGAATATATTTATAGGAAGACATATAATGATCCTCCTATGTAGTGATTTCATGTCCAATAAGACATAGCTGAGTATGATTGACATATAGAGGGATTCTTTGAGAATAAAAGACAATCCTGATTTGGATCCATCAGAATGAGGGATTTCCGGGTAAGGAAAGGCATACCTTATTGTTGGCATTGAATATTTTGGTTATCATTAGTCATGATTTATGACTACCTTAACTAATATGGTTAAAGTGAAAACTCTAATATACGTTGTTAATTAATTTTTGCTACTATAATCATTTTTATCTTATTTATACAAGATATATTTTTTATTGAGAATTTTTAATAAAAAATTATTTTTTATACTAATCATTCCCACAATCTATTTTATTTATGATTAATTTATTCATATAAAATATTATTTATTTAGATAATATCTACATTTTATTATATAATTATACCAATCTGATTATTTGTGAGTCTGGTCATTTTTACATAATTGTTTTTGTAAATTTTTTTATATAATTTTACAGTACAAGTAACCCACGATAATATCCATAGAATAAACATTCTATCCTTTATTTGTTGGTTTGTTTATGCATATCTCATGAATATTAGCTATAAGGCCCCAGCCTTAAACCTTACTTAATATTGAATTAAATGAATAATTCACGTTGAGGATCTTTTCAGGTTTAGAGTTTTAGAGAATTAGAACATAACTATTACATCTTAAAAGATTACAAAGTAGACACTTCTACTAAGTCTCCATAAAATAAAAACCCTTAAAAAGAAAGATGTCTAGATTCCATGTTTTAGATAGCATGGAATTCCCTTGATCCCATCCTTGACCTCATTCCACTTTAAGTCATGTGAAAAACATTTCGAAAAACTTGGGGTGAGCATAAAAAGCTCAGTAAGGGACAAAAAGATAATGAAAACTGTTAGTTTTTCAAAATCAAGTAAACCATGTATACTCTATCAAAGTAATACCTTCACCTTCATGAAGTAGTAAAAACTTTTCACTGAATAAAGTATCATTACTTACCTTTTTGTAACCAAAGTATTACCATAAAACCCATATAAAGAACGCATAACATATATAAAGGTAACTTGGGACATAAACATACTTAAGTGGAATAACCATACGGTTGACTTCCACACATATCACTTAATGGAATAGCCATACGGCCAATTTCCATACATACTTAATGGAATAGCCATACGGCCGACTTCCATACCCAATGCATTGGAGGTTATAACGTAACCACCCGTCTTGGTATTCACGGCACCACCCGTCATATGGTTTATAACGTAACCACCCGTTAAATGTCCAAGTACCAATATAAAATCATAAAACATAAAACCAATATAAAGGAATGATAACATTTCCACATTTCAATAACAATATATCATAAATATATTGACATAATAGAATCCTTTTTCAAAACCATTTTCAATAAAAAATAGATAAAAGAGTATATGGTGTTTATTTTATTTTAAAAACATTACGGCTTGTTGAGGAAGCCAAAGAACAAATAATAATCGCGGCGGCGGAAAAAGTCGTTGTCACCGTGTACGTTAAAAAACATTCCTTTTTGTCGTTTTGTAAAACGCTTCGTAGAAAAAGATTCCTTTTGTATAAAAGTACAGTCAAAAGAGTTTATACACCGTATAAAATAAAGTTGTGTATAAAACGAAATATGCCTCAATGAAAGGAGATTGAGACGAAGTCCCTCACCTCGGGTCTGACTTGACTCGATCGTTCTTTAACGTCCTGAATAATAAACTTGAGTTAATTTATACTTGTTTAAGAAACTTTTTAATGTTCATTATTCCTTTTATATCACTTATTGCCATGTTATAAACATTATGTAACCATTTAAGTTAATAATGTTTGTTTTGTCAATATTTGGTTCTTAAGTCGAATGTTGACTTCTTACAATTACATGTTGTTCGTGTGCTCAAAAGTTCTTTATATCCAGAATGAAATTCCTGATTTTTATATCATATATATCATATATATCCAGAATATACATGTATTTATAATATTACATAATCATTTATAGGTAAGAAATGAAATGCACCGTTCATGGAGACGGTAAGTCGTACGTACGCATGAACGCTACTTTCATTTCTTTGTCATATTAGTGGAATTAAAACTAAATGAGAGGTATGTATATTTTAATTCCAGAATTATATTCATAATTTAGATATATCATTAATTATATATATACATTATATACATGTAATTTTAATAGTACATTACATTTGGGGATAAGAAATGAAAGGCACCGTTCATGGAGACGGTAAGCCGTACGTACGCATGAACGCTACTTTCATTCATATCTCATACTTTAATGGAAAGAAATAATAATGATATAGAGGTATATAATAATTCCAGTATAACATCATATATAATAACATTAAATCCATCCTTTACACGTCCCACATATGGCATTAACGAATCACATCACTTTTAGGGGGCGGTAGTCCACACTTCCTTAAATGAAGATATCGTGTTTACCCATAATGGAAACCATAAAGGTATGCCAAAAATGAAAAATACAGAAGCTTAAATAAAATATAAACATATTATATATCATATATACAAATAGTGACATCATAATGGCCACCCTTGAAAGTGTTAAATGAGTATTGAACAATCATCGTTTCGGGAGGCATAATTTCGCCATCCACGGAAACCGTATGTTCTTTAACCATTTGATGTAGTTGTGTGAGAGTGTAGCTGAAGTAAATATTATAACAACATCCTAGTATATTGAAGATACTGGTGTTGTTACAAAATATGTAAATAAAAAGAGTTTAGAGGGTTGGAGAAGCAAAATAAAACAAATGAACAAGAGTGAATGAATTACCTTTAAAAGTGTAACTCCCTTTTGATTTGAGCCTAAAGGCTTCCTTTGAAAGGATTCTGCCCAAAGGGAATCCTATAGGATGAGGAGAGGGATGTTGAGAGAGTAATTGGGCAGGGGTTGGCCGAAACAAAGGCTTGAGGAGTGTGTGAAATGAGGTAGAGGTGGGGGCCTTTTATAAGAGGAGAGGAGGGGCACTTTTGGAAAGTAAAGAAATATTACTTTATTTGAAAATGTGTTTCGGTTTTAAAAGGTCCGACATTGATATAATTCGTGGATAAGGTTATAAGGCTTTGAAATCAACTCATCCAATAAGTTTTGGACATGTGTAGTTTATAGATTTTCCATTATCTTTCTATTTTATTTAAATCGTCAAATATTGATGTCATCGCTGCATCATTATTATGTCATAAATAATTTAATTTATTTAATGTATAAAAATTATAAAAAAATACTATGATGTAGGAAATATTTTTAGCTTTCCAATGACTATTTATAATAAAAATTCGGACTTGTTTAACCCTACTTAAAAATTATTTTAGTAAAACAACTCATGTTTGTGTCAATTTAATTTTAACATTAAATAAAAATATATTATTGTCATTTTCCAACTAAAGTGGCTCCATGGGGTCCCAAAGTTGGCCCATGGCTTTTCTTGGTCGGCCATGACTCACCCAATAGGTGTAGGAAAAGTGTCATGGTGTTTTCACATTCTTATAATATCATTTTTACCTTAAACTACACTAATTACCACTAATCGCGATTAATGAAAAAAAGTTACTATTCACCAAAAAATTATTTTAATCTCATTGAACCACATTTTAATTCTTAATGACAACCATGTATGTCGGATTTTCAAAATTCAATACACATTAGTGGTAAACTTTCATTTAACTGAAAAATCAGTTTGCTTGATTACCACTTAGTGGTTTCACTATTCATCAAAAATTGAAGTTTTTCAAAAAAATTACCAAAAATTCACCCTAAGCTATATTTGATATTATGAATTCAAAAATGAAGTCCATTTTACAAAATTCAAAACATATGAGTAAAATTAATTAATTTAATAATTAATTCTCGTTGTCATGACAAATAGCCTGTTTTTGCGAAACAATAAGTATCAAAATATTGACACTAGTTTATGTCCGATTTCAAAGTGAAATTAATTCCAACGACCACTAATGGATTTAATGGTAAAAATATTTTCTAATTTCACTTTAAAACTAATTAAAATAATAATCTAATCATATAAATAAATTATATTAAAAAGTGGTTTTGAATTAATATACAACATTTTACACTATTCATAAAAAAATGAACTTTATCAGAAAGGTACCGAAAATTTACACAAAGTAAATTTTGATGTCCCGATTCTAAAGAAGAGTTATATTTGGTCCAAAATAAAGTATAAGAGTGATCAAAACTATATTTAATGACGGTTCACCATTAAAAGGTGATAAGTGAACCTTTAGTGAAAATTAGAGTATATATACCCGTAAAATTGAACTCTTTCCGTATTTTAAGCTTTTATCTTTTATTGGGTAAATGTATAAACATTTAAAAACATATATAATCATATTTTAGTTATTTCTATCCATTCCCACGAGTACAATGGGTACTTGTTAACTAACATTTAAAATAATAATATTTTATTACTAGTGTGCTACGTAAGTTTCAAAGAAACTCATCGTTGCGTATCGGGTACGCTATCGAACATAGCAACCACATTAAAATAAAATTAATATTTAATTCGTAAATATTAATAAATATGAAAATTATTTATTCTTTATTTACCTGGGATGTTACATCCTTCCCCCTTTTGGGAATTGCGTCCTCGCAATTTTATTCACTTATCAAAATAAGTGGGGGGGTATTTATCCCTCATAGCATTTTCAGATTCCCACGTTGCCTCTTCAGTCACATGGTTTTCCACAAAACCTTTACCTGATGAATCACCTTATTTCGTAACACTTTCTCCCTGTGGTCAAGAATCTGGACCGGTTGTTCCTCATAAGATAGGTTCTCTTCCAGCTGAACTACCTCTGGACTCAAAACATGAGATGGATCTGTCATATACTTTCTCAACATTGAAACATGAAAAACATTGTGTACCTGAGATAAACTCGGAGGTAAAGCCACCCGGTATGCAACTGTTCCAACTCTCTCCAGAATTTCATATGGTCCAATAAACCTTGGACTCAACTTTCCTTTCTTACCAAATCTCATCACACTTTTCCAATGAGAAACCTTGAGAAAAACATGATCACCTACCTTGAAAGATAGATCCTTCCTCCGGTTATCCGCATAACTCTTCTGCCTGCTCTGAGCTGTTCTCATGTGTTTCTGAATCAGCTGAACTTTTTCTGCCATCTCTTCTACCAATTCTGGTCCCATCAACTTTCTTTCACTCACTTCATCCCAGAAAGCTAGAGTTCGACACCGCTTCCCATATAATGCCTGAAATGGTGCCATCTGTATACTGGAATGAAAACTGTTATTATATGAAAATTCAACCAAAGAAAGATGTTGGTCCCAACTTCCCTGATAATCCATAGAACAATCTCGTAGAATATCCTCCAATGTCTGGATTGTTCGTTCTGACTGCCCATCTGATTGAGGATGAAAAGCTGTACTAAAATTTAATTCAGTACCCAACGACTTCTGAAGGCCTTTCAAAAATTTAGATGTGAACCTGGGATTACGGTCCGATACAATGGAGAGAGGAACTCCATGTAACCTAACTATCTCTTTAAGATACAAATGGGAAAGTTGATCTAGAGAGAAAGTATCTCGTATAGAAAGGAAATGAGTAGATTTGGTCAAGCGATCAACAATAACCCAGATTGCATTATTACCTCGAGATGTCCTCGGTAATCCCACAAAAAAGTCCATGGATATGTTTTCCCATTTCCACTCTGGCACTGGTAAAGGCTGAAGCATCCATTTCGGTAACTGTCGCTCTGCTTTAACCTGTTGACATGTCAAACACTTCACAGTAAAATCAGCAATATCTCTTTTCATTCCATCCCACCAGTAATACTCCCGCAGATCTCTGTACATCATAGTACTACCAGGATGAACTGAAAACGGGGAACTATGAGCCTCACATAACAACTCATTCTTCAACTGTGAATCACAAAGCACACATAACCTCTTCCCAAACCTCAAAACACAAACAAAAACTTATCCAAGAACTCATGGAAAATTTTATTCATATGGTCCATGAATACAGCAGGTGCATTGGTTAACCCAAAAGGCATAACTACAAATTCATAATGGCCATATCTAGTACGGAACACAGTCTTCGGAACATCTGCTTCTTTTACTTTCAACTGATGGTACCCCGACCTCAAGTCAATCTTCAAAAAATACTGAGATCCCTGGAGCTGATACCACTTCATTCGATGGCCCAACATCTGCTGAAGTTGTTGCAAAGGATTTTACCACCCCTTTCTGCTTGTAGCCTGGCTGCATTCCCCCAGTTGAGTTCTTCGTTGGACACTCGTTTGCATAATGACCCATTTCATTACACTTAAAACATCTTACCGTTGGCTTTTCATTTCCCGCTTGATCATCTTCCTTATAGTTACGAGCAATATGACCATACTTACCACACCGAAAGCACTTACCAGACTTGGATAAACATTCTCCAGGATGCATTTTACCACACTTCTCACAGGATGGATATTTGGTTTTCTTACCTCCTTGCTTCTTTGATGAATTCTTCCCCATTGCCTGCCAACTTGACCTCTTATTCTGTTGTTTGTCATAGAACACCTGATCATCGGCAAACTCCATTTCCACCTTCTCCGGACATCGAACAAGTTTTTCATAACTTCTGAACTCACAAGAAGCTAAAGCCCTTCGATACTTTGGATTTAACCCTGAGTAAAAACGGATTATTTTACTATCAAGATCTCATATGAAGTTTGGAGCATACCTTCCCAATCGAGTGATCTTTTCTTCATAAGCAGCCACTGAATCATCCTCCTGCCTCAATTCTAGGAACTATTTTTCCATCCTAAGACGAACCACCTTAGGAAAATATTTCTCAAGAAACATACCTTTGAATTCTTCCCAGTGAAGATCCTCAATCTCATCACTATCCCTTATATTTTTCACCATCGACCACCACTGATCAGCTTCACCTTCAAAACGGTAAACAGCAAGACTAACCTTTTGATGTTCTGAACACCCCATGACATCAAAAATTTTCTCCAGTGCTTTAATCCACCCTTCAGCTTGCACATGGTCAGATGATCCTCTGAATGATGGGGGATGTTGCCCCATGAAATGTTCCACCACTGACATGTTCCTCTGCAGTTGATCTGGCTGATCTCGTGCATGGATACCAGCACCATTTATAGCCTGAGTCAACTGTGCCATCACTGCAACAAACTGTTCAGTTCCGATTCCGACCATCTCAGGTTGCTGATTTGGAAGGTTATCTTCTTCCTGATGTCGTCACAACATAGCTGCTTTGTTTCCTCTACGGAAAAACATTCTGAACACAGATATATCTTAGGCGAAGCAACATGGTAATCCGTAAATGCTATATCATTTCAATCATATTATAATTTAACACTTTTCTAACTCCTAAAGTTGTCTAAACCGACCTTTGATACCAACTATAAGGCCCCAGCCTTAAACCTTACTTAATTTTGAATTAAATGAATAATTCACGTTGAGGATCTTTTCAGGTTTAGAATTTTAGAGAATTAGAACATAACTATTACATCTTAAAAGATTACAAAGTAGACACTTCTACTAAGTCTCCATAAAATAAAAACTCTTAAAAAGAAAGATGTCTAGATTCCATGTTTTAGATAGCATGGCATTCCCTTGATCCCATCCTTGACCTCATTGCACTTTAAGTCCTGTGAAAAACATTTCGAAAAACATGGGGTGAGCATAAAAAGCTCAATAAGGGATACAAAGAGAATGAAAACTGTTAGTTTTTCAAAATCAAGTAAACCATGTATACTCTATCAAAGTAATACCTTCACCTTCATGAAGTAGTAAAAACTTTTCACTGAATAAAGTATCATTACTTACCTTTTTGTAACCAAAGTATTACCATAAAACCCATATAAAGAACGCATAACATATATAAAGGTAACTTGGGACATAAACATACTTAAGTGGAATAACCATACAGTTGACTTCCACACATATCACTTAATGGAATAGCCATACGGCCAATTTCCATACATACTTAATGGAATAGCCATACGGCCGACTTCCATACCCAATGCATTGGAGGTTATAACGTAACCACCCGTCTTGGTATTCAGGGAACCACCCGTCATATGGTTTATAACGTAACCACCCGTTAAATGTCCATGTACCAATATAAAATCATAAAACATAAAACCAATATAAAGGAATGATAACATTTCCACATTTCAATCACAATATATCATAAATATATTGACATAATAGAATCCTTTTTCAAAACCACTTTCAATACAAAAATACATAAAAGATTATATGGTATTTATTTTATTTTAAAAACATTACGGCTTGTTGAGGAAGCCAAAGAACAAATAATACTCGCGACGATGGAAAAAGTCGTTGTCACCGTGTACGTTAAAAAAACATTCCTTTTTGTCATTTTGTAAAACGCTTCGTAGAAAAAGATTCCTTTTGTATAAAAGTAAAGTCAAAGGAGTTTATACACCGTATAAAATAAAGTTGTGTATAAAACGAAATATGCCTCAATGAAAGGAGATTGAGACGAAGTCCCTTACCTCGGGTCCGACTTGACTCGATCGTTCTTTAACGTCCTGAATAATAAACTTGAGTTAATTTATACTTGTTTATGAACCTTTTTAATGTTCATTATTCATTTTATATCACTTATTGCCATGTTATAAACATTATGTAACCATTTATGTTAATAATGTTTGTTTTGTCAATATTTGGTTCTTAAGTCGAAAGTTGACTTCTTACAATTACATGTTGTTCGTGTGGTCAAAAGTTCTTTATATCCAGAATGAAATTCCTGATTTGAATATCATATATATCATATATATCCAGAATATACATGTATTTATAATATTACATAATCATTTAGAGGTAAGAAATGAAATGCACCGTTCATGGAGACGGTAAGCCGTACGTACGCATGAACGCTACTTTCATTTCTTTGTCATATTAGTGGAATTAAAACTAAATGAGAGGTATGTATATTTTAATTCCAGAATTATATTCATCATTTAGATATATCATTAATTATATATATACATTATATACATGTAATTTTAATAGTACATTACATTTGGGGATAAGAAATGAAAGACACCGTTCATGGAGACGGTAAGCCGTACGTACGCATGAACGCTACTTTCATTCCTATCTCATACTTTAATGGAAAGAAATAATAATGATATAGATGTATATAATAATTCCAGTATAACATCATATATAATAACATTAAATCCATCCTTTACACGTCCCACATATGGCATTAACGAATCACATCACTTTTAGGGGGCGGTAGTCCGCACTTCCTTAAATGAAGATATCGTGTTTACCCATAATGGAAACCATAAAGGTATTCCAAAAATGAAAAATACAGAAGCTTAAAGAAAACATAAACATATTATATATCATATATAAAAATAGTGACATCATAATGGCCACCCTTGAAAGTGTTAAATGAGTATTGAACAATCATCGTTTCGGGAGGCATAATTTCTCCATCCACGAAAACCGTATGTTCTTTAACCATTTGATGTAGTTGTGTGAGAGTGTAGCTCAAGTAAATATTATAACAACATCCTAGTATATTGAAGATACTGGTGTTGTTACAAAAGAAGTAAATAAAAAGAGTTTAGAGGGTTGGAGAAGTAAAATAAAACAAATGAACAAGAGAGAATGAATTACCTTTAAAAGTGTAACTCCCTTTTGAGTTGAGCCTAAAGGCTTCCTTTGAAAGGATTCTTCCCAAAGGGAATCCTCTAGGATGAGGAGAGGGATGTTGAGAGAGTAATTGGGCAGGGTTTGGCCGAGCCACAGGCTTGAGGAGTGTGTGAAATGAGGTAGAGGTGGGGGCCTTTTATAAGAGGAGAGGAGGGGCACTTTTGGAAAGTAAAGAAATATTACTTTATTTGAAAATGTGTTTCGGTTTTAAAAGGACCCACATTGATATACTTCGTGGATAAGGTTATAAGGCTTTGAAATCAACTCATCCAATAAGTTTTGGACATGTGTAGTTTATAGATTTTGCATTATCTTTCTATTTTATTTAAATCGTCAAATATTGATGTCATCGCTGCATCATTATTATGTCATACATAATTTATTTTATTTAATGTCTAAAAATTATAAAACAAATACTATGATGTAGGAAATAGTTTTATCTTTCCAATGACTATTTATAATAAAAATTTGGACTTGTGTAACCATACTTAAAAATTATTTTAGTAAAACAACTCATGTTTGTGTCAATTTAATTTTAACATTAAATAAAAATATATTATTGTCATTTTCCAACTAAAGTGGCTCCATGGGGTCCCAAAGTTGGCCCATGGCTTTTCTTGGTCGGCCATGACTCACCCAATAGGTGTAGGACAAGTGTCATGGTGTTTTCACATTCTTATAATATCATTTTTACCTTAAACTACACTAATTACCACTAATCGCGATTAATGAAAAAAAGTTACTATTCACCAAAAAATTATTTTAATCTCATTGAACCACATTTTAATTCTTAATGACAACCATGTATGTCGGATTTTCAAAATTCAATACACATTAGTGGTAAACTTTCATTTAACTGGAAAATCAGTTTGCTTGATTACCACTTAGTGGTTTCACTATTCATCAAAAATTGAAGTTTTTCAAAAAAATTACAAAAAATTCACCCTAAGCTATATTTGATATTCTGAATTCAAAAATGAAGTCCATTTTACAAAATTCAAAACATATAAGTAAAATTAATTAATTTAATAATTAATTCCCGTTGTCATGACAAATAACGTGTTATTGCGAAACAATAAGTATCAAAAGATTGACACTAGTTTATGTCCGATTTCAAAGTGGAATTAATTCCAATGACCACTAATGGATTTAATGGTAAAAATATTTTCTAATTTCACTTTAAAACCAATTAAAATAATAATCTAATCATATAAATAAATTAGATTAAAAAGTGGTTTTGAATTAAAATACATCATTTTACACTATTCATAAAAAAATGAACTTTATCAGAAAGGTACCAAAAATTTACACAAAGTAAATTTTGATGTCCCGATTCTAAAGAAGAGTTATATTTGGTCCAAAATAAACTATAAGAGTGATCAAAACTATATTTAATGATGGATCACCATTAAAAGGTGATAAGTGAACCTTTAGTGAAAATTAGAGTATATATACCCATAAAATTGAACACTTTCCGTATTTTAAGCTTTTATCTTTTATTGGGTAAATGTATAAACATTTAAAAACATATATAATCATATTTTAGTTATTTCTATCCATTCCCGCCAGTACAACGGCTACTTGTTAACTAACATTTAAAATAATAATATTTTATTACTAGTGTGCTACGTAAGTTTCAAAGAAACTCATCGTTGCGTATCGGGTACGCTATCGAACATAGCAACCCCTTTAAAATAAAATTAATATTTAATTCGTAAATATTAATAAATATGAAAATTCTTTATTCTTTATTTACCTGGGATGTTACATTAACGGTTTCATACCAATGCATATATTGGAGGTTGAAAATGAGAATGATGTTGAGCTTGTTCATTAAATTTGATTATTTATAATGTAATTAAAATAATTATAGATCTCACCTGAATTAATCAATATGAAAATTTCAATTTCCCACATTCATTTTGTGTGAATCTTTTTTTGATTCTATTCAATTTTTTTATTTAAAAAAATTGACCCATTTTAATAATTATTGAAAAAAATTAATAATATCTTATTAGAATAATGATCAACAGAAAAACAAACGATCCTTTAGAAATGATATCATTCATCCTGATACATCATTTCATTCGTTTCATAAAAAAATTTTTTGACTATAGATCACAATAACCACATGATCACCTTTTTTTTATTTTTCACTTTTCTCCATATGCAAGGGATAATGCTACTTTTTAAAATTGATAGTAAATTTGGTTATCTAATAAATGTTTTAATAATTAGTAATGATTTTGAATAACTAAAATAATAGTTTCGTTGTATTTAATGTTAATCAGAACATGTTCTGTCAGTTTTGACTATTCCATACATGATTGGTCTTTTATTATAAAATAGTTAATAATGTCAAATCATATGATAATCCATACTAATCAATATGATCCTCATAATTATGTTTGGTTAATTGAATGATATAAAAAATGATTCATGGAATGTTAACCACGATTTTTAAGTCAATTCAATGTCATTCTCTTGTATTTTACCCCACGATAGGAGATATGTCATTATAATAAATTTATATTAAATATTACATATTTTGTTCCATCAAACTAAAAAACATGATCATCTGATGAATGTAGCATTAATTCCTATAGATTTAAAATACCATGATGATTATTCTACCATGATATAATATCCCTCCATTTGTGTTCTCTTAGAATTACTCATTTTTTGTGACTCACCACTTAATCTATAAATTCACAGGGGGAGTCCACTTTCTATCACAATTATAAATTTTTCTATCTGATCGACGTGACAATGAATCCTATAGATTGTAAATGAATTTCAGATATTTTTTTGATTATTTCATGTTAATTAAATCTCGTTCGTTTTTTTACCCCTCACCATATGATTTTCCCATTATTACAAAAAAGATAAAAATTTCAAAACACATCTAATGTTGTATTGATAAAAATAGTTAGTGAATTGATTATTTGTTGATTACACATGACTAAAATGATTCCATAAACATTCATTATGATTTTCACCAAAATCCAATGACATTTATTTGTTTTTACCCCTGACCACCAACAATTGGAGTTATTTTATTCTTATTAACCTATGTAATGTTACTCATTTATTTTCATCATATATAGAGACTCCATTATCTGATGGATGTGAAAATGATTCCTATAGAATTGAAGCATCTTAGTGATCATTATTGATAAATTTCATGTATGTCCCGGAATTTTTTCATTGTATAAACCATTTTATGTTATTTGTCACTTAACTCCAAATTCAAGGGAAAAACATTAATTTCAATCACACTCGTAAATTTGGTTATTTGATTGATGTGAAAATTATTCCAATATATTACAAATTACAAACAGGTAAATTTTGAATGATTTCATGTCATTATAAGATAATATGGATCATTTTAACAACATGACACCTACCTTAATCCATACTGACAATATAACCATCAGATTGATGTGAAATTTACTCCAACATATCACATGTTATTTTTGTAATGATAAACTAGATTTTAACATCAATATATTTTCTAAATTTTTTTTTACCCATGGTGGGACGTATGTCATTTTTAAAAACAATACAATGCTACATGTTGTTATACATCATATAGAGCAACATAAGGAAATCATTGATTCATCGTTGATTACTAGATATCAAAACTAACATAGTTATTCTTATCTCATTATTAAAAGTCAATCCATGACTGTTTTCAATATATTAGACCACTTTTTTAGATTTTAACTTAACTCCAAATCTGAGGGACAAACACCACTTTTTATCATATAGACCAATTTGGATATTTGATCGATGTGTTAATGATTCCTTCTTTTTGTAAATATATTGAAGATAATTTTACTAGGATTTAATGTTAATCAAATATCAGATTTCTGTTGTGATTTTATAGTAATTTTCATATGATCCTTATTTTTATCTCCTAATTTGTTAATAATTAATTTTTAATTAATAAAATTTTAAAAATGTACCTAAATATTCAATAACTATTTTCACCATTAAATTAACATTTGTTTTTTAAATTTAATGATAAAAAATCTATTATGGATAATTATTTATGTTATATCATCAATATAAATATATTAATTGGTTTTGAATCACCATATAGATAAATTTCATTCTAATGAAAATGTAACTTTGATATGTGATATTAACAAATATAAAACATAAATTGATATTTTCAACATGAATGGGAAAGGAGAAAGAAAAATTGAAAAAAAATCATGTATCTGATTCATCTTGAAGGACCAATGATTTTACATATGATTGCTATAGTAGGGGTCTAAAAAATAAAAATGATAAATAAAATAATTATTATTTTATTAATAATATCTAGTATAAAAATGCATCATAGGATCCCCGAGACCCTCAACCTAGATGATATATTCCCATGGAACTATGATCTCATTTATAAGTACGGTATTTACCTTCTCAAGAGTATGTGTAATATATATGTATTGATATATATGTACTTACTGATATACTTCATCATTGTCAATTAATACCATACCATTCTATCATATTTGTAATAACTAGATCTTTTTTATCCCAAAATAACATCGACATTGATATTATATCAGTTGTATCATTCCCCAATAACTATATTCCAATAACAAATAGATACATTAAAAATCATATTATATAATAAATATCCAAATTCAATGATAAATAAATCATTTAAATTATAAGATACGTGATGAGTCCTAAGAATATGATTTAGTATCGACATCACCTGATTCTCAGAATTACAATCCTCGACCACTGACGTAAAATTATTTCAAATTTTAATCATCTAAATGGCTATACATTAATAGAAATATAAGAACCATTAATAAGATGGCTTGTTATCATAGACTCAATAGAGCAATATGTTACCATGTCACACAACAATGATGAGAGAACAACTCTTGGGACTCTATCATGAATGATAAGGGAAGCAACATTTTGTACGAGGTTCACCCTCTTCATGTATCTTTATAAAATTTCATCATCTTAATATAGATTTTCATACACACCAGCTAAAACTCATTGGGGAACACTCTCAAATTATTCTCTTTAATAAAAAATTTATCCCAAATTTATGTGTTTTAATCATAGTTATGAATATAAAATGATTCACTTACCTAAACCACCCTCCATAGTGGATATAATGTGTATTGAGGGATTGAATCTAATTCATGTGTAGTAATTGAAATTAAATGAGGCTCATGCTTGATAACATGCATATTGTAAACAAATTAATGGGAAAACTCTCCCATGGGATAGTATGTCCAATAAAATAACATATAAATATTCTTTTCATGATGAAATCCAATAACCACGGCCTCTCTTATTAGGGGATGAATAGGTTCAGTAAAACTATATAGATAAATATTTCATTAATAATTTGAATGACTTGAATTTATATGTCTAATACTAAATTAATAATATAAAAAACAATTAAATCAAAAAATACCTCTACAAATATAATTATATGCCTTTCTAGAATAATGTGGATACAATTCCAATTTATCTAACATTTCTAAAATCATAGAATCCATTAATATTTGTGAAATCATATACTATATATCAAATAAAGAGATAGTAAATAAACAAATTAAAATTCAATGTTTTATAAGGAGTTAGAAAGATGAAAACATCTTTAATAAAAAGTGTGGGGAAAACATTATACCATTCACTAGATAAAAAAATTGATCATTTCTTATTCAATTTTATATTTATAGTATTGGATATCTTAATCACATTTATCTAATGTGTGTTAGGAAATATGTTGTGAAAAAAGGCAATAGTATTAGGTTCATATAATTTAATTAAATACACTCCTCACCTTTAATATTTCATAGAAGCCTTCCATTTAGGATTAGATTGCATTATGGTGAATAAAATGTTTTCCACATGTGATGTTAAAAGGAAAAGTATATTACTAACTAATTTCTCTCTATATAACATGCGTTTAATGTTTTCAAAAGTAAAATGAAATTGTTCAAATTTGGTTCCATAGATTGTATCAACCCAATTAACTATTATTCTAATGTATTTCAACATGTGTGTATACACAAAATCAATTATGTCTTTAAAATAACCATAATAAAAACCACATCCGATAGATGGATAAGGAATTTCATAGTTTTGTGCTTCTCATTTATCATCAAAATTTCCAACATTAATTTGAAAGGTATTATCATCTAAATATTGTTAATGGTTAGTTATTGTTTAAAGTTTTTCATCTAATTTGTTAAATTAATTAGTCATTGTATTGTCACCAAACTCTTATATGATATGTACAAATATATTTTCAGAAATTCAAAAAATAGTTATGGAGATATAATTTATTACTATACTTCAATCATAAAGAAAATGTATTTATACATAAAATATCCATGTACCAATCATGAAATCACGTATAATGTGATTGTTGAATCTAAAAATCACTTGAACATTTCATACCTTATTTTATATTATTAATGTGATTCCTAGAAATGATAATTCTATATTTTATATAATCATCTTCTGTATGAAAACAAAAAAAATAAAATATGAATAGTAAAAAAGATTTCACAATTAATACGAGAATTATTAAACAATTGGATTATAGAAAAATATGTATTTTTGAGATCGTACCACATTGATGTTTCCCATATGAAATATATTTCATTCTCTATCTATTATGTTATGAATTTAAGATGTATTATCTAATTTTGTTTCAACATCTATAGGATAGTCCGCACAAAATTTTTTACAATCATCCTTCAAATAACTATTACATGTGGATACCTATGTTTGAACTCTATTCCATATAATTAAATTTGATGAATTCAAATACCACCCAACATGATAAATGCATCTGAATTCTTCAATAAGAGTATCAATTACTTCAATGACCATGTCTACTATCAAATATATAATAACATTGAAAAATTACGGTTGAAATAATTTCCCCAAGTGAAAATTAATAAGTAAAATACTATCCTGTATAATATTTAAATAACTTATTCAATGATTTTTTAATTAATGATTTATAAAAGTTATTCATATTAATTAATTGATAAACAACATTATTTGATGAACATTAATTTTTTTATTGGAATCAATTGTTTAGGTATTATGTTATTTTCATGAATATTCATCCCTTCTTAGAAGAGTTTCCATTTGGAAGTATGAGTAACTTTAAAATGGAAATAAATGTCATTTTTACGCATCATATACTATAAAACAGACATGTATTCCCCAATACACTCACCCAACTATAAATGCAATTGTTTCCTTAAACCCATTTCATCTAAATCATATTTTCAAATGATATTGTCCTTATATTTTCCACTAAAAACCAAAATGGTCCCCAATATAATTGTTAAAAAATAAAATTGAATCGCATCTATATTATATCTTAATATGTTAATATTCCGGTAAGTGAGATTTAAAAAATTGTTTTCCCCTTCCAATTTTGAATTGATTTCTACCCACAAAATGAATAATGGGTAGTGAAATATCCTAAAAATCCATAAAATATATTCCATGTGAATGTTTTATTTCTCAATATTTGATAATATTTCAACTCATATCATGAACTGTGGTTTTGGGTTAAAATATTTGTAATTGTAAAATTCCAATTTCATTATTCAAAACTTATGTTGTGGGGGAAGAAAACATTTGTTGGTTAAGAATACCAAATTTTAAAAATTACAAATACATATTTATTATTTAATTTTATTGAATCAATGGAATTAATATTATACTTATACTCTATCCTGATAAATTTGTTTTAGTCAGAAACTATAGCATCCCGCCATTTTATAACATAAACTTTCATTACATTACACAAAACTGAGGATCTTTAAGGTCTAGTGTCTTGGAAACCAGGAACATAATACATGAAAACAACATAAAACAATCTTCATAAACACTTGAAAGTCGTCTCCTTAAGTTCATTCTAGGTTCATTACTGCATCTCATAACCTGGGGACATACATCAAAAGAAAGGGTGAGCAGAAGGCCCAGTAAGGGAAACAAGAGGAACGTTTTACATGTGAACTTGAGATACTTCAATAAGGACATGAAAAGAACTTTAAGGCATGAGAAAGAAATCATGAGGCATTTCATAATAAAAATAACATTTTTCATAACTTGAATATGTGGCTACATCATTTAACATAGACAATCATGAACATATCACCAAGGTCCATCCCCAAGGTGTCATTTGAAAATTACCAAGGTTATTCACCAAGGTATCATGAAAATTGTACTCTCTAGTGGTTACATCATTACCCAATGCATTGGAGCGCTATCAGGGAGAACCCTTAAATTTGCCTTTATTATCATGTGAGCCACATATCTCATCATCAAACATTTCATAAATAACCCATATATCATAATGGAAATGGGTTTCATTTCATAATCATAACTTTTTAAAAACTGCTTTAAAGACATGATCTTTATATCACTTTAAAACCCACAGAAAAGGAAGGTGGGTCTCATGTATGTAAATCCCAGAATTTAAAATAGAACATTTTGGTATATATGTGAATACCCTTGTAGAAATAGGAGCTTTGAGTATTCACTTTATAACATAAAATAATTTTTGAGAAAAGAGAGAGGCATTTTGAGGGGAAAATTCTGCAGCATAACGGCTAAGTTTCGGGGTTTTAGAAAACATTGAAATGAAAGGGGACATGGGTCACCCACTCATAAATGATCCATAAAACAGTAGGGTGAAAGAGTAAGAAGGACATATGGACATGGTAATGAAATTTTAGGGACATACCATTTGAAATGAAAAACATGGCAGGAAAAAAGATTAGATTTCTCTTATGAAAATTCGACAGCCTTACGGCGTCACTTAACTTCAAAAGAAAATGATTTGACAAGATAAAATAGGGTCCCTCATCATATGATCATAAGAGATCAGTATGATAGATATAGAGATCATACCCCAACATAATAAAAAGGAACTTGAAAGACTTGACATGAAAATCGAACTTCAAAAATGAGAAAGGTGAAAGAATCCCTTAAAAATTCGGCAGCCTAACGGCGTCACTTAAACTTTCATAAAACGAAATGATGAGAGTAATAGGGGATCTCTCATCATATAAACATGAAAGGGAAGTAAGAGGAATATAAAAGAACATCCTCTCACATAAAAACATGGATCATAATAGGAATGACATAAAAGAGATTACATGAAAAGAAAGAGAGGGGTCGGATCCCTTACCTTAAAATGTGACTCTTGAAACTCAAAGGATTGGACCTTGAGGGCTTGGGGGAACCTTGGGAGGACACTTTGGAAGGTAAGAAGACCAGAACTTCGTTGGGGGAGAGTTGGGAGTGAAAACTAAGGGAGGAAAGGGTGGGTATTTATAGGGAAAGTGAGGGGACAAAGCATTAATGGCCAAGGGACACCTCACTAGTGGTTTTGGCAAAACCATGGGCTTGCCCATGGTATTTGCCCATGGTATTGGCCACTTGGGACACCTCACACCTTATCTTACTATTCATAATTCGACAATATTGAATATATACTTAATACATCATTTAATGATGTCATTAAACACCCGTAACTTAAAAACTATACTTTCACTATTCACCGAAAATTCAACTTTCTCAGAATAATCCCAAAATTTCACCTTAACCAAATATCAATGCTCTGATTTCAAAAATGAAATCCATTTTATAAAAATAATTTTCTAAATATTTTTAATTTAATTTTTAAATAAAAACACTATTCATCGAAAATTCATTTTTTTCAGAAAAATCCCCAAAAATTACCTTAACATAATATCGATTCTCTGAGTTCAAAAATAAAGTCCATTTTATAAAAATAATTTTCTAATTATTTTTAATTAAATTTTTAATTAAAAAACACTATTCATCCGAAAAAACTAATACTTGAATAATAATTTATGAAACCGTTATTTAACCATTTTATTGAATCACATTACTTAATCTAGGTGTCTAAATTATATTAAAACTTTCTTTGAGTGAAATTACTAATACATTTGGTCATATTACTAATCCTAAGTGTAAAATCACTATTCATAATTTACTATTCATCAAAAATTAAGTTGATCTTATTAGACTCCAAATTCCTTAATGAACACTTTTGTAGAAGACCATTTTTTGAAAATCATTACACATCATTAGTTATTTAGGGTTTACATATATATTTCAAAATATCCCTTTTTCAAAATTCATCAATAAAATACATTCTAAAATTATCCAGACATTTGAAATTTCACAAACATCACTAAAGGAAGAAATCTAAATTTATTCACCCGAAAGGATTACACAAAGAAGCTAGGGTCTCAACACATAGCCCCTTATAACACCGGCATAAGACCTAAGTGTAAGGTGTGCTATGGTGAGAGAATCTGAGGGAGGCTCAGATAACATTGCCCTAGTAGCAATCTCCACTAACTTGAACTTCTCCTGCAAGCATTTTCGTTCAAGCTTGACACGCTGGAGCTCGGCTTGGGCTTGGTCCAAAGCGAAGCCCACAGATGCTACCTCCATCCCAAGCTCTGATAAGTGGGCTTCGTAAGGGTTGAGTCTACTGGATGAAGCCATCAACTCCCCCTTCTGCATTAACCATTAACGTCTTATTAAATCAATAAGAGTAAGTTAATATAATACTCAAAAAGATTGGGTCGTTACATTCTTCCCCCCTTAAGAAATTTCGTCCCCGAAATTTATACTTGAGGCCTAGTCAAAAAGGTGAGGGTACTTTTGCTTCATCGTTTCCTCAGGCTCCCAAGTCGCTTCTTCGTACTTATGATTCCTCCACAACACTTTCACAAGGTGGGTAGTCTTGTTTCGTAGAACCTTGTCTCTACGGTCCAAGATCTCCACTGGCTGCTCCTCATAAGAGAGGTCATGTTCAAGTTGTACCACCTCTGGGTTCAGTACATGCGAAGGGTCGGGTATGTACTTCCTCAAGAGAGATACATGGAAGACATCATGAACTTGAGCTAGGTTCGGTGGAAGTGCTAGACGATAGGCCACTGCTCCTATGCGATCAAGGATTTCATAGGGGCCGATGTACCTAGGGCTGAGCTTCCCTTTCTTCCCAAACCGCATGACTCTCTTCCATGGAGAAATTCGAAGGAAGACTTTGTCACCAACACCAAACTCCAAGTCCCTTCGATGATTGTCAGCATAGCTCTTCTGCCGACTCTGAGCAGCCTTTATGTGTTGTTGGATGGCATGAACCTGTTCTGTCATCTCTTGCCCGAGATCAGGCCCAAGAAGCTTCCTCTCACCAGTTTCATCCCAACAAGTAGGAGTTCTACACCGCTTTCCATACAGAGCTTCATAGGGTGCCATCTGAATACTCGCATGGAAGCTGTTGTTATAGGAGAACTCCACTAATGGGAGGTGTTGATCCTATCCACCTTTAAATTCCATTGAGCATAATCTCAACATGTCTTCGAGTGTCTGAATAGTCCTTTCAGATTGGCCATCAGTTTGAGGATGATAGGCCGTACTAAAATTCAATTCAGTATTCAGAGCATGCAGAAGACTTCTCCAGAATTTTGATGTGAATCTTGGGTCACGATCAGATACGATGGATAGTGGTACCCCATGCAGCCTTACCACTTCCTTCACGTATATCTTGGCAAGCTGATCCAGAGAGAAATCTTCCCGAATAGAGATAAAATGGGCTGTCTTGGTGAGACGGTCCACAATAACCCATATCGCATTGTTTCCTTTGGATGTTTTTGGGAGACCAGTTACAAAGTCCATGGTGATATTATCCCACTTCCATACTAGTATGGGTAGCGGTTGTAATACCCCCTTAGGAAGTTGTCTTTCTGCCTTTACTTGCTGACACACCAGGCACCTTGTAGTGTAATTGGCAATCTCCCTCTTCATGTTATCCCACCAATAATGATCACGAAGGTCTCTATACATCTTAGTGCTTCCCGGATGTATAGAGAAAGTAGAGCTATGAGCTTCATCCATCAGTTCTTTCTTTATCTCCGGAATAGATGGAACACATAGTCTTGTACGAAATTTCAATACACCTTCTTGATCAATATTGAAATCAGGGAACTTCCCATTCTTTACAGCCTCGTACTTCTCCTGCAATAAAGGATCTTCTTTTTGAGCCTTCTTGATCTTCTCTAGTAATGAAGGTTGAGAAATTATTTGGGATAGGGTTGATGATGTCCCTTTCCTTATAATTCCCATGTCCAGTTTTACTAGATCTTTAATCAAGGGGTCTCCCAGGATCCTCATTGTTGCCAGAACAACAGGATCTTTCCTGCTTAACGCATCCGCGACTTTGTTTGCTCTTCCAGGGTGATAATGAATTGAACAATCATAGTCTTTAATAAGCTCCAACCATCTCCTTTGTCTCATGTTCAATTCTTTCTGAGTGAAAATATACTTTAGACTTTGGTGGTCAGTGTATATATCACATTTCTCCCCATAAAGATAGTGCCTCCATATCTTTAGAGCGAAAACAACTGCCGCCAGCTCTAGATCATGCGTAGGATAATTCTGCTCATGAATCATCAACTGTCGAGATGCATAAGCAATCACTTTGTCATTTTGCATGAGGACGCACCCAAGCCCTTTTAGAGATGCATCGCTAAAAATAACGAATCCTTCTCCGATAGAGGGTTGTGTTAACACAGGTGCAGTAACCAATCTCTTCTTCAGCTCTTGGAAACTTTCCTCGCATTCCTTTGTCCAGATGAACTTAACCCCTTTTCGAGTCAACTTGGTTAGTGGATTAGAAAGCCGTGAAAAGTTTTTCACAAACCTCCTATAATATCCTGCTAAACCAAGGAAACTACGAATCTCAGTTACTGTTGTGGGTTGAGGCCACTCCTCCACAACCATTGTCTTTGTAGGGTCAACCGAGATTCCTTCATTGGTTACGATGTGCCCCAAGAAAGCCACTTATTGTAACCAAAACTCACACTTGCTGAACTTCCCAAAGAGCCTCTCCTTCCGCAGAGTTTTCAAAATAACCCTCAGATGATTTTCATGCTCCTCACGACTTTTTGAATATATCAAAATATCATCAATAAAAACTACCACAAAGTTATCAAGGTAGTCCTTAAAGACTCTATTCATCAAATCCATGAAAATAGCAGGAGCATTAGTCAAGCCGAAGGGCATAACAGTAAACTCATAATTCCCATATCTTGATCGGAAGGCAGTATTTGGAATATCTTCCTTCTTCACCCTCAGATGATGATAACCAGATCGAAGGTCAATCTTAGAGAAGAATTGTGCCCCACGAAGTTGGTCAAATAAATCATCAATTCTTGGAAGAGGGTATCTGTTCTTCACTGTGATCCCGTTCAGTTCTCTATAATCAATGCATAGCCGCATTGATCCATCCTTCTTCTTCACAAAGAGAACTGGTGCTCCCCAAGGAGACACACTCGGTCGGATAAACCCCTTCTCCAACAAGTCTTGGAGTTGTTTCTTTAGCTCTTCTAGCTCCACATTTGCCATTCTATACGGAGTATTTGATATCGGTTGAGACCCAGGTATGAGTTCAATGGAGAACTCTACCTCTCTTTCTGGGGGAGGTCCAGGTAACTCCTCAGGAAATACATCCATGTATTCCTCAACAATCGGAACATCTTCAATTTGTATGCTCCCTTTCCCTTCTTCATCATCACCGATTAACTCCATAATGAAAGCTATAGGGGGTGCTTCTAGATAGGGATCAGTTCGGGATATCTCTCCTCGGAAGATAACTATAGGTCGTTCATTCAAGACTACTGAGATTTCCTTACTTCTGCATTTAATCTTAGCATTATACTTTGAGAGCCAGTCCATCCCTAGTATAACGTCGAATTCCATCATGGGAATGACTACTAGATTTGTGATAAGATTGTGCTCACAAAAGTAAACACTAGAGTCTCTAAACAATGTTGATGCATGGATAATCCCACTTGGAGTCTTGACTGACAACTCTACCTCAAGAAATTCGGGGATTGATTCTATATTCTTTGCAAACTTGGAAGAAATAAAGGAATGCGTAGAACCAGAATCAAATAAAGCACTTGCTAGTTTTGAGAGGACAACAAGAGTACCTGCTACCACATCGTTCGGAAATTCAACTTCAGTTGTTGTGATAGCGAAAGCACGACCTTGCTCCCTTGGCCTCTGCTGAGGTTGATGGTGATTCCCCTCCACCGCCCTCGGATTTGGACATTGATTAGCAAAGTGCCCAAGCTGTCCACACTTGAAGCATGTGACTTCGGGTAGGGCCAGAACCATCTTTCCTCTGTCGTTAGTGTTGGGAAGTTGAGGCTTCACATCACCACGACAATTCCGAGAAATATGGCCTTCTTTTCCACACCTATAGCACTTGCCACTTCCGATCAAGCAGTTCCTCGGATGCTTCTTCCCACATTTATTGCATGTGGCATGTTGCATATGCTTTCCACCTCTTTCCTGATCAAAACTTCTTCCCAGGCTCGGTTCTAGAGTTCTCTTCTTCTCATTAGATTTGTGAGACCACTATGTCTCCCCAAACTCTAGTTCAACTTTCATAGCACTTCGAACTATTTCTTCATAGCTATCGTAGTCCCTGTTGGCTAGATTCTTCCGCAGATGTGGTCGTAGTCCGCCAAAGAATCTATCAACCTTCCCATTAGGGTCCATGACAAAGCTTGAGGTATAACGGGAAAGCCTTGTGAAGTTCATCTCATAGCTTCCGACAGATTCGTTCTCCTTCTGCTTCAGCTCGAGAAACTCTTTCTCCATTTTCGTTCTCATGGAACGAGGGAAATACTTGTTAAAGAAAATCCCCCGAAATTCTTCCCACTCCATAGCTTCCATCTCTCCTCGTGGCTTCGTGTTTTTGATCAGTGACCACCACTGATCAGCTTCTCCCTCTAGGCGGTAAAGAGCAAGGGTGACTTTTTCTTGTTCCGAACAATGAAGTACAGAAAAGATCATTTCAATGGAGCTTATCCATTGTTCCGCAACCAATGGGTCAGTAGATCCACTGAATGTTGGCAGTCGTTGACGCATGAAGGACTCAACAGAAAGTTGTTCCCTTCGTGGTGAGGTCGGCCTCTCCGCTTGATTCTAAGTTATTACTCATAACTTGAGTCAGTTGGTTCATAATTCGCATGAATGTTTCCATTCCGGCTTCCATCGGAGGGCCGTCAGCACATGGTGCATTGCGGTCACCATCGGCACGGTTTCTCCTATTGCCCGCCATTTTCTAAAAGAATAAAACCTTAGTGAGAAACTTATTTCATTTATGAATCTTTTAACTAAGACTTCATTCTTAAACAATTATACTTCTCTATAATTCCTTCATAATGATTCATAAAAAGCTTGTGATTAACCAAACATATCCCCCGGGAGTGTCGTAACCAAGAGTGCAGCAAGGCCCGTTATCGTGCACCAGTTCCCGTTCGAGTCTAGCTCAAAGCGGTGTTTTCGGGTTTTACCCCTATGTACATCTGTGCCAGAGCCGCCTCTACCTGCTCGTATCCAGACAGGGATGTATTTGTTTGATAGACCACTTACTCAATACTTACCAAAATACCAGGAAGTTTTCCTATATTTAAACTTTTCTATAGGGTTCTTCCTAAAGTTTTTATATCCTAATTTCCACAAATAACTAAACCATCCTTTGATACCAACTATAGCATCCCGCCATTTTATAACATAAACTTTCATTACATTACACAAAACTGAGGATCTTTAAGGTCTAGTGTCTTGGAAACCAGGAACATAATACATGAAAACAACATAAAACAATCTTCTTAAACACTTGAAAGGCGTCTCCTTAAGTTCATTCTAGGTTCATTACTGCATCTCATAACCTGGGGACATACATCAAAAGAAAGGGTGAGCAGAAGGCCCAGTAAGGGAAACAAGAGGAACGTTTTACATGTGAACTTGAGATACTTCAATAAGGACATGAAAAGAACTTTAAGGCATGAGAAAGAAATCATGAGGCATTTCATAATAAAAATAACATTTTTCATAACTTAAAGATGTGGCTACATCATTTAACATAGACAATCATGAACATATCACCAAGGTCCATCCCCAAGGTGTCATTTGAAAATTACCAAGGTTATTCACCAAGGTATCATGAAAATTGTAATCTCTAGTGGTTACATCATTACCCAATGCATTGGAGCCCTATCAGGGAGAACCCTTAAATTTGCCTTTATTATCATGTGAGCCACATATCTCATCATCAAACATTTCATAAATAACCCATATATCATAAAGGAAATGGGTTTCAATTCATAATCATAACTTTTTAAAAACTGCTTTAAAGACATGATCTTTATATCACTTTAAAACCCACAGAAAAGGAAGGTGGGTCTCATGTATGTAAATCCCAGAATTTAAAATAGAACATTTTGGTATATATGTGAATACCCTTGTAGAAATAGGATCTTTGAGTATTCACTTTATAACATAAAATAATTTTTGAGAAAAGAGAGAGGCATTTTGAGGGGAAAATTCTGCAGCATAACGGCTAAGTTTCGGGGTTTTAGAAAACATTGAAATGAGAGGGGACATGGGTCACCCACTCATAAATGATCCATAAAACAGTAGGGTGAAAGAGTAAGAAGGACATATGGACATGGTAATGAAATTTGAGGGACATACCATTTGAAATGAAAAACATGGAAGGAAAAAAGATTAGATTTCTCTTATGAAAATTCGACAGCATTACGGCGTCACTTAACTTCAAAAGAAAATGATTTGACAAGATAAAATAGGGTCCTTCATCATATGATCATAAGAGATCAGTATGATAGATATAGAGATCATACCCCAACATAATAAAAAGGAACTTGAAAGACTTGACATGAAAATCGAACTTGAAAAATGAGAAGGGTGAAAGAATCCCTTAAAAATTCGGCAGCCTAACGGCGTCACTTAAACATTCATAAAACGAAATGATGAGAGTAAGAGGGGATCTCTCACCATATAAACATGGAAGGGCAGTAAGAGGAATATAAAAGAACATCCTCTCACATAAAAACATGGAGCATAATAGGAATGACATAAAAGAGATTACATGAAAAGAAAGAGAGGGGTCGGATCCCTTACCTTAAAATGTGACTCTTGAAACTCAAAGGATTGGAACTTGAGGGCTTGGGGGAACCTTGGGAGGACTCTTTGGAAGGTAAGAAGACCAGAACATCGTTGGGGGAGAGTTGGGAGTGAAAACTAAGGGAGGAAAGGGTGGGTATTTATAGGGAAAGTGAGGGGACAAAGCATTAATGGCCAAGGGACACCTCACTAGTGGTTTTGGCAAAACCATGGGCTTGCCCATGGTATTTTCCCATGGTATTGGCCACTTGGGACACCTCACACCTTATCTTACTATTCATAATTCGACCATATTGAATATATACTTAATACATCATTTAATGATGTCATTAAACACCCGTAACTTAAAAACTATACTTTCACTATTCACCGAAAATTCAACTTTCTCAGAATAATCCCAAAATTTCACCTTAACCAAATATCAATGCTCTGATTTCAAAAATGAAATCCATTTTATAAAAATAATTTTCTAAATATTTTTAATTTAATTTTTAAATAAAAACAATATTCATCGAAAATTCATTTTTTTCAGAAAAATCCCCAAAAATTACCCTAACATAATATCGATGCTCTGAGTTCAAAAATAAAGTCCTTTTTATAAAAATAATTTTCTAATTATTTTTAATTTAATTTTTAATTAAAAAACACTATTCATCCGAAAAAACTAATACTTGAATAATAGTTTATGAAACCGTTATTTAACCATTTTATTGAATCACATTACTTAATCTAGGTGTCTAAATTATATTAAAACTTTCTTTGAGTGAAATTACTAATACATTTGGTCATATTACTAATCCTAAGTGTAAAATCACTATTCATAATTTACTATTCATCAAAAATTAAGTTGATCTTATTAGACTCCAAATTCCTTAATGAAAACTTTTGTAGAAGACCATTTTTTGAAAATCATTACACATCATTAGTTATTTAGGGTTTACATATATATTTCAAAATATACCTTTTTCAAAATTCATCAATAAAATACATTCTAAAATTATCCGGACATTTGAAATTTCACAAACATCACTAAAGGAAGAAATCTCAATTTATTCACCCGAAAGGATTACATAAGGAAGCTAGGGTCTCAACACATAGCCCCTTATAACACCGGCATAAGACCTAAGTGTAAGGTGTGCTATGGTGAGAGAATCTAAGGGAGGCTCAGATAACATTCCCCTAGTAGCAATCTCCACTAACTTGAACTTCTCCTGCAAGCGTTTTTGTTCAAGCTTGACACGCTGGAGCTCGGCTTGGGCTTGGTCCAAAGCGAAGCCCACAGATGCTACCTCCTTCCCAAGCTCTGATAAGTGGGCTTCGTAAGGGTTGAGTCTACTGGATGAAGCCATCAACTCCCCCTTCTGCATTAACCATTAACGTCTTATTAAATCAATAAGAGTAAGTTAATATAATACTCAAAAAGATTGGGTCGTTACAGAAACTCTATGATTTTATATTATAAAATAGCTTATAGATTAAAAATATCAATCATTCCAAATTAATATGTTATCATAGAATCACAAAAAAATAATTCATATCATCAGTCAATGGCCGATGTTAATAATTAATAATAAAACTTGGACTTATAGTATCATCAATAAGATGGTAACGTAATATTAATTTTTTCAGAAAAATCCACAAAGGATGATTATATTTAACCAGAACCATGGCCCAAGCATTATTTTTTTATCCAAAAAAAGAACATCATGAGTCAAAATCATTATCTACTATACCCAATGATACATTATAACTATCCTTCGATAAGTAATAGTTCCTCTTACTAAGATCCTTCCATTCAAGATATTCTATCAGGTGGTATAGCATATCACTATCCTTATTTCATTACAACTGTAATATCATTAATATATAATCATTAGATGACAAAAAAAAATTCACACTCATTCATAATAGAAAGAGATTAATTATCGTTAAAGAAATAAGTTTCCCCTATTTCATATTCTAACATTTAAAACATTTACACATCCCTTGGAAGAGCCAAAGAATATAAAATTAACCAAATGGAACGTTTTTTTTAAAAACCATACAATAGTTTTCAAATAAATATATGCAGTAATATGTAAACATCTATAATTTGTTAACTTACAAGTGTATTAATATGAATCTTAAATCATAGTATCAGAAGGAAAAACATGTTTCATTAACAACATCAACATGTTGAATGATGGGTATAGAAACTATTTCAAATACTTCCAGTGAAATAACTCAATGATAAATGACAATTTACTATAAATGGTACACAAAATTATAATTAATTATATTCATGATCATGTATTTCATATCAACCCAATGAATCATGATCTACAATATGTTGTAGATTTTCTTCAAAATTCTATACATTTATGTTTCTAATTCTATTTGAATCCAACCCACAAAAAAATACATTTCGCATTTTAGGAATCAAATATAAATTACTTGTATCAAAATCCATTTGAATAGTTTCTATTCAATAAAAATAAATATATAATTCCACATAACAAGTCAAAATATTATAATTATTTAGACACCCATTCAATAATTTTTTCTCTCTCAAATTATATCATGTGAATTGATATATGTTTTAACATTCTCGATATGGACACCTAATATATCAACATTGAAATCCTATAGTGAAATCAATAAACTGCATAATTCATTCAAAATATTCATTATATTATCTTTTTGTAATATCGATACCACTATTATCTATATATGTATATCATGACCCCATCCCCCCTAATGAATACATATCCTAGGCTTGTAATTTGACAAAAAGGATAGTGCCTTCTGGATTCCTACTACTAGTATGACCATGGAAGGCAACATGAACATAGGGTATATCATATATATAAATTTTATTCATTACCATCTATTAGAGAAAAAATATATATATATAATATGCCCCCATCAACTCGTTCAAAACAAGACAAAAACCCAATTTTATACTTGTAATTTCATAAAAAACTAAAAAAATATGGAAGAATACTAAACATAACAAAAGCTTAAACTTAATAAGGACCTTGAATCCCAAAAATCTCATGAAAACCCACATGATTTTAATAACATTAATGATTTACATCATGCTCCTACTCACCAAAAACCAATATATATTTGCTGTGATCATTATTGTACACATAGTCGGATCCTGCCCAGATCCTATAACACCAAAGAATAAAAAAGCATTAAAAATCCCAATTATCAATGAATGAATCTAACTCATCACATAAAAAGGTATTCTATGTACACAACCTCCAAATGTCGTTCTTTCACCATGTTAGTGATACAAGAAAGACCATATAATATATGAAGAAAATCAACAAGGGAACACATCTTCTACATCACCCTCGGTTGTTGTTATGACATAATGTTGCATGAATAGATCCGTCACACTCCTAATGATGCTATAAAAATATCACATGGTCTATGTATCATGACATCCATCTCATTAACCACATCTTTTCATCATCTCATGCTACATAAACATTTATGATGAGTATCATACATCAAGTATTATACACAAAACCACAACAACCCATACTCCATGTATGGTACCTCAATCCATTACAACTAATACACATAATACCTATAATAACCGATTGGATACTATATCCAGGTATACATTTGTGTGAAATAACCAACATCCTTTATATCCCACTACACAAATATATCAGAAAACTAATCATCATGCATACCAACACATAATAATGATATAATAATATAATTGGACTAGGAGGAACAGAGTAATCAATTCTTCTCTAACCTAGATGTTGGTTAAAACATCCTACCATTGTCAAATGGTTGTCATTCACACAATTTAAATGGGTGGTCTAGCATATGAAATCTCAAAAATTAATGATATAGTATATACTCTTATAAAACTAGTGGCACTAATAAAATCCTAGGCTCAACTAGAGTTATTGTATCTCTGATAATCGACTTCTACATATAAGGACATGATTTCTCATAATCATAGAATAAATTAAGTGATCTATATAAAATTTATTCTTTTCTTTTGACAATTAAATTGAAATTAATTAATCTGTTAACTATTAATTGACAATACTTATATTATTTTTCATCGACCCTCCAATTGGAGTTTATGCACTCCCAGAATAATACAACTGAGACCATTTTTTTTTTCTGATTAACACTAACATTTTCATTCAATCAAAATCTATAACATGTTTTCAAAATTTATAAAGAATTTTAAAAATTCAAATGTTCTGGTTAAAATATAAAAATATCGTATGATACTATTACGAGATGTAATGAAACACATCCAACAACCTAAAGAAATTGGGAAATGAATTTTGTAAAAACAAGAAACCCCAACATCCATCTCTTAAATAGATTAATTAATAATAATGCATAATATTTTTTAGTAAAATAATGTGTGGTCCTTGCATCATTCTATTACATCAACTCTTGTTCCATTCTCGTCACCTTCATGTATATCACCATGGATCTCACCATCAAGGGCATCAACTGCTACGACAATCACACACCTCCCCACCCATTTCTCATCATCCATCATAGTATCATAATGCTTCATATAAGAGGACAATATCAGGTTTACATAGAATGTTGAAAGTAACAAACAAAGTCGAGATTGTAACATGGCCATAAAAAATGCATCCATCAATAACATGAAAATAGGCTCCCACAACCACAACCCAATACAATATTTCGTCACATAAAAAAGGGATTCCATGGTCCAAAATATTTAAAATTTTTAAGTAATCAATGCTTATTATGTATCAAATTAACAAATTAAATTATCATAGTATCCAATTATTAGAATCCCAGGGAATCAACTAAAACAATAGCTAATGGGTAATTGGGGAATAGACCCCCTCCCCACCAAATTCCAAAGACCACTAATTAAATAATTTATTAATTTAGTATTTAAAATAGAAAAATGTATTTCATTAAAATTATAAACACACTCAAATAGTATGAGGATGTGAGAATATGGAAATAAAACATAGGTATAAAATAATAAATGACAACAAAAAAAACAAATGCAACTCTATGATTTATTTGATTAAGTCCATTTGGGACCTTCATCCTAGAAAGAACACCACCAACACACACTCTTTAATATGAATCTCATTACAAAAATTGATATTAGTTCACATAGAAAAAAGTTGATAAGAATCTAAAATTTATAGAAGCACGACAACAGAAACTAATCACTTGAAAATGAATCGTATATGGAAATAGTTTTATAAAACAATACAACCTAGAAAAATGTTTATGCATCAAAAACACATAAATATCCAAGAACATGAGTCACTATAAATCATTGTTTCTCATTGTAGAATGATCATTATTGGTCTCTAGATTTGATAAATGATCAGAGATCTTCAATATGGGAGAATGTAGGGATGCTCCACTATATTCCTGACACTAGCAATGTGTAGGGTGGTCGGTGGGTCACTAGGTGAGTCTGCTAATGTTGATGATAGCACCACAACTAGTTAGGTTGAAGTAGGGGATGATGATTCTCAACCTTTGGAGACAACCAAAGTATACAGAACCACCAGTGGGAAGAAAAATGCACCAATGATGAGAGAGAATTAATTCATAGAATATAGATTTCTTCTTACAAGATTAACACTTAAAACTAATAAGTTGAATTTTAGATCTCTTTTATATATCAATTATAGGGGCCAAAGGGATGATGAAACCCACTACTAGAACCTTAACTGGTTACTGCACAAACAAGAGGAGGCTGCCATGATGAAAATGCCAAACTACCCATCATGTTGTATATGTAACAACTCAGATGAATGGATTTATAGGATAGAGTATGTGGAAAAAACCATTGTTAGTTGAAAATATAAGAGAATAGGTATACATATCATTGAAAATGTAGCATCCCAAAACATGTGGTCCACACAATTGAGAGGTCCACATAAATCCCTTCATGCGTTAAAATAAAACCAAATCACATCTGATATTAAAATGGTAAAATACTTATTAATGAATTTCATGTATTTAACCCATAAAAATAGAAGAAAATTTTAAATTGTTATTTTAAATTTTCAAAATGAAAACATAAAATACAAAATATAAAAATTATAAAAATATTTCTTTTGAAAATTGATGTTTGTATTTCACTTAAACGTTATACAACAGAAACCATGTTGAAGATACCTTAAATCACGTTCTTGGATAATGTTGAAACATTAGTCAAACTATCATTTGGGTTTTCATCTGTGTGTATCATGGTGAAACACACATCTTCATATTCAATAACATCTCAAATAAAATCACTACTATATAACAGGTCAAGGGAAGCGCTATACATTTATCAGCGCTTTTTAAAAGTGGTGATAAAGACCCCACATTTTCAACACTTTTATAAAAAGCGCTGATAAAGGGTAAAATTCCAAAAAAAATTAAGGACATTTATTAATATATAAATCTATAAATCAATTTATATTGATATTAATATAATATTTATTTTTTAAATATGTTTTAGAAATGATGAATGGAAATAAAATATGAAAGTATCTGTTATATAGAAAAAGAGGTTTGTAAAATAATTTAAAAAATATACTTATATATAATAATGTAATGTTTATCCACCAATTGTCATGTAATAAAAATTTGAATATAAAAATATTAAAAAATTATTAAAAGATCAAAAATTTGATGGAAACACAACTAAAACATCAAACATAAAAAACATTTGATCCAAGACTCTGTTTGAGCTCTACAGTTTATCAAATCGAAGCCTAAGATGACCTCTACAACCATGTGAACCGGTTGAATCCGTCAAAGGCATTTCAAGGCCAAAAATGCCCTGAGGGCCGAGAAAACTAATTTTATTAGTTGGGGTACGCCAATTATTTACCATTCAAAAGGCTATAACATATGATACAAATATATGATAAATGTGGACCATATATCATATCGAATATCATTTCATTTTCATCGATTTGACTGAATGTGGTGATAAAACAGAATCCTAAATTAGAATTTATGGACATTTTAGCATTCAAATGCCTCTAAATTCCAATCCAGATGTTAGTTTTTATTATACCACATATTATATTGATGATCATTTCATGTGTGTCAATTTGAGTGGTTTTGGAGTAGAAATGGTCTTCTGGATTACAATTAATAGCTATTTTGACATTCTCGATGACTATTCACATTCACATTTCTATGTATTCATTCAAAACAATACACACACACACACACACATATATATATATATATATATATCTGTGTGTGTGGGTGTGTTGAATATATGTATGTATATATTTATTTATTTATAAACACTCGTAAGAACCAATATTCTATAAATGTATTTGAAATAAATCATATAAATATATGTATTAATATACAAATAAAAATATGGATTTAAAATTATAACTATATCTATAAATATATTAATATAAAAATACTCATACGGAAAAATAATTATAACTATATCTATACATATATATATATATATTAATATTCGAATATATATATATATATATATAAATATACGAATATATATATAAATATGACTAAATAAATTTATATTAATATGGGTCTGTATTAATATATGAATACATATAACTATATATATATAACATCATATATCATTAAAAGGAGAAAAAAACAAGATGGCTCTGTGGTAATGTTATAGCGTGCAAGGGGGGAGTTCTTGTGTTGAATTCCAGTGGAATTCGGGTCGCATGGGCATAGCGAAGTGGGGTGCAGCGTGCTGGTTGAGGGGGGCACAGGCGCAGTGATGCGGGGTGCAGCGTACAAACTGCCCACGAATTATAATTTTTTTTAATATTTATTTCAATTTTTTTTGACAATTATCATTGCTATTTTTATAGCGGTGATAAAAGTCATGTTTTATCCATGCTAAAAAAATAACGCTGATAAAAGTCCCCTTTTATCAGTTCTAGAAAAGCGCAGATAAAGGGGTCTTTTATCTTCCATATTTTTAGCGCTGATAAAAGAGACTCCCCTTTATTAACTCCGCTCTTTACAGCCCTCATAAAAGCGCTGATTAAGGGGTTTTTTAGCACTGATAAAATCGACTTTTGTAGTAGTGAATGATAACTGATATCTGTGATCATAGACCTACATGGAATAATAATTATATAAACATGTAAATATAATATTGAGCATCAAAATGTATAGTAATAATGGATTTATTTATATAGACATTATAATTAAAACCCTAATGACATAGAAATTATTTTACAGATTCTATTACTGATATGTACTCAACTGCATTGGTTAAGAATGTCACCACTGATTGCATATTACAATACCATGATATAGGACATCGATATGCAATCAAGACATAACCAGTTTTTGATTTCCTAGAATCAATTTTTCCTACATAGTTAGATTCTATATATCCAATCACTAATTAAGTAGAATTAATATTCTTGCTATAGAAAATTAAATTAAATTAAGTAGATGAAATGTACCTCAACCCCCATTAATCATAATTCCAATGTGGTTTTCAAGGATTTTTAATAAACCAACTCAATGTATAGATAGAAAAAGACACATTTGGTTGAGTACACATCATATCATACAAAATAAATCCCACTACATTAGCACACATGATTATACTCATATATTTAACATCAAAGGTTTTGGTATGTGACAGAGATAATGAAAAATTAAAATAATTACCTAATGGAGCACTAACAAGATTCAAATCATCAAACATATAAATCATATGAACATAAAGGATAATTAGATGTTTGTATACATAATGAATCAAATTATAAATATCCCTAACAATTTAAATGCCAAGAATTTTATTACCATAGTATAGATATATCATTTAAAAATACTAATTAAACTGAATTTTGACATTTTTGGTTGATTTAATTTCACATAATATTTGTAACATGTCATATATTAGAGATCTCAATAAAGAAATGATATTTTAATAGATTTATAGTATACACATGCAACAAAATTTCAACTTATTAAACCATTTTGTATCAGGAATAAATAAAACTTCTAATAACAATTTGCATATGTTTATTTTAATCTATAAGATGATTTAGTAAAAAAATGCATGGATAGCTTTAAATATATTTACAAAAAAAGTAGAAGACCTCATTGATAATTTTTCATAGAAATAACAATAAATAAAATGATGTTTTTACGTGTAGCTATTCTATATGAAAATATAAATTGGAAGAAACCAAAAATATATTTAAAATTGAGACATGATTCATTATATGGGAAACAATTTCCATGTAATCAATTATGTCAAATTGAATGATGTTATTGGCTACATTCCAATATTTAAACATAATTTTATTTCTTAAATAATTTTGGGAATTTTTTATATATATAATTTAATAAATTATCAATATTTATATATGTCATTTATTATTGATAGAAAATCTGTTGTTCATTCTTAAGGACTTCATTTAATATTCAATTGCTAAAATCCAATGTTTAATATTTTGATCATTGATAGATTGATTTTAATTTTAGGGATCCTCTACACGAAGATATGATACCACATTTAAGGAAAGGGCTACCATATTCACATGGTTTTTCCTTAAAGAATGTCTAATTACACTCTAATACCTATATTTAGTGAGCTACTCGCCCTTTTGATCCCTAGGAACTTCTTCATTGAGTGTATCATTATAATTATTCCATTATTATCCCTCAGATTAAGAAACAATCATCTAATGGATAGAGTGAGACTTGATAGGAGACTCACTGACACTATGATGTTCAACCTCAAGATCCTTTTTCTGAGAATGATCAATACTATCAAAAATGGTATGTTCTACTATATTATGAACCGGATCTTGAAACTCTATATCTCATCTATGAATACAGTTTAGAAATATAGGTTAAGCTATCAAAATAATTTATGCCTTCCCACCCTATGGATACACTCTGTAGATGCATTTGACAGCACTGGGCTCATGTTTGTCATCCTTAAAATTAGAATATGCAGTAAGTCCATAAACTATAAGATGTTCATTAGATGGGAGTTATTTTTGAACAATTCCATAGGAGTCTTAAATATGTTTTCTTATGAGGGAATCAAATTTATAAATTAAACTATCTTACTGATAGATTCTTCTGAAAATTATTTGGGAATGGTTGATCATGAAATCATTCTAAGAACCCTTTTTGTTATGATTCAGACATTCATCTAGGCCGTTATACAACTGATTATGACACATGGTTTGTGAAATTAAAATTCCCACAATATTAAAAAACATGATAATCTTATTAGTGATGTATTAAAGGCCAATATCATACCTATATTCCATTAAATTCATCATAGATTGATTTTATATAGAGTATTTACGTGTTTTTGACACCTCAATTTTATAAAATTTATTAATTTTAATATAATCCCTATCAATTCTCAAAAACACATTTATAATGGGGACAATGTTAGAGTATCATTTATCGGAGGTTTTCCTAGCTGGACCCCACTAATCAGACTGATCAATATCATGTGGTTGACATGGATTAAAGTTGCTACTATGAAAATCAACTCTTTAATTCATACCAACGATATATTCCAAAATAGGGTTTGTTAATTTGTCTATCATGTGTGTGGGGACCATGCATGTTAAATTTCTATAAAAATTAAGCACCAGCATGTCCCAATAGCGTATTATAAATAATATTATTGACAATTTTAATGTCTTAAGTCTCTCCCAACTATTTTATGAGTTTTCTTGAATATAAAACATATAAAACATATAGAAATTAGTCTTAAGAACCATATGATCTACCTTGGTGACTCTACGTCAACCAATATATGATTTTATGATATCACCTTTGTGGTCAAAGAATCCATGTAAGATCATATTTTTGTGTAAATCTAGAACCCACCTCACATAAAATAATGTTATATGTGAATGGAATAATTGATCTAGCACAACTGATACACTTCCCATGATGCCACATCTCTAATCATTTCCTATAACAACATGTCCTTCAACTTCCTCATTCCAACAAAAAAATTAACTCATGTCCAAGAAAATATGGAAAGAACATCCTAATTCTAAGAATAAATTGAGATCAAGAGTGTCTCAAGACACACATATTTATTACAATATATTAATATCCTTGTTCAGAAATGATAGACTACACTCTAGACACCATAAAAGGTATTCCAGATTTCAAATTACGTCATTTGGGTCATATTTTCCTTAGATCCCCACAGTGGTAGCATGTAACCACCGTTAGAATTGGGTTTATACTAATGTTCATGTGATTGGATATGAATCGCAGTTCCCTTCCTATGTATACATTTCATTTTTCCTAAAAACTCTGAATGACAACTCACATTCAGACCCCCAAATTTTGGTTTAACATTACCCTTTATACACAACAAATGAGATTTCATGGTGTACATGAATTCCTCTACTAAAAGGAATCTCTTTTATACATCATATAATCGATAAAATGTTTATATGATCAATCTGAATAAATTATAGTAATGATGTTATGGTTCATATCTTTGACAATAGAATTTTTATTGGTGCTATGTAATAACATTTTATTAAACTCATCAAGGTGTGTCTGGATGGTTTCTCCTTAATGTATCATAAAGGTATTTAATTTTTTCATCTTATATATACAAATAATTAATGATATTTTTGTTTAAAATTTTTCATGAATATATGAAATACCAGCTCTGGTGGTCTCATATGAAAAATAATACAAGTCATTATCACCTATATAAAATGCTGAAGAGAAATGTATTATCATCAAAAAATATTTGGAGGGATAACTGAATTTGATGCGGCATTTTGACTATTATTAGAGAAAAATACATGAGGATTCTTAGGTGAAAAACTTGCATCATGTTGCCCAAGTTGGACTTAGAAGAAATTCAATTTTTATCCCAAAAAATTAAAAATATTACAACCATCAAAATTTTCTATTTAATATTTCGAAGTCCCATTTATTTCAGGTTCCTCAGATACCACATTATTGTGCATTAATAGGAGAATACAACCCCCACCCACCCACCATTGAAAATAATTTTAAGGACCAATGAATAAACAATATTGTTTAATTCAACATATAGAAAAAAAATTTGATTATAATGACAACACATCCAAATAGTTTTCATCTATGGGAATAGTGAATAAAATCATTGCAGAAGAAGAAATGTTAATCAAAAAAAGGAAGAACAATTATTTATTTTACTTGGTCCATTTTGGATATAAATAATTGAAATAACACCACAAACAAACAAAAATTAATAGATTCTTAGAACCAAAATTAATTACAATGTACAAAAGAAAAGAATATTGCAAACTAAAATGCATAGAATCCATTAAAAATAAACATCACACTATATAGAGAACCATTTAAGGAAAAATGTTTATGAAATTCATAAAACTGCAAACTATGTCCATGTATCCAAATCAATTAATTATAAAATTCATGGATCCCTTTTCATCATTGAATCATTCCATAGAATGACCTTTCTAGGTCTCCGAATTTGAGCTATGGTAACACATCATAAAACTGGAAGAACCCTAATAGGATCCATCATGACATTTGCAAGAGGGACATGTAGTTGAATTATTGAACTTGATGCATTCACTAATGATGATAATGATACAACCGCCGGATAGGTTGAAGCTATGGATTATGATTCTCAACACATGGTGAGAGAAAAGGTAGATCAAACCACCAATGTTATGAAAACAAACCACCAACGGTTACATGCGGTCATTTATGGGAATCTGGATTTATGCTTGCCAAATGAAATCAAACACCTAGAAAAATGATTTTCATATCTGTTTCCTATAACGAATGTATGCATTGTATGGGTGATGAAACCCCAATATAGAACCCTAACTAGATAACTGCATTGCCAAGGGGGGACTTCCATGAAGCCAACACTGAACATCCCAAGAAATGGTATGTGGAACAACTGAAATTAATTGATGTCCATGATATATTTGTATTCACCATACATTGATATATTTAAATGAATAGAATAGGTATATATGGTATAACCAAGTAGGAATCCCAAATCAATTATGATAAATAATTGAACAAGCCACATAAATCATCCCAGGTATTAAAATTAACTAAAATCTAATAAATATTAAAATGACAACGTATTTTATATAAAATTTCATTTCGTTAAAACAATATAATGGTAGAATTGTTAAATTTAGTTAATTTAAATTTTCAATATGAAAACAATTAATTAACAAACTAACAATAATATATTAATTTATTTAATAAAGCTGTATGATTAAGCATCCAATGACATCATCATAAAAAAACAATTTAATCAGGAATTTTGTAATAATAAACATACATTCATGCATTTATTTCGTTATCCAATTCAATTAACACATTGTATAAAAAATTCATCTCTACATTTACACATGAATGAATTTTATTAACATAAAATTTTAAGAATCAGCATAATTTTTAATCATGAATCCACTTATATTTTTTATCCAACTGTCAAATCATAATCAATATTATGTTACATGTCCAAATTCATCAATTTATTCATGATAATCATAGTCTAACAGAAATATATACAAAGCATTGTATAGATAGAACACTATCTAGAAAAACAAGAAGAAAACCAGTATCATTTAGTAAATGCCACAAAATGATATCATTAAACATTATCTAATTCCATTCAATAATCCATTTTAATCATTATTGTGTTAATTACACTACCATAAAAAAGGGATAAACCATTGTAAATTTATGATTTCAAAAAATATAATTGGAAAATAAAAAAATATCATATCTTAATGCTTCAACATTCTTAACATGTGAATGTACCAATGTCACAGATCCCTTATCACCACTGTAATGAGTAATCTACGATATCTAAAGATATAATTCCTTTAAATTATTGAAAAATGGAAAAGGGGACACCATTGGAGGGAAGGGTACAATCTTCCATATAATTAGTTATGATATGTTACAAAATGAGACCCACGGGAGACAACCTTCAAGAAAATAAGTACTGCCAAAATTAGATCACCATGGATTCAACTCATGATTCATGATTCATCCCAAAATAAATGTGGTTTCATTGTCTTCAAAATGTACTCCTTGGTTCCTGGTGTTCAAAAGGAATGAGTGGGAGAAAAGCTAGTCTAGGGATCGTTGGGATATATATAAGGAATCCAAATTTTAATGGACCATGATGCAGCCCATAAGATCCCAATGTAAACCACCTAGATAACTACACCAAGAGGATGCCATATCCTGGCCTCTATCAATACCCATTTTTTAGATCCACTATGGGATCCACAATGAATATCCTATTTATCCATGGAAGGTACTAAAACACATGTTACATCTAGCCCATATTTGGAAGTATCCACAGAAACATCTAATGCATAGCCACCTCATTCCATGCCACAATGCTCAAAAATGGTGAAGGGACTATGTTATAGCCATCCTCCATGACACATGCAGGTCTAAAAATATATTAGCACCCATTTCTACCATAATGGCCTCCCTACACCGCAATTGGGATACCTTGCAACAAAATCCTCAATTATGACCTAGCCCATGGCTCCTTGAAGCAATGTGGCCTCAAATTGTTGTGTCAACAACGTTACTCTTTATTTTTCCTCCAAAATACTTATATCATACAGTAGGTGCCTCCAACAACCAAAAAACATGAATGGTAGGGACACTAAGGTTCAATCACTAAAAAATTTGTTGAATAAGAAATTTAAAAAATTATACATTTTTTCAACATAAATGAATTATTTGAATTTCATATCACATAATATATTTAACTATTATTATATAACGCATATTGAAATTAAATTATTTTATGATGATCACTCTACAAGAATAATTGAGGATATCTTACCTCAATTATTGATAACTTAAACACATATGTCTTGGAAAAATTATAGTAATATTATAAAACACACTAATTACTCCCCATATCACCTTATAGTGATCATAATTTTAGTGACCTTGCTAAAAAAATTTCAATTGATTACTTAAACAAATTTAAGAAACATAAAACTATTCTCACTATATATTATAAGAATCCCATTTATATTCAAATTATCTTTCTAAATTTTTTAAATTTAATATTATGTTTCTCATTTTTTACAAATTATCAAAGGGACCACTTTTTTATATATATGTGTTGGTATAATATTTCATCCATATATTTATACTAATAATATTTATTTAAAAAATATTTATAATACACCATTATACATTGAAATAATAGTTATTTAAATATAATATAAATCTCATAATAAAAATATTAATAAATAATAAATTCAATTTATTATCTACTAATTGATCAAGAATTCGTTGTTTGATATATTATTTTTAATATTTTTCTTATGCAATACTACAATATGAATAAAAAATCCAAATTATGAAAACTCTATTTTTCGTTAATGTGTTTTTAAACTCCTCTTGTAAGTTAGTGCGTTGAAATATATATTTTTATAAACTCTACTTCCCTGATATAAGTCATCTTATTTCTAGTATGATGACTTTATAAATGGATCATACCTGAAAATTTTATTACAAATTAGAAGAAGAAGAAGGAGGATGAGAAGGAGAAGAAATAGATTGTGTTCAGCTAGTTATCATAATGGGATATATAATTGCACTTGGAAAAGAGTATTAATATTTATTGTCTAATTATCAAGAAGCACCGAAATTATTCCACCGTATTTTTTCAGAGTTATATTTTCCAAATTGAACAGTCATTCTAGTGAATCAAAATGGGAAATCATATTGGGTATCATTTAATTGTCTAAGATTATATTACTAGCTTCTAATTAATAATGTCATGAATTATATTGAATGATCATATATGTGAATTTTGATCTAGAAGAACCATAACATGTTTATTACAAATAATATATTTACATATTTTCATGCTACTTGAAGCACATGAACTATTTTATTGAACATAAACCTACACGAGTGTAAGGGATTATCCTAGTCATTTTATTCCAAAAAAGTATTGTTTTATAGTCTATTGTATGATATCATATTATTCAAACACCATGATGTTGACTAGCTACTCTTATTGACTAGTTTATCTTGTAAATTATAATGATCAAGTGGATATGTGTTTTTTTCTCAAAGACAAATAAATATTTAAATGTAGGAAAAATTTATTTCATAAGAATGGAAACAAATAATAAAAATATACAATTGAATCACCCTATCCCCTTCTATGAGATTATTTAATCCTTATTGGTTAATCTCAATAGGTTCAAACTAAGACAATGTATGGACTCATCTTTGAGAAGCTAATAAATTATTTTGAAATGCTATCTGCCATATGATTCTAGTATTAAAAATAATAATCAATATCAAAACACAATAATAATGAATTTTATTGCATTAATATATCTTTATATCTCCTTGATAATTATCGAATTCCATAAACACAAGGAATAAGATGTTTAGTTAAACATGCATACATGCATAAATTTAATTATTTTCAAAACATGAGAAACCCCAACATTTTTTAACATGCGTCAAATTTAATTCATTAACCAACCAAAAAACAATATCATATTTATGTTCATTATATGAACTTATTAAATTCATCATTAGAACCATGAATAACAACATTATATATAAATCATATGATAAATAGTACATTATCTAAATAAAATTAGAAGAAAACCTTTTTCTCGTTGGAATGATATATCATGTGGCCACTAAACACAGTCAAATTAAATTATTTGTTTTGTTTTAAAATTTATTATGTTAATTATAATATAATCTAATAGGATTAACCATTATCAATTTATGATTTCACATAATTATTTAGTATAGGAAACAAATCCCTTATATCAAAGCATCAAAAAAAGTTCCCATGATTAAATCAATGGTGTCAATCTATCTTTAACTCTTACTTGAGGATTACAAAATCTCTCAATGGGGATTCACTATGAATGAATTGATAAAAAATAAAAACCCAAGTAGAATGACAGATATCATTAATCATTATAGATAATGATTTAACGAGATGAAATGATATCAAATAGAGAGAATCCTCTATAAAAGTTAAAGGGCTTGCCTATGATTACGAAAGACTGAACCCAGGAAATCGGGAATGATCGCTATAAAAAGAGGCCTTTATTGACTTCAAAAAGTACCCCATGGTTCAAAGGGACCAAGAGGGTGTCATTGGAGATAGACATGTCTTGTGTTCATTAGGGTACTTATTGGCTGGAATATTTTTAATGGACCACAATGTCGACCCAATGACCACATAGTAGACCACTATGTCCACTACATTGTCAGAGGATACCATATCATAGAAACTAGTAAAACGCACATATGTGATAGACAACTAGATCCATAGTTCATATCTAATTTCTATATTCGTGAAACTATGAAACAACATACATCCCACATTGTATCCACCCTCTATCTGAAAGAATCCTGAAGACCCACAATGTTGTTGTATCCTTGCATTGCACCATAATGCATGACATAGGTATTGGAATATGCCGTAACCAACATCCACAACACTATCAGGCAGAAAAATATAGTGGCCCTAAATATCATAATTTGATCCCCTCTACACGACTACTGGGAGACCATGAAATAGAATCATGGATTAAAAAATATCCCATGGATCCACGTAAAAATTATTATTCAAATAGAAGTCAAAGATTTATTTTTAACTATTACCCTCTATACTACATGAAAACTCCTCCAGGTTCCTCAAACACCCAAACCAAAATATTTTATGGTCCAATGAGTTTTGATCTCTTACATATTATTTGTATGAAAAAAACTGTCAATTAAAAAATATTCAGTGAATTTTTAGAATTTCAGAACACCTAATTTTTTAATATAATTTTATATTACAAATTTTAAAAAAAATTATTTTTTACAGATCACTCTAAATTCATGATATCAGTCTTCAATAATTTATAACACATACTAATATATCTACGAAATAATATGTATATTATATAAAATCTTCTAATTAATCACCATATCATCTTATAGTGATCTAAATTTCAATGACTATGTTAAAAAAACATTCAATTTATTAATCAATGAAATTATACAAACATTAAACTATTGCCTCTATATTTGATTATGTCCCCATTTACATTTGAACTCGGATTATAAATATATTAATTATTCTTATATTTCTCATACTATTTTATCCAAATAACAAAGTGACCTCTTTATAATATAGATATAATGGATTAAAATTTCATCAATAAATAATTCCTAATAATATTTACTTCAATATAGCCCATAATAACACCACTATACAGTGAATCAAGGGTCATGCATATAGAATATACAACATAGAATCCAAATAATAATAATAAATAAACAAATTTATTGTTTACTACATGATCAAAAATATTTTCTATGAGGAATAATGTACAATATTATTCTAATATACAAGAATAATAATAAACCAATGTCAAACTAGGGGAACAATCCTTATAGTTAATGTATTTTTAATCCCCATTTTAATTCAGTGTGTTTAAATGTAGATTTTGTTCTATTATTTAATAAAAATATATGATTGGATGGATATAATCAATCAATATATGAAATCAAGTATTCCATTTATAGTAAACATATACATTGTTTAGATTCAAATATAATTGTATTTCATTAGTTAATATTGACATCAAAATAATTAAATTATAGTATAAATTCATTCGATTAAGGATCCCTAAAAAATAAATCAATGATTCTTAATCATATCCCAAAATTGATGAATGAACAAACATTTAAGGAAACTGAAATAAAATATTTGTCTAGAATCTATATGTGAAAAGTATAAATCAAAAATCAAGAGTTTTTTCATGGAATAAAGAATTTTAATAGAAAATATGATTTATCACGTTAATATATTGTCTATCCAAGGAATCATGAATTGAGGAAATGGGGGCGGGGATGATTATAGGATTCTCTTGAATCAATAGAAATTTAATATTGAATCATTGATGTGATGAAATAATGATTAGTGTCGGGCTATGCAGTTGTAGTGGTTGTTCCAGCTATGGGTATGGGTGAGGGAGAAGAGCGAGGGTATGTAGTTTGGGTAGATAGGGAAAAACATGGTTGAGGAGAAAGGTAATGTTTTTTTCAATAAAATAACTACCAATGATTTTAATTAGTGTTAAGGTCTATAAAAACACAATTCTAAAGAATTTCATTATGTTGGAGAAGCTCACGTTATGTGGAATACCATTATTGAAAATGGAAAAATTCATATTTATATTATTGAAAATGATTTATGTAATTCAAATAAAATCCAAATTATTATATCATTATACCAATTATTAGGATGCGAAATTGGATTTTGAGAAATTAATGGTTTAAGAAGATATTTTTCTCCCCATAAAAGGTGAATTAAACAGCATCTTCTTGTGATTTGGCTACACTTTTTGAAAATTAATTCTATGTTCAATAACATACATTACATTGAATATCTAATTGAGTACATTCAATTGTGGAAGCTCACCTAGAATTTCATAAATTAATATTATAGATATATGTGAACATTTGAGATATAAACATGGTTAATGAATTTAATGTTTATATAAAACAATGAATGTAATATGATGAATATGGTATATATAAGTGAATAAGGATGGCTTGAGGGAGATCCAAATGAGCACCGGAGAAAAGGAAAGCCTGAAAATAGGGAAATGATATCCCATATTCTCTCTCCCATTTTCTATATAACCTGACATAAAGAAGTTTGTTCCAACTATCTCCCCACATGCATCCCTAGATGACCTCATTTCATATATTTTTTTATAAATGAATCTTATCTGGCTCCACTATGTATGGTTACTTGGAGGTATCTTATGTGCCTCATTCAAATAGAATTATACATTGTTTTGGGGTCTTCTGCTTGATTTTTGTATAGGATAGCTTTCAAAAAAGAATGACTCCAATTTTTTTTAGGCTTAAATGTATATTGAGAAGTATATATTACGATTTGGAAACATACGATGCTGAATGTGACTTATGCAATGATAAGATGGGACTATCACTTCATCTCATTGCTTTCTGACTCACCTAAATCAACGCATCACACCCCTATCAGTGCCCCTCTTCTCTAGGAAAACTCATCTTGCAAAACTGGGACCCATCCTCAACATATACAACTTTTCCTTTGTATACCCCTACCTTCGAAAGATAAACACAACACGCCATATTTTTGAACATCATAACATAATATTTTTCAGGTGGATTATGGAATTTAGTGAACACAAATATTTGAATTTTTATGGAGGCTCCTCTACTATGATTATTTTATTTTAACTCATTCTTATAAAAATATTTTTGTATAATTTGATGAATTTAATATACTGAAATTCTACGCTATGAGTTAAAAATAAAATTATTTCATTCTTAATATTCGTTCGAGGATTATTTATGACCCTTTGATTTCAATAATTTCCTAATTTATGTTCATTTTCCATAATCATCAATCATTATTTAACATGATAAATTCTATTACAGTATTAAAAAATTTATGTTTGTCTAGATTTTTTGAACCATTAATATCGTGTCACAAAAACATTTTATTATGTGTGTTAGAGGTTGTCTAGTTGATAATTTCTCAAACATTTATACATTTTCCAATTTTAATTTTTTATAGTTAATGGGACTATTTATATTGTAACACCTCTAAATTAACCTTCATGACAAATATATGTATTAAAATAAAAAAATTACACATAACATATAAAGATCAATAACGAAATATTTCATTTTTTCATAATCTATATGGGTCAATGCGATCAATCGGTGGATGGCGTAGTTACCAGATGTGATAGTAAATCAATTAGTGGATAGTTTTTATATCATCTCATTTTTTATGTTATTTATTTATATTCAGTACAATAATTTTTTAAATATTTCATTATTTTTATTGATTAATTTTTTTTACAATACTTATTATTAAATTTATTAATTATATTGTGTTAAAATATTTAGTAAAAATATTTTCATAAGTTTTCATCATAAAAACTCACACCACAATATTAATATTTAGAAAATTTGGATTGAGAAAAAATATTTCCTAGGTCACAGAATGTGAGTAAATGAATGATAGAAATGGGTGAATCGTTGAAAATAAATTAATGTGTTTTCCCTAAGATGAAATATAAGAATTCAAAAATAATAGGAGTTTATGTGTACTAGAGAATGAATTAATCCTCGATTGGGGAATGAAATAATTGGTATTGAATATAATATGTTTAAATATGATCCTTAATGCACAATATCTACTATTTCATATGGGAATATCATTGGCATAAACATCTATAATGTTTCTAATTTTTTAAAACAATCCTTGCACTATACCTGCTTTCCTTAATCATTACTAACAACTATACCTACCAAGGGATCTCAAAATAAAAATTTAATTTCATCTCCTTTCATGTAACCTCTCCAACAAACATCATGAAAGAATTACATATTTATTAACTATATTTATTTGGTCGTATTTTGATAAGATGCACATCAATAGTTCTCATAATATTTAATTCAATAGATTATCACTTTTCAAAAACACTGGTAATGGATAAAAAATAATCACCACTAAAACAAATTTAAGATAAATGATATTGTTATCAATCATTACAAATGTAGAGATAAAAAAATGCACCATTCTATTTAGGATTGATATAGGCATCCTTTATCATCATTTTTTAATGTTGATAAATTATCAGATTAATAATTTAATTCATATATAACTATTTATATTTTGTAAATATGATTCATCAACTAATGAGAAATGGGGTTATCCCCACACATATATAATCACGGTTTATATAAGCCAAGAGTATATAGTGATTGGAATCTATTTATATGAAAAGTTTATCTAATCTATTTATATAGATAGGTTAAAATAATAGTTTTTAACAATTAATTTATATGGGATAATAAATAACAATTATTTGTTAATAACTATTTGAATTTATTTCTCTCATATCACTCAGCCTACCTCACTCCATGATTCACTCAAAGAAATTATTCTATCTTTACTTGAGAATCGAATGACTCTCCTACCCTCCATTGTTCTCTCTTAATTAAGAGATTTTTTTCTGATATTCTTCGACAAAAGATTATTGACTTTAATTCCCTTCATATCTTTTATATTTTACAATTTCATATTTATTATTTTAATAATTAATGTGTTTATAGTTGATATATTATTTTTTTAAATTTATTTATCCACTACTTTTAAATTAATCCAAATCAGTTTTCTGCAATATATATAAAATTATTATGTAATTATTTAATGTAGTAATTTTATTATTATTTTTTAGGGTGAAATTATATATCAAGTGATTGTATAAAATAATCTTTGATTTACCTTTATATAGATCAATATACCATTATGAATCCTTTAACATGGTAGGATTATGTTTAAATAGGCCACTATAGTCTTACACACATTTATAAAGGTATCAAAAATGTTGAATGACATTTATGTAGATTCATCAATGGATTTCTCATACAATTACTCATGGGTGAGGGACATAACAAATGAATAGCTAGTTTATGCAAGTAACAATCCATTTCATCCAATTTCTATACAATGAATCATTATTTATGTGCGGCTATGTAAGTTTTATGATCCATTAATTACCCCTATATTTTTCAAACCTCTATTACTCACATTAAGAACCGAATTTTTATTAGAATTATTTTTCCATGTAGCATCCAAGTATCCAGAAATGAACTCATATGATAAGAATATGTGACATTATAAAAAATCACTTGAATTTTTTTCCAAAAATTCTAAATTCAATAGTCATACTATATCTTCTATTTGAATCAAAAATAACTACAAAATAAATTTTCAATTTTCAATATCACAATTATTGAAAATGATTTATATATACTCAGGAATTTATTTTCAAATTCACAACATTATAAACTAAATTAATGATTTGTAAACTTTTAGATTTACCAAGAAATTTCATTTTATCATGTACATAGGTATTTTTAAAACTCTTTATAATGTAGACATGGTGACTACACCCATATTGATTTTATTAATCCCTTCATCCAACATCACTCAATATATCATATTTAACAATAATGTTAAAAGAGAGAGGGATTCCTCTCACATCCACATGTATATTATTGTATTATTTCATGATGATCGAACTAATTTCATCTACTAGTCATCAAAGTCATTGTAGTGGATGTGTATTTCTAAAAACACATTTGAAGATTCCATATCAAATGTTATATATAATATTATTTGTCAAACCTGACTAGGGTAAAATCACCATTATGAGACAAATCCATCAATTACTTGTCTCTTCTTTGGATACATATTTCACCCACCATTAAACTTGTGTCCTACTCTAATAGAGGGATCTTCAACCAACATTGTGCTGTTGATTTGTGGAGTGATATGTGATATCAATATGGAAGAAGTAGTTCTTTTCCTCTTCTTTGATGTACATAATTGTCAATGTAGACATTTTATTATGTAGATAATCGTCCTTTATGTGTAATTTGATCACAATTTGGGCACATTCTATGTATTTCTAGTACCAATTTACATTGATTTTGGCAGTTAAATGATTTTAGTTCTGTTAGATGATGATAATACAATATTATTTTTTCTTATTAAAGGATACATCTAAAACATTATTCCTTTCTAATTTGAGATGTGTAATTTTTTATGAAAAATATTTTATTGCATTTAATATATCATTCAACAATGAGCATCTATATCCTTTATTACATTTTGGATATTTTATTATAAATATACAATGAAATATTATTACGATTATATTATTATTTATATTTATATCAATTATTGTAGAATTTATGTGATATTATTATACCATGTTTTTTGGTTTTGAGGATGGGAGATACATTGTTGTTATTATTGAATATTTTGATTCCTTTATAAATACAAATTTACATTTAATTCATAAGTAGATAATGAATGATATTAATGATGTTCAGAGATATTTTTTTCTATTGATAAATGTATGTGCAATGTAGGGTTTCCTCTTACATTTCTCATAGACACTGCAACATATTTCAATATATAACTTCTTTGTTATATTTAATGTCATGTTATTTTTTATTTATTATGTTTTTTGGATGTTCAACTTAACCAGAGATGATTTCTTCTCAGCTCACTATTATTGGTCTGATTACAGGTTCTCTAAGACTTGCATGAATCATCCTTCACACCTATTCACACTGTAACCCTCCCACAGACACCACATCTACCACACTATTTCATCCCCCACATGTGCCTCTAGGGTAGTTCTGACCCATGCCTCCATTATCATCTTATTTATCCTCTTATTCTCATACCATGTATATGCGACCCCTAGAAATGTTTCCCCAAATACAATATACAAATCATATAATGTATCTCCAACCCTTATATCCTTATATAACAATGTTAACACCAACTTCATTTCCTATTATCAATAATATATTAGATATTTTTGTATCTTTCACCTTCTACTCTTATGCATGCTGAAGAACCCATGATTACATAGGAATAAAAATATTTTTCATAAGTTACAGATCAAGGAAATATTACATATCAATCCATGATTTTTGATAATTCCATGTGAGTTTTTTTATAAGTGCGTCAAATTATGTAACATTTTTTCTTGTTTTCTATGAATTTAATTTTGTTATAAAATTTATTTTTTTCATTGAGATATTTTAATAGGAGAAATGGATGCACCCGTATTCATGATGCTTATAATCTTAAATCAATAATATTTTAAGATTATACTGAATAAAATCAATTGATAGTTAATCATGTATGGAAATGGCGATGTTTTATTGATACAGTATCAATGTACAATGATATCATTACATTGAATGAAGTCTCATGGAGGAATATTGGAAGTAAAATCATGTATAAAGCATGGGAGGAGATATGGGAATGGAAAAATTTTCAAAATGATATCTATAATTTTTTTTTATTTGGAATTAACATATACATTGGAACTTAATTTATAATTTTCCAATAGGGAAGCTACTAAGGTTGCATGGTCGATGGATATTGAAAAGTTTGGGTGATCATATAATCATGAGTTATATGTTGGTTGTCTTTGATTTTCATTAATGGAATCATCTTTTATGTAAATTATCAGAATTTTTATTCATAGTATTGAATATCTAAAAACTTCAAAACACATCATGATTGATCTTCAATGTAATATGGTATGTGATAAAATACCATGAGCATGCGTCCCACTGAAATGCCCTAGTAGTTATCACGTAGAAGTGAACATAGTCGTTTCATAGTATTATTCTTAAAATATTTTTTTATAGCTAGATGATATCAATTGTGGGACAATGATGATATTCTCCATAAGGGGTGGAGATATAAAAGACATTAAATGCACCTTAACATGGTTCACTCTAATGAAAATATCTAGAGTCAATAATTGATAACCTAAACTCATATATGAATGAAAAATTTTCATAATATTATAAAATACTCTGATGACTACCCATATAACCTTATAGTTATCACAATTTCAATAACCAAGCTAAAAAATCTCAATTCTAAATCATACATATTATAGAAACATGAACCTATTCACTCTATATATAATGATGTTATAATTTATAATAAATTATGTTTCTAAATATTTTAATTTATTCTTATGCTTTGCATAGTGTTTTTATCCAATTATCACAGTGAAAGAATTAACATAGGGATACGTTGGTCTAAAATTACATCTATCTATATTAAATAATAATACTTATTTAAAAACAATTCATTATAAAAATATTATTCAGTTAAACAATGGTTATTTCTATAGAATATAAATCGCGAAATAAAAATATTAATAAATAAGGTATTCAATTTAATGTCTACCACATGATCAAAGATGATTCTTAAGTTATATAATGTTGAATATATTTCATTATCAATCGAATGATAACAATCCAAAGTCAAAATTCATACAACCAGCTTTGTGTATAATTTATTTTTAAACTTGACATGTAATTTATTTTTTTGTAATATAGTTTTCTATAAAGTCCTCTTCCAAGAGATAAATATATGCATTTCTAGTAAGAAGATGTTTCTTGATTGATCATACATAAAAATTATTAAATAAAATAAAGACATGATTAATGATAAATTGAGATAGATCTTATTTAGGTGGTTATCATATTTGGAAGGATAATTGGACTCTTAAAATCATATTGATATTTCTAGACTAAAGAAGAAGAAGCTCATAATTGATTCAGAAGAATTCATAATGAGTTATATTTTACATATCGATAAATAATCTTTAGGAATCGGATTGGGAAATCGGATTGGGTATTATTACAAGATCCACGATGTTCGTACCTGCTTATAGGTAAGAATGTGAAGAATTATTTTGAGTGATCGTATTTTTGAATTCTTATCTACAAGAACAATGACCTATATTTACATAAAATGTATTACATCATTTCATACTACATTAAGAACATGAACTATTGTTTTGAATACAGTGGCACACGATTGTAAGGGAATATCCAAATCATTGAATTCCACAGAAACTGATGGTTTTCTTGTGGATTTTGGGATATCATATTATTTCAAAACCATAAATAGGACTAAATAATCATATTGAGTAGTGAAATTTGTAAATTATTATTATTATGCAGTTATTTGTATGAATTATTTTCATTACAAAAATAAATCATTAATTGTAGTGGAATGTTGTTTCTTAATAGAGGAAACTAAACAGAAAAAGATACCCCTGATTCACCCTTCCCCTAATAGATCATACATAATTAATGTTTGGGTATTCCAAACAACTTCAAAATATGACAACATAAGGAATTATCTTTGACAAGATAATAAATTTATTAAAAACTCTCTTTATAATAAGATTCATTTTTTAACATATATAAGTAATGAAACCCATTAATCATAATTTTTTTTTCATAAAATTAATTCCATCTTTATGTTCATTATCTACTTAAATTAACACATGGAATAACACATTCAGTCATATATTTATAATTAAATCAATTTTATAATCATCAAATCTTGATAAATAGATAATTTTTTTAACATGAATGCTCTTTAATTAATTTACAAACTGAAAATGAATTATCATACTTCTGTTCATATCAAAATTCATCAATTTCATTATGATAAACCAACCATAATTCTATAAAAATTATACTATAATGTGCTCACTATCTATTTACCACAAGAAGAAATCATTTCTCATGGTTGAAGGAAACGACAAGAAACCACTAAACATAAACCAATTTCATTCTATAATATGTATTTATCATTTTTTAGTTATCTCTACTATTATCGGAAGGAAAAAAAAATTTCAATTTTTTATTTCACCTAATTTAAAGGGAGAAGAAAAAAATCCCTTACCTCAATGCTTCAAAAATCATTTCAAAAGAATAAATAAAATGCCAAGGATCTATCATCACCACTTGCATGAGAAAACTACATTCTCATGAGAATTTTTTAACATGAATGAATTTATAAAAAATAAAACCCCATTAGAATGAAGTATATCATTAATAGTAATATGGAATAATGGAATGGTTGGAAACACGATAAAATAGAGAGAACCCTCGAGAAAATAGGAAGTGTGTACCAATGATCACCATAGAATTGAACTATAGATTTTAGGAATGAACCCTATCGAAATATGGCTTTAAATCAATAAAAAGTTATCCTAGGGTGGCATGGGATGAAGAGAACGTAATAGGAAAAAACAAGGTCCATGAGAGGTGGGGGTATTTATATACAGGATGATTTTTAGTGGACCATAGCACAAACTCTATGAACACATAGTAGTCCACCGTGACCACTATATAGTCAGAGGATACAACATCACATCCCCTAATAAAACCTTTGTTTGGGTTTAGTAGTTGGATCATTGGATATGATCTTATATAGAAAGGGGAAGAAATATGACCCAGCATACAACCCACATCGCAACCACACATGATTTGATAGTAGCCACAATAACCACTATGTTGTAGCCACCTTTTTCCATGACATAATAGATGACTCTGTGTATGATCCTTCACATTAGCAAGACACCACAATGCTACCTGACCTAAAAAGATAGTATCCTAGAATTTCTCCCATTGAGCATTCTTATGCTGCTTCAGGGAGGCCATGCCATAGAATCCTTTCATAAAGTATAACCCATGGATCAGTGTTTCAATATGGACACAAGTGGTAGTGGAACCAAGATTTTACCCAATATACCCTCCAAACTCCATAAATCATCCTCTTGGTTCCTCCAACACCGAAATAATACAATGTGACAGGACACTAATTTTTAATCCCTTACATTTTATATGTAAAAAATATTTTTAATTACTTAAATATTAATTGAATTATTCTAATATCAGAACACATAATAGATTTAAATATTTTTATCATACAGATTTCAATAATATCATTTTATATATATCACATTACCAAAAAAATTCATGTTATATATCTTCAATTCATTATAACACACACTCGTATAAGTAAAAAAATTATTTGTATATTATAAAACCCTCAAATAAATCACCCTATCAACTTTTTGTGAACAACATTTTTAGGACCATGTTAAAAAAATTATCTATTGAATCATGAAAAAAAGTATTGAAATAACAATATAATGTCTAAATATATAATGATTTACCCTTTTAGAATTGATCTTAGTTTCTGAATATTTTAATATATTGTTATATTTTCTATAGTGTTTTTTATCCAATTTTCATAATGTGCTCTTTATCATTTAGATATGCTGATAGGAAATTTCATCCAACTATTTAACCAAGTTATATTTATTTATATATGATCTATCATAAAACAATTCACTATATATGTAATGGTTGTTAGAGTATAATATTCATCATAGAATCCTAATAATAATAAATAAGGATATCAATTTAGTTTTTACTACTTAAAGATAATTTTTTTTACGTTTTATAATGTTGAATATTTGTCTTATATGATAGTGCACTGACAATCATATGGAAAACAAGAGATATATATCCATTTCGTTAATGTACTTTTAAACTATTATTTTATGTTATTGGGTCGAAATGTAGATTTTGATAAATTATTTAATAGAATTATATGATTTGATGGTACAATCGTCCAATATATATTATTAAGTATTCCATATGTAGTTAGCTTATAATTTTATTAGGATTATGAAATAATTGTATTTAATTAAAATATTTTCAATTAAATAAGATTAAATAATATCATAAATTCACTCAATTAAGGATTCCTAATAAATAAATCATTATTTTTTAAACATATCCCAAAATTTATGTATGAACAAAATATAAAGGAAGACGAAATAAAATATTTTTAATGAATCCACAAGTGATGAGTATAATCTATAAATAGGTGTTTTTTCAATTAATCACTCATACATATTGAAAATAGTTTTTAACTGTTGAATATTTAGTATAATGAAAGGAACATGAGTTGAATAAATGGGGGTGGTGATGATGTTGGGATCAGTATGAATCTGAGGAAATAAATTGTGGGATTTTTGATATGAGGAAAGAGGGAATAGATATGGGATCTGATTTTGCGTTAGTGGTGTCAGCAGTGGGTAGTTGGAGAGCATTTGGGGAGGGTGTGCAGTTGGGGTAGAGAGAGAATAAGATAGCTTGGAGGAGATAGGTAAGTGTTTTTTTTCAGGGTAATGATAGACAACATAGTTTATATCTATCAAGGTCTACAAAATCTCATCTCTATGGTAGTGTATTAAGTGGTATAATATAACAGTATGGGAAATAGAATTTTTGAAAATTTGAAAAATATTTTATATATTATTGAAAATGATTTATGTTATCAACAGCAAATCCATGTGATGAGATCATTATACCCTTGATTTGGTTGCGAAAAATATTTTGTGAAAATTATTGATTTTTGGAAAAATTGTTCTCCGCATTGATTTTGAAAAAAAAAATGGTAATTAGAATAGGAAACATTAACTAAAAATCAAAATTTTTCAATAAAATGATTCACATTGAAAACATGATTATGTGCAATCAATTTAAGAAAATCACCAAGAGTTTCATAGAGATAATATTGAAGATATATGATAATATTTGAATCATTAGCATTGGTAATGAAATGAATGTTTATTGAATAAATATATAATCTTTCAATGAATAGTGTAGATATATGGGAAGAAGGTCGGTTCGAGGGTGTGCCCCATTAGCACCATGGCTAGGTAAACAACAGACATGTGGACAAACAACATTCCATTTCCTCTCTCCCATTTTCTCTACAACCCTGCAAGAAGTAGTATGTTACAACAAGCACACATCCCTATATCCATTGATGAATTCATTTCATTTAATTTTTCATCAGTGAATAATCTATGGATCTTCATTGTAGGGTGATTTGGATATATCATATGTGCATCATATTTCTGATGTTTATTAGTTCTTTTGGGTATTCTGTAAGAGTTTTGTGCGGGCCAGCTGAATGATAGGAATGCCTCCCCTCTTTTGAAATGTTTTTTGCACTATAAGACTTCTATTGTATCCACTAGAATCATACGGCGGTGAATGAAACTTTTGAAATGAATGGCTAGGTCAGTTTCCAAATCTATCAACTTCCACACCCACCTTATTTCCCTATATAACATCGCATTCAACACCATAATATGATAGGATAACTCACTATTCCAAAATATGACCAATCCTTATACACTGACTCGTAAAAATATTATATCCATATATATGATTTCTAAACACAGGACTCCCTCATTCTTGAACATAATAACATCATATTCTTTATGTGGTAGTTAGTATTCCATGAACATCGATATGTGAATTTTGATGGATGTTCCTCTAATAATTTAATTGATTATAACTCATTCTTATAAAAATAGTAATTTTAAATTCATATAATTTAATAAGTTTAACTTCTATGCACTGAGATAAAAATGATAATATTCTATCTATAAGCTTGTTTCAACTGTATTTTATGACCCTTTGATTTGATTAATTGCCTCTTCTTTGTTCAGATTCCTTTATCATTGATCATATTATTCCATTCTAAATTCAAAAAAAGAATTTAAAATGTTATTTTTTAACTAGATTTTAGGAATCATATATATCGTGTAAATAGATCATTATATTATGTGTCGTAGAGGTTGTCTGATTGCAATTTCTTCTCATAATGAAAAATGTTCCAATTTTAATTTTACATAAATTGTTTACCCTATTTAAATTGTAACACCACTATATTAACTATCTTGATTTAAATTTTTATAATAATTAAAAATTCCAAATAAATTAAAATTATATGGAAAACATTCTTTCATTTTTTGAATAATTTATAATGGTCATTGTGATCAATTTGTGGATGAAGAGGTGATTAGATGCGATAGTGAATAAATGGGTGGACAGATTCAATTTCATCTCAATTTTGGGATTATTGATATTTATTTCGTAAAATAATTGTTTATTTATTTATTAATTTTGACTGATATAACAAATTAAGAGAAAATAATTTTCAATTTAAACAATTCGAATTTTTAGAATATGCAATAGAATATTTCATATGATTTTTATATAAATTTTTTTATTAGAACGATAATATTTTGAAAATTATTATTGAGAAACATTATTTTGTAGGCCACTGTATGTGAGTATGATAATGATATTAATCGGTGAACATTGACAAAAAAATAATGAGGTTTTCCAAGAGATGAATTATTAGATTAAAAACCTATCTGTTGTCATGTGTAATATATAATGATGTAAACTATGGCTAGTGCATGATGGAATTGGAATTATTTAAAAGATGTTGAAATATGATCATATTCACAGAATATCATCTATTTCATCAAAAAAACTCCTTGGCTAAAACATATATAATGTATCCATTTTGATAAATATCCCCTGTACTAGAGATAACTACCCCAGTCATGGTTGTTAACTATACCTACCCAATGATCTCACAATTTAAATTTCATTACATCTTATTTCGTGGAACCTATCTATCATTTTTTATTCATACCCGTAATCACTATTATAAATCACTTTTAAGTGATAAGTAATTATCAATGATAACAATAATTGATGATAAATGAATCATTTATCACCGTTCCATAATGAATTTTTTTAAAATAACTTTTCCACCATTTTATATAGCATTGATAAAGGATTCCAACTATTATTATTTATTAGGATTGGGTACAAATACATTAAATAATTTAATCCAAATATAAATTTTTATCTTATTATAAATATGATTTATAACTTTTGGAAAATGGGGCTATCACCATGCTTTGGTTCTCACTGTTTATATAAAACATGAGTATATAGTGGGTGGAAACTCATTATATTAATAGTTTATATAAATCATTGGCATATACATTTTATCGTAATAGATTTTTAAAAAGTCATTTGAATGGGATTATATATAAGAAAAATTTTGTAAAAACTGATTGCAAAGAGTTCTTTCATTCCCACAGCCTCAATCCATCCCTAACTAACTCACATGTTTTATTGTCCCCTTACCTTATCACTGAATGACTCATATATCCTCATGCATTCTCTCCTGATTCATATATTCTTTTGTTCTGATATTAATAATTATAAACATATTTACTTCCATATCCTTCATCTCATTTATATAATATTATTTTATTTTTTATTATTTTCATTATAAATGTGAATGTTATAGATATATTCATAGTTTGAATTTACTTATCCACTAATTTTGGATAAATCCAATACAATGTATTTATCATATATATTTAATGGTTATGTAAATAATGAATGTAGTAATTTTTTTTGTTTTATTTATTTATTATGGTTATATTTTATGCCATGGAATTATATAAAATAACTCATTAGTTACATTTACATAGAAAAGTATACCCTTACATAGCCTTCAACTTTTTATAATTCTATTTAAATAGGTCAGTGTCATCATACACACATTTACCAAGATATATATATTCATTAATGAACATTATATAGATTCATAAATGGAGTACTCCTATCCTTACACGTGATTGATGAATGATCCACATAAAGGTATAGTTGATACCACTACCAATCCATTTATTTAAAATTCTGTACAATGATTCAATATTTAATGTGAGGATATGTATATTTTTTGGCCAATATTTATCTCCCAAGGATTTTTTGAACAATTATAATATACTTAATGAAACCAATTTGTTAGTATAACTTTTTCAATCTATATTCCTTATATCTGGAAAATATGTCATATGATACAGACATGTTATTTTATAATAAATCACTTTAATATTTTTCCAAATAGCTATACATAATTTGTAACACTATGTATTCGATTTGAATCCTAAATCAATAAAAAATAGCATTAAAATAAATTGAATCGTTAATAATTTAGTAAATTGAAATCTTTTGCAGCTTGTATAGTCAAATTTATATTGTTCAACCCTTGATTTAGGATTTGTGGAGTTTCATATATATCAAGTAATTTTATTTTATCATGCACTCTTGTATATGTAATACTTCTTTAATGCAATGATGGTGACTACCCATACGGATTGTATTTCACCCCAAATCCAATATCCCTCAATTTATCATATTTAACATCAAAGTTAAATTGAATGAGTTTTCCTCTTACATCATCATGTTAATTATTGTGGGCTTTCATGATAAACAAACTCTTTTCATCTACTCTTTCTCCCAACCATTAAATAGGATTTTGATTTGTAAACCCACATTTTCTGATTCCACATAAAATGTTATCAATATGATTATTTATACGTCTTAACATGGGTTCCTCTACCATTATGAGTCCAACACCTCTAATAATTTTCTCTTATTTGGATACATTTTTCTCACACCCTTCAAAATGTTTTTTTTTCAAATTCAGAGATCTTCATCCAACAATGACATATATCAATGTGTATTAATATATTATATCAGTAAGGAATACATTGTGATTTAACATGTCATTTTTACCGATAAGATTCAAATTAAAATAATTGTAAATTGATTAATCCTTATTTATGGTAAATTATATCACAATATATTCACACTCTATGTATTTTTAGACACAATTAACATTTATTTTTGTAGTTTAATGTTACTATTATAGTCAGTTGATAACCCATAAATATTATTTGGTCATATGGAAGTATATAAGTGATCCATTTTTCCATTCCAATTTGAAATGAGAATTGTTTTTATAAAAATGTATTTATTTCCATCGATATAGCAGAAAACATCATAAAATGATATACTTTATTAAATTATGGATATTTTTTGTAAATATGAATTTTAATAAAATTAAAATAGGATGATTATTTATACTCATATAAATAATGTTATATTTTTAATAATATTATTATACCTTGTTTTGTGCTTTTTATGTTGGGAGACACATTGTTGTTATTTATGAATAAATAATTATCATCATAAAAAAAGAGTACATTTTATTCTTATACTGATTAGGAAATATATTGAATAAGTTATATGGAAGAGATTATATGATAATTATTGACGGATGTTTGATATTGGGTTTCCTCCTATGGTTTCCATAGTGGGTATAATAATTGTAATATTTTTCTAATTTATTACATTTAATGTATTTTCCTTATTCTTTATCAAATTCTTTGGGACATGCCATTAATCTTGAGATGAATTCCTCTCATCATACTAGAATGGTTCTGAGTGATAGTGCTCCATGATCAACATGCTGAATTCATCTTACATGTTCACAGCTAGACCTACCAATGGACACCCAATATACCACACTTTTTTGTCATCCACTTGATCCTCTAGAGTTATTCCCACCCATACATCCATAATCATCTTATTTGGCCTATTATTATCATACAATGTCTATGTTACCATCAAAAATGATTTTAACTAATCCATATCCATTTCATATGGTGTATCCCATGTCCTTCAATCCATATATTACAATGTCACCACCACTATAATTTAATATTATATATCTTGGATATAATTACTTCTTCTTCAAATTCAACTATAGATCATGCCTATGAGCCAGTGATGGAATTGGAAAATACCCATAATTTAGATATAACTGATCTAGGACATCCAATACATCCATTATAGCCGAATTATTAGTCTACATGAGGTTTATTATGTGTTTGTCAAAATATGTCACATTTTATTATTTTGGTTCTTTGAATTTATTTTTCTTTTCTTATGATTATTTTATTCCATGAGAAATTCTAATAATATATGTTTATACACCCATATGAATGAAGCATAGAATTATAAAACATAAATAATGGTGGATAATAATGAATTCAATTAAATGATAAGTAAAAATTTCAGGCATTAGGGAATTGTTATGTAAACTATATCAATGTAAAATGATATCATTTTAGTGTAACCATTATCATGGTGGTATATGTGTAATAAAATCAAAGACAATGAATTGGATTAGAAGTAGGTAAAGAAATTTATCATATTAATATCTCTATTGTAGTTGAATTTCTTGTAATCAACATCTTCATTGACGGACCGATTTAAATTTTCTGATGGTGATGCTATTAAGGTCTTACAATTGATGGATCTTGGAAAATTGTGCTGATCATATAAGCAAGAGTTATAGGTATGTTGTGTTGAATATTATTTCCATGAAAGAGATTTTGTGTACACTATTGTATTATATATTCATATTTTTAAATATCAAAAAACATCTTAACACATCATGATTATTTTTCTACATTACATGGAATGTGATCAAATCTTAAGTGAATATGTTGCACTGGAAGGTGCATTATATCATTTTAGTGACATAACTTATATAGGTTATCAATGGTGGATACGTGTAGGACATTAAGGTAGCTTCACATGGTTTACTCCCATGTTAATATAAAATATATGATATTATAAGAAAACAATCCAACAGTTGGAAATCCAAATTGGTTTTATTTAATGGATTTTAATATATATAAACATGTCTAAAGAATCTTAGACATAGATTATTATTAATGAATATTATATGTCACGTACTTTGGTGTATTTATACAAATCTTTATGACGTATGTTTTCTTTGAGGAATGATACATTGGCTGCATTACAAAAAATATTACATTAATGAATAACATTGGATATGATTTTCCACATATGTTCTTTAATATACGTATATATCTGATTCCCTTTCAAAAAAATGATATTGCCAAAAGAAACAATTTGGTAACCATGATTTTCTCTAGGGTTGTATGATTTCACAGAATTAAAAAACAGCAAGTGGGGGAATATTTCTGGGATATTATATCAGTACTACAATAGTATTGTAGTAGGAAATTAAAAGACACTAAATCAGTACAGTAGCAGGATCTGTAGTAGGAACTATTAAGTACCATAGCAGCCTGAACTATTCATCCATCTTGGCCTTCGGGCCACCGGTTTGGTCCTCAGGTCCTACATTAATTTAGGGCCACCCATGGCCTTCAGACAAATAGATTCTCAAGGCCTTCGGGCCACTTTAAGGCCATAGGGCCACCCCAAGGTTTTCAGGCCACATGAATGCAGGCCCCTAACATAGTTCAAAAAAGGTGCATCCCCAGATGAGGTTTCAGAGAAGGTGCACTCATAGGAGCAGAGCCAAACTTGATTGTCTGAATGAGAGGGTATGGCTATGCCATTGGTACTAGCTCGTGCTTACACTAGAAGCCTAGCCATATTGTCATGCAATGGTGGAGAGGAATTATCAGGATGCAATTGCTGAGGAGGGGAAGTTCTTTGTAGATTATCTGTTTGAATTCCTAATGACCTTCAGGTCATCTAATCTTCTATGCCTAGGGGCCATGTAATCTCTGAGCCTACAGGCCTTGTATGGGTTCCCCGTCATCCCTTTAAAGGTGGGTTATCAAAAAATCAATAAAAAATGAATCCCTTCGGGCCATTCAGGGATGATTAGATATATATTTTAAAAGGGATTATATTAATCATTGAGAGCCCGTATAAGGTATTATGATGTTACACCATTAACTTAATTCTCTCTAGGATCCTTGGTGTGTTTCCAGTCACAAACCATAGGCATTAGGCTTCTTTTCCTCATTCCATTACGAAAGAGGAATATAGGAGCAGTCAATATATGTATCTGAAATATCTGTTAAATAATATTTTATTATTTATTATTTAAAAATTTGAATAAAAATTATTTTCCTATGTTGTATAATAATTATTCATGTTCTCTTTGTCACATATATTCTATTAATAGTTATTCATGAGAATATTATGTTAGATGAATATTTAATAAGTCATTATTACAAATCTAGTTAATATAATATTTATTTGTTTATTGGGGGATAATGTTTGGATATTTATTTATTAAACAAATAGTCATTATTCAAGAGACAATAAATATATTTGAGGCTTGTAGTAATGAGTTTATTCATCATGTGAGAAATAACCTATTGTAAATATTATTTAATAAAATAATATTTAATTTGTATTTTCAGGTTTATCAAGTAAAAATTAATTTTAATAAAAATCTTATTATTGACATTTGGTTCAAGAAATGATAACATAAATTATTATTTGAACTTGTGAAAATAATTATTTCTAAAAATATTTGTATATAAAATAAATTATTTTATTTCTCATGACAATTATTTTTTGTTTGTGTAGTGCATAATTACATCCAAATAGAATCATCTTAGGGCCTAGTGTGAACCCTCCCCAAGAACCTTATGATAAATAGAGAGTGTTCTTCTTCCATAATCTACACTCAAATTAAGAGAGACCAAGATAAATTATATGGAAGTGAATCTTTATCTTTTCAAAAGTGAACAATCAAATCATTAGGATCCTCCATGATAGTAGCCTATGATTCCTATGATTGATTTTATTGATTTTTGGAAAACATTTGGATTTCCACTTGTAAAATATCTTACTCAAAATACATTAAACAAGTTCTTTGAGCCTAGTCGCAACATGATCTCAATCATGCATCCCCATTCTCTAGATGATTCTGTCTAGTGGAAATGATCTTATAGGTCATGTGGGACACTATATTATATTTTCCAATGTTTCCAAGAACATATAAGATTATTAACAAGGAATAATATAGAAAAAATATCTAGATCAATAATTTTTAACCATTTCAACTAACATTATAAAACATCAAACAAAACATTCATATTCTATGTCTTCCAAACATTACAAAAACTGATGAATACTAAAAATAAATACTGATGAAAACATCATCAAAATGTGATGTGGTTCAATGTCTGAATCCTCATCCATCAACACACAAAGCCCAAAATAGCACCCTAGAACCTAGATTTTTCCCTTATCCAACCATATAATAATTAAAATTTCATAGGTACCGAACAACATCATAAATTTGTTGTTTCTACATCCCAATAGGTCATCACCAATAAAGTCTATAAGTTATACTACCATAATAGATATTGCAAGAATGTAATAAATAAATAAAATGTTGAAAAAATACAAATCAGGTTCCATTAGTCAACAATATTCACTTTTGGCTCATTTATTCAATTAGATCACATAAAAAACATAAGTCACATAATCCATGGGTTTTGAATTTACATCATTTTTCCTCCATCTTATGACAAACAATTATGAGACATATGGGAATAAGTCATCAACCATATCTCACATGATATAAACATTTCATAACAAATACATTTCACTCACCTTAGATCCTATGTCCCTGTTGTCTCTTCAAATGCAACTGTTAAGAGATTATAGCTCTATTCTAACTCAATAACCCATGAATACTAGAGGTTGGGTTTAGAGGCACAATCATACCCGGCTGGTTTGGAGTCAGTCTAGTACCCCACATACCAGAAATCCACGTGAATATTTTTGTTCATACAATTTCCAGATGCCCCAAATCATAAACCATGCTTAATCGATACATACAACATTAAAAATTTACATTCCATTTAACACTTAATTCACCTTTATTCCATACCACATTAACATATTTACCACACACCTTACATGGCTCCTTTAACACTGTTCCCATTCAAATCTCAGTCCATTTAGAATATTCCATTATTTCCATACATTAACCAATTTTACATATTTCAACATTTCACATGTATTATCCCATTCAATCATTTCAATTTCAATATCACAAGTCACTGGACACATTCAACTTATTCTGTTTTTCCCAGATTACATTATTCTGGATAAATCCATCTGACATTATCAAAATGTTTACTTGATTATAAATAATATTTTTTCGTAGTCATAAAACATATCAACATGTTAATATTTGGATATAAATAATCAAAATCCATTTCCATAAATATCAATACAATTTTATATGTTCGTTAATATGGATATACCTCATGGGTGGCCCAGAAATGGTCTACTCAACCAAAACCTATCCCATATGGATCATGATGGATTTAATTCATCACTAATCCAACCATTTTACCAAATTCATTATATGGAATTAAATTTACAATATGATGGAACCATTATCGTAACTACTCATGATCAAATCAACTACAAGACTATGGAATATTACTTGTAGAATACCTACTAGGGTGAAATATATTAATGTATGCCTAACCATAGTTTTACATTAGGATTCAAGCACCCTTAAAATCCCCAACCAATGATACATTAGAAAAATACGGTTATATGACATTCAACGAATTTGAATAAAACCATAATCAATAATCCAAAAAAGAGAATCAAGAGGAGCATATGATTTACCCTTGGTTTCTATCCGCAAACAATGACACTACAAACAAACATTACATTATAGAAATTTAAACATGGGAATATTTGGGTGTTTAGGTTCATAACAATAGGAAGAGGAGGAATAATGGATGTGAAACAGGGTGACGAACATAATATCATCTAGGGAAAAATATTAAAATCCAACTTTTAATGGGACCCATGGTTTGGCATTATGGTTTCATAACTATGATACAACTATGCATATGCCTTAATCCTAGAGTGTCTAATTCGCATGATTAATTGAGGATCAACACGAGGTTTGAAAAATCATCCACCAACCAAGTTGAATATAAGACCTTGAGCTTCCATGGTACAATTCCCTATGAATAATTCAAATTCATTCACTGTATTCAACATTGACATTCTAACACACCACGACCAATCAAAATAGCACTTCTGTAGAGTAATAGCCACTTTTTGAAATTTTTTAAATTATATTTTTCCAAATATACTTCATTTTTGAATTAAAATTATCAAATATATCATAGAGTGAATTGTTTGGTACTTTTTGAAAACATTCAATTTTTTATGAATAGTTAAAATAGTAAATGTTAATTAAAAAAATCTTTTTTAATCAATATAATTTATAGAGGTGAATTATAAATTTGAGTGGTTGTATATATCAATGGATTATAAATTTATCTTTTAATTTATTTTAGTTCATTTTATGTAGTCACATGATTAAACTGGAAAAAACAAGTTCCATTAATTTTATAGTTATTATTTCATAAAAACATGCTTTTTGTTTTGACAATGAGAAATAATTTTAAATCATTCTCTGCCACTTTCATGTTTTGAATTTTCAAAAATGGATTCAATATTTGGAATCAAGAAGTCAAAATTGTTTAAATTGGTATCTTTTATTCTTAGGCATTATGAATATTTAGTTTAGAAAATATTATATTTACTATGGTTAAAGGGGTAAATCTCGAAAATAAGGATAAAAAATTAATGTTATATTAATATTAAATAACCTTAACACATGTTCAATGCATATTGGATGATACATTTCCAACCATGGGAATCATTGGGACGATTTTTGGACCCCATTGATCCACATGAGAGTGTTAATGACATTTTAAAAAAAATAATCTAAAGTAATGGAAAAAATAACAAAAGAAAATATCATTAATTAAAAAAAATTATATGATGTTATATAATTTATATATTCGACTATAAATTTTAATTATAAAGATAAAAATATTTCCTATAGCAGGATATATTATTTATAAATTTTAGAAATAAAATAAATATATTTATTTATGATACAATATTGATGTAGTATTTTCCTTATTAATGTAACAATCAAATAAATGATGTTATACATATTAAAATATATATTATTTGAAGTATTTATTCCATACAAGAATGTGATAGGTGAATAAAACATGTTATATTTTACTAAATGAATTTATTTCGTACTAATAATGTTGTTATGACTTTATCAATAACAAAATACAAAATAGTGTCAAAATTTTCATAAATGAGTTCTATAAACAAATATTATATTATTAAATTATATAATATATATATAAATATAAGGATATTCCAAAAGACATATATAGTGTTATTTGTATCATTAATGAACCACTCGGGGTTATCTTGTATGTATATAGTATTCTTATTTACCATATAATATAATAATACAAGGAGAAATGCTAAATGTCAATCAATTTTACTAAAAGTAAAATCTAAATGATAAAGTTAATATGGTTACCTAAACCAATATAAAATATTTTTTTGAGGTTATAGATCCATTCCCACCTTATCCTATAAATAAAACAATTTTGGATACATTAGAAATCGAAAATCAGTTTATTATAAAGTAATATTTCAATCATTTCTTAATGTGACCCAAACCACTCTTATAAAATGGCACTTCCCTTTATCTTAAATTCATAGCCATGATGCCATTTGGATCAACCAAACCTTCCCATATATCGTCCCAAATTTCCTCCCTTCATCCTAGAGGGCTTCCTTTGTTCTGAAAACCTTCTTAAGGAGAACGTTTGATCAAATCATCATGAAGATTTCGATGAAATGCTAAATATTTCATCACATTATTCCAGTTATGTTCATCTTCCACTACCAAATTCATTGTTGTTTCCATACTAAAATAAATTTTCCAGTATCATTTATATACTGTGATGTTATTATAAAAATGGTAAAACCATATTCATTATTCTATCAATCATATAAATTAAAATGACACCATATGGGTGTACGTACAGCTTACCACCTCCACGTCGTGGTGTAGTTTGTTATTCAAAAACATAATGATTTGGATGGTTATAATAATGATGTATAATTGATTAAAATAACAAATATAACATGTTAATTATTCATCATATATGATATACCTTTCAATTATATATTATTTCACCTTCAATTGAATGATATTGTCACTCGTGCGTATGTACAGATTACCGTCTCCACGAACGCGATGAGATTCATTCCTCATCATAATCATTCTTGAATAATTTTCAATTTATGATTAAATATAATTTTTAGAAACACAATATAATTCTGTATATGATTAATATACATCCATCCATAACAAACATGACTTCCATAACAAAACATATAATGGAAAACAAATCAGGTAACACCCGAAATGACGATAAAACGAAAATATTTTTAACAATGTAAAATTTGAAGACCATATATGATATCATATTTACATACATGGTTCTTTTAAAATTTAATAAAAATTATTTAACAATTATACGTGATGATAACAAACCCTTGACCAAGGAAAATTACAATGTAAGCTTTATTTTCACAATGTTTATATTATCTGAGGTTGTGTTTACATATGTATCTACTGGTACATATTTATAATCCACATCTATGTTTCATTAAACTGTATTTCGAAAAAAAATTTATATTTAATAGAAATGGGTTAGATTCATTTTTACCCTTATTTTACATTATATTTTTTAGAGGAATCATTCCGTCATTTTTCAAACAAGGTTCTTTATGACCATTTCGACAAAATTATGGTAAGAATGTTTTTTTAACGTATACGGTGGGTGAATCTATATTCCACCATTATAACATCTTCAAAGCATCCCTTACATGCTTATAAGAATATTTTCAAAATAAATGTTTTCTTTTATAATTATATGACTTGTAAATTATTTCAAAATAAAACCTGATTTTTTTTCTAAAAAATTATTTGATTCAATCTATGTCCACACCCATTGATGTATTTTTAGCTTATTTGAAGATGATTTATTATGATAACAAACATCCATATTTTATTGAAGGTATTGTGATATGTTTTACTATGGGTGTGTCATCTTTACACCATTAATGGTTTACAGATAATTTATTGACATTTTGTATTCCATTTTTAATAATAATGTTTACATTATGTTTAAACCTTTTCATATGAGGAATGCATTGGACGATGTAAGTGATGGGTATAGACCTCTATAGCGCCATAATGCATCAGTTTCTCTCAAGAGAAAAACTATTGTATTGGAATAATGCCTTGAAAAATCATATTTGTAGTCTTGGCACAAGGTCTTGACTATGTGGTTATGAAGTCAAGCAGTATGCATTCCATCATTATAAAAGAGGATATTGACTTAAAATGTTATTATTTGACTAGTATAATGTCAATGTGAATAAGTAAATGGAATTATTTGATTATAAATTTTCAATATTATGTTGATGTATATGTTTTAAATAACTTTGTTTTAGTCTTATTCATTCATTAAATGTTTATTCATGTATATGAATGTCTTTGCTATATTGTTATCCTTACTGAGTATCTGAGCTCATCCCTTTTTATGTATTATTTTTCCTAGGATGTCAAGATGTATTTAATGGTTGACCTGTAGGGATTAGGATAAGGATATAAGTGTAAAAAAATTGTACCAAATGTTGTAGATATTTTTATTTCATAATGTAATGTAAATCTTATGAATGTAGCTAGTACATCCAGGGATACTAAACTGATAAGTCTTTTAGGATATGATCCCATGCTTTCATGAAAATGTTATATAATAATGCACCAAATCTGGGTATCAATGGTTGGGGAATCACATGGAATGCCTCTTCCTAGGCCCACATTGGTTGGCCTTCACTATATTAATGTTTACTAAACGTTTAACACCTTCTTCTTGGCTAGATTTGTCTGGTTGAAAAGTTACTACTAACAACGTGCCAACTATGAAACATTAATTAGAGGGCTAAAATCTCCCATAATTCCTGACTTGAACCCCTAAAACTCCCAAGAGCATCCACATTAATCCATCAAACAATCCATTAAACACAAAAAAGTGAATAAAACCAAAACTTATAGGAAAATGTACCTCTTGAAAAATCAGTAGCATTTAACCTACCAATCTAATAATGGATTTTCCTCATTTCTCATTCATTTTCATCAATGGACATATAATTGAATTAGATTAGGCCACTGGTCTCAAATATCTATCATAGTCTCCCAGGTTCTATCTTGAACATTATCATGAATCCAAGGAACTGAAAACAATGTTACATAAATGCATCACATGTATTTGTCACTGTGATCTATTATACGAATTAAATGCACCGAAAATGATGCATTATCGTCAATATTAGCATCATTGACATCGAACACAAGAGATTCATCATGGTGATATTGTCAAAGTTATGAAACATGAGAAACATCATCCATTACACTTTTCTATTATTGTAGTGTTGATCAGGATTCCATTGGCCAAATCCTAAATGCAATCTCAGAAGGACCAATGTACCTGGTGTAGACAATACAATTTTATGTATGCGATTGTGACACAATCATGATGACTCCCAAAGAAACAAATGATCTCCCACAATAGTCACAAAAGGTCTACACTTATGATCCACATACTACATCTTCATACTCTGACCCATTTACATATGATTTCAAATAAGATGAACCTATTATGATGTCTCGGTTAGGACACACATCCCTATAAATTCGTATTATCTTACCTCGATCCCACGAAATTAGGATCTACATGGTATACCCTGTAGTTCCTCATATAGTTCCATTTAAAGTTTCACCTGGTAACTATTTTAGTAGGTGAATTTAATAATATCAATGTTCTTCACTCATGATTCTCCAAAATCCATGACATGTGTCATCAACATATCCTCTACTAATTAAATATTATACATTGTTTTCACATTTGTCGGTATGTGGACATTTTTACTAAATAATAACTTGGTACCAAACACTAATTGTAATCCCTCCTAGAAATAAAATGTAAAACATGGAACACGATATGAAACTATAGTCTGTGGTACTCTATGAAACTATAATATTTCTCAATCATACAATTCACTCACTAATCAAAGCTGAAATTCACTCAAATTGGAATAATATGTGCCTCTAGGGCCTACTGATACACAAAAAAACAAAATATCATTAATCATATAATGAATCTTTGAAATACTTACCATAAAATCAATCATTATGTCATACCATTTATATTCTATAATGGTAAATTATTCTAAATCACAATATATTCATTGATCCTCGTCTATCACATAATGATAGGTAAGGTATCACGCCACAAAGCCTACAAAATCATTCATCATTCCTGGCCACCAATATTGTCTATGATGATCATGTTACATTTTGGTTAGACTATGATTCACCACCAACTATGATGCAAAAAACTAATTCATCAACTCATTCCATAAACATGTTGTACAACAACACAAAAATGAAAATAAACGAACATTTCATCACTAGTTGTCCCACCAGAAGGTGACATCCAATCATTATGACTCTCCATTGAAGCCAAACATTTGGAATCTGCATGTTTCCATTGGATGATCCTGATCATTAGAAGAATCTAAAAATGCAAGGATGCAAGGGTCATATTCCCATTTTATTTTTCACCTCGATATGTATTTTACCAAACAACACCATCATCAACTGTTCATAAAAATATTCCTTAATTACCAGACCATGACTTATCCTACTCAAATCATATGCAACAATATTCTCTTTTCTCTATTATTAGACAAACTCAATGTCAAAAAAGAACATGTACACAACCCATCATTGATTACTATCATTCATATCACTGTAGGAGGATATGTAATTTAGTATTTAATTATAATTATACACTATAAAATTTTATCCATACAAGTATTGTAAACATCAGTTAAAATAACAATCCACTACAGCCAACTCAAGATCATATGTGGGGTAATTTATTTTATAGGGCCTCAATTTTCTTGACCCATTGAACACAATCCCATCATTATGCATCAACACACCCCCATTTACAACTACGTAAATTGCACAAACAACAATATATCCCTTACCGTGGTCGAGTAAGGTCACAATTGATGTGGATTCTAACTAAATCATTTACTTTTGTAAAAATTCCTCACATTCACCAATCCATTCAATATTGAGGACCTTATTAGTCCAACCTAAAATTATTGTTTCCCAATGCAGGAAGTCCTTAATGAAGCATTAGTAATAGCCATAAAAACCTGGAAAAAATCAATAATCAGAAACATTTTTTGGATGTTTCCAATATAAAAGGTCTTACAAATTATCTTGGTCTACTAACAAGACTTCATCTTAGATTATGTGACCTAATAAAAGTACCCTTTTAATTCAAAAATGATATTTATAATGCATGGGATATATCATATGCTCATGTAGATTACTAAAGATGATTTGAAGGTGTTTTTAATGATCATAAATGGTTTTATAGTACACAATGATTTCATAAAAAAACAATCTAATCTAGGTACAAGTGAATGATTTGGTTCATTTGGTCCATAGACACTACTAGTGAATTAATATATCCAAATAGCATTACAAAAAAATCATATATACAATATCAACTATTTAAGGTAGTCTATGGTATTTGAAATGGGCTCAACCTTATCTGAGGAAATCCCAACCAGAAATAAAACATACAGAACAATGATGCAACCCATAGTAATAACAAATTGGCAATTTGAGGATGATGGTATCATTCGTTAATGATCATCATATTCAACATCGAATAATTGAACACAACAGTAATGATCTGGCATCGGTGTTATGAATTAAATTCGTAGATCCCCAAGTTGGCACAATATAGTGAACAAACATCTTGTTTTCAAATTACATTAGGTATGTCTTAAGAACCTAGATATCTGAGAGTTCAATTGTATATTACAGAATAGAAACTGTATCTACTCTAGGTGGAAAAACTATTGTTAACACGACATATATTTATGGTAACAAAAATTTTATATACATTGGAAACACATCCACACACTAATACACCATGGAATGATACATAAGATTATATACTACCTCATCATCAAGAATAATACAATCCCCATGATTTGAGGTCTCACCCAAATGCTGAAAAACTAGACCTCCATTGCTTGACCGAATGTCAAACTCACCATGATGGACATAAGTGTCTCCTCTAATATTCGTAAATAATAACATATAGAAAAAAATAGTCAAGATGTGACTGGTAAAATACTATAAAATCATTTCCTTAAATCTGATAAATAAATGACATATCAATGGGACACAAATCACATTTGAAAGAGTATCCAAAAACTTCTAGATAACACCCCTTAAAATACCTAATATTATTAACTTACATTCCAAAATAGTGCATTAATCCAGATGAACCCAAAAACAATGGTCCACCTCAAGATCAACAATAACCAAAAGTGGAGATTTAATAAATGAATTTGAGTCCCCTTTTTGGGTTAATGTACTAACATTTATAGAAGAAACAAGGAACATACCTCAAACATTCGATGATCCATCCTAACAAAATCCTTTTGTAGACTGAACTATAACAAATTTTCTTTCCCTCTAACATATGATCTTGTCTATATTTCTAGAACTACATTACCTTGTTGTTATGGATTCTCTCACCTCGTAGTAAAACATCCTCCACCTAAGCTGGTACATCCTCTATAGCTCTAACATCATTCCTAATATGGTGTATACAACCCCCTTCCTCCAATCGACATCTACATCAACCCTTCTTCCATTCCCTTAAGTCGAGGGTTCCTATCGAACCATTACATATTTCCCATTCTTTCGCATACTCAGCTATCAAACGGTGGTTTGGGACACTAACCTGAATTTCCTATATCAAACCAAACAGATTGAAGAAAACAAGATTACTTCCCTAAAGGGATGATTTTGTCTTATGGATACACAATCCACCAACACCATGTTGTATGTTTTCCAAATGTAACTTCCTAGAATTGGAAATTACCCCATTGTATTGACCAACTTAAATTGCATTCTCTCCATTGTGGGCCTCATTGAGGATTCCATCCAAAATATGTTCTTAATCCACAAACTCAGAAAACAATTTTAATCATAACATATTCACCTATGATGTAATCTCTCTATTTTAGTCCTTCATATAAAGGTTTCTCTCTTGATTCCTCATCCGCTACTAATAATTGGAAAATAAATTGTTGTCGGTGAGACAACTAGCATATTCTATCAATATCCTCAACCGCTAGGAAGAAGTCATAAACTATGAAGCCTTTTCATTCCTCAATGAATCAAATTATAAATATTCATGAAACATTTCATTGATATATTTCTTTGAAATACCATCGGCTAACATGGTCTAGTACACAATGTACCACTATTGGATTCTATTCCCTCACAACATTTAAGACACCAACATAACTATCATCTCAAGATAAGTCTCTATGTGACCATGAATATGTATTTGGACTCTCTCAATAATTCTGCTACAGCAAGTCCACCATGCCTAGAAAATTTCCAAGCGTCTTGCAGATGGATCTCCCACGGCTGCTCAGACATACATGGAACAATGCTCCCCGGATCTTATTCAATCATCAGTATAAAGTGAGTGACGTTCTAACGAAATGGATTCTTTCCTAGGTAAATCATAACCAACATGATTTTTTTCCCCTTCTGGAAGAGAATTATCGATGATGTCCTCTTATTTCCAACCTAGTAAATTATTATTTCATGGTATATTCTTACAATTCTATAGAACATCTAAGAACCCATAACATAAAACAACCAATGTTTTCATAAAATCTATCTCTAAACTAATCATATGAATCTAATTTTTTTTATAATATTCCAATCACATATTGTCTCACGTCAAACACTACAGTCAACCATCCCTACCTCAGGTCAGATTCATCATGGTCTAATACAACTTACATAGAAACATGTATTTCTTTAGACATCCTTTTTAAACTATTTCTACATTTACAATGAAAATATTTCCATTTGATGTAACCTTCTAATCACACAAATTATTATAACAAAATTTTTTCCTCATTTACATCCAACCATAAAGCAAAATTCGTTTAACATTAATTATTAATCATTCCATATACCTAATACATTACAACCAAAAATATAAGATCAATATTCTATTTCATGATAATACTTCCAAAATTGTAGTAAACCCAAAATAAAGACAACTGATGTATCCCCCCAAACATGTTCTGATTCCAGGTCCGGAACATTATCCTTGTACATCCCAATCCAAACTAAACTAACTAGTCTGTGGATTTTTCCCATGTACAATCCTCCAATAACAAAGTCACTTAGGGTACCCAAATTTGGACCAATAAGGGTGTCAGTATAAATAAATAGTCCACAGCAAATGGTTTCAACAAAATATCCAACAAAAAATGATAGTAGATGCATGAACTAATATAATGGATTGATAAACAATAGAAACCACATGTTCCATTAGTTATACATATTAACTATAGTAACATTATACATTTATTCCATTCAAAAGCATAAACCATTTCAATCACATAGTCCAGTGTTTAGTCATTTACGTCATTAACACTTCGAAATAAGCTGTTCAATTATATGAATTAAGGTAATAATTCAATTTCATAATTCTCACTATGGATAAATAATTCATAACATATACATTACATAGACATTGGTGTCTTAGTCTAGGAAGTCTCATCAAAAGAAACTATTTTGGGATTAGAGACAAACCATGACTCCCAAGCATATGAATTTTTGAGGTGGGTCATAGAGCCTCAGTCATACCTAACATGTGGGAGGAGCCTTAGTCAGATATCCTACAAACCACCAAGCCATGTAGACATACATATTAGTACAATTACGACATACATCAAATCACAGACCATGAATTTTCAATACCCATAATATTATCAATTTATTTTCTATTTAACACGTAAATCATTTTTTTAATGAACCCATTATCACATTTACCACACACCTTACACATCGTTTTTAATAGTATTACATTTCATATCTCAACCCAGTTAACATAGTCATGTTTTATAGATATCAAAAAAATTTATATTATTCATTAGTCCACATGTGTTATCCAATTATGCCATTTCATTTTCAATCTCAGTTGTCATTAAGAACATTCATCTTATTCCATTTAACCCTTTTTAAAATGTTCCCAACATAGACTTTTATCATTATCATTGTTTATGAACAACTATAAATAAACCCTTTTCTTACTCATCTAAAAAATCGACATGTTACTCTTGGGAAATACTTTCTCACAAGTAAAATACATAGATAACATTACAATTTTTCATGATTGGGAATATATGAATACACCATGGATGTCCCAAAATAAGTCTAGTAAATCATTATAATGACTGAAACATTGTATATATTGTTATTACTTCATAATTGAAGCATAATTAGTACAACATATAACAAAACCACAATAGGACTGTATATGTATAGTGTCTTTAGAAACATGGCAACATAAAAAACTGGCTCATAAAGCATCTACATTTTCTTCCATTTAATTTATCATATATAGAATCTCTTTTTGACATATAATACTTAATACCTTTCGTACTGACCTGGGGAAAAGAAAACATAAAATGGGTGAGCTCAAATGCTCAGTTAGGCTAAAAAAACAAATAACAATCACATCATATTCATAAGAACATAACATTTTGGAAATCATAACTTGCAAAAAAGTTCATAATTTCATAAAATGGTATAAATCATTGCAGTGAAATGAAATCCCAATAATAATGACTTGAAACATTTTGGCATACACACAAAATCATATAGAATCATTTCTTAGTAGTCAAGTCTCATTGCCAAGACTATCTTAGAAGACAAAGTCCATTTCTGAACCGAGTTCACTCCTCGTTTCAATCCTATATCACCGAACCGGATTAACCTGCTATTCCAGCCATGTCTATCTCATGAGATATAAATATTTACCCAATGCATTGGAGGGAGATATATATCCCATCCAACTCATAATGAATCCATTCTTTGGTGTTCCACAAAAACAGAAATATTACATCATAACATGACCCATGTAATAAAAGTTGGATTCTTAAACATCATGACATCATAATAAGATACATATAATATAAAGGACTTTATAAAAACAATTCTCTCATAACATATTTAAATCAATGTAATAATAGGTATATAAATAGGATCCTATATTATCATATATGGAAAATATTTTTGATAAAATACCTGAACTATTTTCATGAGGAAAATATCCTTTATACGTTAAATTTTTTTTTCATTTCTTAACATGTCATACAATTTTAAACTAAATGAAGTTAATTAAAAATAATCATTAAAAAATGTAATGGAATATTCAATGAAATAATGTTCTATGAATCCATTCATGTCATATATGTAAAAAATCATTCTGCTCTGACTTTTGCAGAAAAAGTCAAAAAGTATCTTCTATTGAAAACGACAAAAGATTCCTTCCGTATCTTATACTAAAATTCAATAATAGGAAAAAAAAATTTAAACAATTGTAGGAGGATATGAATAATATTACATATTGATGAAACATGTATGTGGATGATAAATACACCCCAGTAAATACCAAAGTATAAACAGTCTCAGATAAATTGAGATTGTAGGATTTTCCATTACCATAGGTCCGATTTGCTTCGTACCTGTCCGAATCTCTTGTATAATGATCTAAATAATGTTATTGACTTATTCCAGAATCTTACTCACCGATAAGATATCATATATGTTCATATTCGTAGCTTCTTCTTAGTAATATTTCATTGTTACTTGTTATTTGGGTGTTTATTGCTTTTTGTTCTTATGCGTGTTTGCCAAATAAATTCATATTCATCTTTTTAGGTTATAGATACCTAATATCCATAATGGTATGAGTGTATTAAATATCATTATTATTCATTCAATTCATTTATATAATCATTATGCAATGATGATCATGTAGAACGAGTCGCATCACATCATGGAAACGGTAGGCCGTACATACGCACGAGTGATGATATCATTCCCATTATCGTGGAATTGTATTGAAGTGTATGTATAATATTTGAGAATAATTATAACATTTCAATATTCATATATAGTTATTCATTACACAATTATAACCATCCAAGTAAAGTGGTGGTGGAAAACAGATTATCCCACGGCGTGGAGACGGTATTCCGTACGCACGCACGCGCGGTGATTTCATTTGTTGTAGGTTGTATAAAAGGTCAAATAGTGTTGTTTCATATTTATAATAACATATCATTATATGAGTGATACTTGTGTTATTACTTGATAATGAAATATTTAATGAAGAAGAAGTAGAATAATAAATAAAGTTGAATGAATCGGTAACAAACATTACCTATTCTTTGAAGCGCCTCTTCCTAACCTCTTCTTAGGGAAATAAAGATGGTCATTGAAGAAGAAAAATACCTCTAGGATGTTTATAGGGAATTAGATAAGAGATTTTTTCAGGGGGTGTCTTAGCATGAATGCTCAATGTGTTGTGAGGAGGAGAGGGAGGAGGTGCCCTTTTATAAGGGAGGAAAGGGGCACCTTAGGAAAAATTCAAATATTATTTTATAATAAAGTCCTAATCGGTTATTAATAGCTCAAAAATGATTTATTTCGGAGCTAAGGTGGGTATGGGAAGAAATAATCTCAACAAATAGGTTTTAGTCATGTTCAGATTACTAATTTACCATTATCATTTAGATTTAACTCTGTGTTAAATAATTTATCTTTTACCGTGTCTTTTTGTTTTCTTACATTATATGGTTAATAAAACTACTATAACAAGCCAAATGAACACCAAGAGGTTGAATATTAATATATATATATCTTATCTATGTCATTTGGCAAAACCTTATATTTTTAGGAATAAAATAACAATTAATAATATAATTTTAGTTTTAAAAACTATTTTATGTCAATTTTGATACTATTTGGTACATGATTTTTGTGAAAATCATAACAGCATGATTAGTTCGAAGAAATTTATTTAAATCAAAACTAACATGTAATACTAACCTTTAAAATTAATAAAATTCATAAAAAGTATAAAATTAAATTTATTTGTGAATTAATATCATCAATTATGTTAATATATTTTTCATAAGGTAATTATTGTATCATCGTTGTATCATAATTAAATTAAATTATTTAAAGTCTAAAAATTATAAATAAAATACCATTATTTAGGAAATATTTTTATCTCTCTAATTAATATTTATAGTGGAATTTATCTTATTTATAACCCTGTATTAAATATGTTTTAGTTTTTAAACATTGATTTTAACTATTTTAACTCATCTTTAAATAAAAAAAAATATTAAATGTCCTAATCTAATCCAAGAGGACCTAAATTGACATATGTTATTCCTATGGTTTTTATGCTTAGTTACTCTTATCTAGTAGAATTCAGACATGTGTTAGGGTAATAGTAATATCATTTTAACCCTTAATTACACTATTTAATTTTAACCATGGTAAATAAAAGTAAAAAAGATATTATTCACCAAAAACTATTCTCATCTCATTGAACAACATTTTACATAATGATATCAACCATGTCTCTCGTAAATTTGAAATTCCACTCACAGAAGTGGTAAAATTATGTTTTATGTAATTTTGCATCTTATCCTAGGAAGTTGGCAATAGACGGTGAAATGATCAATAAAATTTTTATATTTCTAAAATTATTATAAATTGACTCCATTGAATTAAATTGAAATTATATAGGTATTATGTATCTATTTTTACCTAAAATAAATTTAAATAAATAAAATAATTATTTAAATAACAAGTCAGTTTTTATATAGAAACCTAGTTTTTTCACTATTCATCAAAAATTGAATGTTATCAAAAAAATACCCCAATTTCACCATTGGATAATTTCGATATTCTGATTCCAAAATGAAGTCTATTTTAAAATATAAAATTTATAAAATTTCAAAAAGTGGGTATTACTATTCATAACGGCTTGTTTTAATAATATTTTAATAGCATATCATCTTTTAGTGAAACTCGGTATTGCGTACATTGCAAGCGGTCGAGGGAGGCTGTGATTGCGTGTAAAGAATGCCAAGCTAGTGTTATGTGTAGTGAAAGGTTCCGTTGATGATGTATATAACAAAAAAACAACAAAATTCTCATAATAATCGCGTGTGTTACATTCTACCCCCCTTAAAATAAATTCCACCCTTGAAATTTGTCACTTTGTAACAAACAGATGAGGATACCTCTCCATCATCACATCATCAAGCTCCCTTTTAGATTCTTCTAATTGGTGGTTCCTCCATTAAACTTTAACCAAGTAAGTAGACTTTTTTTCATATGACTTTTTCGTTATGATCCATAATTTTTATCGGTCGTTCTTTATAAGAATGATCTTACTCTAGCGGTACAACTTCTGAGCTAAGTACATGTGAAGGATTAGGAAAGTATTTTCTCATAAGTGATATATGGAACAAATCATGAACATGAGAGAGATTCGCTGGAAGCTCCCATCGGTAAGCCTCCTTCCCAAGACTATACAGTATTTCGAAAGAACCGATATACCTAGGGCACTACTTTCCCTTCCTTCGAAATCTCATTACTCTCTTCTAATAAGATATTCGTAAGAACACTTGATCACCCACTTCAAACTCTAGATATTTTCTTCGGTTATCGGCATAACATTTTTGTCAGCTCAAAGATACTCTTATGTGTTGTTGAATTGATCAGATCTTTTTTGTCGTTTCATCAAAAGATCAGGTCCTAATATCTTTCTTTCCCCAACTACATCCTAGAAAGTTGGAGTTCTACATTTCTTTCCATAGAGAGCATCATAAGAAGCATTCTAAATACTGGAGTTAATGATATTATTATACGAAAAATCCACCAAAGGCCGGTGTTCATCCCAAACACCTAAAATCGATAGAGAATGCTCTTAAAATATCTTCAAGAGTTTGAATTGTTATCTCATAGTGACCATCTGTCTGATGAGGATTAGCATTGATAAAACTCAACTATGTATCCATTTTATGCTGAAGACATCACAAAAACATTGATGTAAACCTCGGATCCTAATCAGATATAATTGAAAGTTGTACTCCATGAAATCTTACCAATTCCTTTACAAATATCCTGGGAACCTGATCAATAGAGAAATATTCTCAAATTGCAATGAAGTGTGCCGACTTCGTATGATGAGAAAATATGACGTAGATAGCATTATTTTCTTTGGATTTTTTAGGATGTCTGATGAGAAAGACCATAGTGATGTTTTCCCATTTCCATTTGGGGATAAATAATGGTTGTAACTTCCCCATTGACTTATATCTATCAGCATTAACATGCAGAGAAACCATGCAATGAGATATATATTCACCAACATCTCTTTTCATGCCATCCCACAGGATGTACTCATTCAGGTCGCTATACATCTTCGTGATTCCAAGATGAATAGAGAATGAAGAACTATGAGCCTCATCTAGGAGCCCCTTATTTAATTCTAGGTTTGGAGGAACACAAACCCGATTCCAGAACCTTAATATCCCACCACAATCAAGGTTGAATTCAACAACACTTCACACCTTATTTTGCAACTCTACATCTTCTTTAGGTGCCTCTTTAATCATCACATGCATAGTTGGATGAACATTTATTTGATAAAGATCATATTTTTCCCTTTCCATTATAATTCAATGATCCATCCTTTGTAAATCCATAAATATTTGATATTTTGTGATCCTCATCATGGATAATCTATCATGGTCATGTCTAATTAATGAATCGGCCACCATGTTTTCTTTCCCAGGGTGATAATCAATTGAGTAGTCGTAATCCATAATCAGCTCCAACCATCTTCTTTGGAACTTATTCAAATCCTTTTTTGTGAAAATATAAATTAAAATTTTATGATCAGTATACATAATACCCCTTTCACCATAAAGATATTGAATCCATATTTTTAATGCATTGATTACTACAGCTATCTCAAAATCATGTATTGGGTAATTTTGCTCGTGAGTTTTCATCTGTCGTGACGCATAAGCTATCACCATATCGTTTTTCAAGAGAACACACCCAAATCCTTTCTTTTATGCATCACTATAGATCACAAACCATTCTTCACTACAAGGTAGTGTGAGCAGAGGTGCATTGGATAACATTCTTTTTACCTCCTTGATATTCCCTTCAAACTCCACTATCCAAGAGAACATAACTACTTTTCGAGTCCACCTAGTGAGTGGATTAGATAATCAAGAAGAATCTTTCACAAATCATCGATAATATCCAGAAAAACCAAGAAAATATCGGATCCTAGTTACTGTTGTTGGTCTCCATCATCTTTTGATAAACTCTTTTTTTGCTGGATCCACAGATATCCTCTCTTTTGAGATTATGTGACCCATAAATGAAACATTTTGAAGCCAAAATTCACACTTGGAAAATTTGGAATAAAGATTCTCCTTTCTCAGGTTCTTCAATACAATTATCAAGTGATCTTAATGATCTTCCATACTCTTTGAATATAAAAGAATATCGTCTATAAAGAATACCACAAACTGATCATGATAGTCTCTAAAGACTCTATTCATAAGATCGATGGAGATATCATGGGCATTATTAAAACCAAATCGCATAACTATAAATTCATATTGTCCACACCTTGTACAAAAAGCCATTTTTGGTATATCCTCTCTTTTGACCAATAATTGATGATACCCTGAACGAAGATCAATTTTGGAAAAGTATTGAGCTCCGTGTAGTTGGTCAAATAATCATCAATGCATGGGAGAGCATATTTGTTCTTTATAGTGATATTGTTATGTTATCGATAATCATTGCAGAGTCTCGTGGATCCATATTTGTTCTTAACAAAATAGAACATGTTCTCCCCAAGGTGATTCACTAACATGTATGAATCCCTTATCAAGATTCTCTTGGAGTTTCTTCTTCAATTCCTGCAACAAAATTGGGGCTATTCTATAAGGTGTCTTTGAAATAGGTAAATCACATGGTAGGAGTTCTATTGAAAACTCAACTTTGCGATTTGGTGGAAGACCCAGCAATTCCTCCAGAAAGTCATCATCAAACTCTCATACAATGGGTATATTCTTAATCATGAGTTTCTCACCAACAATTTGAGATAAATAACCTTCATTAAGTGGAATCAAGACCCATATGATGGTTGAAATATCTACTGGAATGTTATATTTATCCTTGCATCGATAGACAATCAAAGATTGATCTAGAATATGAAATTTCAGTTCCCTAATTTGGAAATTGATATGATATCCATATAGAGAAAGCCAATCCATGCCAAAAATCACATCAAATTCCACTATAGGAAGGATCACATGATTTGTAGGAAGCACATTCCAACTAACTTTAATCAGAGAAGATTAATAAACATTTTATGCGACTATTGTGCCATTTGGTGTTGTCACATCTAACTCAAAGTCTAATTGATGAGGTAATATGGAGATACCCTTAGTAAATTATTCAAAAATAAAATTGTGGGTGGATCCAGAATCAAATAAAACATTTTCTAATTTAGATTGTATGGTGAGTGTACTTTCCACCAAATCGTTATCGTACTCCACATCCCTGATGGAAATTGCATGTGGCTTTCCTTTGCCTTTAGCCTTAATAGTTTGTTGATGTCGATCATCATCAAAAACCCTTTTATTAGGTCTTTGATTACCATAATATGACATTTCCTTGCAATTGTAACACTAAAGTCTAGGAGGTGCACTCTGTGTAGCTGTTTCTTTGTTCACATCACTAGACATCTTCTTCCCATCATTGCAGCATTTAAATGCCCGATGACCTTCGTTTCCATATTTGAATCATTTAATAATCCCTTTAAGCCAATTCCCTCCATGTTTCTTTCCACACATTGAGCATAAGGGAAAACTCATCTTCTTTTATGTGTGCTCTTTAGATTTTCCTTTGAATTCCATTTTCCTCTTCTTATCAAACGCATATGACTGATTGGTTACTCCAATATAAATCTAAACCTTGAGATTACATCAAACATTTTCCTTATAGCTATTGAAGTCCCTTATGGCTAACACCCTTCGAAGACATTGTTTTAAACAACTAAAGAATCGATCGATCTTATCTCAGGTTGGATAATAATCCCAGAAGCATACCTTGTATGTATTGTAAAATTTGCTTCGTAGGTACCAACAGATTCATCATCATTTTGCTTCAGTTATAGATACACCTACTCCATCATTGTTCAAAGAATATGAGGGATGTACTTATTGAAAAATATTTTCTTGAATTCGTCCCATTCCATGGACACAGTTTCATCTATTGGCATCGTATTATTGACAAGATTCCACTATTGATTAGCTTCACCTTCCAAACAATATATCTCTAAGATGACATTGTCATGTTTAGAACATTGAAGAACTAAAAATATCCTTTTAGTGGTACTGATCATTTGTTCAGCAACTAGTGGATCAGTAGACCTGCTGAATGAGGGTGGACGATGCCTCATGAAGGATTCAACAGAATATTGATCCTTAATTTACATGTTTGGATGTCATGCATGATTCATAGATTTAGAATGTTGTGTGAGCTTGGCTACAAGATTTTTCATTCCATCTCCCATAACATTTGGTTTCTCACGGGGACAATCATTTCATTTCCCATAGCATTCTACATTTAAACGGTTCCTTCGGGTTCCAGCCATTGACTAAAACCAATAATAATAGTGTGAGCAACACTAATTATAAGAGGAAAAACTCATAATCAAGAATAAAATTTCACACATAAGGTCTTATCATTATTTTTTCAGGGCCATTTCTAAAATATTAAGATTGTTCTATTCTAGTTATATCTTTACAGTTCTTACTAAGGCTTTCACATCGTAGTTTCCAAAGGTTGAATATACCATTCCTCTAATACCAACTATAATGACCCAAAAATTACTTACATATATATTACTTCATAATTGAACCAAAAATAGTACAATATATAACAAAACCACAATAGGACCATATAGGTATAGTGTCTCTAGAAACTGGGAATCATAATCTACTAGTTCATAAAGCATCTACATTATATCCCATTAATTTCATCATATCTAGGATCTATTTTTGGAATATCCTATGTAATACCCTTCTTTTTGACCTGGGGAAAAGATAAAAAACAAAAGGGTGAGCTTAAATGCTCAGTAAGGGTAAAAAAGAAATATCAATCATATCATATTCATAAGAACATAAAATTTTGGAAATCTTAACCTACGAAAGAGATCATAATTTAATAAAATGGGATAAATCATATTATGAAATTTAATCCCAATAATCATGATTTGAAAATTTGTGTCATACACACCTAATCACAGAAAATCATTTCTTAGTAGTCAAGACTCATTGCCAAGACTATCTTAGAGGACAAAGTCCATTTATTAACTGAGTTCACTCATTGTTTCAGTCCTATATAACTGAACTGGATTAACCTGTCATTCCAGCCATGTCTATCTCATGAGATATAAATAATTACTCAAATTTTTGGAGGAAGATATAGGTCCCACCCATCTCATAATGAAACCATTGTAATGAGTGCCACAAAAATATAAATCATACATCATAACATAACCCATATAATAAAAATGGTATTCTTAATCATCATCACATCATTAAAAGATTCATATAAGAAAAAGGAGTTCATAAAAATAATTCCATAATAACATAATCAAATCAATGTAATAATATGTATAGAAAAATAACCATATATTATCTTAGAAGGAAAACAATTTTGAAAAAACACTTAAACTCCATTCTTGAGGAAAATATCCTTTCTACTTCAAAAACATTTTTCCTTTCTTAACATGTCTTACTATTTTATACTAAATGAAGTTAATTAAAAATAAACATGAAAACATGTAAAGTAAGATTCATTGAAATAATGTTCTATCAATCCATTCATGTTTTATTATTTAAAAAATCATTCTCCTCGTAGTTTTGCTAGAAAAGTCAAAAAGTATCTTGTACTGAAAACAACAAAAGATTACTTTCATATATTTTACTAAAATTAACCAATAGGTAAAATTGTTATTAAATTTTATTTGGAGGATAGGAATAAAATTACATTTTTTAGAAACATGGATGTGGATGATAATTAAACCCCACTAAATACCAAAGTATAAACAATCTCCGATAAAAATGAGATTGTGAGATTTTCCATTACCTTAGGTCTGATTTGAATCGTACGTGTCCAAAACTTTTTATAATGATTTAAAAAATGTTATTGAATTATTCCGGAATCTTACACATTTATATGATATCATATATGTTCAAAAATCATAGCTTCTTATTAGTAATATTTCATTGTTACTTGTTATTCGGGTGTTTATTGCTTTTTGTTCTTATGCTTGTTTGCCGAATGAATTATTATTCTTATTTTTAGGATATTGATACATCATTTCCAGAATGGTATTATTCTAATATATATCATATTTTTTCATTCAATTCATTTATATAATCATTATTCAAGGATGATCATGTTGAATGAGTCACATCATATCGTGGAGACGGTAGGCCGTACGTACTCACGAGCGATGATATCGTTCCCATGATCGTGGAATTGTATTGAAGTGTATGTATAATATTTCAGAATCAATATAACATTAAAATAATCATATATAGTTATTCTTTATGCAATTATAACCATCTAAATAAGGTGGTGGTGGAAAACCGAATACCCCATGGCGTGGGGACGGTATTCCCTACGTACGCACGCGCTGTGATTTTATTTTCCGTAGGATGGATAGATGGTGAAATAGGGTTGTTTCATATTTATAATAACATATCCTTATATGAGTGATACTTTTGTTATTACTTCATAATGAAAAAACTAATAAAGAATAAGTAGAAGAAAAAATAATGTTGAAAGAATGAGTAACATACATTTCCTCTTCTTTGAAGCACCTCTTCTTATCCTCCTCATATGGAACTAAAGATGGTCATTATAGAAGACCAGGACCTCTAGTATTTATCTAGGGGAGTAGAAAAGAGATTTTTTCAAGGTTTGGCAGAGCATGAAGGCTCAAGGTGGTGTGAGGAGGAGAGGGAAGAGGTGCCATTTTATATGGGGGGTGAGGGGAACCTTAGGAAAACTTAAAATATTATTTTACAATAAAGTCATATTCGGTTTTTAATAGCTCCAAATAGATTTATTTCGAAGCTACGGTGGGGATGGGTCAACATACGCTCAAAAAATATGTTTTATACTAGTTAAGTTACTATTTATAATTATCATTTAGATTTAATTCTATGTTAAAAAATATAACTTTTACTATGTTATTTAGTTTTCGTACATTATGTTGTTAATAAACATACTATAACAAGCCAAAGAAACCCCATGTGGTTAGTAATTAATATATATATCCTTATCTAAGTCATTTTACGGATTCTTTGATTTTTTTTAAAAAATAACAGTTAATAATATAATATTTGTTTTAAAAACTATTTTATGTCAATTTTGACACTACTTGGTACTTGTTTTTTGTGAAAATCATAAAAGCGTGATTAGTTCTAAAAATGTTAATTAAATAAACAATAAAATGACATATTAACCTATAAAAATCATGGAATTCATAAAAAGTATAATATTACATTTATTTGGGCATTTATAACATCAATTATGATAGTATTTTCTTAATAAGGTAATTACTGCACCATCATTGTGTCATAAATAAATTAAAGTATATAAAGTCTAAAAATTATAAATAAAATACCATTATGTAGGAAATATTTTTATCTTTTAGATGAATATTTATAGTAGAATTTAACTTCTTTATATCCCTATATTAAAAATGTTTTAGTTATTAAACGTTGATTTTAACTATTTTAATTGTTCTTTAAGCAAAATATTATTAAATGTCCTAATCTAATCCAAGTGGACATAAATGGTAATATGTTATTCCTAATGATGTTTTTGGCCGAATTACACTTATCCAATAGAATTAGGACGTGTTTTAGGGTAATAGTAATATCATTTTAACACATAATTACACTTTTTACTTTTAACCGTGGTAAATAAAATTAAAAGGTTACTATTCACCAAAAATTACTTTCATCTCATTGAACCACATTTTACATACCGAATCAACCATGTAACCTGGATTTTTGAAATTCCACACACAAAAGCTGTAAAATTATGTTTTATATAAATTTGCAATTTCTCATAGGAGGTGGGTAAAAGACGGTGAAGAGTTCAATAAAATTTCTATATACCTAAAAATATTATAAAATGTTTCCAATGAATTAAGTTGAAATTATATTGGTATTATATATCAATTTTGACCTAATATAAAATTAAATAAATTAAATAATTATTTAAATTAAAAGCCTTTTTTTAAATAGTAACATAGTGTTATCACTATACATCATAAATTGATGGTTTTCAGAAAAATAACAAAATTTCACACTAGAAAAAATTCGATATTCCGGTTGAAAAAATGAAGTCCATTTTAAAAGATAATATTTATAAAATTTCAGATAGTGGGTATTACTATTCATAACGGCTAGTTTTAATAATATTTTAATTGCATATCGTTGTTTAGTGAAACTCGGTATTGCGTACAACGCAAGCTATCATGAAAGGTCTCGATTGCATGTTACGCAAGCCATGCTAGTGTTGTGTGTCGTGAAAGATTCTTTTTATGATGTATATAATATAAAAACAAAATATTTCTCAAAAAAATATCTGGTGTTACAATCATAATAAATCCCAAGGAGATCATGAAGGGTACAATTCCCCATTTATCAAAAACAATTTATAAAATACATTCCATGTATTTAAATGAACAATTATAAAGAATCATTATCAGAACCATTCAACCAAAAATAAACTTCCAAATAGTGGAATATAATTTATATCACACCTACCTCAAAACTAAATATGAATGCGTGTTTTACAATTTAGCATAGAAAATTTCCAAATGGAAACAAGGTTTTGAGGGCTTGAGATAAATAATAATGAAACTAAATGACCAAATCTATAAATGTGATGAATTATAAATAAATGTTATACCCATTGTATAGATCTACATCTTACTCCACTCCAAATGGCATTGAAATGAATTAAATTAATACTTTGGAGTATTTGGGTGATTACATTCATCACTAGTTCTATTAGAGTATGAATGATGTTGATATTTTTGTTAGGAACATAAAATTCCAATATAGGAAAATAGTAAAATACCACTTTTATAGAGGTTTTTGGTTTGGCCACATGTTTTTCAATAATATAAACCAACCATGAAAAATTTCTCTATCTAGGCATGCATGGTTCACCTCCACTCTTGCATGGTATGTTAAACTATGATCCCCTTCCTCTTTCCTATCCTAGTTTGGGGGAATGGTAACTACTATCTATTTGCCAACCATGAAACAAGAAATAGGTTGCCAAATTCTCCCTTCTTTCATGCCTCGAACACCCTAGATACCCACAAGCTTCCCCATACATCGAAAAAATAGTCCATTGATCATAACAAGTAGACTTATAGAAAAACAATTTCAGTAATGTACCACGAAAAAATTCTAGATCCTACACCACTAAATGGAACATATATGTGACTACTATCTAGTAAATAAAAATTCATTGTATATAAATTTTATTATCCATCAAAAATGAAATAAATTCTCACAGTTTATTTTTTAGTATATTAAATTAATTATAAATAATATATAGTGACCATATTCTCTAGTTCTTGTGTATTACCCAATATCATTTTTCATTCAATTCCATTTTTTATAATTTTTATTTCCATTTATATATTGGATTGAAAATTTATTATGTAAAAATGAATATTTATGCATGACCCATCAAATGAATCTGTTGCACCTAGAACTTATAAGTTCTATAAGACCATTCACATAATTTTTTGTATTTATATAACCAACATTTATTTATTTACACATTTTTAATTTAGTTTCCAATTTTTGTTTAATAATTTTTAAAACCAAAATCTGAGATATTTTTTAGCCATTTTTGTTTATGATAAAGATAAATAAATTTATTAATTTTTTCAATGAAATGATTTTTGAAAATCTTATCTGGTGGTGGTGTGGAATATATCCATATAACACTAGAGTACATTCCATGTAACCCATAGTTAAAAAAATGTTCTAGTGTTGAATTCCCCAATAATTAATTTGAAATAAATTCAAGGAGTGTACATTTAGTACAAAAAAATTTTTTATTTTACCCCATCTGTTAAACCAGATAGTCTTGACACATTCAACAATATTACATGTTGTGTAATACCATACATGGTGTGTAATCCATTAGTCGCATATATGTCATGTATCTTCTTACACAACTTACCCAACAGGTGACCATGTAACTCAGAGACCACATGATGTGTATCCCATGTACATGATGTGTAATATTACATTTTTCCATGGAAAAAATTGCACATAGTGTCTCTAAGATTGTTTCATGGATTGACAGGTAAAATACTGCATGCCATGTATCCTTCATTTACACATAGTGTAAGTTTAACAATTTATCATTAATTAAAAATTTATTTATCATACAATGAAAACATTATCAACATGTTATTATCTGTGGTCATTTTTTTATATGACACACCACGTGATGAGTTTTAAAATTTATAACTATATAATTAATTTATATCAAATGTTCGGAACTGCTAATCATGTATGTGTTATATGATAGTTATTTCTCTACAAACATTGATGCCAAACACATGAGAGAAAAATAACGTAATCTGTATAAGCATTAATTTAATAGTATATAACATGAATGTATGTGATGAGTCATCTATGAAATAAATATTAAGAGTAATTGGTATACTAATATAATATATATACGGTATTTCGATGCATACCCACCATGTTTCCTCCAATGTACATTTTTGTACATATGTAATTATTAATAAATTTATTTAATATTTTATAAAATTTTGATTGATTAGAATGTCATGTAAATTTAGATGTAAATTATATATAAATGAATATATTTATTAAAGAATATAATTAATTAATTAATGTGAAATATTTCTTAAATAAAAACAATTATAATTGAATAGATACTTTATAAAATCAACAATTGTTTTCATTAATGTGGATTCTATTGATCTTAGAACACAAAATTTAATGTGATTTGATTAATTTTATTTATTATTAATTTAATTTATTTGAATTATTTCCTTCACCTCTATTTTTATTTAGTGGTCAGTGTGAAAATTGTTTCATTTATGTAATTCATTTTCCTCACATGTTTGTGAATAAATGAAAATGTAATTTATGGACCTCCCATGTTAGTATATGAGGTTCAATTTTTGATATGATAAAAAACTAATCCAAGAGAGATACATATGTGGATAGGTGTAAATCAAAAACAACAACCACAAATGGTTCAAGGTGTTTTTTCACTTGGAAAATGTTATTTTATGATCCTCGAGATAAACTAATTATTTGTAAAATATTGATGAAACTGATCCTTTTGTGATCAAATAACACCAATATACTTCTTCAATTGTTATTTCTAAAACTAATTTTATACCTCTGTAAGAAAGTTCTTCAAATGGGAAAAAACTCAAAAATATAACTATAAATAAATTAACAAAGTGTATTTCGACATATATTTTAATAAATAACATTTTAGAACCGAATGTGTGAATTGATTCATAAGAATCATAACAATGATAATATCATTGGTGATGTAGATGAACCAATTAGAACAACATTTTAATTGAGAAATGATATTAAACATCTATCATTTATATTACATTTCCAATCTAATAATCGTGGTGATTCTTTAGGTAATGATGATTGGATTAACAAAATTCTTGATGAAATTAAAGAGTTTTAAAGGAACAATTATTAAAATATGGTTGAACATCTTAATGAGACATCTATAATTGTCGACTAATGGATTTACAGAATAAATGTGATATAATGGCCTAATTGTTACAAATAATGGTAAACATTTTTCTAATGTTAATAATAAGAAATTACAATTAGATAATAGAGAAACATATGCCCGGGTATAAGGACATTAACTTATTCTTCAACTTATTAACTTATAATATTCATAAATTTTAATATATTTTAAATGTATTTGAATTGTGTATACTTAATTTTTATGTTCTAGAAAATTTTTATTTATTACAACATCCTATTTCTGAAAATAAGAAACATACAGAACATATTCATTGTATCATCCCGACCCGGGACCCCGCTGAACTCGTTGCCAGACCGGCCACCACATGACCTCAAGCGCGCCTCCCCGTACGCCAGAGGATGCCGACTAGTAGTGAGGGTCTATGGATAGTCAGTGGGGAGACTATACCCTCATTTTAATGTTCAGAAATAGACAATGACAATAATTAGAGGAAACAGTCTGATAATGATAAAGCATTGAAAAACATATTTTATAAATCTGGTAAAAACAAATGGTCAATGCCATATTATACAACATATACATGCATGACATGCTAATAATACAAATGTACACAAAAATGAACAAAATATAATTCTTTACATTCCATTGAATAAATAAATTAATAATGTCTCAAATCCCCATGGGCGATCTCCTCGAACATCGCAAGCATCCGCTCAGTCCATTAATCATATCTCCCTAGTAAATGAAAACAGCAAAGTCTTACAAACAAATTTGATCTACTCGGGTACCTAGTGTAATGGTGGCCCAAGTAGGGAGTGAGAAATAAATCATAGTAGGCTGGGACCACCGGTGTCTACAACAAATCTAAACATTTATTTAATATCTTCTTACATGTGATGGAATGCATAAATAAAGTAAGAGGTACAAAGTAACTATAAACCCAAGAACCTACTTCATCCCCCAGTTGGTGTCTGAATGTGCATTATACATTTTTCAATTATACTCAATAATAATTACAAAATCATTTATAATTTATTAAATATCCCTATCATAATAAATTATAACGGTCATGAGATTCGGCCTACGCCCAACATCTCTTGTATATGTCACTCACCACGGATGTCTATAAAGACCATCTAAGTAATCAATTTAAAGTCTAAATCCCATCATGTGCTTTGGCTTGGATAACACATCATCTGTTATTCAATTTAATATTTTATATAATATGTTTTAGTCCATCCACTAAAAGTGGTTCACCCAATCCCTAAATAAGTCTAAACACTTTCTCATAATAAATTAACAAAATCATCATGCCACAACAGCCTTCATTTAACATTTACTCATTTCATGCATGAACTATTGGACCACAGGTGCAATGTTAATTAATGGATTAATAACATCATGTCAATCACCCTCATGAGTATTTGGAGCATCAGTCATTTTCTCACAACCCATGGGAATTTTGACCATCTGTCCTTGTCCCATAGAAGAAAATTTGCATGCAAGTTGTGTGTATAATGCCATGCCTAGCACACCATGAGTATTTGGACCATCTGTTCATGGATCCCATCCCATTTATAAATAATACATATACATCATTCATTGGTGTCCAACATCATGTCTAGCACCTTGTGAGTATTTGTAGAATTTGTCCCTATCTCAGAAACCATTTATCAATCATACATATACATCTATAATTGGTGTTGAACATCATGTTTAACACCATATGAGTATTTGGAACCTCGGTCCTTGTCTCACAACCCATTCATCAATCATACATATATATTTATCATTCATGTAGAATACCATGTCTAACATAGGAAAATCAATCCCTTAATTTATTCAATACTTAATTGAAAACACAAATCGGTCTTCAGATAAGTCAACAGTTAATTAACCATTCAACATCTAATTAATTAATAATTAATTAATAATTAATTATTCATAGAAAGAAAACTAAATAATTAACTCAGAAGTTAATTGTCCAAATTCAATATCAGGTCTGAACCTGTCATTCAAACAATGGTTCATCAAGGACATTAACAATCTACAAGAACACCATAATTATCTCAAAACATTCTGATCAAATCAATGATATTTATTTTCCCTCTAACACAACATATCATATCTCTAATCAAATCCATCAAAGACAACTTAAGGCATGGAAAACTAATATGCATCAAAAGGTACTCCTGAAAAACAATCATAACAAACAATCAATTCAAAATATAAATATAATTCATGCATATTAATTAATTCAACAATTAATTAATGAAACCTTATCCCTTTAACCAAACATCTATTATTTATCCATTTACCATTTATCATGTAATAATTAATCCCTCCATTAATTATTAGATATTTCCAATTATCTTTCGAACATGTCAAATATTCGATATTTTGAATAATTTGTAAAAGCCAGAATATTATTCCAACTCATGAATTTATAATTAATCCTACCATTAATTACCCTACTACTCAATATTCCTAGTAATATCGTTTAACTGTTTAATCATATCACTTTAACCAACTTTACCAAAATTTCTTAAACTCAACACATGTTTAAGTCCACACTTATCTCATATAGGTTTAATAATTTAATACCATAAAAATTTCCATTCATTGACATATCATAAGGAAGGAAATTCGCATTCATAAATTATTTAATTAAACGTTAATTATTAAATAAAGTTTAAATGATTTGTGACCCTACCTCGGGGTTTTGAAAGATAACACAGTGAACAAGGAACTCTCAAGAGAAGCAGGATGATTCATCATGAACCCGCCCTTGATCACATCTCCTAGAATGATCAAGACCAAAACTCACATACTTGTCATCCACACACTAAGATTTACCCATAATGGAAGTATATCTATGAAATCCTGTCAACAGTAGATGTAGAACTATGTAGATCTATGAAACCGAACAGGAACGAAGAAGAACCTCTACCTACCTCAAGAATTCAGCATCAATTTTCAATATGAAAGCTTTAGATCTTCTCCAAAATGTTTGGTAGAGGTTTTCAAACCTTCAAGGAAGAGTAATATAGCGTTATGGAAACTTAAGAAGAAAATCAATTAGATGTTTAATCGTATGAGATCTACTTTTGTAGGATCTCACATATGTGACCGCATGTTTTTCTCACATGGTTAGTAAAACTATGTGCTAAATGTGTTTTTGCTACTACCTCGTCCACCCCTATAGCATGACCTCATCACATGGTCTCTGCTAAATGTGTGCCACCCATGCAGGAGCTACTGTCTCCAAACTTCATATACGCATGGTTTGTCTGCACTATTTGAAAAAACGTGCACCGCCCGTGCGACTTTTCCTTGACCTCAAAAATTCTATCAATTTATGAAATATGACATATTTAGGTGTTCCAAACTCATAGTAAAATTTTGGAACTCAGTTTAAAAAGAGATCCTCTTTGATAAACTGAAAAAAAAAAGAATTTCAGAAAGATTTGAAATTTTAACCTGGTTCAAAAACACAGGATCTTACATTATACCCACCTTGAAGACTTCTCGTCCCCCAGAAGCCATCGTGAACCACTACTAAAACCACCAACATACCAAGGTCATTTAATCTCCTTAGAAGTGACGTGTTCTGTTCCCAATGCCAAACACACCTTTTAACCTTTTCAAACCATTTGGATAAGCCTTTTTAACTAGATCCAATGATTAATCCAAGGCTTAAACATCGAAACAGATCTTATATCTTAGGTCATTAGAAGTTCCTTGTCAAGGTAAAATGTTAAGCATAAATCAAAAAACCGAATAGGTTTCACATGCTTCACTCAAAAGACATCGCGGACCTAATAGCCACATTTAACCTTTATTTGAAGATGTTCATTTAAAACTATTCGAAAACCATATTCCATTATAATGGACTCCTTAACAAACATCTTGTAAAATTTCCATGTCAAGAAATTTCAAGGCTATTTTAAAAACAATTTTGTGCAAACACGAATAAAAAAGTAGTCTAAAGAATCAACATATCTCTCGTACTACCCATATTAAAACAACTCATAATGCACAAGACCATGTAAACTGTAGTGTGGCATAAGACCAACTCTATATTAGTGTCTCCATGATGAGGTCAAGATAGAGGAAATGATCGTCGTGTCCAGAAGAGCACATTAAGATAAAACCAAGTCCATGACTATGATAAGCTAAACCATTACTGGACAACTCTGTTCTAAATGCTCGACATCACCTACCAAAACATTCATCATGAACAATGTAGAAATACCCACCATAGGATTTTCCATCATGTCTCAAGAAAAGATCAGCTGCTCTCCAGCACGTAATACTAACAACATGATCGACGTCTCAAAACACCCAAGTCATTAGAAAAACATTCCATGTATTGAAATAAAACTGATTCTTTAACACTAATGTTACTCAACATGGTGTTGAACTAAGACCGTACACAACATAAAAAATAATAATTATTACGGAGTCATTTTTCCACTTATGACCATTTTCCTAGACGATTCCATAATTGGATATACATTACTAAGAAAAATGGGTCAAAAGACCAACAAAGTAGCCGACCATGACGAGGAATGTCTAACCAGCTAGCAAAAGGGCAATATTCGATGCTCAAGACCACATCCAGGTCAAGAAACACATCACCACTCGTTCAAACAAGGGTGTCATTGGATATTTTAAGTCTTTTCGGGGACAACGCACTCATAAAATCCCGATGACTGAGAAAATCCATAGCGCTAACAAGGCATTTATGTTCTGAGGGTGCTACTGATCGTAGGATAGCCCCTTATGATGAAAAAGTGTCAACCCTAAACCGTGTAACTTCAAACAAGTCACAAGGCTCAAAATACATATATAAGGACATTTCTATGTAAAAGAATGACTATGTAAATTACTCACGCTTCCGTTCCAATGAAACTCAAAAGAAGTATGAACTACCCTTTACATGAGGGTTTTAGTCAGTGGACACAACAATAGGTTACATTTCTAGGCCTCTTTAATTTAATCTCATTTAATATTTAATCGTTAAATGATTAAATCAAAACATCAAGTACAATTTTCAACACCCCAATGAAAAAACATGTAAGATTCATAAAACAACATTTTTAAAACATTTACATTTGCAAACTGATAGAAATTAAATTTTTATCACCCAAATGGGTTATCTCATAAAATCACTCCCCAACTGACCTACTTGGGTTCAGTTTCATTTTAGAAGCTAACTATTTCATTTCATGTCCAAATTAAACATATTTCACTTTTATAAGCATTTCACATGACATCATGCCAACACATTTAATATGAGTCATCATTTCCCAATTCTTGAATCACTCATTCAATCCTTGGATTAAAGATTGTCTATCATTAATCGATACCAATGTCAATTCAGAAAATAACATGATCCACCTGATTGTCAAAATAATATGGGTGGCCACATAATATCGATAATACACCCGTACACCTTATCACTATATATTGGCTCCCATTAAACACAATAAACGTTTATTCAATATTTTTATCTTTAGAACCCCTTTCACATATCAAAACATTACTAACATGTTATAATAAACAGAAACACAACAACATGTTATAACATGGAAGCATTTCACAATAACGAAGCATGAAATAACCATGGTAGTACGGAATCTAAACACTCAAGAATGTTAAATCTATCAACATAACATTCAATTTGAGAGGCATGCTAAGCAGATCAATCATGGCATTGCACCCAACTAACACAATCCAAATTTTAAAAGCTTCCTACAAAAGCAACTACTTCGCATGTTATACACATTAAATGATAATATATATGTTTCTATGATGATGAATGAATGAAACTTATTCCATTTCAGGCCAATAAAAATATAATTTTCAAAAATTTTAAAATCAATAAAGGAAAATACACCAGTCACACAAGGTGAAATCATTTCAGTTGTAACCTTTAATTGTACAAATATCAATTCCCATCCCAGGCCACTTGTTAATTTCCCATACATGAGGCGTTCAATCCCAAGAACGGCTCATAACCCATGAACCGACACATTTCTAGTCTCCTGTATACCAACCCAAAAAAATTATGGCAAATGAAAAGAATGAATCCAAACCCTCTAATACCACTTTGAGACGTCCCTACTTAGGTCACCCTTGATCAAGTGGCTATACTGGTCTCTAAATTACCTCAAAAGTGCCTCCCAATATGGCAGAGGCTACCGACTAAGAGCATGGTTCAATATATATTCGGTGGGGAGACTATACACTCATTTTAGTTTCCAAAAATAGACAAATGGAGTAAGTAGTGGAAATGGTCTAAAAATGATAATGTATCAAAAAACAAATATTAAAAAACATGTATAAAACAAATTGTCAATGCCAATTTATATAGCAAATGCATGCATGACATGCAAATGATAAAAAAGAAGAAAACATTGAACAAAATAGCATGTTTTACATTCCAATGTAGAAATAAATAATTAATTTTTCAAATCCACAATGGTGATCTCATTGAGAATCCAGAGAATCTGCTTGGTCCATTACTCCAATCTCCCTTGTAAATTCAAACAACAATGTCCTACAACCAAATAGGATCTACTCAGCTACACTGTGTAATGGCAGGTCGAGTAGGTCATGAGAAATAAATCATAGTAGATCGGGACCATCGGTGTCTACACAAATTTAGACATATAATAAATAACTTATAACATGTGAAAGAATGCTTAAATAAAGTAGGTGTTACAATGTAACTATAATCCCAAGTACGTACTTCAGCACCCATCTAGTGTCTGAACGTGTATTATAAATTTTTCAAACATTCTCAACAAACCATACCTTATCATTTATCGTTTACTAATTATTCCAATCATAATTAATTATGATGTTCATGAGATTCGGCATATGCACAGCATCTCCCGTATTAGTCACTCACCACAGATGTGTATAAAGTCCATCTAAGTAATCAATGTAATGCCTGATTCCAAACTTGTGATTTGTCTTGGATAACACGCCATATGTAATTCAATTTAATCATTCATATACTAAGTCTGAGCCCATCCACTAAAAGTGATTAACCAAATTCATAAATAAGTTGGAACCCTTTCTCATAATCAATTCACAAATCATCATGACACAACAACCTTCATTAAACAGTAACTTATTTCATGCAAGAAAAATTGGACACACGGTCCAATGTTAATTAATTTATTTAGACATCATGTCTATCAAGCTCGTGAGTATTTGGAGCATTAGTCCTTGTCTCACATCCCATGGGTTTTTGAGCATCAGTCCATGTCCCATAAAAATATATTTTCTTGCAAGATGGGTGTAGAACGTCATGTCTTGCACCCTATGAGCATTTGGAGCATTATTCCAGATCTCACAACCCATTTATCATTCATATATATACATCTATAATTTTTGTTGAACATCATGTCTATCACCCTGTGAATATTTGGAGAATAGGTCCTTATCTCACAACCCATTTATCAATCATACATATACATCTATCATTGGTGTTGAACATCATTTCTAACAACCTATGTGTATTTCGAGCATCAGTACTTGTCTAACAACCCATTCATCAATCATACATTTATATTTATCATTGCCATATAATACCATGTCTAACACCACAAAATGAATCTGTTAATTAATTCAACAATTAATTATCAACACAAATATCACTTCAGATAAGTCAACACTTAATTATCCATTAAAAATATCATTAATTAATAATTAATTAAAAATTATTATTCTTAGAAAGGAAAGTGATTAATTAACTCAGTAATAAATTATCCAAATTCTTTAACAAGTCTGAACACACCCATTCAAACAACTGTTCATCTAGGACTCTAACAATCTACAAGCTCACCATAACGATCTCAAAACATGCTGCACAAATCCAAGATATTTACTGACCATATCACACAATATATCATATCTCTAAAGAACTCCATCCAAGAAAAAATAATGCATAGAAAATTAATACGCATCAAAATGTGCTCCCGACCAACAATCGTTACAATCAATCAATTCACAGTGTAAATTTAATGTAGGAGAATTAATTAATTAAACCCTTAATTTATCAAACCATATCTCTTTAACCAAACATCAATTTGTTAACCATTTACCATTTAACATGTAATAATTAATCCCAACATTAATTAATACAAGTTTCCAATTATCTTCAGTACTGGTAAAATATTTGATATTCCCAATAATATTTAAAAGCAACAATCTTTTTCCAACTCATGACTTGATTATTAATCCTACCATTAATTACCCAATTACACATTCTTCCCATTCATATCATTTAACTAACTAATCATATCACTTTAACCAAATCATCCAAACATTCTTAAACTCAACACAAGTCCATGTCCTCACTTATCTCAGGTGGGCGGAATTATTTAATAACATAAAATTTTCATTCATTGACATATCATAATGAAGGATTCTAACATTCCTAATTTATTTAAAGAAACTAAAATTCTAAAATAATGTATTAATGATTTGGGACCCTAACTTGGGGTTTAAACGGAATCCACAACAAACAAAGAACCCTCAAGAGAAACATGTTTATTCTTCATGAACTCGCCTTACATAACATCTCAAAGAACGAACAATACCAAAACTAATCATACTTGTCATCCACACACATAGATTTACCCATAAATGGTGTAGTTCTAAGAAAACAAGAGAATATGAGAAGTAGATCTATGTCAATATTAGAAACCAAACATAAATGATGAAGATCATCTACCTACCCCATGAATTCGGCATAGATTCTCCAAGAGAAGCCTTCGGATCACCTCCAAAATTCTTTGGAGAAGTTTCCCAACCTTCAAGGGAGAGAAATACAGAGTTATGTCTTCTTCAGAGGAGAAAATAACTATCTAGAAGAATAAAAGTGTGAGATAAACTATTTTAGTTTATCAAATAAGTTGCAACATATTTTTCTCTCATAGTTAGACAAACCATGCACTAACTATGCGTTAGATACTACGACATCCACCCCACATAGACAACGTCATCGCATGGTATCTCCTAACCGTGCACCAACTGTATGGGAGTTACTATCTCAATGCTTCAACTATGCATGGTTTGACCGCACTCTTAGACAAACCATGTTTCTCCCGTACGACTTCCCCTTTACCACAAAACATCTATTAATATTCAAAAAATTACATCATTAGGTGTTCCGACACTAAGAGTAAATTCAAGAGCTCGGTCTAAAAAGAATTTCTCATTGATAAACCAAAAAAAGAATTTCAAAAACATTCATAATTTTAAAGCGGATCAAAAACATGTGATCGTATATTCATAATCTTACCAAAGAACAATATGGACATAAACAATCTCTTATAGATTGTAATGATAAGATAACTCGATTTTTGATGCAAAAAAACACTGTTAAGGGATCTACAGGTACAAATATTTTTATAAATAAAATAGAAAAACATTATGACTTTACAAATATATGTTGATGAAATTATATTTGGTTAAATTCAATAATATATAGTAGATTCTTTATTGGATCTTTAGAAATCATATTTTGAAATGTGATTGTTGTGTGAGATAACATACATTATAGGTTTTTGAAGATTCCAAAAAAACCAGAAGGAACGTTTATATCTTAGCATATGTAAATAAAAGTATTTCTAATAAAATTTAGGTATGAAAACACAAAATGATTATAACTCCAAAAGGAACCTATAATACATAATTCATGATGATGAAAGGAAATGTGTTGATCAAAAGCCATCATGTGGTATGACTGGAATATTACTGTAATCAAATCCATTTTGTCTCGAATTAATGATTTCAATATTAATATATTATATATATAAATCCAATTAAAAAGAATATATATATAAATCAGAAAACGAATTATTCATTATATTACAGGATCTATGAATTTAGGCTAATTCTATTTATCTAGAAATGATTGTGATAAAAATTGTTTTTCTTATGCTGTTTTTGTGGCTATAAAATTGATAGGAAAATTACTTCTAGAACATTAAATTTTGTAGGAGATTATTTAGATACCAAGTTATATAAGAATCAATACATAGTATTACATTCCACAATTAAATGCAAATATTTGGAAATTCTATGTTTTTGTGCTCAACTGTTGTATATGCAACACACACTCACTGACTATCTAGTGATATTTTTTACAACTCAAATTTATTGTGATAACACATGTTATATAAAACTAAGTAAAATCACATGAAATCAAGTATACTATAAGAAAATATGACTTCCATATCACTTACATCAGGATAATGAAATCAACTGATATATTATCTTACAATTCATTACAATGTAAAAACGATTTTCAAACTTATTTACAAAAAAATTTAGTTCTGATTGATTTGAATACATTAAACAGAAGATAAGAATGATCAATATGATTTGATTACTCATATATACTTATTTTTATCAATCCCCTTAAAATTACTATCTTATTTTTCACTGGTAGAGAACATGTGATTTTATGCATCTTAAACATTATTTTCATAAAACATTCTGATTTCTGATAAGTATATGTTTTTATATTTACTTTTTTAGTGAAAAAATATTTTTAAAAATTCATCAAATTGTATATAGTTCTTATAAACTCAGGGGTGTTATTATATGAGTTATAACATTGAGGATCTTAAATTAAAAAAGGGTTGCATGTATTTAATTGTTATTACAATTTTATTTTTAGTGTTATGTTTTGTGATTTACAAAACAGGGGGGTGGGATTTTGATTCAGAAGTATTAATTATAACTTTTTCTTTCCATATTTTTGGAATTCACAAATAGTTATTCCAAATAAATATTTTCTAACCTTATATTTTTTGAGTATCATATTATTTTTTTTATTTTTACATTATAACGAATGTATAAATAATTCAGTATAATAAAAATAAAAAAATTACTATTCATTTCTATCAAGCGGAATGATGGTATATATGATACATCGAAAAAGCTAGTGGTTGAATAAGTGGTTATAGTTACAACTTACAGAACAAATTTATGTCCATTAGAGTAGAATCTGACCATCGTATTGAGGGAATCAAAGTGATTAGATGGGAGAGATGGTTTTGATCCATCATATTAATGGACTTTATTGTACGGCCAAACATAACTTATAATAGGTTCTGAATACCATGGAAATATATAGTATAGATTTCTTATTTCCATAACTATTAATGTAAATGTGAAGAAGTTTTTATAAGTATGTAAGACATACTTATTATTATAAGAATTTTTATATCTTTTATATAAAATATATATTAACTATTATGAATGTGCATAATTATTTTATACTTGAAATTTTTTTCACAAAATTTTATCAGTGTGTATTAGATACTAATAAACTCTTATTAAATAGGAAAATATCATGATTTGATTATATAACTCTAAACATCACTCAATCTTTGAGTATGATACTTTTTTTATTTATGGTTTTTTTATTTCTATCATAATTATTATTTTATAATTCTCACCCTCTTAAATACCTAAATTTATCTTTTGATCCATCAAATTTTGGTTTTTTTAGGAATCTTTCAAGCATAATAGTGGTTCCATATTAGACAAAATAGTGGAGGGTGAATAGGTGAATCATAAAGAAAATATCCATTGAATTTGAAAAAATGTATTAATATTTTGAAATTTTATAATTTTAGATTTGAATAGGGATCAATGGGTAAAACATTAAGGTGCCATAGACATTCATGATAATGTATTGGGAGGTGTTCACCCATATCAGTTACATGAAATGGATATTTTCTTTATGATTCACCTATTCACCCATAACTAAGAAACTAAATTTATTATCTCACCTAAACATACCTTCATTGTCAATGTAATGTTTCATGAAAAAAAATCGCAGTCATGCATAGTTAATGGAAATATATTTGGGAATTGTTTTATATTACCCATCATGAAAATAAATGAAATTTTCCTTTCCAATGTGATTGTATGTCACATTTAATGATATTTCAAGGGTCTTTTATTGATTAAATCCCAAAAACATGTCATTCTTATGAGAGGAAGATCTGGTTGAGCCGAATCCTTTTGAAAACGATTTCATAAATAATATTTAAGATGATAAAATATTTTATTAACTCTTAATAGAAATTATAAAAACACAATTACTTCCATTCATACAGCGTCTCATGAAATTATGTGCCTCTATAGAAAATAGTGAATATAAATCCTTTTCAGCTATCCTGGATGTAGTCATACAATGCATTAATATATTAATTGGCATACAATATATATCATGGAATGAGGAAGTAAAAATAGAAAAAGAAATTTAAATGGTTTGTAAAGAGTTTAGAAATTGAAAATAAATTTAAAACCAATGAATCTGTAAAACATCATATCATTCACTACAAATGAATATTGATAATTTTCCCTTAAACTCTCTCAAAAAAAATTAATATCTTGTTCACATTGATCTAAAATGTGTTGATCATTCTATTGTGAATAAAATTAAATATTCTCATGGTCATCTTAATAAATTGAAATCAATCCTCACCTTTATATTATCATAGAAACATTCAAATTTGGATTATATAAAATGGTGGTGAATAAAACTTCTTCTACTATAGATATCAAGATGAAAATTATGTTACTAACATGTTCTCTATATATAACATAATTATAATTTTCTCCAATGTAAACCTCATATTATAAAATTCATTTCATGGGACTGGATCAAACTGATATAAAATTAACTATATTAATTCAGCAATTTTAGATATAGAACATTAATTATGAATTCCAATAAGCCATAGTAATGACCATAATCGATATATGGATAACCCTTTTCATGGTTTTCTTAATATTGTAGGACATAATTTTTTTTTATTTGAATGAAAATCGATTTATAATCTAATTATTTGTAACAATTAGTTATTCTATATGGACCGTCAACTTGTTGGTTTAAACCATCTATCATAGTATGTAACGTAACTCTTTCTTGGTATGTACCAATATATTTAATGAAATTAAATAATTAGTAATGAATAATATAATTAGTACAATACTAAAATAATAATGAATATGCATTTATTCATACAAAATACTAGAACCAATCATGAAATGACGCATAAATGGAATTTTGATTCTAATAATCAGTAGCACAAGGAATATTTTGTAATGCCCTGACCCCATTTACCTAGAGTTGGTGCATTGTTACATAAAATTGGCACGATCACAATAGATCATGTAGCGATAGACCGATCTGTTTAGTATTTTTTGATGTTGGAGTTACATACATATGTTTTACATTATATAATGAAATAAAAAAACATTTTCTCTTCAATAAACACACTCATATACCATTTCCAATCTGTGAAGGTCTGTCATAATATACTTCTTCACATCCTGGGAAAAGTAAAACATATGAAAGGGGTGAGCTTAGATACACAGTAAGTATAACAATATAGAAGAATCATTCAAAAATAATCATAAAAATTTAAGGAAATGTATAAGAATAAAACACAAGACTTTTAAAAATAAAAAATATGAATAATATATAAAATAGAAATCAAATAATTGCCTTTAATTATTCAAATGTATATTCTATTAGAAGAATAACCACATGTAATATCAATACTAATTTCATAATGATGAAATGAATAATGTTAGACATCATAACCACATTTTCAATGCCTCGTGGTATGACTACAAATAAAAATTTCATCAAGTCCAAGTGCCAAGACAATTATTTTTCTCATGAGACCTTCGGATGCATCGAGGAGCTATGGTGGCCCTAGCACATCACTTACTATATCTAATTCATTCTTCATATGAAAAGATTGAAAAATAACATACACATTTGTATTAAAACATACATAAGAAATGTCATTAATTTGACCATAAACCATGACTGTTATAACAATAGAACATCAATAGTCAGACTTATCAAAAAAACCATCTATATAATAGGGAAGATTGTCTCCTAATAAATCAACATCAAACAAGCATAAAATTGAATAAATGATGTTGAAATAGATGAAATTAAAAATATTTTACGGAAATATCCCCATCTATTTTGAAATAATTTAAATGACATGTAATTATAATAGAAAACAACTATGTTTAAAATATTCTTATAATCATGTAATGTAATCTTCAATGGTATTATAATTGCATAAAATTTCCGCACCCACTCTATAAGGTAAAATAATTAATTTATTAACTGGTCAAAAAGGTGATAAGGTGCATTGTTTGGAAAATGACAGATAGATTCCTTTAAAAAAACTATTAAAATTCAAAAAAGGGCATAAATGACTTTATCCCATATAGTAGAAAATATTATAAATGTTTTAAATATCATTTTTCAGAAAAAGATATGTATATGATAAATAATTCTCAGTAGATACTTATGTTTAAACATCTTTATATAATAATGATATTGTGAAAATAACCATTAACATGTAAATTTTCTTAGTAGAGGCTAAATTAACCTCTTGAATAATGGTTAATTCATTTTTATTAATTTATACAATAACCACACACATAAATATGACATCACACATGTTCTTATAATATTGCTTTGTTAATAATATTTTAGTAGTATCATTGTTTGGGTTTTATGAGATTCTTTTTCCTTTATATTTTTTGTTACATAAGTCATGATTATTATGGAGACGATGTATTTTATTCACATACAGAATGATATCAAGTTCAAAAACATTATTTTCAGTCATCAATTTAAAATTATTCTTCAATTGTTACGATGGGGATTGAAATCACATCGTGTCATGCAGATGGTAAGTCATACATACGTACAAGTGAAAATATTAGTCTATTGATGGTGAAATATTATGTAATATGGATGTTATATTATATATATAATTATTAACATTTTATATTTATTATTTACATAAATTATACCCATTAATATACCCATACAAATAATGAAGTGTTGAATAATAAACTACCCCAGGACGTAGAGATATTAAGACATGCGTACGCACATATGGTGACTTTTTCATTCATTGGGTGTATAGTATAATAAATATGGTAGTACACTATTTATAATAACATCTCATTATGTGTAATTTATTGGAGATATTATTTTTTCTATGAAAACATCAATGAAAAAAAAATGTTGAAGAAGATAAGAACATTGAAATAGATGATGAAAAAACTACCTCTTCTTCATGTTCTCCCTTTTGATTTGAACAAAAGGGATCTATAGGATGGCTTTCTGATCAAATTTAGTGCTCTAAGATGAATTTAGGGTTGTTAGACTATTATTTGAGAAGGTTTTTTCCAAACTAATGGGATTTTTATGATTTAATTTAAGATTAGGTTAGTCTATGTTTTATACGAGAGGTGAGGGGCACTTTAGAAAAAGCATGAAATATTATTATATTATAAATTAAATTTCCATTTGAAGTAGCTAAAAATGTATTTATTATAAGGATATGGTGTTTATGGGTCTAAATATTTTCATCAAATTGTTTTTAGATAAGTTTAGGTTACCATATTAATATTATCTATTAGATTTATCGTTTAGTTAAATAGTGAACTTTTATCATGTTTTCTTGTATTTTTATTTTACATGGTTATCAAACATAATACAAAATTCCAAGAGAACAAAGGTGGCTCATTGATGATTTATATAAACTTATCTATGTCATTTTTCCTAATTTTTTCTTTTTAGGGATATTATATCATTCAATAAATTAGTATTTGTTTAAAAAAAATTTATTTTAATTTTGACACGATTTTTTTTTGTTTTTCTGATAGTCATCAAAACATTATTACATGACCCCAATAAATATAATCAACCCTAACATGACATATTCACATATAAAATATGTGTATGGCATCAAAAAGTTCAAATTAAAATTTTATAATACTTATAATATCATAACTTTGATTATTTCATTAATAATAAAAATATTGTGTCATTATTGTGTAATAAATAAATATATTTATTTGATTTCTAAAAAATATGAATAAAATACCATGATGTGGGATATATTGTTTTTAGAATTAATATTTATAGTAGAACACATTAATTATAAAAACTCATATATAAATTGTTTTAATAAAAGATATATGTTTATGTTACCTTTTGCTTAATTTAAATTTAAATTTAATACACTGTCATTTTCTAATACATGTAGATCCATGGGGTCCCAAAATAGACCAATGAAATCCCATGGTAGTTATTTTATTATCCAATAGGGTTAGGAAATGTTTTAGGGTAATGTGATATTGTTATAATAAAAAAATTTACACTTATTTTACATTTTTCCCCTTCAATCATAGTGAATAAAATTGTAATGACCTGTAAATTACAAGGATAATTTTTTTCATAAATTTAATGGGATTTTACGAGTACACAATTTCTGAAAGCACCTAATTTTGACTCCCTGTGTGCCCGTAATCAATTTCTGAAATTAGGTCGTGTACGTTCAGTGAACGAGCGAGCGGGTTTTTTCTAACTTTTGAGCTGGTGCTCGGAATTGAAAACAGAGGGCACTGTTGAAACCGCAATGCAGGTAATTACTTAAGAAGACCCATTCTGGTGTTGCGTTTTCTCAGGTGGTGTTGTTTAAATTTGTGGTTTATGTGTAACTGAAATTAAATTAATAATTTTATTTCACTTGTAATAGGATAAACCCCATTTGTGGGAGATTGGGGGGACCCACTAAAATCCTAAATCTTGGTGGGATATTAGTGAGTTGGGGCCCACACGATCTTCACCCCTTCAATTCCCCAAATCCAACCTCTTTATTTTTGAAACCCCCCCTTAAATGTGTAACACATCCACTTCACCTCATTATGACATGTCAACTCTCACAATTACATTGATTGTTTAATGCTATTCATTTAATTTAATTTTGAGTTTTAGTTTTTGATGTTTTGAAAATACATGGCATGTGTTAATAAAATAAGATTTCTGTATTTTATTTCGGTCTTGAGTTGTGGGAGGATGTTGGAGAGGATACTCAAAGCCTAATGGATCTTCATCTTCCTCCTTGAAGAATGTGAAGAATGCCGAATCATCGTTTCTTCATCCATCCGCATCAATAAAAGAGAGACGTCGCCTCCTTCATTGGACCTACACCGACGACGTATACGGATACTCACCCCGCGACGTCCTCTTCCGTGATGCAAGCATCCACAAATTACTCCGAGGTATGTTTTATGTTCAAATTTAATTAATTAAATTTGTGCTTTGTTATCGTTGAGTTTACTCATTATTCGACCAGTTGGTACCAATATAACGGGAGGAGGTCGGACTGCACGAACACGGCTGAACCTCCTCTGACCTTTGTTGTTGGTTTTCATTCTTGTCGTCGAATGGAAGAGACGCGGTAGCCTTCCACCGCATGGGAACGATAGAGTCACGGCCGGAGTGGGTCGTGGTGAAGAAATGTGGCGCCGCTGCGCTGCACCGGAGAGGCCTAAGGACGATGCGGCCAAAAGGAGTCTGCGGAGCCATCGCGCCATTCTAGAACATTGAGCAGGGTCGTGGCCGGGGTAGGCCGCAGCAGAGGGGTGCGGCGCCGTTGCGTCGCGCCAAACTTGAAGGAGCCACGACCATAGGCCGTGGCGGTTTGAGGGGGAGTGGCTGGCTGGGCCGACAGCTCGAGGCAGCTGGAGGTGGGACACTTCAGGTCTGGTTGGCGCACTACAGGCTGACCATAAATGGCCGTCCATTTCTCCATCATGGGGGGAAGCACCTCCCCCCCCCCCCCTCATTTTCCTCTCGGATGAAGAGGTCGAGCTGCTGCCCACGTGGGACACGACCGTGGTAGGCCGACCGGCCGCGGCAGACCGACCAGCCGTGCCGCCCGCTAGGGCGGGCCACACCCAAGTGTGCTGGACCTAGACCCAGGTCAGGTCGACCTGGTTCGGGCCAACTCGGGGGGTCTTCCCCTGTGTCGATCCGGGCCCAAAACACCCAAAAATCGGACAGTTTTGTTTAAACTCTTATATCATGGGATACATACCTCCGATTGTCTCTCTGTCAATTGAGAAGTCATCCGTGGATTGAGATGGTCGTTTTGGTATATTAGACACAAGGTTTTGGAGAACTTTGGGTTTATCCTGGATGGTTCTATCACGAAACCAACCTAGCCCTAAGAGCAGAAACATAGATATCTTGATCTCTGGACGTCCGATTGAAATACCGTCAACATTGTTCAATTCCTCTAAGTGACACGGTCCATTTGGCATAATCATCTTGAGTTTTAGACGTAGTTGGATTATGGTCAGGTTGGTTTTGACTTAAAAACCAATCAGGCCCCTAGGACGAAAAGGCCAATAACTCTCAGACTTGTCGTCTGATTGACGCGCTGTCTATCACGTTGTGTTCATAATGTCGTGTCGGAACATTGGGAATCATAAACTCTGTTCTACATGATAGTTGATGCATCGACCCCTTGGATCATAGAGCGGACCCACCCAAAATGAGTGTGTTGTGTGCGGGAACCCTATAGCTGGCTGCGACATCGACTGCGACGATGGCGACTGTACCGAGCGATCCTCTGCGGGTAGGCACCCAACGATCCTATGAGGTTCAGTGCATACCGATCCTGTGTGGGTCATATCCTATGTGCTTTAGCACTCAGCGATCCAATGTGGGTCAGTGCATAATGATCATGTGTGGGTCAGATCATATGTGGGAAATTGCAGGGGTTAGTACATATCGATCATGTGTGGGTCCGACAGCTTAGGTGATCCAGTGGCTACATCTGATCATCTAATCACTCTTTTCTATTGTGGCATAAATGCATGAGCTATGTCTTGACATTCTATAATTATCATCGATGTGATTGAATTGATATCCTATGTGGATTACCTTGTGATTTCATGTGTGGACTGTGTTGTATGTAAGCTCGTGAGTTGGAGAAGAACTGGAATTGATGACTTAGGTATATGTATGGGCATATACCTAAGTAGAGTTGGTTGATACATCATGATTGTTATCATTCCTTTGTGGTTATCCTTTTTGGTTTCTAGGAGACTTGCGGAGGTCTCGTGGTCCCTACTGAGTAGCATATACTCACCCCTGCATGGGCTATGGATGCACTTCGTTGTGTTGGATTTAGACGACGGACAACAATGATCGAGGTAGCAGGACGGTACTTGGAGGTGGATCAATGGAAGAGACATGCTCGGAGTGGATGACTGGAGCAGAAGAGTAGAGGAGACTATCTGTACCCACCGTTCAGGTGGGATTTCCAGAGGACAGCTTGGACTCGCTGCTTTACATTTATGCTATTGTACCCTCTTTTTTGTTGTACTTTACATTTAGTTTGGGTTTGTATACTGGACCATTTACTTCCCCGCACTTACTATTGTACTCAGTTTAATTAGTGTTTTCTTATGCTTGCTTACTCTGTGGTCTTTGTTTCTTACATAAAGGCAATGCTCTCCAATATATCGGGAATTACATATTGGGTGGTAATCGCCAGCCCCAGGCCTACGGAAGATGAGCATGGGGTAGTCACGCCTTGGGTCCCGAGGACGGTTCATGAAAAATTGATATCAGAGGAGTTCGGTTCTTCCACAAAACATAAGACTCTGATCATTTTCTATATGAAGCAATAGTGTTAAGGGTATTTTAGTGTGGTTATTAGTCCAGGGAGTCCAGTGTTGGTGCGGTGGCCGACGTATCCATACTCCAGGACCCTGACTTCTGATTTCCGACTCAGTGCACGAAAACATTGATTGCATGTGTGTTTCAAATGTTTTCTTTATGATTACATTGTGTCATCTCACCAGCTATACTATATTGACCGTGGAGCACCTGTTTCATTTTAGGATTTCCCCACGATGACAGCCAGCTTGTGTTCCAAGCATTGTGTGAGACAACAGCCCACAGATCGATGAGGCCTCGGTGTAGGGCCCTATTACAGCGGGGGCATCGGCGGTACCTCTTACCTCCGAGCCACTGATGCCAGCAGCCCCTTCCGCTATGATTGCACGTCACCATAGTGCACTGAATTTGATTCTGCATTAGAGACCGCCCAGGTTTCGTGGGGAGACAGACCCTCATGTAGCCGAGGATTGGCCGGAGGCTGTTGTACGAGTTCTCTGGTTAGTAGGGACACAAGATGAACACATTGGGATCATTGAAGCGTGCCTTCTATACGTGGTAGCAGGTTGATGGTGGAGCCTGATGCTACATGTGCTTGATGAGGCATCACTTCTTTGGACAGACATCGAGAGTCTCTTCAGCTCAGAGATTGTTCTAGCAACCCTCTGTGGGGTGCACATTCAAGAGCTTTACAGCTGCGGCAATGTATCATGACAGTAGCTCAGTACTCCATGAGGTTTACTGATCACTCACGCTACTATACAGAAAAGGTAAGTAACCCATTCTTCTAGCCCCGAACCATCGAGCAGGGACTGAGGCATGATATCAGAGCTTCGATGATCTCCCTCAGCAGTCCGACATAGGTAGGGGTACTGGAGCGAGCACTTATTTTATAGAGAATTCTTGCTGAGCCTACACCAGTAGCGAGACCAACCATAGGGCAACATGTACCTGAGTCTTCTGTAGTTGGGAGTCGAATGATGTCACAAGGGTCTTTGCGGACCTGACCATCAAGAGGACGACCTCAGGATACTGGCTCGGAGGTGCGAGGCGCACACAGTAGAGCCAGCCGTTCGAGGAGCAGATAGTGCTATGCATTCGGCAGGCAGGGCCACATGGCTCATGACTTCCCGCCCCGTCGTGCAGAGGAGCAGCAGATGGTTGAGGGACCACCCAAGTAGAGGTAGTGGTTCAGCCTTGGTGGTCCGCAAGGAGCAGGAGGAGAAGCCAAAGGACATGGATGAGCAGCATATGGTGGGCGATGCTTTAAGACTCTACCAACACCACCACCAAGAGGTCCACCCCGACCATAGGGAGCTGGCGGACAGAGGCAGGCTCGGCGTCAGGAAGCGGAGGCCTACAACCACGGAACAACTGAGATTATTTGAGGCACTATCTGTGTCTACTATACCCTTGCTATAGTTCTTATAGACACATGGGCGAGTCATTCGTTCATTTTTGTTGCCCTTGTTCGGAGCTCTAAGATTTTGACGGAGCCGTTGGCTTAATCCTTACTATTAGAGACTCCTTCATGAGCAGACTCGATGATTACTCACTGGTGACAGTAGTGTGATCTTACTCTAGGAGGCGAGAGCTTTGGCAAGGATCATCATGTAGAGGCACCGAGGCCTTACGATGTCATCTTGGGCATGGATTGGTTATATATAGTTCATGCTCAGATAAAATGTATTAGGCACAATGAGTGGTGTGTTTGCACAGATGGGAGCAGTTTCACATTCACTGGCGAGAAGGGAGCCTTTTCAGTGCAGGATTGACTCACGCATAAGTGAGGGTAGCTGATCACTCATTAGTTGGCTAGACACATCCTAGGATCAGTTCACACGTGGAGTCTGGGATTTCCTATTGTGGTAGATCAGTATTTGGACGTTTTTTTAAATGACGTTCGAGGACTACCTCTTCACAGAGATGTAGATTTCTATATAGACATGTACACCGGTACAACCACGATATCTACACCAGCATATCAGATGGCTCCTGCTAATCTTTGTGAGCTACGGGTATAGATGGAGGACTTGCAGGGCAAGGGATTCATTCGACCCAGTGTTTCACCCTAGGATTCACCGATTGTTTTCTCCAAAAAGGCAGACGAGATCTTGAGATTGTCTGTTGATTATCATCGCCTGAATCTGGTGACTGTGAATAACTTGAGTCCACATCTGATGATTTACGACCTCTTCGATCAGCTCAAGGGAGAGTGATGGTTCTCCAAGATAGACCACATGGCAGGCTATCAACAGCTCAGATTTCGAGACTAGGATGTGTAGAAGAAGGCTTTCAGATGAAGATATGGCCACCATGAGTTCTTGGTTATGCCTTTTGGCATAACCAACACTCCAACAGTGTTCATGAGTCTCATTATTAAGATCATTCAGCCTTACATCATTGAATTTGTCGTAGTCTTAATCAACGACATATAGATATACTCAACTGCTGAGGAGGAGCACGACTACCACTGGGGGTTGTACTGGACACACTCCGAGAGCAACAGCTTTATGGTAAGATATTGAAGTTTTGGTTCTGGATACATGAGGTCTACTTTGTGAGGCACATTATTTTTAAGGTAAGAGTTGTGATGGATCCTGCTATGATAGAGGTAGTGCTAAATTGGGAGCCACCGATGAGTGTGACAAAGGTGTGATGTTTCCATGGTTTGGATGGATATTACCGGAGGATTGTGCCAGACTTCTCTAGAGTTGAAGCACCAATCTAATCTTTGATGAAGAATGGGAAACCCTTCATGTGGTAAGATAGATGACAGATGATCTTTCACGAGCTGAGAAAGTGATTGACCAGTGCACCCATCTTGAGGCTACCAGAGGAGAGAGTTGGGTACATCGTCTACTGCGACGCATCAGGGACCGTACTCGGGTGTGTCTTGATGGAAGAGAGGGAAATGATCGCCTATGGATCACGACAGTTGAGGCAGCACGACCAGAAATATGGTACCCATGATCTGGAGTTAGCATCTGTGGTCTTCCCTTTGAAGATGTGGCGGCACTATCTGATGGGAGAGCGCTTGACAATCAATTAGGGCCACCAGAGTCTTAGGTAAATCATCTCGCAAAGGGACCTGAACCTGAGACAATGACGATGGATAGAGTTTCATCAGGACTATGACTTTGAGATAGACTATACTCCTGGAAAGGGGAATGTAGTAGCCGATTCTCTCAGTAAGAGGATGGGAATTGAGCTACTTGGAGAGGGGATAGAAAAGCTAGTCTCTTTGCATATATCCTTCTTGGATAGAGATGGATCATCCATTCTACAGTCACTCCTCCACTACTTCAGCGGGTCAGAGAGGCACAATGTGGGGATGATGAATGTGAGACGTGGCATGCACAGATTTACACTGGATAGAAACCTGATGAATTTTCTGTATGAGGAGAGCACGTCATCCTATTCATAGGAAGTACCATTGTTCCAGCTGCACTAAAAGAAGAGGTGCTGAGATAGTTTCACACTTCAACTTTAGAGGTACATCAAGGGGTAGCGATGATGTACCGGGATCTCTGACGACAACACTTGTGGCTGGGTATGAAGAAGGTTGTGGAAGAGTTTGTTTCCCGATGCCTCACCACCTAGCAGGTGAAGGCAGAGCACCAGGTACTAGTAGGATTGGTACAGCCATTGGAGGTCCCAGAGTGGAAGTGGAATGGGATATCTATGGATTTCGTGACTGGACATCCACGCACAAACAGAGGACAAGAATCCATTTGGGTGATTGTCGAATGACTCACCACGTCGGCTCACTTAGAACCCATCGGAGAGTAGGGCTTAGTGGAGAGCATGGGATACCTCTACATTCAGGAGATCTTACGGCTTCAGGGTGTGCCATCATCTATCATCTCAGATCGAGTTTCTCGTTTTACTTCTCGGCATTAGAAGGGATTGAAAGAGGCATTCGGGACGCAGCTACGTTTGAGCACCACCTCTCACCCTCAGACAGATGGTCAGACGGAGATGACCATTCAAACTCTAGAGGGCATTCTCTATATATGTGTCCTTGATTTTGGTCACATCTAGGAGGATCTCCTACCCTTGGTAGAGTTTGCGTACAACAACAGCTACCACTCCACCATCGGGATGGCACCATACGAGGAATTGTATGACCAACCTTACAGATCACCATTGTGCTGGACTAACCATGGGGAGTCCACACTTATGCGACTAGAGATGGTTCAGGTCATCTTGGAACAGATTTTGACAGCTCAGAGCTCACAGAAGTCTTATACTGACAGGAGGTGGAGACGACTAAAATTCGAGGATGGTGACCACGTTTTCCTACAGGTCTCATCTCAGCGTGGATTACAGAGATTTGGCAGGGGCGACAAGCTGTCTACCTACTTAATCAGACCTTTTTAGATTCTCAGCTGGATAGGCGAGGTGGCATATTGGCTGGCTCTACCACCTTAGCTGCATAGGGTGCATGATGTCTTCCATGCATCCCAGTTGGGGAGATACGTGGAAAACCCGATGCATTTCATCAACCACGGGGAGCTGGACATTGTTGACAGGACGGCTTTTGCAGAGGTCACGGGGACGATCAAGGATCGACAGGCACTGGTCCAGTATGGGCGGTCGATTCCTCTAGTGCACAGTAGGTGGCAGAAGGTGAAACTCTAGTAGAGCACATGGGAGTGGGAGGCTTAGAAGCATGCTCAGTACTATCATTTGTGTCCCAAGTTTTTTGAGGTTTCATTACGGGGATGAAAAGCCTTGAGGTGGGAGTAATGTAAAGACCCATAAATTTCAATGATTTTTTTTAAATTCATTGGGAGTTTTTTAAGTACACAGTTTCAGACGACACCTGATTCTGAGGCCCGGTGTGCCCAGAATCAATTTCTAAAGTTTAGCTCATGTACGTTCAGTGAATGACCGAACAAGTTTTTCTATCTTTTGAACCGGTGCTCGGAATTGAAAACCAGGGGCACTATTGAAACTGCAATTCCAGTAATTGTTTATGAAGACTCTTTTTGGTTTTTCTTTTTCTCGGGTGGTGTAGTTTAAAGTAGTGGTTTATGTTTAAGTGAAATTAAATTAATAAAACTTATGTATGGGAGATCGGGGTGGGACAAACTAAAATCCTAACTCTTGGTAGTATATTAGTTAGTTGGGGCCCACACAAGCTCCAACCCTTCAATTCCCCTAAACCCCCTGTAAAATTTTGAAACCCACCTTAAATGTGTAACACTCCTTCATCCCCTCATTATGACATGTAAACTCTCACAATTAAATTGATTGTTTAATGATATTCAATGGATTTAATTTTGAGATTGAGTTTTCGATATTTTGAAAATGCATGGAATGTGTTAATATAATAAACGTTTCTTATTTTATTTGGGTTTTGAGTTGTGGGAGGATTTTGGGGAGGGTACTCAAAGCCTTTTGGAGCTTCATCTTCCACCATGAAGAATGTGAAGAATGCTGAAATGCCGTTTCTTCTTCATTTCGCATCAAAGAAAGGGATACTCCGCTTCCTTCATCGGACGTACACTGACGACGTTTTTGGAGCCTCACCCCGCGACACCATCTTCCTTGATGCAAGCTTCCATGAATTACTCTGAGTTAGGGGTTAAGTGCAAATTTAATTAATTAAATTTGTGATTTGTTGTCGTTGAGTTTACTCGTTCTTAGACTGCTTAGTACCGATATAATGGGAGGATGTTGGACCGCACAAACACGGTCGAACCTCCTCCCCCCTTTATTGTTCGTTTTCCTTCGTGGCTTGGAACAGAAGTAATGTTATAGCCTTGAATGGCACGGGAATGACAGAACTGTGGCCGGAGTGGGCTGCTGTGAAGAAATGTAGTGATGTCGCGCCGCACTAGAGGGGTCGGAGTAGGTCGCGGCTAGGAGCGGGCCACGGCGGAGGGGCGCAGCATCGTCGTGCCACACCAGAACACCAAGGAGGGCCATGGCGGGGGTGAGCCATGGTGGAGGTGTGTGGTGTTGTCGCGCCATGACTGTGGTGGAGGAGATGGGGCCATAGGCCGCGACCATTCGGGGGGGTGGGGGGGAGCGATCGTCTGGTCCGGCCGTTGGAGCCAACGGGAGGCGAGACCCTTTACGTCCCGTGGTCATGCTAATGGCCAGTGAAAAATGGCCGGCCATTTCTCCATGAAGGGGGGATGCCCCCCCCCCCCATTTTCTGCTCGGCCGAGCTGGTGGCCACAGGCCACACACCCGGGGTAACACCCCAAGCTTCCACGGTACGTTTCCCTTCGAATAATGCAATAGCGTGTGTTGTACACGACCTCGAGTTCTAACACACACCACAACTAATTAAACTAGCAGTTGTGAATAGTAATACCTACTTTTGAAATTTTATAAATTTTATTAATCAAACTGGACATCATTTTTGGATTCAGAATATCGAAATTATCCTAAGGTGAAATTTTGATATTTTTCGGAAACTTTTATATTTTGAGGAATATTGAAAATTACTAAATTTTAATTAAAAACAACTTTTTAAATAAAAATAATTAATAGTGATAAACTATACTATTGAGTGCTTATAAATTATAATTAGAATATATATTCACCATTTTATCCAGTGGTGTTCATTAGAAATAATTTCACATTAAAATTGGACATAAACAGTTTCAATCTTTTGATATAAATTGTTTTTTAAAAACACGCTATTTGTTGTGAAAGCGGGAATTAATTATAAAATTAATTAATGCAACTTATATGTTTGGAATTTTTTAAAATAGACATCATTTTTTAAATAGGAATATAAAATATATCTTAGGGTGAAATTTTTGGCATTGTTCTGAAAAACATCAATTTTTGATGAATAGTGAAACCACTAAGATGTAGTTAAATAACTGATTTTTCGTTTAAATTAAATATTACCACTTCTGTGATTTGATTTTCAAAAATCCGACATACATGGCTGTCATTAGGATGTAAAATGTGGTTCAATGGGATTAAAATTATTTTTTGGTGAATAGTAACTTTTAAGTTTAATTAATCGCGATTAAAGGTAATTAGTGAAATTTAAGGTAAAAATTATATTATAAAAATATGAAAATACCCTTACACATGTCCTACCCCTATTGGATGAGTAATGGCCGACCAAGACAAACCATGGGTCAACTTGGGGACCCCATGGAGCCACTTTGGTGGGAAAATGACATTAAAAACATTTTATTTAATGTTAAAATAAAAATGTCACAAACATAAGTTATTTTACTAAATCAATTTTTAAATGGGGTTATAGAAGTCTTATTTTTTACCATAAATATTCATTGAAAATCTAAAAAGATTTCGTACATTATGGTTATTGTTTTAGAATTTTTTGACATTATATAAATTAAATTTTTTTTGACACAATGATGATGCAGCATTTACCTCATTAATTAACGATTCAAATAAAATGAAAAGATAATGTAATATATAAGGCTTACACTTGTCAAAAACCTATTGGATGAGCATATTTCGAACCCTTATCACCTTATCCTAGAAATATATCATTGTGGGACCTATATAATCCGAAAATCATTTCAAAATAATGTAACATTTCAATCTTTCCAAAAGAGCCCCTCCTCTCCTATTATAAAAGGCCCCCACCTCTACCACCTTATGAACACTTTAATGCCTTTTGGTTCGGCCAGCCTCTACCCAAATACTCTCCCAACTTCTCTCCCTTCATCCTAGAAGCTTTAATTTAGTCATAAAGCCATCCTAAGGAGTCCTTTTGATCAAATCAAAAGGAAGAACCCGAAGAAGAGGTAACGTTTTCATCACCCTCTTTCAAGTTTCTTTCTTCTTCCACTACCTCTTTGTTTATTATTTCAATTCTAAAATTATAACTACAGTATCTTATATATACTATTATGTTATTATAAATATGGAAGAACCATATTCAGTATTATACCCATCATTTGAATGATATGTCACCATACGTGTGTACGTACGGCTTACCGTCTCCACGTCGTGGTGTAATTGTTATTCAATTTATTAATATTTAGATGGTTATAATAATGATATGTAATTCATGTAAATAATAAATATAACATGATAATGATTATGTATATATGATATACTATCCAATTATATATTATTGTAATATCAAAATAATGATATGGTCGCTCGTGCGTGCGTACGAACTACCGTCTCCACGAACGCGATGAGATTCATCTTCCATCGTATCAATTCAAGTATAATTCTCATTTGATGATTTAAAAATAATTTTTAAGGACATGATATCATTCTGGATATGAATAATATACAACCTATCCATGAAAAACACGACTTACGTAACAAAACATATAAACGAAAACGAGTAAGTTAACACCCGAAACAACGATAAATCTAAGATATTATTAACAAAGCAATGTTAAAAGATCATATATGATATCATATGAATGTATATGATTTTTTTATAATTTAATAACAATTATTTCACCATTATACAGGAGGTTAACATACCCCAACTAAGGAAAAGTACAAGGTAAGGGTTTACTTCACAACCTCTTCATTATCAAAGGTTGTTTATAATCTACCGGGACATCGTTATCATCCACATCCATGTTTCTTAAAAATGTCTTTCAAAACATTTTTACTATTAAATGGAAAATGGTTTAAAGTCATTTATACCCTTATATGTTTTTGAAAGGAATCTTACCATCGTTTTCCAAACAATGTACTTTTTTAAATTTTTGACAAATTTAAGGTAAGAATGTTTTTTTTACTTATACAGCGGGTGCGGCTATTTTCTGCAATTATAACTTCATCGAAGCTTCCCTTACAAGCTTATAAGAATATTTTCAAAGTAAATGTATTATTTTATAATTATGGGACTTCTAAATGATTTCAAAAAAAGAGATATTTCTCCCAAATAGCTTTGATTTCATCTATGTCAACATCCTTTGATGGGTTTTCAGTTTAATTGAAATTGATTTATGATACAAAACATCCATTGAAAATTTTGTGATATATTTGACTGTGGATGTGTTATTTTTATACCATCCATAGTTTATGGAGAAATTGTTGACATTTCGTATGCTAGTTTTAATACGAATATTTGTGTTATGTTTAAACCTATTCATATGAGGAATGTATTGGACTTAATAAGTGACGAGTGGAGCCCATTATAACTCCTCGATGCATCGGTAGGTCTCATGAGACAACTAGATGTGGAATTGGCTGAGGACCATTCCCATTTTGATTTATGGTTTTGGCCGAGGCCTTAATCATTTTAGACGTCTTGGCCGAGGCCTTGACAAAATGTTTCAGAATGTCTGGCATTATACATTCCTTCATTATGAAAGTGGTTATTGATATTTCATGTGATTATTCATCTAGTAGAATATCCTTGTGAGTAAGTAATGGCATTAAATTATTTTACTTTTTCCATATTATGCTGAAGTTCAAGATTAATAAGGCTTTTGTTTTAGTTATACATTGCCTTAAATTCTTATGTTTTCTTATGAAAGTTTCCGCTATATTGTTATCCTTACGGAGCATTTGAGCTCATCCCTTTCAATGTTTTATTTTTCCCAGGATGTGAAGAAGTGTATTATTACTGACATGCAAGAATAGTCAGTGAGGATATGAGTGTGGACTAAGGAGACCATGTTATTGTAGTTTTCATTTTGATGATGTAATGTAAAACTTATGATTATATCTAGTGTTTCCAAGACTACTAAACCAATCGGTATTTCGAGATTTGATCTTCCTTGTGATCATGCCAATGTTATGTAATAATGCACCGACTCTAGGTAACTAGGGTCGGGGCGTTACAGTTGGTATCAGAGGAAGTTTAGTACAAACCTTGGAAGCTAGATTTAGACAAACTCTGATTAGAGCACGTAGACCTAAGATGAACTATGAGGATTAGTATAGAAGAACTTCCTAAAATTTTGGTATTGTAGAGATTTTGTGAGTTTTCCGAGCAATATATCCCTGTCTGGATACGAGCAGGTAGAGGCGGCTTTGGCACAGATGTACCTAGGGGTAAAACCTGAAAACACCGCTTTGAGCTAGACTCGAACGGGAACTGGTGCACGACAATGGGCCTTGTTGCACTCTTGGTTACGACACTCCCGAGGGATATTCTTAGGATAATTCCCATTTTATTTACCAACCACTATGAAGGGTTACGAGTATATACTTACTCAAAGAAAACATTTTTATGATTATTGATTATATCCATAATTATTTCAATTTATGTTAAGTGTTTTACAAGTATGGAATTATGTATTTTGATTCATAAACTAATCTAGTTTATGCCATTATTTAGAAATGGAGCCTAGTGGAAGGAATGGAAACCGTTTCAATACACGCACTCCTTGTAGGGATTACCCTCCTGCTCAAGATAATTATGGTGGAGCTAGTGTTACAACTGGTGCTGATCAGCTTCTCACCGTATTGGGAAAACTCACGTAGGTTATGAATAATAACCTTACTCGTATGGAGCACCCTGATCCGCAACGTGGAGGATCAATGCTAGACCGTTTCATGAGGCAACAACCACCAACCTTCAATGGGAGTACAAATCCTATAGTAGCTGAGCAATGGATAAATTCCTTAGAGAAAATATTCCATGCCTTGTGGAGTAATGAAAGTGGGAAAGTTGTCATGGCAGTTTACCGCCTCACTGGAGATGCCGATCAATGGTGGCCACTAATTCAAAACACAAAGGAAGATGATGAATTAAAAAACATGGAATGGAATGAGTTCAAAGAGATGTTCTTAGAAAAATACTTTCCTCGAGACCACCGAGCGGATATGGAAAGGCAATTTCTGAGTCTGAGGCAGAAGGAGGATGATAATGTCACAATGTATGAGGCTAACTTTACAAGGTTAGCGAGGTATGCTGCAGATTACATACGTAACCCAGGAAGTAAGACTGATCGTTTCTTTGATGGGTTAAAACCATTTCTCCATTGAGCTTTAATATCACAGACCTTCTCTTCATACGAAGGTATTTCCTCGTGTGCTATCAAGACGGAAAATGAATCATCTAAGTCTTATGACTTTAAATCAAAGCAAGATAAGAAGAGATCCGCTGAAAACTCTGGGAAAGGAAATAAGGAAATAGGGAAGAAGGGTAGAAATGAATTTCCACCCTGTGATAATTGTGGTAGGAAGCACCCTGGTCCCAGTCTAAAAGGAAAAGGAGTATGTTACAAGTGTGGTGAAAAAGGCCACCAAGCTCATTAATGCAAGGGAAAGAAAGCGGTCGTCAACGTGGAATGCTATAATCGTAGAGAGAAGGGACATTATGCAAATGAATGTCCTAAGCGTCAGGGGAACTTACCTCAGAAGAGGCCAAGGGATCAGTGCTAGGCTTATGCTATCACTACTGCTGAGGTGGAAGCTCCAAAAGACGTGGTGGCGGGTAATTTAATGGTTTCCTCAAGTTTAGCAAATGCATTATTTGATTCTGGATCATCGCATTTTTTCATATCTTCCCAGTTTGCTAAGAAAATTAGATACTTCCAATTTGAGTTAACAAGGGAGTTGTTGGTCAAATCCCCTAAGGGAAGTATTGTTGCAACTATGTTTTGTCGATTAGTTCCCATTAGAGCACCTAAATGTTCTTTACCTGCTGATCTCATCGTCATACCCATGATTGAATTTGATATAATCCTCGGTATGGATTGGATTTCGGACCATGATGCAAAAATTTATTGTAAGATGAAAGAGGTTAAAATTTTTGATGATGATGATGAGGAACACCTTATCTTTAGAGCAGAATCGTCGCCGCATAATTCTTCTCTAGATCCACCCCCAGTAGCTCAACTAAATTCAATTATTGGGGAGGAAGAGAAGGAAATTACTGAGTGCGAGAAAAGGAATATTCAAATAGAGGATGTACCTATTGTGAGAGAATATGATGACGTGTTTCCGGAAGATTTACCTGGACATCCTCCAGAATGAGAAGTTAAATTTTCCATTGATTTAATTCCTGGATCAAGGCCCATATCGAAGACCCCTTATAGAATGTCCCCTGTGGAATTAGTTGAACTAAAGAAACAACTAGAGGAATTGAGTAATAAGGGATTTATTCACCCTAGTGTTTCTCCTTGGGGAGACCCTGTTCTTTTTGTTAAGAAGAAAGATAGATCTATGAGGTTGTGCATCGACTATAGGGAGATCAATGCTATAACAATAAAGAACAAGTATCCCCTACCTCGCATTGATGATTTGTTTGACCAACTGCATGGAGCTCAATACTTTTCAAATATTGACCTTCGGTCTGGATACCATCAGTTGTCTTTGAAGAAGGAAGACATTCCAAAGACAGCATTTCGAACAAGGTACGGGCATTATGAGTTTACAGTAATGCCTTTTGGATTGACTAATGCACCCTCTGTTTTCATGGATCTAATGAATAGAGTTTTCTAGGAATATCTTAATGAATTTGTTGTTGTATTTATTGATGATATCATGGTATACTCCAAAAGCCACGAAGATCATGAAAATCACTTACGCATTATCCTGAAGACTCTTAGAAGACATGAATTATATGGGAAATTTAGCAAGTGTGAATTCTGGCTTCAGGAGATTTCTTTTCTTGGCCATATTGTCTCTAAGGATGGAATTTCCGTTGATCCTTCTAAAACCAAGGCAATCCAAGAATGTCCAGCACCGACAAGTATAAATGAGGTATGCAGTTTTATTGGTTTAGCAGGTTTTTATCGACGTTTCGTCCATAATTTTGCCTGATTGGCTAACCCATTGACAAAGCTCACACGTAAAGGGATTAAATTTTTCTGGACAAAAGAGTGTGAAGATTGTTTTGAAGAACTGAAGAGAAGATTAGTCAACGCCCCTCTATTGACTCTACCATTGGGGAATGATGGGTTTGTTATTTATAGTGATTCATTGAAGAAAGGACATGGTTGTGTCCTTATGCAGAATGATAAGGTTATTTCCTATGCATCACGACAGCTAAAAATTCATGAGCAAAAATATCCTACTCATGATCTTGAGTTAGCAGCTGTGATCTTTGCTTTGAAGATATGGAGACATTACCTCTATGGTGAAAAATGTGAGATTTATACTGATCACAAGAGTTTGAAGTATATTTTCTCACAAAAATAACTCAACATGAGGCAAAGGCGATGGCTTGAACTACTCAAGGATTATGATTGCACGATAAATTACCACCCGGGGAAGGCAAACAAGGTGGCAGATGCATTGAGCAGAAAAGACCGTGGAGTTTTGAACGTGATGAGAATTGAAAGGGATCCAATTTTCATGGATCTAGTGAAGATGGACATGGTAATAACTAGGGAAGGTGAAACATTAATGCTTTTTCAAATGGTTTCCAGACCATCATTACTAGAATGGATTAAGAGTTCTCCGACCGATGATGAATAATTTCAGAAGAAGATTAAAGATGTGAATGATGGAAGATTGATGGGCTTTGTGTATAAGGATGGAATTTTGAAATTCAGGAAGAGGCTTTGTGTTCCCGATATACCTGATCTAAAAAGGGAATTGCTGGATGATTCTCATAGTTCCAATTTCTCAATACACCCTGGGAGCACCAAAATGTATAGAGATTTGAAGGAACATTTTTTGTGGGACAATATGAAGAGGGAGATTGCTGATTTTGTGTCGAGATGTATGGTTTGTCAACAAGTGAAAGCTGGAAGGCAACATCCTGGTGGAGTATTGCAACCTCTTCCCATACCTGAGTGGAAATGGGATAATGTTACGATGGACTTTGTCATGGGACTACCAAAGGCTCCTAGAAGGAATGATGCAATATGGGTCATTGTTGATCGTCTTACTAACTCAGCCCATTTTCTTGCTATACGGGAGGATCTACCACTTGAACGTCTAGCAAGACTATATATTAATGAAGTTGTAACACTTAATGGAGTACCCCTATCGATTGTTTCTGATCGTGATCCCCGTTTTACTTCAAGATTCTGGAAATGTCTTCAAAAGGCCTTGGATACTGAACTTTGTTTGAGCACTGCCTATCACCCTCAAACAGATGGACAATCAGAATGGACTATTCAAACCGTAGAAGACATGTTGAGATCATGCTCTCTTGACTTTCAGGGTATGCGGGATCAATATTTACCACTGGTAGAATTTTCCTATAACAATAGCTTCCATTCAAGTATTCAGATGGCACCTTATGAAGCGTTATACGGAAAGAGATGTCATACAACAACATGTTGGGATGACGTTGGTGAAATAAAACTTGTGGGACCAGAACTGGTGGAAGAAACGATGGAAAAGGTGAAGGTAATCCAAAACCACATCAAAGCAGCTCAAAGTAGGCAGAAGAGTTATGCCGATAACAGAAGAAAGGATTTGGAATATCATGTGGGAGATCATGTTTTCCTAAAGGTATCTCCATGGAAGGGAGTTATACGTTGCGGTAAGAAGGGTAAATTGACTCCCAGGTACATCGGACCTTTTGAAATTCTAGATCGTATTGGGGTTGTAGCTTATCGTTTGGCGATGCCGCCAAATCTCTCCAAAGTTGACGATGTTTTCCACATATCGCTATTGAGAAAATACATGCTCGACCCAACACATGTACTTACCTATGAGGAATTAGAACTGGAACCTGATCTATCTTATTGCGAAGAGCCCATCAGAATTCATGATGTGAGGGAACAGGTGCTGAGAAACCGGACGACTCGTCTGGTAAAGGTTTTGTGGAGAAATCATAAATTGGAAGTGGCAACGTGGGAACCTGAGGAACTTATGATGAAGAACAACCCAAGTCTTTTTATGTATTAATACCCTAGAAATTGCATGGAGGCAATTATTTGAAGGAGGGGAGAATGTAACACCCAATCTTCCACGGTACGTTTCCCTTCGAATAATGCAATAGCGTGTGTTGTACGCGACCTCGAGTTCTAACACACACCACAACTAATTAAATAGCCGTTGTGAATAGTAATGCCTAATTTTTGAAATTTTATAAATTTTATTTATCAAAATGGACTTCATTTTTGGATTCGGAATAACGAAATTATCCTAAGGTGAAATTTTGATATTTTTCGGAAACTTTTATATTTTGAGGAATAATGAAAATTACTAAATTTTAATTAAAAACAACTTTTTAAATAAAAATAATTAATAGTGATAAATTATACTATTGAGTGGTTTTAAAGTATAATTAGAATATATTTTTACCATTTTATCCAATGGTGTTAATTAGAAATAATTTCACATTAAAATTGGACATAAACAGTTGTCAATCTTTTGATATAAATTGTTTCTTAAAAACACGCTATTTGTTGTGATAGTGGGAATTAATTGTAAAATTAATTAATGCAACTTATATGTTTGGAATTTTTTAAAATAAACATCATTTTTGAAATAGGAATATCTAATATAGATTAGGGTGAAATTTTGGCATTGTTCTGGAAAATTTCAATTTTTGATTAATAGTGAAACCAATAAGTTGTAGTTAAATAACTGATTTTTCGTTTAAATGAAATATTACCACTTCTGTGATTTGATTTTCAAAAATCCGACATACATGGTTGTCATTAGGATTTAAAATGTGGTTCAATGGGATTAAAATAATTTTTGGTGAATAGTAACTTTTAAGTTTAATTAATCACGATTAAAGGTAATTATTGAAATTTAAGGTAAAAATGATATTATAAAAATAAGCAAATACCCTTACAGTTGTCCTACCCCTATTGGATGAGTAATGGCCGACCAAGACAAACCATGGGTCAACTTGGGGACCCCATGGAGCCACTTTGGTGGGAAAATGACATTAAAAACATTTTATTTAATGTTAAAATAAAAATGTCACAAACATGAGTTATTTTAGTAAAACAATTTTTAAATGGGGTTATAGAAGTCATATTTTTGACCATAAATATTACTTGGAAATATAAAAAGATTTCGTACATTATGGTTATTTTTTTAAAATTTTTAGACATTATATAAATTAAATTTTTTATGACACAATGATGATGCAGCATTTACCTCATTAATTAACGATTCAAATAAAATTAAAAGATAATGTAATATCTAAGGCTTACACTTGTCAAAAACCTATTTTATGAGCATATTTCGAACCCTTATCACCTTATCCTCGAAATATATTATTTTGGGACCTTTAGAATCCGAAAATAATTTCAAAATAATGTAACATTTCAATCATTCCAAAAGAGCCCCTCCTCTCCTCTTATAAAAGCCCCCCACCTCTACCACCTTATTCACACTTTAAAGCCTTTTAGTTCGGCCAACCTCTGACCAAATACTCTCCCAACATCTCTCCCTTCATCCTAGAAGCTTTACTTTAGTCATAAAGCCATCCTATGGAGTCCTTTTGATCAAATCAAAAGGAAGAACCCGGAGAAGAGGTAACGTTTTCATCACTCTCTTTCAAGTTTCTTTCTTCTTCCACTCCTTATTTGTTTATTATTTAAATTCTAAAATTATAACTCCAGTATCTTCTATATACTTTGATGTTATTATAAATATGAAACAACCATATTCAGTATTCTACCCATCATTTGAACAACATGTCACCATACGTGCGTACGTACGGCTTAACGTCTCCACGTCGTGGTGTAACTGTTATTCAATTTATTATTATTTTGATGGGTATAATAATGATATTTAATTCATGTAAATAATAAATATAACATGATAATGATTCTGTATATATGATATAATATCCAATTATATATTATTTTAATATCAAAATAATGATATTGTTGCTCGTGCGTACGTACGGACTACCGTCTCCACGAACGCGATGAGATTCATTCTCCATCATATCCATTCAAGTATAATTATCATTTAATGATTTAAAAATAATGTTTAAGGACATGATATAATTCTGGATATGAATAATATACAACCTATCCATGAAAAACATGACTTATGTAACAAAACATATAAAAGAAAACGAGTAAGTTAACACCCGAAACAACGATAAATCTAAGATATTATTAACAAAGCATTGTTAAAAGATCATATATTATATAATATGAATGTATATGATTCTATTATAATTTAATAACAATTATTTCACCATTATACAGGAGGTTAACCTACCCCAACTAAGGAAAAGTACAAGGTAAGGGTTTACTTCACAACCTCTTCATTTTCCAAGGTTGTTTATACATCTACTGGGACATCGTTATCATCCACATCCATGTTTCTTAAAAATGTCTTTAAAAAAAATTTTACTATTAAATGGAAAACGGGTTAACTTCATTTAAACCCTTATACATTTTTGAAAGGAATATTACCGTCATTTTCCAAACAATGTAATTTTTTACATTTTTGACAAATTTAAGGTAAGAATTTTTTTTAACTTATACGGCGGGTGCGGCTATTTTCCGCAATTATAACTTCGTCGAAGCTTCCCTTAAAAGCTTATAAGAATATTTTCAATGTAAATGTATTATTTTATAATTATGGTACTTCTAAATGATTTCAAAAAAAAATAGATATTTCTCTCAAATTGCATTGATTTCATCTATTTCAACATCCTTTGATGGGTTTTAAGTTTAATTGAAATTGATTTATGATACACAACTTCCATTGAACATTTTGTGATATATTTGACTGTGGATGTGTTATTTTTATACCATCCATAGTTTATGGAGAAATTGTTGACATTTCGTATGCTAGTTTTAATATGAATATTTATGTTATGTTTAAACCTATTCATATGAGGAATGTATTGGACATAAAAAGTGACGGGTGGAGCCCGCTATAGCTCCTCGATGCATCGGTAGGTCTCATGAGACAACTAGACGTGGAATTGGCCGAGGCCCTTTCCCATTTTGATTTATGGTTTTGGCCGAGTCCTTAGTCATTTTAGACGTCTTGGACGAGGCCTTGACAAAATGTTTCAGAATGTCTGGCATTATACAATCCCTCATTATGAAAGTGGTTATTGAAATTTCATGTGATTATTCATCTAGTAGAATATCCATGTGAGTATGTAATGGAATTATTTTATTTTACTTTTTCCATATTATGTTGAAGTTCAAGTTTAATAAGGCCTTTGTTTTAGTTATACATTGCCTGAAATGCTTATGTTTTCTTATGAAAGTTTCCGCTATATTGTTATCCTTACGGAGCATTTGAGCTCACCCCTTTCAATGTTTTATTTTTCTCAGGATGTGAAGAAGTGTATTATGACTGACTTGCAAGAATAGACAGTAAGTATATGAGTGTGGAATAAGGAGACCATGTTATTGTATTTTTCATTTTGATGATGTAACGTAAAACTTATGATTATATCTAGTGCTTCCAAGACTACTAAACCAATCGGTCTTTCAAGATTTGATCTTCCTTGTGATCATGCCAATGTTATGTAATAATGAACCGACTCTAGGTAACTGGGGTCGGGGCGTTACACCCGGAAGGCTGACCGGCCGCGCCAGGCCGGACCACCCGCAGGGCCGGGCCACGCCCAAGTGGGCATTACCTGGGTCGGGTCTCCCGGTTCAGGCCGACCCGGGTGGTTTTGGACTTGGTAGGTCCGGGCCCAAAAACCCGCTAAAATCTGATAGTTTCGTTTAAACCCCCATAAAATGGGCTAAGAACCTCCGATTGTCGTACCGTTTGTTGAGATGTGATACTTGGATCGAGACTGTCATTTAGGTATATTATACTCAGGGATTTGGATAACTTTGTGTATTGCTGGGTTGGTTTGAACACGAAACTAACTAGGCCCTCGTAGCGGAAACACTTATATGTTGAGCTCCGAACGTCTGATTGACATACCGTCGACTTTTCTGGATTCCTCTATGTGAGACAGTCCATTTGGATTATTTATCTTGAAGTTTGGATGCAGTTGGAGTATGGTCGTGTTGGTTTTGACATAAAATGCAACCGGGCCCCTTGGACTAAAAAGCCAATAACTCTATGATCGAGTATCCGATTGACGCGACGTCTATCACATTGTGTTCCTAATGTCATGAAGGAACATTGAGATACATCAACTCTGGTATACATGACATTTGATGTATCAACCCCTTGGCTCATGGAGCGGACCCTCCCGGAACGAGCGTGCTGTGTGCGAGAACCCTAGAGTTGGCTGCTACTGCCACTACGACGACAGTGACTATACCGAGCGATCATTTGTGGGTCAGTACTCAGCGATCATGTGTGAATGAGTGCGTACCAATCCTGTGTTGGTCAGATGCAGTGTTGGTCAGCACTCAGCGATCCTGTGTGGGTCAGTGCATCCTGATCCTGTGTGGGTTAGATCCTGTGTGGCTCATTGCGTGTGTTAGTACCTATTAATCATGTGTGGGTCTGATAGCTTAGGTGATCTAGTGGCTACATATGATCATCTAATAATTCTATATTATTAGTGAATACATGTGTGAACTGTGTCTTGACATTCAATCATTATCTTCAATGTGATTTACTTGATATCCTGTGTGGATTACGTTGTGAATTCCTTTGTGGACTGGGTTGTACTTGAGCTCGTGAGTTGGAGCATAACTGGAATTGATGACTTTGGTATATTTATGGGAATATAACTAAGTAGAGTTGGTTGATACTTCATGATTTTTATCATTCATTTGTAGTTATCCTTTGTGGATTCTGGGAGGCCTTCGAGGGTCTCATGGTCCCTACTGTGTAGCGTATACTCACCCCTACACGAGCTATGCCCGCACTTCATTGTGTTAAATGCAGACGACGAAAAACTTTGATCGATGTAGCAGGACAGTACAAGGATGTGGATCACATGACGAGACGTGCTCGGAGCAGATGGCTGGAGCTGAGGAGCAGAGGAGACTATCTATTCCCACACTTCAGGTGGGATTTACAGATGATGGCTCAGACTCGCTACTATAATTTTTTGCTGTTGTACCCTATTTTCAGTTGTACTTTACTTCCAGTTTGGGTTTGTATACTGGTCCATTTACATCCCCAAACTTACTATTGTACTCAGTTTACTTAATGTTTACTTCTGCTTGCTTACATTGTGGTGTTTGTTTCTTTCTTAATTGAAATGCCTTCCCATATATCGGGAATTATGCCTTTGGTGCTAGTCTCCAGCCCCCAGCCTTTGGAAGGCAGGCTTGGGGTAGTCACGAAATGGGTCCCAAGGACGGGTCGTGACAATAATATTTACTGAAGATACTATTCAAAATGACTAAAAAATAAAAGATACCTATATACACAATTTGTAAATTATGATTCCAAATTTGGAACCCAATTTCAAAAATTCAAAAAACAAAATTCGTAATTATGAATTTAAAATTAAATCTCGTTGTTACAACCAAAAAAATGTTTTTTATGAATTTTAAACTATAAAATAATATGAATGTGTTTATGAACAATATAAATATGAAACTATATCCAATGACCTAAATTATAATAAATGATAAAAATATAATCTAAAGGTACATTAAAACCACCCAAATGTATAATTTAACACTATAAAATATTTTGATTAAAAAAATTAGTTTTTAATTAAAATTTAATATTATTCACTCTTCAACATAATATGCATGTTATCATAAAAGTAAAAACAATTAACCATATGATAATAATGAAATTCCAAATCTAAATAATAAGTCCATTTTAAAAAATAAATTTTATTAAATTTCCATAAGTCAATAATTCTATTCATTACTAATTCTTAAAATATTAGTTTGATTGGTCATGGTGTGCTAGTACTTGAAGTTGCGTACATAGAAAGATATTGAATTATTAAAAGAGAAATATATCATGGAAGATTGTGGTGTTACAATCTTCCCACCATCAAATATTTTAGTCCTTGAAATTTCTAAAATATTACTACATAAAATGTTTCGGGTGGTTCTTCAACATAAGTTCCTCAGGGACACATGTTGCTTCATCCGTTTTATGGTTTCTCCAATGAACATTAAATATACGAGTCATCCGGTTTCTCAACAAATGTTCTCTTGTATCAAGAATTCTCATTGGAGCTTCACAATAAAACATATCAGGAACTAGCTCTATTTCATCATAGATGAGTTCTTGTGTTGGGTCAGGCATGTATTTTCACAACAGTGATACGTGGAACACATCACGAACTTTGGAGAGACTTTGTAGCATTACCAAATGGTAAGCTACAATTCTAATTCATTCCACAAATTCGAAATTTCCTATATAACTAAGAATCAATTTACCTTTCATGATTAATCATATATGTAACACGCCAACCCGTGTTACCTAGAGTTTTTACATTATTACATAACATTGGCATGATCACATGAAAGATTAAATCATCAAAGACCAATTAGTTTATTAGCCTTAGAAACAATATATATATTCATAAATCATACTTTACATCATAAAAATGAAAACTACAACAACATAGTCTCCATTGTCCACACTCATATCACCACATACTATCCCTGCAGGTCATTCATAAATTTCTTATTCACATCCTGGGAATGTTGAAACATAGAAATGGATGTGCTCAGTTGCTCAGTAAGGATAACAATATAGCGGAAAATTTCATTAATAAGCATAAACATATAAGGGAATGTGTAACTAAAACAAAAAGTTTTTAAACTTTAACTTCAACATAATATGGAAATGATAAAATGAAATAATGCCATTTACTTATTCACATGGATATTCTACTAATCGAATAATCACATTCAATATCAATAACCACTTTCATAATGAAAGAATGCATAATGCCAGAATATGATTACCACGTAGCCAAGTCCTCGTGCCATGTCTACAAATAATATTTTGTCAAGGGCTCTTTCCAAGAAACTAGTTTGCCTCATGAGACTTACCGATGCATCGAGGAGCTATAGCGGGCTCCATCCGTCACTTACAATGTCCAATACATTCCTCATATAAAAAGGATTAAACATATGATAAACATTCGTATTAAAACTAGCATACGAAATGTCAATACATTAACCATAATCCTTGAATTGAATAAAAATAGCACATCCATAGTAAAAAATATAACAAAAACATCATTATAATATGGATTTTTTGTATTATAATAAATCAACTTCATATAAACTTAAAATCCATCAAAGGATGTTGACATAGATGAAATCGAAACTATTTGAGTGAAATATCTCTTTTATTAAATCATTTAACGAACACATAATTATAAAATAAAAAACATACTTTGAAAATATCCTTATAAGATTTTATGGGAAGCTTTGACAATTTTATAATGTTGGAAAATAGCCACACCCACCGTATAAGTTAAAAAACATCCTAACCATAATTTTGTCAAAAAGGTTAAAAAATAACTTGTTTGAAAAATGACAGAAAGATTCCTTTATAAACATCTTATAAAACGTCAAACAAGGGTATAAATGACTTTAACCTATATACAATAAAATACTACGAATGTTTTTAAATACATTTTTATGAAACATGGATGTGGATGATAATGATTTCCCAGTAGATAATTACGTAAAAACAAAATCGGATAATGAAGAGATTGTCAAATAAACACTTACCTTGTACTTTTTCATGGATTATGGTAGGTTATCCTCCTATATAATGGTGAAATAATTGTTATTAAAATATATAATAATCATATATATATTAATATGATATCATATATGATCTTTTATAATTTCTTTTTTAATAAAATCTTAGTATTATCGTCGTTTTGGGTGTTAACTTACTTGTTTTCTTTTATTTGTTTTGTTACATAAGTCATGTTTGTTATGGATTGGTTGTATCATATTCATATCTAGAATGATATTAAGTATTCAAACATTATTTGTAACCATCAAATAAAAACATTTCTTGAATGGATACGATGGGGAATGAATCTCATCGTGTTTGTGGAGACGGAAGTCCGTACGTACGCACGAGCGACTATATCATTCTATTGATATTAAAATAATATATAATTGGATGTTATATCCTATAGAAAGAATTCTTGTTAAGTTATATATATTATTTACATGAATTATACATCATTATTATACCCCTATAAATAATTATATATTGAATAATAATCAAACCACCACGTGGAGACAGTAGGTCGTACGTACGCACGTATGGTGACATGTCATTCAAGGTATTGATAGAATAATAAAATAGTTTGTTCCATAATTATAATAAATTCACAGAATATATAATATATTGTATTTATTATTTTATAATGGAAATAATAATGAAAGAAGAAGTTGAAGAAGAAATAAACATTAATGTTGGTTGTGAAAAACATTACCACTTCTTCGAGTTCTTCTTTTTGATTTGATCAAAAGGGCTCCATTGGAAGGCATTCTGATAAAACTAAGTCCTCTAGATTGAAGTGAGGGATGTTGAGAGTGTATTTGGGCAGGTTGTTGCTGAACCAAAAAGGCTTTGATGGTGTGAATTAATGAAAATGGGGAGTGCGATTTTATAAGAGGGTGAGGACTCTTTTTGAAAAACTCAAAGTATTATTTTATAATAAAATCATATTCTATTTCTAAAGGCTCCAAAGTATATTATTCGAAGTCTAAGGTGGTTATTTGTCGAATTCCTTTCAAGCAATAGGTTTTAGAAAGGTTTGGGTCAATATATTAACCCTATCTTTTAGTTTTAACTCTAAGTTAATTAGTTTGACACTTACCATGTCACTTTGTATTTTTATATTATATAGTTAATAATATAAATATATAAATACAAGATTCCCCAAAGTGGTCCATTAATGATATACCAATAATTATATGAGTCCTTTTCCCGAACCATAGATTTTTAGGAATAGAATATAAATTAATAATATAATATTTGTTTGAAAAACTCATTTATGTCAATTTTGACACTAATCAATAATTTATTTTTGTTAAAGTCATAACAACATTATTAATTCGAAAAAAATTCATTTAAGAAATACTAAAATGTCATATTAACCAATAAATGGCGTTTATGCCATCAAAACATTCATAGTATATTTATTTTAACATTTATATTACCAATTATTTGATTCATTCATTTATAAGAAAAATACTGCATCATTATTGTGTCATATATATTTTATCTTTTTAAATGTCTAAAAATTATAAATAAAATACAATTATTTATGAAATTGTTTTATCTTTCAAATTAATATATATAATCTAATATATAACATACATAACCCTATGTAAAAATTCTTTTTCTAAAAGATATAAGCTTATGCAATTTTTGTATTTACTTTAAGTTAATTATTATAATGTGTACCTATAACCTACAAGTGGCTCCATGGGTTCCAAAAATTGACCCAAATATACCCATTGTCGAACATGTATCCACCAATAAGGTTTGGGCACGTATTAGGCTAATTTAGTATTATTATATTATTATTTGTTACCCGTATTTACAGGATTTACCTTTTAACCATAGTAAATAAAATATTTACCGATGTAATTATTCAAAATATCTAAAAATAAATGTTTCCTATTTACAATATTTTTACATCCTGATTCAAAATATTGAATCCATTTTTCAAAATTCAAAACATAGAAGTGGTAGAAGTTAATTTAAAATTAATTCCCGCTGTCAAAACAAAAAGCGTGTTTTTAAGATATAATAAATTTCAAAAGATTGAAAATTGTATATGTCTGGTTTATTTGTGAAATTATGTACAATGACCAACACTATATTAAATGGTAAATATATATTCTAAATATACTTTATAACCAATCAAATTCATAATTTATCACAATTAATTATTTTGATTAAAAAATTTGTATTTAATTAAAATTTAGTAATTTTCACTATTCATCAAAATATAAAAGTTATCCAAAAAGTACCAAACATTCACCCTAGGATAAACTCTATATTCTTAATCCATAAATGAAGTTTATTTTGAGAGATAAAATTTTTAAAATTTCAAAATGTAATTATTATTATTCATAACGACTAGTTTGATTTGTTGTGGTGTGTGTTAGAAATTGAAGTTGCGTATACCACACGCTATTGTACTATTCAAAGAGAAGTGTACCGTGGAAGCATGTGATGATACATCCTCCCCTCCTTCAAAGAATTTCATCCTTGATATTTTTAGAAAATTACTATATAAAAAGTCTTGGGTGATTCTTCATCATACATTCCTCGAGTTCCCAAGTTGCATCTTCCGTCTTGTGGTTCCTGCATATATCTTTTTCTAGACGAGTCGTCCGGTTTCTCTACACGTGTTCTATCATATCAAGAATCATGGCGGGCTCATTGCAATAAGATAGATCAGGTTCCAGTTCCAATTCCTCATGAGTGAGTACATGCATTGGGTCAGGCATGTATTTTCTCAACAGTGACACGTGGAACACATCATGAACTTTGGAGAGACTTTGCGGCATCACCAAATGGTAAGCTATAGCCCCAATTCAATCTAGAATTTCAAGAGGTCCTATGTACCTAGGACCCAATTTACCTTCCTTACCGAAACGTTTAACTCCCTTACATGGTGATACCTTTATGAAAACTAGATCTCCAACCTGGAACACCAATTCCTTTATTCGGTTATCTGCATAGCTCTTCTTCATACTTTGAGCTACTTTGATGTGGTTTTGGAACACCAACACCTTTTCTATTGATTCCTTCACCATTTATTGGCCTACAAGTTTTCATTCACCAACATCATCCCAACAGTTTGGTGTGTGAAATCTCTTTCTGTATAACACTTCATATGGTGCCATCTAAATGCTTCAATGGAAGCTATTGTTATAAGAAAATTCTACCAGAGGTAAATATTGATCCCGCATACCCTGAAAGTCAAGTGAACATGATCTCAACATATCTCATAAGGTCTGAATAGTTCATTCTGATTGTCCGTTTATTTGAGGGTGGTAGGCAGTGGTAAAACAAAGTTCAATATAAAAGTCCTTCTGAAGAGTTCATGAATCTTGATGTAAAACGGGGATCACAATCAGAATCAATCGATAGTGGTACACCATGATGTCTCCAAACTTCATTAATATATAGTCTTTCTAGACGTTCAAGTGGTAAATCATCCCTTATAGCAAGAAAAAATGCTAACTTAGTTAGGCGATCAACTATGATCGTTATTACACCCTTCCTTCTATGAGTCTTTGGTAGTCCCAAGACAAAGTCTATCGTAATATTATCCCATTTCCACTCAGGTATGGGAAGACAATGTAGTACTCCAACAGTTTTTTGCCTTCATGTTTTCACTTGTTGACAAACCATACATCTTGACACAAAATCCGCCATCTCCCTTTTCATGTTGTCCCACCATAAAGGTTCTTTCAAATCACTATACATTTTTGTGCTCCCAGGGTGTATAGAGAAATTGGAACTATGGGAATCATCCAACAATTCTCTATTTAAATCAGTTATATCAGGAACACAAAGTTTACTCCCAAATTTCAAAATTAATTCTTCATACACAAAGTCACTCAATCTCCCATCATTCACAACTTTAATCTTCTTTTTAAACTCTTCATCATCGGCCTGAGAACACTTTATCTTTTTTAGTAAAGATGATTTGGCAACCATTTGAAAATTATTTGATGTTTCACCTTCTATGGTGATTCCCAAGTCCATCGTTGCTAGATCCATGAAAATAGGATCCCTTTCCACTCTCATCATGTTCAAAACTCCATGAACCTTTCTACTCAAAGTATATGTCACCTTTTTTGCCTTCCACGGGTGGTAGTGTATCATGAAATCATAATCCATGAGTAGTTCAAGCCATCTTTTTTGCCTCATGTTCAGTATTTTTTTAAATATACATCAAACTCTTGTGATCGGTATAAATCTCGCTTTTTCCCCATAGAGTTAGTGTCTCCATATCATCAAAGAAATGATCATAGCTGCTAACTCAAGATCATGAGTAGGATAGTTTTTCTCATTAATTTTTACCTATCATGATTCCTAGGAAATATCCCAATCATTCTACATATGGACACAACCAAGTCCTTTAATCAATGCATCACTATAAATAACAAACCCAGCATTCCCCGATGGTCGAGTCAATATAGGAGAATTGACTAATCTCCTCCACATTTCATCAGAACATACTTCACACTATTTTGTCCAGACAATTTTAACCCCTTTATGTGTGAGCTTTATTAATGGTTTATACAAAATGGAAAAATTCGGGAAGAAACATCAATAATACCTTGCTAAACCAATAAAATTGTGTATCGCAGTTATACTCATCGGTGTGGGCCATTCTTGGATTTCCTTGGTCTTAGAAGGATCAACAAAGATTCCATCATTGGAGACAATATGTCCATGAAAATAAATCTCTTGAAGCCATAATTCACACTTGCTAAACATCCCATATAATTCATGTCTTCTATGAGTCTTTAGAATAATGCTCAAGTGATTTTAATGTTCTTCGTAGCTTTTTGAGTATACTAAGTTATCATCAATAAATACCACCACAAAATCATTAAGATATTCCTTGAAAACTCTATTCAATAGATCCATGAAGATATAGGGTTCATTAGTCAATCAAAAAGAAATTACTGTAAACTCGTAATGCTCGTACCTTTTTCAAAATTTTGTCTTCGGAATGTCTTCCTTCTACACACACAACTGATGTTAACCAGATCGAATGTCAATCATTGAAATGTATTGATCTCCATGCAGTTGGTCAAAAAAATCATCAATTCAAGGTAGGGGATAATTTTTATTTATTTTTTAGAATTGATCTTCCTAGAGTTAATGCACAACCACATGGATCCATCTTTCTTCTTAACAAAAAGGACATGGGCTCCCCATGAAGAACACTAGGGCGAATAAATACCTTTTTACTCAATATTTCATGTTTTTTCTTTAGTTCAACTAATTCAACAGCAGCCATTCTTTAAGGGGTATTCAATATGGTCCTTGAACCATGAATTAAATAAATGGAAATCTCAATTTCTCATTCTGGGGGACTATATCAAATTCAGCCATGGGTATGACGATGAGATCAGCAGATAAAGTACATTTATATGCCCTAATGAGAACAGATCCACATTACATTTTAGCAATGATAATTCCCATAGGAGTTTTGACTGACAGCTCCCTTGTTAAATCAAATTGGAAATATCTAATTTTCTTAACAAACTGGGAAGATATTAAACAATGCGATGATCCAGAATCAAATAATGCATTTTCTAAACATGAGGAAACTATTAAATTACCTCTCACCCTATCTTTCTGAGATTCTACCTTAGCAGTATTGATAGCATAAGCTTGGCTTTGACACCATGGCCTCTTATGAGTTATGTTCACCTGACGCATAAGAAATTAATTTGAATAATGTCCCATCTCTCTACAATTGTAGCATTCCACGTTGACAACAACTCTCTTTCCCTTGCAATCATGATCTAGGTGGCCTTTTTAACCACACTTGTAACAGACACTCATTACCTTCAAACAAGTACCCAAGTGTTTCTTCCCACATTTTCTGCATGACTGATTTTCAACTTTTCCCCTCTTCTCCTTATTTCCATTTCCAGATTGATTAGAAGATCTCTTCTTCTGTTGCTTTTCTTTAAAGTCAGATGACTTAGAAAATTTGTTTTACGTCTTGATAGCTCACGAGACAATAAATTTGAATGACGAGAAGGTTTGTGAGACTAATGCTCGACAGAGAAATTTTTTTAAACAATAAATGAATCGATCAATCTTACTTATTGGGTTATATTTGTAATCTGCTGCATACCTAGCTATCCTTGTAAAGATAGCCTCATGCATTGCAAAATTCTCACCCATTTTATACCTTAGACTCAGAAATTGTCATTCCATATCAGCTCGAAGGTCTTAAGGAATGTATTTTTCTAAGAAAAAATATTTGAACTCCCTCCATTCAATTTTTGATACTTCATCATATTCCTTCATGTTTTGTATCATCGACCACCATTGATCAACATCTCTAGTTGGGTGATAAACTGACATGACAAATTTTTCCATTTCCCTACTCCCCATGGCATGGAATATTTTCTCTATGGAATTTATCCATTGCTCAGTTACTATGTGATTTTTACCACCATTGAATATTGGTGCTTGTTCCCTTATGAAGCGATCAAACATTGATCCTCCACGTTGTGGATCATGGTGCTTCATACGGGTAAGGTTATTATTCTTAACCAGAGTGAGTTACCCAAGTACAGTAATTAGCTGTTAATCACCAGTTGCATCACTAGCTCCCCATTAATTATCTTGAAGAGGATGCAATCTTTATATGGAGTGCATGCATTGATACAGTTTCCCTTCCATCCACTAGGCGCCATTTCTAAACAATGTCATAAACTAGATTAGTTTATGAATCAAAATAAATAATTATATACTTTTAAAACACATAACATAAATTTAAAAGCTTGTGAATATAATCCATAATCATAAAAATATATTCATTGAGGGGGGAATATACTAATAAATACTTCTTAATGATTTGTAAATAAATCATGAATTATACTAAGAATATCTTTCCGGAGTGTCGTATCCAAGAGTGCAGCAAGACCCATTGTCGTGTACCAGGATACCCCGGCTCAAGCCTGAAACTCCTTGTCAGAGTTTTCACGTATTTTTTTTGTGTTTTGTTGAATTATCTAGAACCATCAAATTCCAATTTGATATTTCTGAACTTATTCTAAGGTGGAATAAAATATATGTGGCTTGTGTATGTCAATTTTTTAGAAATATTTATCCATATATAATATTTACATTTATTGCTTCATGGGAAATAAAATTTCCCCACTATAATATAACCTGATAAATATTTATTATTCTAGAAGTTGTCGATGGTTTATAATATAATTGATTATATAATGAAGAATTCGTTCATTTTAAAATCTCAGGTTAACACACCATCAGCCCCAAAATTATTTAAATCATCAATCAATGGATGAAGGTAAACATCTATATCATCCCCCATACATCTATGTATGTCATGAAGACTGAAATGTAATAAAAATTGATATTTTGTAAAAATAAATAAAGGATGATTATAAAGAACAAAAATCATGGGCCATGTGTTTTGAGTTTCACCATGGAAAAGACATCAATGAATTTTAATTTTCAAATACCAACATTAATAAGTCATTATTACTATCTATAGAAAAGGTAGGGTTCCTCTAATTAATCATCTTCCTTATAAGAGATTCTGTTGTGTGGGTTAGCATATAACTATCCTTATTTTTCTCCTTGCATAATCTCTTTAATTTAGAAACATTATATGAAATAAATAAATTTTTCAACATTAAATTTAGTAGAATATGATGCATTTTCTTTACAGAAATCTATTTACCATATTTCATAGTCTCACAATGATATGACTAATTTCATCAATTATCATTCCACATGAATATCCATAAAGAATACATTTATTCACATCGGGTGTTACTTTTATAGACAACATACAATGTGTTCCACATAAATATATGGTCTCATATGAGATTCCTACATTCTTGTTAAACATACAAGAATAATAATATTACTTCAGAATTGTAGCATCAACAAGAAGATCATATTACAATAACACTAGTAGCATGTTGAACAATGTGTCTAACCACTAATTCAAATCCTTGAAGTGAAATAACTCAATGATAAATAAATTACAATATGCAGTACACTATATATATAGTTTAGTTTGTGTTTCATCAAATATTTCATAAGAACTCATTGAATCATGATCTACACTAGAGAACAGATTGATCTCATCAGTATCAACATTTCAAATTTAATTTCTGTAAGGATCCAACCCACTTAACATTTCTCTAATAATTTAATGCATTAGTTCACCCATCATTGCGTCGACATCCATCTGAATACATTATATTCAATGAAAAGGAAAATATTATTCCCCATAACAATTCCAACACAAATAATTTTTCTTATCCTCATTAAAGAATTGGTTTTTCCTCTTTGTATATTGTGTGAATTGAAATTGATTTTCTCATTTCCTACATGGTCAAATAATGTAATCCATTTGAAATCCTCTACTGAAATATATAAATTTCATATTTACCAAAATGTTTTCATTATACATTGTATTTGTATTATCAGTCCAAATATTATCAATATATTAATTTAAGGACCCCCTCCTCCCAAACGATTACCCCTCTCGATCTAGTAATTGATCAAGGAGGATAGTGACCTCTTGGGTCCTTCAGCTAGTATGCCTTAGTTTTGAAACTATCATTGACAGTATATCAAACATATAAATCTGAGGCATTTCCCTCTAATAGAAACATTTATTATAGAGATACAAGAGAGATAATCCAAAGAAATAATGATAATTAATATAAAACAACCCTATGTGTATATATGTAATATTAAATGTAACTAAAAAAGTACGAAGGAAACTAAAATTACAAAAAAGGAAAACTCAACAATGGCCACAAAGCCCAAACAACTCCTATAAAACCGCAAGCTAGAAATATCTATCATGATGACTAACATTATCCTACTAACCTAAAAAACAATTTTTAAATACATTGGGTGATCACAATAGTAAACATATTAGGATCCTCACCATATACTCTCATTCGAATGATATTTAAACCATTGTAAATCCCAATGAACAATTACGAAAACATATACAATTCCTAAATTGACATACTAAGTACCCATCCTCACCATGGATATCATTCAACTGGTAAATGATACAAGATATATTATATTATAATCAAAAATATAAATGAAATCCTGCATCGACTTCCCCACTAGTGTGTTGTTATGATCAAACAACACATGTACTGATCCATCTCACTCCAAGAGAAGCATGCATGGAGACAGTTAGGCTATCTATCATGACATGCATTTCATTCATAACAACTTTTCACCATCTCATGAAACATATTAATATAATAACTTATTTATTTGGGTCCCACCAATGCCCGTATGGCATGTATTATACATCATGTATTATACCCCATGCCATCACATCCCATACACCATGTATGGTAACTCCAGAAAACACAACCCATACACACCATACATATAATAATACTTTGGATACTATAACATGAGATAAATTTTTTTTAAATAATCACATGCCATTACATCCCTGTACAGACATATACATGGAACCTGACCACTATGCATACTAGAACATAATACAATTTGTAATAGTGAACAAGACAAGAGGTTGTAGTCTGTCACCTATCGCTCACTAACCTAGATGCTAGGGAAAATACCCTACTATAGTCAATCGGGTGTAATTCACCGTAACGACATGTGTCGGTAGCATATGAAATCAAAAATCATGAAATATATATTTTATCCCATGACCACACTATATGCATGAACATAGTACTAGGTTCTACTGTAGTTATCATCTCTCAGACACCTGAATGATACTTCTAATGACTATACCCTATAATCAGAGGATAAATTAGATAAGATACATTAAAATAATTATTTTATATGTATAATTCACTTGACATTATTTGATTCATAATCTACTAATTAATAGTATTTTGACTATATTTTATTAACCACCCACTTGATGTTCGTGAACACTAAGAATGATCCATCTTAGTACATGGTTTATCAAGATTATCCTTGAAATTTTAATTCTATCAATAACTAAAATCATGTGTTTACTTTTTGTTAAACACTATAACCATTCAATAATTCCATTTACTCTCGGAAGACATACTAAGCTACCATTACGAGATGTACCCAAACACATCCATCTACCTTAAGCATCAGGGAATGAAATGTATGTAAAATAAACATCCCAATCATGTAGTCATAAAATTGATTAATAAACATCAAAACATATCATATTTCAGAAAAAAATGAGTAAGAATAACTTCATCATATTCCATCATCTTTTTTATCATCATTAACACCCTCTTTAATATCACCATGCAACTCACAATCATAGGTGTCAACAACTATAAAAAACTCTACCATCCCCACCCATATCCCATTATTCATCACATTATCATATAAAATATGATAAAAAGTATAGTATCAAGATCAAATAGAAGGTAGAGAGAAACAAACATAGTCAAGAAGATGACATGACCCTGAAAAAAAGGCATCCAACCTTATGCTCAAACTAGATATCACAGACCTATCACTGTAAGGACCTAGTCGGTGTAATACCCACTAAGAGGGGGGAGAATTAGTGGTTCTTCTTTCTTACCCTTTTCGTCTATGTTCCCTAAAAGTGAACAACCTTTGTATCCGGTTAAGGATAAACATCCCTACTCAACAAAACATACACACATCCAAAGGAACACAAGTATTTACAAGGTTCACTATTCAACAAGAATAGCTACGTCCTTGGTATGGTGGGAAACAATCCACCACCAAACAATCTAGTAAGAAAACAATCCTTGGATTACAACGAGTAGGATATTCCATTACACTCGTGAACCACTTGGAAAACAATCCTCAAGTGTGTGTGCACCCTTATAGCACAATAGGGTAATATGTTTTATTTTCGTAACAACTTATGTTACCTGAACTTCCTTAGAATTGCACAAGTGTAAGCAAATCAGATCACTTCTTCACTTACCCAGAACAGAGGAAAGGAACACCACAGACTTAATATAGTTCAAATGTTGTCCACACTTCCATTCCGAATTCCTGTTCTGGATTCTCCATTCCGAATCGCCGTTCCGAAATGCCGATCCGAACTTCATCTTCTGTCTGACACAGTATGATAACAAAACAATACTGGCAGGTCGTTCCAAATTCATCACTCCAGAAAACCCGTTCTGGATTCTTCTTCAGGCTGATCAGAATTCACCGTTCCAAATTCTTCAATCCGGAATTCCACTCCGAATACTTTACTCTGAAAATTCTCCAACCTGAGGAACCTGATCTGATAACAAATTAGAATCTTGTTTTCTTACAGATCGAAACATCAACAAAAATCTTTTTTGGCCAACACTTCTTCTCACTTGATTAGCAGAGCTTCTCTCTCTAGATCTTCAACATCATCAATCGATAACAATGCACAGTGAAAGCCTTTTATAGGTGGCCCAAAATTCTTTTAGGTGGGAAACGAAATAATTATCCCGCTTAATCAAATTCATTCAAAACGTGATTCTCCTTAAATCTCGAAGAGGTCTTTGACTTCGTCAATGCTTCTCTATTCTTCTCGAATCTTTTACCACCTCACTTGATTAGAGTTCTAGCATATTCTCAGATCATTCTTTGTTACACTTGTCTTCTAGTATAACATTTCCAGATTCACTTGATCCTTCTCAGCATCTCATTCTTGGATACACTTGTGATTGATATTTTCATTACAAACTTCTGACCTAGTAAACCGATTCTAATCTTCCCGCTACGAACTCTTCGTTAAGATGTTCTCATTACGATATTCTTCATTAGGACATCGACTCCGAATATCTTCATTACGAACTTCTTCAGGATGCCATGTCCGAACATCCTCATTACGAACTTCTGCCTCGTAACATTCTCCTGACAAGTCGGCTTCGAACGTCACTGTTACGAACATCATACTCCACAACGTCAGCTCCAATCTTTCAACTTCGCATGCTGTCTACGAACTCCACCATTACAAACAACCTCGGTACGAACATCTCTTAACGAATCTTCTGGTAACTTCTCCCCCTTTGATATGAATGTCGAAGTCAGGATGTAAAGACAACTCCAAACTCCTGACTTTCGCAAGGATGTCTCCAGACTTTTGGCATTGCAGCACGTTATGATCTTCTCGCTACGAACCTATTCTTTAGCAACTCATCTCCGAACATCAGATATGAGAGGTAAAATCCGAACACCTCTGATATGAACTCGAGCATCATCGAGTCCATTCCAAAATGCCTTCCCGTACCGACTTATGCATGTATGTGAATACCTGTATGTACTCACAAATAGGAAATACACATCAACATAGCATCGTCACAATTTGTGTCTTCAGATCTCCATCATCCACCATTCAGGAAATGCTATTTCCCAGATCTGAACATCGCCCGATCATATTCCGAATGTTCAACATGCAGCACAATCCAAACTCCCTGTTCTGGATTCCTTGGTCACCAGACTTTGATACCCATTGAACACCAGGTTCTGAACTCCTGCATCTTGGTTCTGAACTTCTACTTCTTGGTTCCGAAATTCATGAATCCCAGACTCTGAATACTTCTAGTCACCAGGTCCTGAACTCTTCTTCCCAGCAACAAACAATAGGTTCTGGAAACTCAGTTACGAAAACATGGTTCCGAACTTCTGACATCATTAAACTTCCAGTTTCCGAATGCTCAGTAACCGCCAGGTTCCAAACAACACTTTCCAGCTTCATCCAACAGAATCTGAATTCTTCATTCCAGATTCTAGGTTCCGAACGTCCTGAAAACACAAAGTATTTATTAAAACATTCATAAACAACAAAATACAACATTCAACAAAAATCGTCTCTTCCTTCAACTTCATTCAGCTTCCTTGAGCATGGTCCCAACAATCTCCCCCTTTGGATTTTTTTGTCAACCGAGTTTTCATAAATCACCAACTTTCAAAACCACAAGAAATGGGATACTATTCAATAATTCTAAGCCTACATGAGCTAACTCATTGTAGGAAACAAGAATTATTGAAAGCAATACTATGTTGTCCATCGGATCGGTAGTGATTATGACATCTTCCTTCTCTAACATCTTCATGGTACTTGTTCAAGAACTTTTCCTAAACCAACTTCAACAAAAGATTAGAAATGTTCACACAGATAATCAATGTTGAGTTCACAGTATACCCACATCTCTCTCTTTAAGAAAAATATTTATGATTACAAACATTTTCTCCCCCATGACAAAACAATCCAAAGGTAAGAAGAGATAGTGGACAGTCCGACATACCTTAGCCTTGAAGAGAGAGAGGTTGAACACCCATATGCAACCTCAATCTTGAGAATGATTCCTTCGGCAAAGGCTTCGTGATGATATCAGCATCTTGTTCTGCAGATGTAACATAATCAAGTTTGAGTTCATTCTTTTCCACATTCTATTTAATGAAATGATATTTGATATCAATATGCTTCGAATGTGAGTGTTGGACTAGATTTTTAGTAAGATTGATTATGCATTGATTATCACATCCCAAGAGCAAGGGAAACTTTACTTCAACAAGCAGATAATCTAACAATGTCTTCATCCACATTTGTTGGGAAGAGGCCATTGTTTCAGCAACATATTCAGCTTCATCCATGCTAAGTGTAACAGAATTATGCTTCTTCGAATTCCAACCAACACAATTTTATCCCATAAAGAAAACTCCACCAGATGTGATTTTTCTATCATCAACATTTCTGGCCCAATCCGCATCTGAATAACCAAACAGATCAATGTTATTGGACCCACTATACTTGATTCCGAAATCTTCTATGCCTTTAATGTATTTGAGAATTATTTTTACAGCAACGAGATGTGATTATTTAGAAGCACTCTGGAATCTTGAACATAAGGTGGCTGCGAACACAATATCTGGTCTTGAGGCTGCAAGTATAACAAACTTCCAATCAGCTTCCATTATTCTATTTGATCAACTTATTTTCCTTCACTATCATTTCTTAGCTTTGTTCCAAGTGAAATAGGAGTTGATATAGGCTTTGAGCTCTCCATTCCGAACATCTTGAGAAGTTCCTTAGCATACTTTTCTTGGGAAAGAAAAATGAATTCTTTTTGTTGCAAGATTTGTAACCCAAGAAGGTATCTCATTTCCCCCAACATGGACATTTCAAAAACAGTCTTCATTTCATCTACTAACCATTCACAACTTCTTTTATCATTTCAAGCAATGATAATGTTGTCAACATAAACAATAACAATATGTAAATATCTTGACTTTTCTTAACGTACAAATTGTTGTCAACTCTCCCTTTCTTAATGTTCATCTTCCTTAAGCAAGTATCCAATTTGGAACACCACAATCTTGGATCTTGCTTAGGCCCATACAAGGCTTTCTTCAACTTGCACACATAACTCTCATTTTCCCCAACAACAAAGCCACAAGGTTACCCAATGTAAACTTCTTCCATGAGATCACCATTATGGAAAGTGGATTTCACATCCATATGAAAGATTTTGTATCCTCGTTGTGCAGCAATAGCATATAGTTTCTAATCTGGCCACCAGAGCCAATGTTTCTTCAAAATCAATTTCTTCAATCTGTGAGTAGCCTTTACAAACCAATCATGCACTGTTTCTGACAACTTCTCTTTCTTCATTTAGCTTGTTCTGGAAAACCCATTTGGTGCCAATAATGTTCTTTTTTTAGGTTTGGATATGAGTTCCCATGTATCATTATTTTCAATCTGATCAAATTCTTCATTCATGGCCTGAACCCATTCCGGATGTTTAAAGGCATCTTTAACATCTTTGGTTCAACTTTGGAATACAAGGAAGTATGTGACATGGACTTGCTTGTTCTTTTTGTTTGATCATTGTGATGTTGATCACAAATGATATTCTGAACTTGCACTTGTTTCGTTACCCTTGGAAAAGCCTTTTCTGAACCTTCCTCATCACTTGATATGTCAGAATCTGATTCTTCATCTTTGTTAAGGTTACACTTCATTGCATCCTTTTCGGAATCACTAACATCATTTTTCTTATCTTCCTTGTTTGCATGGACATGCTCATATTTATTCGGAACTTCAATAACATTAACATCAAAAGAAACCACATTTTTTCATGTTTCCTTGTTAAAGCATCTGTAGCCTCTTCCATCAGGTGCATACCCAAGAAAAATTCCTTCTTCACCTTTCTCCTTGATCTTTCCACTGCTTCCTCCTTTCTTCTTTATTACACATGGGCTCCCAAAAACATTAGCATGCTAATGCTTGGAGTAATGCCATATAAATGTTCATTCGTAGTTTTTTTAGACTAAGGCCTGTAGAAACAACGGTTCGGAATATACACAGCTGTACTTATAGCTTGCATCCAAAAGTAATGAGTATGTCCATGTTCAAGCAACATGGTTCTTCCCATTTCCACCAAGCTTCTGTTTTTCCTTTCAGCAACCCCATTTTGTTGAGGTGTGTATGGTGCACTATATTCATGTTGAATCCCATGCTTCTCAAGGTAATTTTCAAATTCTTCACTTCTGTACTCAACCACGTTATCTGTTCTCAACTTCTTCCTAGAGTACTCACGTTCTTTCTCAGCTTTCCTTCTAGAGCTCTTAAACATCTTCAGGGCATCTGACTTGTGCTTAATAAATATAACACATGTAATACGAGTAAAATCATCAATGAAAGTAATGAAGTACATTTCTACATTTGTTGATTGTTTGATCATCGGCCCACAAATACCAGAATATATAAGCTCAAGAGGTTGCTTAGAGAAAATGTCAACATTATTATGTATAACATTTGTTATCTTTCCTTTCTGACAGGTAGTACAACACCAATCTCTTCTTCTAACCAAATCCAGAATATCTTGAACACTATCCCTATGAGATAACTTTCTCATATTTCTCTGACACATGTTCCCAAGTCTTCTGTGCCACAATTGATTTTTATCCACCTTTCTCATGTAACAAGTGTTTTGTGAGTTTTCTACCAAAAACAAATTTCCTTTTGTTCATTGTCCTCTTGTAACAATCTCCCCATATTTTTCACTTTTTACAACAAAGGAATCTTTCTTAATGATAACTTTGTTACCATCATCACACAATTGTGATACACTCAACAAGTTGCGCTTCAGCCCATCAACATACAAAGACTTCTTAGACTTCAATTTTTCCTTCCCAATGATGGCTGATCCAACACCATTGATTTTTAAGGATTCATCATTGCCGAATGTCACTGTGCCTTCTTTGAACATTTTCACGTTCATTAACAACATCATGTCTCCTGTCATATGTCATGAACACTCACTATCAAGTATCCACATTCGTTCTTCCTTTGTATCTTTTAGTGTTGTTTCAACAACAAGAGCTTTTTCTTCTTTAACATCATTCTTGACCTTCGGCTTCTGAAGTTTAAGAACATTTTTTTGAACCAGTATCATTACAAGATATCCTTTTGAAAGATGTCCAGATTGTTCACATCTTTTACAAAAGATCTCTAGAGGCTGAAACCTATTTTTGGTCTTGACTTCAATTTTCTCATCATTCTTTACGAAAACTTTCTTACACATCCACCTTTGAGGAGATTGACTCCCCCTAAAATTCTTCCTTTCATAACTCGTTGGATAAGGTTAATAAGGTTGGTTGAACCACCACATATTAGTTGTATGCCCGAATCAACCACAGTACCACCAATACCCATAGAATGAGTAACTTCTTCTGAAGTTTTCGTACTGATACATCTTTGTTGCTCGTTATTCATCCCTACCAACAATTCTTCTGTAAGCAAACTTGTCCTGCGGGAATTCTGATCTTGCTTGCAATTTCTCAATGTTAGGCTTTAATTTTCTTGCAACATCAGATTTCTCAGCGCCATTGGTCTTGGCCACATAAGTAACTTTTTCATCTTTCTTCGTCACAGCAACAACATTTTCTTTCTGTTAATCGTTCTTAGAGTTGACTTGTTGAGAGAATTTTCCTACACAAGTTGTTGTGTCTTGGAAACATGAGTTCCTTAACACATCTTCTGAGAGATTCTTTTGAAAAACCTCTAGTTCTTCCTCTTTTTCCATTAGCTTAACAATCATGTTCTCCTTTTGGTTTTTCTCATCTTCCATCGACTTTTTCACATTTTCAATTTCTCTCTCAAGTTCATCGTTAACGTTGGCTTGGTTGCATGCTGAGGAACATTGTTCTTCTAACTTTTTGTTATGCTTCTCCAGCCTTCTGATCATTCTTAAACATTCATTCAGTTCTTCTTTTAGATGCATCTCAAGCTGTGTTTCTTCTTCTTCTTTCGAACTGTTGGTTCCGAAATCTTCATCATTTACTGTGGCTATGAAGGTTTTTTCAACACCATGCTCAACAGAATTTTCAGATCTAGAATAACATTCTTCATCTTCTTCATTTATAGATAAGAAACATTTCTTCATGGGTTTGAAGAACTTCCTTCCTTTAACAAGATTTCTTTCACCACCCTTTTTCTTCCAGGACTTTCTTGGCATTCTTTCTTCTTCCTCACTAACATCATCATTCTCCCATCGAGGATAGTTGCCCACAACGTGGCCGACGCCACCACACTCAAAACACTTCAAGGGAAGTTTTACCTTATATTTACTTGTGCCTCTTTTAACATTCTTTAAATAAAAGGATATAATATCATTATGATTTCTATATACCTCGCTTTCGGAGTTAGAGTCACCAACATCTTCTTCAACAAGAATCTTCTTAAACATTTCTTTCCTCATGGCTTTGAATGATAATTCCCTGTCATCCTTCGTCTTGGTTTTCATAGACTTTTCTCTTCTCATCTTGTAGGTAATGACTGTGCTATGAAGATCATCGAGTGAAAGTGTCTCTGAGTCTCTGTCTTCTAATGGGGATAACTTTGCATCAAATTTATCAGGAAGGATCCTCAAGATCTTTTCCACCATAGTAGATTCTTTTAGTTCTTCTCCAAGACATCTGATGGTGCTAACAATATCATTCACCCTGGTGAAGAAATCCCCAATAGATTCTTGCTCACCCATCATCAAGTCTTTATACTTCAATCTTTAGATTTGATGTTTTTCCTTCATGACTTTTGTATTGCCTTCGTATATGTTTTTCAACTTGTCCCATATACCTTTGGTTGTGGCTACTCCTTTTACCCTCAAAAACTTAATTTCAAAAAGTGAGAAAGTATAGCATTTTTAGATCTTCCATCATTCTCAAGAAACTTCTTATCAACAGGTGTAAGTGGAACATTTTCTTCAATGGGGGGAAAACCAACTGTTACAGCTTGACGAACTTCGTAACTGATATACATGAGATATGGAAGCATTCTATACTTCCAGATGTGATAGTTCTTCCCATCGAATACTGGAATGCCTTTGCTGTTCACACAATTCAGATACTCCATTTGCAAGGAAACCAAAGGAACCCTCCCTCTGATACCACTTATAAGGACCCAGTCGGGGTAATACCTACTAAGAGGGGGGATGGTGAATCAGTGGTTCTTCTTTCTTACCCTTTTCTTTTATGTTCCCTTAAAGAGAACAACCTTTGTATCCTGTTAAGGATAAACTTCCCTGCTGAAGCAAACAAACACACATCCAAAGGAACACAAGTATTTACAAGGTTCACTATTCAACAAGAATAGCTACGTACTTGGTATGGTGGGAAACAATCCACCACCAGACAATCCACTAAGAAAAAAATACTTGGATTACAACGAGTAGGATATTCCCTTACACTCGTGAAACACATGGAAAACAATCCTCAAGTGTGTGTGCACCCTTATAGCACAATAGGGTAATATATTTTCTTTTCGTAACATCTTATGCTACCTGCACTTCCATAGAGTTGCACAAGTGTAAGCAAACCAGCTCACTTATTCACTTACTCAGAAGAGAGGTCAGGAACACCACAGACTTAATATAGTTCAAATGTTGTCCGAACTTCCGTTCCAAATTTCTGTTCTGGTTTCTCCATTCCGAATCGTCGTTCTGAAATGCCGATCCGAACTTCATCTTCTGTCTGACATAGTATGATAATAATACAATACTGGCAGGTCATTCCAAATTCACCACTCCGGAAAACCCGTTCTGGATTCTTCTTCAGGCTGATCATAAATCTCCGTTGCGAATTCATCAATCCGGAATACCACTCCGAATACATTACTCTGAAAATTCACCAACCTGAGGAACCTGATCCGATAACAAACCAGAATCAAGTTTCCTTACGGATCGAAACTTCAATGAAAATCATGTACGGCCAACACATCTTCTCTCTTGATTAGCAGAGATTCTCTCTCTAGATCTTCAACATCATCAATAGATAACAATGCACAATGAAGTCCTTTTATAGGTGGCCCATAATTCGTTTAGGTGGGAAATGAAATAATTAAACCGCTTAATCAAATTCATTCAAATCTTGATTCTCTTTAAATCTTGGAGCGCTCTTTGACTTCATCAATGCTTCCAGATTCTTCTCGAATCTTCGACCGCCTCACTTGATTAGAGTTCTGGAAAATTATCGGATATATCTTTGTTACACTTGTCTTCCGGTATCATCTTTCCAGATTCACATGATCCTTCTCAGCATTGCATTCTTAGATTCACTTGTGATTGATAGTTGCGTTACGAACTACTGACCTGGTAGATTGAGTCCGGTCATCCCATTACTAACTCTTCGTTATGATGTTCTCATTACGATCTTCTTCATCAGGACATCGACTCTGAATATCTTCATTACGAACTTCTTCATGACGCCAAGTATGAACTTCCTCGTTACAAACTTCTGCCTCGTAACTTACTCATGACAAGTCGGCTTCGAACATCACTGTGACAAACATCTGACTCCGCAACGTCAGCTCTGATCTTTCAACTTCGCATGCTGACTTCAAACTCCACCATTACGATCAACATTAGTACGAACTTCTCATAACGAATCATCTGGTAAATTCTCCCCCTTTTATATGCATGTCTAAATCATGATGTAAAGACGACTCTGAATTCCTGACTTTCGCAAGAATGTCTCCAGACTTTTGGCATTGCAGCACGTTACGAACTTCTCGTTATGCACCTCTTCTTTAGCAACTCAACTCCAAACTTCAGATATGAGAGGTTGACTCCGAACACCTCCGATACGAACTTCAGCATCATCGAGTCCATTCTGGAATTCCTTCCCGTACCGACGTATGCTTGCATGTGAATACTTGTATGTACTCACAAATACGAAATACATAACATCATATCATCGTCAAAATTTGTGTCTTCAGGTCTCCATCAGCCACCATTTATGAAATGCAATTTCCCGGATCTGATCATCGACTGATCTGATTCCGAATGTTCAACATGCAGCACAATCCGAACTCCCAGTTCCGGATTCCTTGGTCCCTAGACTCTGATACCCATTGAACACCAGGTTCCAAACTCCTGCATCTCGGTTCCGAACATCTACTTCTCAGTTCCGAACTTCACGAAACCTAGACTCTGAATACTTCGAGTCACCAGGTCCTGAACTCTTCTTTCTAGCAACAGACAATATGTTCCGGAAACTCAGTTACGCAAACATCATTCCGAACTTCTGACTTCATTAAACATCTAGTATCCAAACGTTCAGTAACCTCCAGGTTCCGAACGACACATTCCATATTCATCCAATAAAATCTGAATAGTTCATTCCAGATTCTAGGTTCCGAACTTCCAGCAAACACAAAGAATTTATGAAAACTTTCTTAAATAACAAAAGACAACCATCAACAAAAACCGTCTCTTCCTTCATCTTCATTCAGCTTCCTTGAGCTTGGTCCCAACAATTACAATACTTTAATCATTCACATTAAAATAGAAACCATGGCCCCAATCATTTTTTTAAATAATTTTTTTTTTCTATTCCATTTAGGATTAACCAATACAATTATCCTAGGATTCATCTCTTGGAAAACAAAGGAATCATTTATAAAACTTCCGTGGGATATTGGCGGAATACACCCCCCCCCCAACACTTCCAAGGACCCCCGAATAATAAATATGGTTTTATTAATTAAATTTAATAGATAAATAAATTTCAATATAGTGAAAAAAACACCCAAATATCATACAACTATTGGAATTGTGAATCAACAAAATTCTAATAGACTAAATATTAACATATTAAGTTGTAACACAAATATTTACGTGCTTCTGTCCATGTGTGAAATACATACAAAGAACACCACCGACAAATTCACTTAAAATATATGGTCAAAACGATAATAAATTAAATTTTACATAGTTAAACTAGATAGAGAATCAAAATCCCTTAATGTGATAAAAAATAAACAACACACTATAATTAGCTACATAGTGTGAATCGGGCTAAAGAATAACATACAACATAGACCAATGTTTGGGGTTCTAGATCACATTATAATCAAAGAACATTGATCTCAATTATTCATTGGATCTCACCTTAGGATGATAAAAAAATTCCAATGGATTATTGAAATGGTTAAATGTCTTCATCTTGGAAAAACCCTGAGAGGCTCCACTATGACCAGTGCGCCAATGATATTTTGGGGGTTGGAGGTTCACCAAATGAACATTCTGATGTGGATAACAGCACCACCACTAGGGAAATTTAAGCCGAGGAAGATTATTTTCGACAACAGGAAAATGTAAAAGAAGACCGAACTGCCAGTGGGTTGAAAAAATACTACCGACATCGAGAGGGTATCAATATTATGAATCTAGATATCTTCATACCAAATGAACTCAACTACATAGAAAAGTTGATTTGCAGTTATATTTCATATATCAAATACAAGGTCACATGGTTGATGAAACCCCCTTCCAGAACATTATATGGATTTCTTCATATCCAAGGGGAGGCCTCCATGAAGACAACAAAGAAATGCCCACCAAACGACACATGGAGCAGCTCAAGTAAATCAATGGCATGAATAGATTATCCAGTAAGATCTATTAATGAATAAAAATGAAAGGATAGGTATAAAATAGATATCGTTGTTGGTACCCAAATCATGTCGTCCAAAAAATTGAATGGGCCAAACAAATATTCTCAATCAGTAAATTTAAACTATAATACAGAATATATTAATATGTTAAAATATTTAATATCAAATTTCATGTTCTTAAACAAATTAGAATTGATGAAAAATATCAATGGGTAAATTTAATTGTAAATATGAAAACAAACAATACAGAAATTAACAAAATTGGATCACTATAATTTGATAATTGTTGATGTTTTTGAAAAAAAATGTTATTCAAGTAGTTCAAAATATAAGATATCAAGGAATTTATTGAACTTGTATAAATTTGTATCCTTAAGTCAATATAACGATCGGATTTTCATCCATGTGTATCATAGAGACACACTTCTTCTCATTCAATAACATCTCTAATAAAATTATTACTAATATCTACGTTCTTATACTAACCATGGAATAGAATATTTTTATACATGTAATGGGAAAATTGAAAAAGTCAATGTAATGTAATATAATAAGTACATATACTATGATCATAAATAAAACCTTAATATATATGGATTCATGGACTAATTCTCTCAATGATATGTACTCAGTTTCAATGGGTGATTGTGTCACAACCAATTGCATATTGCTCCTCAATGATATTTTTCCTCAACAAGAATTAATGACATTACCCGTAAGTGATTTCCTAATATAAACATTTCTAGATTCTTCAGAATCCACATATCCATTCACAAATTCTGGGGAATTAATACTAAAGCATTGAAAATTGAATGATATGATATATAATAAATGGACCTCGATAACCATTTTAGAGCATTAGAATGTTTCTTTCCTAGATTTTCCATAAACCAACTCATAGTAAAAATATAAAAAGATTGATATGTTCAAGTACAAATCATATTATAAATAAGACCCCCCATGATATTAACATAAGATATTATACGAATATATTCAATATTAGAAGTTGTGGCAGCTGACTAAGATAATGAAAATTTAAAATTCTGAAATAAAGGAAAACTAACATGCATTAAAGCCTCAAAAAATACCTTCTATGCATGTTAACTATATAGAAAATTTAAGATAAATAAATAATCCGATGATTCTTATGAGTCTTAATTTATATGAATAAAATTAAATAGAACATCCAATACCATTCATTTCAAAATTTGATTTCATTTGCATTTTAACACTAGTGATTAATTTCATATCACTACTTATATGTGTCAAATCATCTAACATGAATTAATCAAAATTTGTATACCACTTTTGGGAGCTTATATTAATCCATATGATGAGTAATTAACAAAACAAACATGGTTATCTTTAAATTAAATTTCAAAACTGTATGAGTATTCATGTACAATTCATCAACTAAATCACCATGGAAGAAATATTTTTCAACATATAGATGTTTTGTATATAAATATATAAGTGAAAATAATAAGGATGGTTTCTTAATGAAGAATAATTAAATACAGATGAACCTTTTTTATAGTAATCAATTATGTCTCAATGAATAATTCCATTATCTAAAAGACTAGAATAAAATGTAAGTTAATTTCATACAGTATTGTTGTTTTTTGTTCCATATATCAATTTAAAATAAATATCCTTGGTAGTAGGCATTTTATAGACTGTTGAAAAGGTATGTTTCATTATTAGGGATTTCATCCCATAATTCATATCTGAATTCCAATTCTTAGAATAGATATTATTGATATTGTTATTGTAGATTTGGTGATCCTTTACACCATGATCTTCTTCCACATTTGAAGAGATGGGGACCATATCATCATGTATATATCTATGAGGAGGTCTAATGTACCTCCACTACCTATCCATTGTGAGATAATAACCCCAATGGTAACTATGAAATCCATAATCAAGTGTATAATCAGAATTTGACCAATATTATGTCTTAGTATATGAAAGAGGTACCTGAGAAGTAAAAGGTTTCTCAACATGAGATTCACAAACACTAGGAGGGTCAAACTCAAGATCCCACATATGTGAAGAATCAACAATTTCTTCTATGGGAGGATATACTCTAGAATGACGTGATTCTTGAAACACCACATCCAATCATATAATACAATTTTATAATCTAGGATTATCTACCCAAAGAATATTCCCATTCATCCCCACCCGATACCCTATGAAGATGAACATGGTATATTTGAGATTAATTTCTTCATCCATATCATGAGAGTTGTCATAGTATATAGACACCTTATGATGTTCATAACATGTGGGTGATTTCTCCATAAATCGATTGGAGTTATAAATTTTTTAATAGTTGAGGGACCCCTATTTATTATGTAAAATGTGGAAGTGAAATCTTCTTCTCAAAAGGATAGAGTTTTCGATGTTGGTGACATATGTTTTTAAGAAGTACATGATATATATTCTTAAATCCAAAAAAAATTAACCCATATAGAAATCATACATTAATAGAAGTTCAATCTCCCTTGGAGATTCTAGGGAAAATAGAATCTGAATTAATAGTAAATCCTCTCTGATATAAGATACCATGTGATATCAAATTACAGATCAAATTGGGAACCCATATCACATTATATAATGTGAAAATAGATTCTTCTAATTTATCTAACTCAACAAAACCTCTACTAGTGACACAACATCTATTGTTGTTACCAATATGAACTTATCCTTCAACAACCATTGTGAAACAATAAAAGGAACTCTTATCTGAGAACATATGGAAGGAAGATCCTCAGATTAAGACAGACATGACATCTGCAGTTTCTCAAAACACACAAAACACCTCAAAACATTCGTCACTTTCAGTGGAAAAGATCTAATGATCACTAGAATTCATAAAAGGATTTCCATGTTTCAAAATGATTCATTTGAAACTAATATTCCATATTTTTTTATAGTAGCATTAGGAAACCACTTTCGTCTTGGGTTTAAACTGATGTTCATTTGATTGAATAAGACTCTATCATCCCTTTTAATTTATTCATTTATTTCTCCCTCGAAACAAAGTAGGACCCCTAAAAAAACCCCTCATCATCAGCTTTAAACTTATACATGCAACACAACTTATGTGAACGAATGGATGACATGATTTCTTCTAATCTCAAGGAATCAATACCATACATCATAACATATATACGTTGATCATGATAAATATTTTAATAAATTAAAAGTATGTTGGAAGCACCCTAATAATCAACATTGATATTTTCATTGGTGATATCTAATAAAATTATGTTAATCACATAAAGGTGTTTCTAGATGGTGGTTCCATGATGAATCTTAATGCTGTATAATTTCTTTTTCATTGTAGAAGCCAATTAATGATGTTTACATTAATATTTTTTCATTTTTAGAAAAAATATCATCTATTATTGTCTCATGATAAACCAATAAGATAACATTATAACATAATTACAGTGTTATTGATCAATGTTCCTTCATTAAAATATATGCAGGGATATCTGTATGGGCATTGAATTTTTTTCCATCATTGGAACGAAATACATGGGGGTGCCCTATGTTAGTAATGGGAATCATGAAGCCCTTGATGCACTAAATGGGGTTAAATTTTTATTCACCCAAAATTAAAATCATTCCACACAAAAAATATTTCTATTTTATATTTCAAAATTTCCTTTGTTAATTTGGGTTGCTTTTATACCACATTGTTGTTGTGTAATAGTGAAATAAAACACGCCAAAAAATAATAACAATCACCAAAATAATTACAATATTGAAAAAATTAAATATAAAAATAAGATAAATGATATTAATTACAATTTAAATACACCCAAATAAATTTCATTTGGGAGAATAGAGAAACAACAACATATTTCTTAAGAAGAAACAATAATATAAAACTACGAAAATAGCGTGATTGATGTCCTTTGGTAAATTTGGGACCTTTCTAGTATCAAGAAAACCACTAAAACACACCAATATTTATTAGATGCTCAAAAGAAAAATTGATTACATTGTTCATTGGGAATGATTATAGAATAAATAAAATGCATAGATGGGATAAATTAGATACTACCCATTAGAAGAAGGAACATAAGATAGAATCGGGTTTAAAAAAATATACAACCGTAGAAATATGTTGTGGTGTCTAGATAAATTTATGATCCAAAAGAATATGTCATGTTTCACTATTTTATATTTATATAGAATGATCAAACGTGGTAACTATATTCAATCCTTTGTTACACATCTTCAATAGGGAAGAACCTAGATAAGATCCACCACAAGCAATGCACTAGGGGCATGTAGGGGGATAGGTGATCACCAGATCAGTTCACGGATGAGGATGCTAGCACAACCATTGGTTGTAATGATTCAAATAGACACTATTCCCAATAACTGGTTAGGGAAAAAGAAGTAAAAACCACCAACCGGTTGAAAACAAACCACCAGTAGTGAAAGAGTTCTAATTTTGGAAATCTGGATCATTTCTTACCAGAAGAACTCGACTATCCAAGAATAAGATTTTCATATCTATTTTGTATATTGAATACTGCTTATGTGGGGTAAAGGAATCCCCCTACTAGAATCTAATCAAGCTGACTGCATAGAAAACTGGATGCTCCCATGAAGCCAACGCCGAACTGCCCTCACTACAGCACATTGAATAGATTAAATAAATGGATGGCTATGATAAATCTAATGGAAACAGCCATCAATTTCTATAAATGAGGAGAACATATATACACCAAATATCCATGTCAGCATCCCAAATCCTAATGCTCAAACAACTGAATGGTCCACGTAAATCATCTCAGGTTGTAAACTAAAACCAAAATCTAGCAGTTATTCAAATGAATAATTTTTAAAAATAAATTCAATGTATAAAAAATAAAAATCATAATAATTTATACTGGTTAATTTTAAATTTAAATAAAAAAACAAATAATAACCAAATCAACAAAAAGCCATTAAATTATATAAATAATATCTACTGCAGAAGCTTCATGTTTTAATATACTTAAGGAAGATCAAAACTCATTAATCATTCATTTTATTACCATTCAAAATATTTAAAGCTTTATGATCTGTATACAATTCATTTAACACCTTATATCTATCATTTAGTTAAACATGTATACATGAATCAATTTTATTTCCAAAAAATTATGAGAATCAATGAATTTATTATTCATATCACTACTTTAATTCCTTGTCAATCCAAAAAAACATTATCAACATTATATTCATTATACAAATTCATAAATTTCAAAATGATAAAAAAATAATATAAACATTCAACTAATAGCACAGTATTTATAGAACAATATCTGACAATACATGAAGAAAACCATTATCATGGTGCTAAGAAACAACATGTGATCTCTAAACATAAACTAATTCAATTATTTAATATTTATTTATCTATATTTTATTAATTCCAATTAAATCCAATGTGTTAATTATTTTTCAAAATTTGATTTCATGAAAATAAATTGGAGAAGAATCGTCTATCATAAAAAATAGATTCATCATTTTTCACATGAGAATGATTGAAATTCATGGATCTCTAATAACCTATTTCTTGAGGAAACTATGATCTGCCAACAATGTCATAAGAATATTGCACTGATAAATGTTAGGGAAAACCTATTTAGAATGATGGATATCATCTTTCATAACATTTAAATAATGGAATATAAGGCTATGAGATCGTATGGAGAGAGACCAATAGAAATTGGTAGAGTCTACCAAACATCACGACGGACAAAACATAAAAATTTGGGATTCATGCCTATTGAAAGGGGGATTCAAAGACATTGAAATGAGCCCTTGTGTTCCTGGTGTTTATGAGGAATGAGTGGGATATATCTGGGTCTAGGGAAATTATAGGTATTTTTAGGAAAACTGATTTTTTGAGGACCATGATGTAGCACATAAAATTACATAGTAGAACTCATAATCATTTTTATAATGGGGGGAGACCATATCACGACCCATTGTAAAACCTATGCATAGGAACCAATGTTGGATCCCCATTACATGTTCCATTTATAAATTAGAGATAATACATCCCAACCTATATCCCACATTTCACACACCCCCAATTGGGACCAAGCCTTAAAAACCACAATGGCACAACCACCTCATTCCACGCTTCATCGCTTGATACAATAGAAGGGCCTACACTACTGCCTACTACCATGAAAACTAGGCATAAAAAAGGAAATAGAACCAATTTCTATTCTTCATGACTCCATACACTACAATCAGAAGATCACATCATAAAAGCCTGATGTATGACACAACACATGGCTTCATGCCACAACCTAGTCTCAAATGATAGTACCCACCAAATTTTTAATAACTAATCCTCCACTGTCCATGAAACCTCATCTAGGAGCCTCAAATACACAAAAAAACAATGGGAATGGACACTAATGTTTGATAACATGATCTATTTATGTACTAAAATTGTAACAATTACATAATATTTCCATTTTATATAAATTTTCAGAATATCAGATCACATAATATATTTATATAGTTCTTTAGTACACATTTATTAAGAATAATATTTTTTATAGATCACTATACCAAAATAATTATGTATATCTATAAACAATAATTGATAATATTGACTCATATATGTATGAAAATTTAACCAAATATTTTAAAATCCTCCGATGACTCTCCAGATCACCGTATGTGTTCATTATTTCATTGAACATGTTAATCAAATTTTCAACTAATTAATCAAAAAAATTACAGAAACATGAAACTATTATATCAATATATAATGTCGTTACAATTTATATCCAATCCCAATTATAATTATTATAGTTTTTTCTTATATTTATCATACTATTAATATCAAATTATAATAGTGACCTCTTTTTCATATAAAAAATATAAGGAGATATCTTTAAAATTAGAGGACCTGAGGGCTATCATTGAAAAGGAGTGATGATTCAAAATGGAAATCATTTAAAGGAACAAAATAAAACAATATGAAACCTCAGGTATCATAACATGATTCCATCTTAAGGCATAAGAAACAATGTTTTTATTAACAATGAATCCCAATTCAATCATGGTAACCAGATTGAAAAGGAATGGTATAGTTCCATTTATTTTGTGTCTTCTAGTATTTTGAAAAATAAACTATCATTAACACCTTATGTTGTGGGATGATAAATATCCATGCGAAAATGGAATAAGATGGATAAATACATTACTAGATTTATTAGATCAAAAAAATTATAGTCGAAATAGAACCATTTCCTGACACGAGAATGACCATCATTGAGAAGGGGAAGTAGAGGTTGATTTGGGAGAGGGTTGGTATGGAAACTTGAACAATGTGATAGGTAATATAGTGGGGTTTTTTTGTAAACCATGGTTAGGAAATCTGTTTGGAGGATCGGGGAAGTTAGTGTTTCAGTAGCAGTATTCATGCATATTATGGATGTGCGAGATGTAGTCAAAATCTCGGAAGCGAGAGGGGATTCATGGAATACTTTGGAAAGCATGACTGGAAGACAAGAAAAGTTGCAGTTGATCAGGGTGGTTAGATTCATGAGTGATGGAAGAGGAGGTATGCAAATGAGGGGGTGGGTTGGGTTAGTGGGTTTGTGGCAGAGGGGTGTTCTATGGTTAGAATAAAAAAAAATTGGACCACACATATAAATAATTATTTTTCATTTTTAATCTATTCATTGAGACTTAATTTTTATTATATAAATATAACTATACAATTCCAATTAACATTGTTAAATTAAAAAAATTTACATTCAATATTTATATAGAAATTTAGATTGTTGATTTTTAAGTCTTTGTAAAATAATTTATAAATATATATTCCATTATTGGAATATGATTAATTTACATTGAATAATTTATTTTGATGTGTATTTTAAATAGTAAAATATTTTTTTTAAACTATATAAAAAAAATTAACTCACATATAAGTAAAATAATTATTAGTATTTTTATGATAACGAAAATTATATAAATGTTAATAGGAGTTTTTGTATAGATCATTAAATATTAAGAGATGTACACGTTGGTAAAATCAATTATTGTTAACTATAAATATTTTTTTTATTAAATAGTTTTCTGTGTTAATTTTTACTGATGGAAATATATTTGTTGATAATTATTATAATTAATAATAGATTCATAATTTTTTTTTTAAAAATGTTGGTATTATTATGATTAAGAAAAAATATAATTGTTGGTAAATGATTCATTGGTATTGAACAATTATTATAAAGGGATATTTCTATTGTTTAGAACAAGTGTTTTTTGTCAAAATGTATACTAATAAAACTAAATATTTGTCGTAATTACTCATTTGTATAATGGATAAGATATTTATCATTAAATATTTGTTGGATAAAGTCAATTGTAATGTACTGTACAAATCAGGTATGGTTCTTTCTTCCGGATTTCATCACATCATCCATTGTTGAAATACAATGGATAGAGTAGCATTCATTGGTAGCTTGATTGTATCATTGGGGATCATATCCACCATGATCATCTGAAACATTTAAGGAAAAGGGAACCATATCAGCATGAATATACCTAGGAGGAGGTCAAATGACCATCCTCTCCCTATCCATAGTGAGCTGATAACCACTAATGTCACTAGTAACTACATCTTCATGAGTATAATAATAATTTGACCATGATTATTAATAAGGCTAAGAAAGGGGATCCTATGTGGTAGACAAAGTCTCAAATAGAGACTCAATGACACTGGGAGAATCAACAACAACATCCCACTTCTGTAAAGAATCTACACTCCCATCAGTTGGATGATGGACTCTTGCATGGACTGACTCTTGAAACACCACATTTTATCTATGAGTACACTTTGGCAAGACAAGATTTTAATACCGAAGCTCAACCCTCTTCACCACCTCTGGATACCCTATGAAGTCTCACATGACAACTATGTGATCATGATTATCATCCTTAACATGAGTGTAGATAGTGCATTTAATCACCATATGATATTCATAGGATGGGTTGATTTCTAAATATCTCAAAATTAGTAATAAATATGTTGTTAGGCGATGGAAACCAATTTATAATGTATTCATCCATAGTGATATCATCTCCCCAAAAGGAATTCGGAATGCTCAGGTATAAAACATAAACAATCAAGAAATGTATGATTTACACACTCAGTTATACCATTCTATTAACGAGTATGACTCATGGTTCGATTCATGAAAATTATATTATTTTATCAAATCATGATAATCTCATTAGATATGTATTCTATGTAATTACTAGTCATCAAATCCGTTAACATCATCTAATATTTATTTTTTATAGTGGCAATAAATGTTTCAATTCCTCAAAGTCATATGATTTTTTTCTCAAATTATAAACCAATAAAATCCATGATAATCGTTTTTAATGCTAAAAATGTTAAGGACTCTTCCAAGGGAGGTAGTCCTAGAAGGTACCCACAAATCATAGTTAATATACTCATGTGGGAGAAAACAAATAATGTTTGGTCTATGTTAACTGACTCTTTCAGTCTTACACATGACACAATCTCCAAAAAAGGGAATCTCACTAGGTGTAACATGACTATGTAGACCTTTTATTTCACAATATATCATGAAATTTACCAGTCACATGTACCAACAACATTTGTCGAAGAATTATGTTATTATTATTAGTTACACAAGTGTTTCCAACTTCTTGATTTGTGTTATTCCATCTAAAACTAATAAACCATTCATGAATGAGCCATTATGAACTGTATGATCACGATTGTAGATTCTATGACAACCATCATCACATTTTAATGTAAAACCACTGAAATATAAGACACATAGTGAGATTAGATTCACTTGAAAATATGAAACCCATCTCACACCTTATATGGAGATATGGGAATAGTCTAAGATCTCTAGAATAATAGAACATCTACCCATGATGAAAAACATCTTTCTCTTGCCATTAAAAATCCCTCCTTAAACTGCCTCCATCAAAAAAGGAAAGTAACTCATATGTATAAATACAACGAAAAAACATCCTATGACTATGACCAAATCAACATCAAGATTATCTTAGTATAGACACAACACCACATAACTTTAATATCCCTATTCAGTAAAGAGCTAATGGTCACTATACTCTTTTTAGGGGTTTTTATATTTCAAATTGATTCATTTTGGTCAAATATTCCTATGATTTCCATAATGACACATGTATCCTTTTCAGATATGGTTTATACTAATGAAAACGTGATTTGATATTAATATTAATTTCATTCTTATTTATATATTTATTTTTACCTTGATACTCCGAACGACCCATCACATTTAGAACCTTGGCGTCTTGTATTGTAACGACCCAATATTTTTGAATAGTATATTAACTTACTCTTAATGATTTAATAAGATGTTAATGGTTAATGCAGAAAGAGGAGTCGATGGCTTCATCCAGTAGACTCAACCCTTATGAAGCCCACTTATCAGAGCTTGGGAAGGAGGTAGTATCTGTGGGCTTCGCTTTGGACCAAGCCCAAGCTGAACTCCAGCATGTCAAGCTTGAATGGAAACGCTTGCGGGAGAAGTTCAAGTTAGTAGAGATTACTACTAGGGCAATGTTATCTGCGCCTCCCTCAGATTCTATCACCATAGCACACCTTACACTTAGGTCTTATGACGGTGTTATAAGGGGCTATGTCACGAGACCCTAGCTTCCTTGTGTAATCCTTTCGGGTGAATGAATTGAGATTTCATCCTTTAGTGATGATTGTGAAATTTCAAATGTCCAGATAATTTTAGAATGTATTTTATTGATGAATTTTGAAAAAAGGATATTTTAAAATAGTTATGTAAACCCTAACTAACTAATGATGTGTAATGATTTTCAAAAAATGGTCTTCTACAAAAGTGTTCAGTAAAGAATTTGGAGTCTAATAAGATCAACTTAATTTTTGATGAATAGTAAATTATGAATAGTGATTTTACGCTTAGGATTAGTGATGTGACCAAATGGATTAGTAATTTCACTCAAAGAAAGTTTTAATATAATTCAGACACCTAGATTAAGTAATGTGATTCAATAAAATGGGTAAATAACGGTTTCATAAATGATTAATCAATTATTAGTTTTTTCAGGTGAATAGTGTTTTTTAATTATAAATTTAATTAAAAATGATTATAAAATTATTTTTATAAAAATAAATTTATTTTTGAACTCAGAGCATCGATATTATGTTATGGTAATTTTTGGGGATTTTTTTGGAAAAAACGAATTTTCGATGAATAGTGTTTTTATTTAAAAATTAAATTAAAATTATTTAGAAAATTATTTTTATAAAATGGAGTTCATAAATGTATTTAGAGCATCGATATTTGGTTAAGGTGAAATTTTGGGATTATTCTGAGAAAGTTGAATTTTCGATGAATAGTGAAAATATAGTTTTTAAGTTACGAGTGTTTAATAACATCATTAAATGATGTATTAAGTATATATTCAATATGGTCGAATTATTAATAGTAAGATATGGTGTGAGGTGTCCCAAGTAGCCAATACCATGGGAAAATACCATGGGAAAGCCCATGGTTTTTCCAAAACCACTAATGAGGTGTCCCTTGGCCATTAATGCCTTGTCCCCTCACTTTCCCTATAAATACCCACCCTTTCCTCGTTTATTTTTCACACCCAACTCTCCCCCAACGATTTTATGGTCACCTTACCTCCCAAGGAGTCCTCCCAAGGTTCCCCCAAGCCCTCAAGGTCCAAAACACTGAGTTTCAAGAGTCACGTTTTTAGGTAAGGGATCTGACCCCTCTCTTTCTTTTCATGTAATCTCTTTTATGTCATTCCTTTTATGCTCCATGTTCTTATGTGAGAGGATATTCTTTTATATTCCTCTTACACCCCCTTTCATGTTTATATGATGAGAGATCCCCTCTTACTCTCATCATTTCGTTTTATGAATGTTTAAGTGACGCCGTTAGGCTGCCGAATTTTTAAGTGAATCTTCCTCCCTTCTCATTTTTCAAGTTTGATTTTCATGTCAAATCTTTCAAGTTCCTTTTTTATTATGTTGGGGTATAATCTTTATATCTATCATACTGATTTATTATGATAATATGATGAGAGACCCTATTTGATCTGTTCAATTCATTTTTGTTGAAGTTTAAGTGACGTCGTTAGGCTGCCGAATTTTCATAAGAGAAATCAAATTTTTGTCTTCCTTCCATGTTGTTCATTTCAAATGGTATGTCCTTGAAATTGCATCACCCTGTCCATATATACTTCTTATTCTGTCCCTCTACTGTTTTATGGGTCAATTATGATTGTTTGACCCATGTTCCCTCTCTTTTAAAAGTTTTCTAAAACCTTGTCACATAGCTGTTATGCTGCAGAATTTTCGTCTCAAAACACCTCTCTTTTCTCAAAATTATTTTATGTTATAAAGTGAATACTCAAAGCTCCTAATTCTAAAGTGGTATTCACATATATATAAAAATGTTCTATTTTAAATTCTGGGATTACATACATGATACCCGCTTTCACTTTCCGTGGGTTTAAAGTAACGTAAAGATCATGTCTTTAAAGCAGTTTTTAAAACGTTATGATTATGAAATGAAACCCATTTATTTTTGCTAAATGGGTTATTTATGAAATGTTTTATGATGATATATGTGGCTCCCATGATAATAAATTCAAATTTAAGGGTTCGCCCTGATAGCGCTCCAATGCATTGGGTAAAGACTTAATCTATAGAGATAACCATTTTAACGACGCCTTGGTGAATGACCTTGGTAATTTTTAACGACACCTTGGGGATGGACCTTGGTGAAACGAAACGACTGTCAATATTAAATGTTGCAGCCACATCTTCAAGTTATGAAAAATGTTATTTTTATTATGATGTATCTCATGATTTATTTCTCATGACTTGAAGTTCTTTTCATGTCCTTAGTGAAGTATCTCAATTTCACATGTAAAATGTTTCTCTTGTTTCCCTTACTGGGCCTTCTGCTCACCCTTTCTTCTGATGTATGTCCCCAGGATATGAGATGCAGTAATGAACCTAGGATGAACTAAAGGAGAAGCCTTTCAAGTGTCTAATAAGAATGCTTTATGTTGTTTTTATGTATTTTGTTCCTGGTTTCCAAGACACTAAACCTTAAAGATCCTCAGTTTTGTGTAATGTAATGGAAGTTTATGATATAAAAAGACGGGATGCTATAGTTGGTATCAAAAGATGGTTTGGTTATTTGTGGAAATTAGGATATAAAAACTTTTGGAAGAAACCTATAGAAAAGTTTAATTATAGGAAAACTTCCTCGTATTTTGGTAAGTATTGAGTAAGTGGTTTATCAAACAAATACATCCCTGTCTGGATAAGAGCAGGTAGAGGCGGCTCTGGCACAGATGTACATAGGGGTAAAACCCGAAAACACCACTTTGAGCTAGAATCAAACGGGAACGGGTGCACGATAATGGGCCTTGCTGAACTCTTGGTTTCGACACACCTGGTGGATATGTTTGGTTAATCACAAGCTTTTTATGAATCATTATGAAAGAATTATAGAAAAGTTTAATTGTCTAAGCATGAAGTCTTAGTTAAAATATTCATAAATGAAATAAGTTTCTTACTAAGGTTTTATTCTTTTAGAAAATGGCAGGCAATAGGAGGAACCGTGCTGATGGTGACCGCAATGCACCATGTGCTGACGACCCTCCGATGGAAGCCGGAATGGAAACATTCATGCGAATGATGAACCAACTGACTCAAGTTATGAGTAATAACTTGAATCAAGTAGAGAGGCCGACCTCACCATGAAGGGAACAACACTCTGTTGAGTCCTTCATGCGTCAACGACCGCCAACATTCAGTGGATCTACTGACCCATTGGTTGCGGAACAATGGATAAGCTCCATTGAAAAGATCTTTTTTGTACTTCATTGTTCGGAACAAGAAAAAGTCACCCTTGCTGTTTACCGCCTAGAGGGAGAAGCTGATCAGTGGTGGTCACTGATCAAAAACATGAAGCCACGAGGAGTGATAGAAACTATGGAGTGGGAAGAATTTCGGGGAATTTTCCTTAACAAGTATTTCCCTCTTTCCATGAGAACACGAATGGAGAAAGAGTTTCTCGTGCTGAAGCAGAAGGAGAACAAATCTGTTGGAAGCTATGAGATGAACATCACAAGGCTTTCCCGTTATACCTCAAGCTTTGTCATGGACCCTAATGGGAAGGTTGATAGATTCTTTGGTGGACTACGACCTCATCTGCGGAAGAATCTAGCCAACAGGGACTATGATAGCTATGAAGAAATAGTTCCAAGTGCTATGAAAGTCGATCTGGAGTTTAGTGAGACACAGTGGTCTCATAAACCAAATGAAAAGAAGAGATCGTTGGATCCCAGTTTGGGGAAGTCTTTTGATCAGGGAAGAGGGGGAAAGCAAATGCAACTTACCACATGCAATAAATGTGGGAAGAATCATCTGGGGAACTGCTTGAGTGGAAGTGGAAAGTTCTACAAGTGTGGAAGAGGAGGCCATATTGCTCAGAATTGTCATAGTGAGGTGAAGCCTCAGCTTCCCAACACTAACGACAGAGGAAAGATGGTTCTGGCCCTACCCGAAGTCACATGCTTCAAGTGTGGACAGCTTGTGCACTTTTCTAACCAATGTCCAAATCCGAGGGCGGTGGAGGGGAATCACCATCAACCTCAGTAGAGGCCAAGGGAGCAAGGTCGTGCTTTCTCTATCACAACAGCTGAAGTTGAAGTCCCTAACGATGTGGTAGCAGGTACGCTTGTTGTCCTCTCAAAACTAGCAAGTACTTTATTTGATTCTGTTTCTACACATTCCTTTATTTTCCTCCAAGTTTGCAAGGAATATAGAATCAATCCCCGAACTTCTTGGGGTAGAGTTGTCTGTCAAGACTCCAAGTGGGACTATCCTTGCATCAACAGTATTTAGAGACACTAGTGTTTACTTTGGTGAGCACAATCTTATCGCAAATCTAGTAGTAATTCCCATTGATGTAATTCGACATTATACTAGGGATGGACTGGCTCTCAAAGTATAATGCTAAGATCAAATGTAGAAGTAAGGAAATCTCAGTAGTCTTGAATGAACGACCTACAGTTATCTTCCAAGGAGAGATATCCCGAACTGATCCCTATCTAGAAGCACCTCCTATAGCTTTCTTTATGGAGTTAATCGGTGATGTTAAAGAAGGAAAAGGGAGCATACAAATAAAAGATGATCCGATTGTTCTGGAATACATGGAGGTATTTCCTGAAAAGTTACCTGGACCTCCCCCAGAAAGAGAGGTAGATTTCTCCATTGAACACGTACCTGGGTCTCAACCGATATCAAAGACTCCGTATAGAATGGAAAATGTGGAGCTAGAAGAGTTGAAGAAACAACTCCAAGACTTGTTGGAGAAGGGGTTTATCCGACCGAGTGTGTCTCCTTGGGGAGCACCAGTTCTCTTTGTGAAGAAGAAGGATGGATCAATGCGGCTATGCATTGAATATAGAGAACTGAATGGGATCACTATGAAGAATAGATATCCTCTTCCAAGAATTGATGATTTATTTGACCAACTTCGCGGGGCTCAATTCTTCTCTAAGATTGACCTTCGATCTGGTTATCATCAACTGAGGGTGAAGAAGGAAGATATTCCAAAGACTGCCTTCCGATCAAGATATGGGCAATATGAGTTTACTGTTATGCCCTTCTTCTTGACTAATGCTCCTACTATTTTCATGGATTTTATGAATAGAGTCTTTAAGGAATACCATGATAACTTTGTGGTAGTTTTTATTGACGATATTTTGAAATATTAAAAAAGTCTTGAGGAGCATGAAGATCATCTAAGGGTTATATTGAAAACTCTGCAGAAGGAGAGGCTATTTGGGAAGTTCAGCAAGTGTGAGTTTTGGTTACAACAGGTGGCTTTCTTGGGGCACATCGTAACCAATGAAGGAATCTCAGTTGACCCTGCAAAGACAATGGTTGTGGAGGAGTGGCCTCAACCCACAACAGTAACTGAGATTCGTAGTTTCCTTGGTTTAACAGGATATTATAGGAGGTTTGTGAAAAACTTATCACAGCTTTCTAATCCACTAACCAAGTTGACTCGAAAAGGGGTTAAGTTCATCTGGATGAAGGAATGCGAGGAAAGTTTCCAAGAGCTGTAGAAGAGATTGGTTACTGCACCTGTGTTAACAATACCCTCTATCGGAGAAGGATTCGTTATTTTTAGCGATGCATATCTGAAAGGGCTTGGGTGCGTCCTCATGCAAAATGAAAAAGTAATTGCTTATGCATCTCGACAGTTGAAGATTCATGATCAGAATTATCCTACGCATGATGTAGAGCTGGCGGCAGTTGTTTTTTCTCTAATGATATGGAGGCACTATATTTATGGGGAGATATTTGATATATACACTGACCACCAAAGTCTAAAGTATATTTTCACACAGAAAGAATTGAACATGAGACAATGGAGATGGTTGGAGCTTATTAAAGACTATGATTGTTCAATTCATTATCACCCTGGAAGAGCAAACAAAGTCGCGGATGCGTTAAGCAGGAATGAACCTGTTGTTCTGGCAACAATGAGGATCCTAGGAGATCCCTTGATTAAAGATCTAGTAAAACTGGACATGGGAATTATAAGGAAAGGGACATCATCAACCCTATTTCAAATTATATCCCAACCATCATTACTAGAGAGGATCAAGAAGGCTCAAAAATAAGATCCTTTGCTGTAGGAGCAGTTGGAGGCTGTAAAAGATGGGAAGTTACCTGATTTCAATATTGATCAAGAAGGTGTATTGAAATTTCGTACATGACTATGTGTTCCATCTATTCCAGAGATAAAGAAAGAATTGATGGATGAAGCTCATAGCTCTACTTTCTCTATATATCCGGGAAGCACTAATATGTATAGAGACCTTCGCGATCATTATTGGTGGGATAACATGAAGTGGGAGATTGCTGATTACACTACAAGGTTCCTGGTGTGTCAGCAAGTAAAGGCAAAATTACAACTTCCTAAGGGGGTATTACAACCACTACCCATACCAGTATGGAAGTGGGATAATATCACTATGGACTTTGTAACTGGTCTCCCAAAAACATCCAAAGGAAACAATGCGATATGGGTTATTGTGGACCGTCTCACCAAGACAGCCCATTTTGTCTCTATTCGGGAAGATTTCTCTCTAGATCAGCTTGCCAAGATATACGTGAAGGAAGTGGTAAGGCTGCATGGGGTACCACTATCCATCGTATCTGATCGTGCCCCAAGATTCACATCAAAATTCTGGAGAAGTCTTCAACATGCTCAGAATACTGAATTGAATTTTAGTACGGCCTATCATCCTCAAACTGATGGCCAATCTGAAAGGACTATTCAGATGCTTGAAGACATGTTGAGATTATGCTCAATGGAATTTAAAGGTGGATGGGATCAACACCTCCCATTAGTTGAGTTCTCCTATAACAACAGCTTCCATTCAGGTATTCAGATGGAACCCTATGAAGCTCTATATGGAAAGCGGTGTAGAACTCATACTTGTTGGGATGAAACTGGTGAGAGGAAGCTTTTTGGGCCTGATCTCGTGCAAGAGATGACAGAACAGGTTCATGCCATCCAACAACACATAAAGGCTGCCCAGAGTCGGCAGAAGAGCTATGCTGACAATCGTCGAAGGGACATGGAGTTTGGTGTTGGTGACAAAGTCTTCCTTCGAATTTCTCCATGGATGAGAGTCATGTGGTTTGGGAAGAAAGGGAATCTCAGCCCTAGGTACATTGGCCCCTATGAAATCCTTGATCGCATAGGAGCAGTGGCCTATTGTCTAGCACTTCCACCGAAGCTAGCTCAAGTTCATGATGTCTTCCATGTATCTCTCTTGAGGAAGTAGATACCCGACCGTTCGCATGTACTGAACCCAGAGGTGGTACAACTGGAACATGACCTCTCTTACAAGGAGCATCCAGTGGAGATCTTGGACCTTAGAGACAAGGTCCTACGAAACAAGACTACCCACCTTGTGAAAGTGTTGTGGAGGAATCATAAATATGAAGAAGCGACTTGGGATCTGGAGGAAACAATGAAGCAAAAGTACCCTCACCTTTTCGACTAGGCCTCAAGTATAAATTTCGGGGATGAAATTTCTTAAGGGGGGAAGAATGTAACGACCCAATCTTTTTGAGTTGTATATTAACTTACTCTTAATGATTTAATAAGATATTAATGGTTAATGCAGAAAGAGGAGTCGATGGCTTCATCCAGTAGACTCAACCCTTATGAAGCCCACTTATCAGATCTTGGGAAGGAGGTAACATCTGTGGGCTTCGCTTTGGACCAAGCCCAAGCCGAACTCCAGCGTGTCAAGCTTGAACGGAAACTTATGCGGGATAAGTTCAAGTTAGTAGAGATTACTACTAGGGAAATGTTATCTGAGCCTCCCTCAGATTCTCTCACCATAGCACACCTTACACATAGGTCTTATGCCAATGTTATAAGGGGCTATGTCACGAGACCCTAGCTTCCTTGTGTAATCCTTTCGGGTTAATGAATTGAGATTTCTTCCTTTAGTGATGTTTGTGAAATTTCAAATGTCCAGATAATTTTAGAATGTATTTTATTGATGAATTTTGAAAAAATGATATTTTAAAATAGTTATGTAAACCCTAAATAACTAATGATGTGTAATGATTTTCAAAAAATGGTCTTCTACAAAAGTGTTCAGTAAGGAATTTGGAGCCTAATAAGATCAACTTAATTTTTGATGAATAGTAAATTATGAATAGTGATTTTACGCTTAGGATTAGTGATGTGACCAAATGGATTAGTGATTTCACTCAAAGAAAGTTTTAATATAATTCAGACACATAGATTAAGTAATGTGATTCAATAAAATGGGTAAATAATAGTTTCATAAATGATTAATCAAGTATTAGTTTTTTCAGGTGAATAGTTTTTTTTAATTATAAATTTAATTAAAAAATATTATAAAATTATTTTTATAAAAATGACTTTATTTTTGAACTCAGAGAATCGATATTATGTTATGGTAATTTTTGGGGATTTTTCTGGAAAAAACGAATTTTTGATGAATAGTGTTTTTATTTAAAAATTAAATTAAAATTATTTCAAAAATTATTTTTATAAAATGGAGTTCATAAATGTATTTAGAGCATCGATATTTGGTTAAGGTGAAATTTTGGGATTATTCTGAGAAAGTTGAATTCTCGATGAATAGTGAAAATATAGTTTTTAAGTTACGGGTGTTTAATGACATCATTAAATGATGTATTAAGTATATATTAAATATGGTCGAATTATGAATAGTAAGATAAGGTGTGAGGTGTCCCAAGTGGCCAATACCATGGGAAAATACCATGGGAAAGCCCATGGTTTTGCCAAAACCACTAATGAGGTGTCCCTTGGCCATTAATGCCTTGTCCCCTCACTTTCCCTATAAATACCCACCCTTTCCTCCATTAGTTTTCACTCCCAACTCTCCCCCAACGAAGTTCTGGTCTCCTTACCTCCCAAGGAGTCCTCCCAAGGTGCCCCCATGCCCTCAAGGTCCAAAACATTGAGTTTCAAGAGTCACGTTTTTAGGTAAGGGATCTGACCCCTCTCTTTCTTTTCATGTAATCTCTTTTATGCCATTCATTTTATGCTCCATGTTCTTATGTGAGAGTATGTTATTTTATATTCCTCTTACTTCCCCATTCATGTTTATATGATGAGAGATCCCCTCTTACTCTCATCATTTCATTTTATGAAAGTTTAAGTGACGCTGTTAGGCTGCCGAATTTTTAAGTTATTCTTCCACCCTTCTCATTTTTCAAGTTCGATTTTCATGTCAAATCGTTAAAGTTCCTTTTTAATAATGTTGGGGTATGATCTATATATCTATCATACTGATCTCTTATGATCATATGATGATAGACCCTATTTGATCTTTTCAATTCATTTTTGTTGAAGTGTAAGTGACACCGTTAGGCTGCCGAATTTTCATAAGAGAAATCAAATTTTTTTCTTCCTTCCATGTTTTTCATTTCAAATGGTATGTCCTTGAAATTGTATCACCATGTCCATATATACTTCTTATTCTGTCCCTCTAGTGTTTTATGGGTCAATTATGATTGTTCGACCCATGTTCCCTCTCTTTTCAAAGTTTTCTAAAACCTTGTAACATAGTCGTTATGCTGCAGAATTTTCGTCTCAAAACGACTCTCTTTTCTCAAAATTATTTTATGATATAAAGTGAATACTCAAAGATCCTATTTCTATAGGGGTATTCACATATAAATATAAATGTTCTATTTTAAATTCTGGGATTACATACATGATACCCGCTTTACCTTTCCGTGGGTTTAATGTAACGTAATGATCATGTCTTTAAAGCAGTTTTTAAAACGTTATTATTATGAAATGAAACCCATTTATTTTAATCTAAATGGGTTATTTATGAAATGTTTGATGATGATATATGTGTCTCACATGATAATAAAGGAAAATTTAAGGGTTCGCCCTGATAGCGCTCCAATGCATTGGGTAAAGACTTAATCTCTAGAGATGACCATTTTAACGACGCCTTGGTGAATAACCTTGGTAATTTTTAACGAGACCTTGGGGATGGACCGTGGTGAAACGAAACGATTGTCAATATTAAATGTTGTAGCCACATCTTCAATTTATGAAAAATGTTATTTTTATTATGATGTATCTCATGATTTATTTCTCATGCCTTAAAGTTCTTTTCATGTCCTTAGTGAAGTATCTCAAGTTCACATGTAAAATGTTTCTCTTGTTTCCATTTCTGGGCCTTCTTCTCACCCTTTCTTTTGATGTATGTCCCCAGGTTATGAGATGCAGTAATGAACCTAGGATGAACTAAAGGAGAAGCCTTTCAATTGTTTAAGAATAATTCTTTATGTTGTCTTTATGTATTTTGTTCCTGGTTTCCAAGACACTAAACCTTAAAGATCCTCAGTTTTGTGTAATGTAATGAAAGTTTATGATATAAAAAGACGGGATGCTATATGTATAACCATAACCTTACTAAAAAACTCACATTAAAACAAGGTGTAATTGACATCCTCAAATTTCAAAGAATCTCTTACATACATCAAGTAATCAATAATATTTTTATATGATTTATATAATGAAATTGAAATTACGATGTCTTAGTCATCATCTACAACATTAAAATTTATATTTTGAAGCTCTAATAAAATTTTACTAAATGGATCATGGTCTGTCTGGATGAAGTTACATTGAATCATCATAAAGGTTTATAATTTTTTATTCTTAGGTTGAATTCCAATTAAATATTTATTCATGTATAGTTTTTTATGATTATTCCAAATACCGACTACAGAGTTTTAATATAGATCCTCTTTCAGTATATTGTCACATAAATACATGGTTAAAGTGCTATGTGCTTCCATCAAATCATTGTGAGGGACATTAGAATAGGGTGTGACTATTTGACCATTATTGGATAGACATACATGTGGTTTCCTAAGTCGTCAAATGTCATCTTGAATCCTTATTGAACTAAAAGGGCACAAAATTTTTATCACAAAAAATTAAAATCCATGCATCAATCATGTTTTTATATTTCATATATTTTAGATGCCATTGTTTATTCGAGTGGCTCTGATACTAATAATTTTTTGTGTAATTTCAGAATAATACCCCATAAAAATACCATCAACCCCCAAATAAAAAAATAGGATTATTTCAATATAAAAAATAGAAAAATGAATGTGATTGCAATGAAAACCCACCAAATCATACTTCTATAGCTTGAATAGTGGAACAACAATAATTTTAGAAGAAGAAACAAGAATAGAAAACAAAGGATTCATAATAATTTACATGGTTAGGTCTCATTGGGACCTACTTCATGGAAACAACACCTACAACACATAATCTTATATTATATGCTCAAAATAAAAATGGATTATAGTGTATGGAGGAAACAAAAATATAGCCAACTAAAATACACAGAATCACTAAAAAAACTATACACTAAATGTTGAAATACAGATGGAATCAGGTTTATGACAAGCATTCAAGAATGAAAAATTGTCTAGGGATCCAAATCACATCATGATCCATGGTCCCTGATCATGTTCCATCATTTAATCTTGTTGTATATAGGATCATCATTCCAGAACATTAAATTTGATCAGTAGTCAAACATCGTCAACCAGGAAGAACCCCAATTTGATCGCCCATGATTCCCACACCAGTGTTCTGTAGGGAATCAGCAGGCCACCATATGCGCTCACTGATGAGGATGATAGAACCACTAAAAGTGATATTGAAAATAAGGGAAATTATTTCTACTCCGGGTGACAGAAAATTAACACTTAACCACTAGCAGAGAGAGGGCATCATTTTCCAGAATCTAGACTTATTCGTACTATATGAACATGGCTTCCCAAAAATATTATTTTAATATTATTTTTATAAATCGAATACAGGACCCACAAGGGGGATCAAACCCCTTGGATGAACCCTAACAGACTAAGTTTACTGCTAAGGGGAGGCTTCCATGAATCCAACGCTGAATTTCCCACCCAGTGTCACATGGAAGAACTCAAATTAATGGATTTATTTGATATATTAGGAGAAAACAACCATTGGAATTCGGAAATGATGATAATAGTTATAAAATAGATATCTATGTTGGAATCCCATTTTGATTAGGCCAATCAATTTAGCATAACATGTAAATCTATTCATGTGGTAAAATAAAAACCTAATCCATCATATATTAAAATGATAAAAAAATTCATTAAAAAATTTAATAAAAAATTTCATGTATTTAAAAACACTTAATTGGATTAAAAATTAATTGTGTTAATATAAATTTTCAATATGATAACAAATAATACCCAAATTATAAATAATCTATTAAAATATATATACATTCTCTATGACATAATCTCATAGTTTCAACAATATTAAGGAATAAAAGATGTCATTAACAAAGAATTTAATAATAATTAACAAGAATTCCGGCTTCATGTTCATTATCTAGTTCAACTAACAAATCAAATAACACATTCAGTTAAAAATTCTTACCTGCGTCAATTTAATTACTATCAAATTATGAGAAACAATAGATTTGTCAAACAATTACCTAATTTAATTATTTATACAAACAAAGAATCAATATGTAAATTTTTTTATGAATATTCATAAATTTCAACATGATAACCCATTCATAACAATGATCTATACCAATAATAGTATATATAGAACACTATCAAGAAAAACAAGAAGTAAACAATTAACATGGTGCAGAGAAACAACATGATATCATTAAAACAAAACTAGTTGCATTATATAATCCATCTTAATTATTATTGGAATAAATTAACATCTATAAAATGGCTAAAACATGGTCAATTTATGTTTTAACATAAATATGTAGGGTATGAAATGAATCCCAAACATAATTTCTTCGATATTATTCACATGGGAATGAATCAATATCACAGATCTATCATATCCTGTGCATTTAGGAAACTATGATCTCACAATGATGTTTTTCCATGACGACATTGATAAATGTAAAAGAAAATTCATTTTTAGAATGATGTATATCATCTTCGATAACATGGAAAGAAGTAATGGGAGGAAACAAGATCAAACAGAGAGAAATGGATATAACAGAAGATGATCCTACCTCTAATTTCAATAGAAAGAACTCTAGATTTTGGGATTCATCTTTATGGAGAGGGGGCTTCAAAACCTTCAAAATGAACCATTCAGTGCCTATGGTTAAAGAGGATGGAGTGGGAGAAAACTTGTTTTAGGTGCCTCAATGGTTTTTTGTGGAAAATTGTATTTTATCGAAGCACGATGTGGCCTTTATATCACATTTTAGACTACCTATAACACTATATAGTTTGAGGATACCATATCATGGTCTCTGCTTGACCCTAATCCCTACGAACCCCTCCTCAAGTGTTTGGGATTCCCTTCGATGCGGTTTGTTTCATGGCTTACCATCATTGATCTTTGGTGATTTCTCCACTAAACTTCATATCATTCCTTTTGTTCTTATTATAATATTCACAATGGTTGTTTAGTTTTGTTTTGTTCAGGTTGTTTTGTGTGTTTTGGCTACGTTTTTAGGTCACATTAATTAAAAAATTCATTATGTGATTAAATTTTTTCCATGTGAATTGTGTATTACTTAGAGGCTTTTGTTATTTTATTTTCATGATTATGATTATTCTAAACACACTTCTTTAAATGAGATTTGTGAGAAGGAGAAAATAGTTTGTTAGATTTTTTAATGAATTTAATAATGGTGGCATGGGGTGATGAGGTGGTTGTGTTATTTGCTAGTCTAGTGGCGATGATTTCATAGAAATATAATATTTTTGTATGGATTATGAATTATTTTATTTGTTTATAAGTTTTGGGTTATATATGAATCTTTTATTGTGGAAGAATATCATTTAGTGTTGGTAAGTTATTTATTTTTTTGGATTAAATTTATTAATTTTTTTGCTTATACATGTTGATCAATATCATCGTAACGTGAACTAGAAGTAGAATGGGGATGGGATAGAGTGTTGTCAAATGTTAATAGACGTAGGTGTTGATTATGATTATCTAGGTGTTGGGTCCTATGGTTATGAATTGGCTAGAAGCAGTTTAGGGGGGTTTGGAATTAGAAAATATTTTTGCTCATTTATGGGTTTCCATAGTAGTTGGATTACTTTTAAGGGTGGCTTAAGAATGGTGGATGAAAATTCATGTTCAGTCAATGGTTTTTTGAGGAAGAGTTTTATTACCTAGAAATAGAAGTATGAGTTTGTAAAGAATATCATGGAATTCAATCAAATTGGATACAGTGTGCCTTCACATTGTATTCACATATGTGCGTTAATTGTCTTGTTTTTAGAACAGTTGGTTTATGTATAAATGAAGTCATGTAATTTTGAGTTATTTTTAAGGTCAGATATTCTAAATAAGGTTGCGTGTTTATGTTTGAGGTTTTTTTGTAGATAAGGGATTCTATTCAATTTATCAAGAGTGGTTTTATTTGTGTTTTATAGATGGCTAAAAATGGTGCCTTGAGTTGTGTTCCTAATAGAGTGAGGAATAAGGGTGTATTGATATTTTATAGATGTAGGGTGGGGATTATGCCCTAGGGTTGAGTATCTAAATGTGTGACATAACTGTATAGTTTATCAATTTAAATAGTGATGTATTGGGGACATCAATAATATGAGTTTCCCAGGATTCATGGGGTTTCTTGGTTTTAGTAACGTTTAGTTTTATTTATTAATATGGTCATGTTTTATTTGATAAAATATTGCGATGTGGGGAGTTTGGTTTTAGAGTCTATGAATGATTATGTCCCGAGTTATTGACCTCGTCCCTTTATTAACTAAAACCCTCAATCTATTAATAGTAAAAGATTCAGTTTAATTATTTTCAATGGAATAATTTATCTCTCTTTACCTTCAAATTCCTGTGAAAATATTAATTTTATTGAGTTGGTTAGTGTGTCTGTCAAAATAAAATTATTCATAATAAAAAAGAATCATATTTCTATTTTACCTAAATGGATGAGAATTTTTTTAATCATAATGTATTTCTTTTGGGAAATAATTAATTTAAAAAAAATTAATATTTTCAATATTATGGAAGGTATTAATAGTTATTATGGGGTGGTTTGAGTTTTGGGTAGGGATGGTTGATGTGGTTTTTCTACCTGATGTGTGAGTTTTTTACTATAAGGGATTGTTGTTTTATCCCTTTGTATGTTAATGTTCTTTGTATATAATGGATGTAAAAAGTGTTTGGGGATATTAGTTACATGTTTTGGGAAGGTGAGAGAGAGTTATTACATACACTTTAGATGTTCATGTATAATTTTTGTTCACAAGCCTCAATTTTCAATTTCTTATAATAATTTTAGTAACAAAACCAATGATATTCCAAAGTAATTTTGAATAAACCTAGGTTATTTGTCTCCCCTGTGAACCCCATTTTGTTTTGAAATGTATCTACAATATTATTTTTCTCATCAAAAGAGTATCCTTGTTTTCATTTTAATTGAGTTTTGGTCACCAGTTTTTAAATGTATAATGTGATTATTTTATTATTTATTAGGTGTTTAGTAAGGATGGTTAAAAGGATGATTAATGTTTTGATGCATGGGTGGATGGTGCTTGAACTATTGGTATGGGGCTGGAAAGTGACTGATTTGGATGGGGGTCTATCCAGGTTCTGTTGATTTCCAAATATTTATTAGAAATGATTACGCTCTATTTATCTATATTTCTACAAGTGGTTCTCTTTTACTGTATTTGGATGTCTTGTTTAGTGTATTTGAATCATAAGTCATAATATTTTAGAATTAAATAGGATGTATATGAATAAGGTTTGGATGTATCCCAATCGTTTGACAATAGATTATGAGAATGGAGTGAAGGTGTTCATTAATTTTTCAAAGGATCACACAAAGGATCCGTCTCAAATCATTTCAAAGTGATTACATTGTTATTATTCTACACTAATTACTGTAGAGTATTTTGGATGAATATTTGATTGGTCATGAAATATATCAGAGTTATTGATGATTGAATAAACATGGAGAAAAAGAGAATGCTGATACTGGCTGGGATAAAACTGTATTTTATGTATCATCAGATTTGACTAAAAATATGGATAATGATGAAGACCATTGAGGATGTGATTACAGATGTAAATGATGATGAATATCGTATTTAGGAAATGACAAAGTCATATGAACATGATCTCCGTGATTGCCCAAAATTGAATGAGAAGTTTAAGAGTTGTGCAATGATGCCATTGTATTCTGGTTGCACTAAATATACAGCATTTTCAACTCTACTAAAGTTGTATAAATTGAATGCAGGCTACGGATGGAGTGATGTATGTTTTGAAAAACGACTTTCCCTCTTGGATAAAATCCTCGAGGAAATAAATGAGCACACAAGAGGGACATATGAAACAAAATGAATGCTAAGATCGATTGGAATGATTTATGGATGAATTTGTACCCGCTCGAAAGACTGTATATTTTTTCTCAAGGAGAATATATCACATACAGAATGCCCAATTTGGGGTGCTTTCTGAGTTAAGAATGATGAATCCAGTCCTATGAATGTTGTATCTTACTTTAAAAACAATCCCAGGATTTTGTATCTATAATGATCAAATAGTACAATTCAAATTTGTGGAGTAAAACTTGTGGATGAAGAAATTCATGTTTCTGGTAATATGGATAGAAATCCAATTTATGAAAATATGTCATACTTTGGTATTATCAAGAAATTATTGTAGTTTGATTATATGACATTCCAATTGTAGATTATTCAATGAAATTTGGATGATAACAATAGTGGTATTAAAATAGATGAATTGGGAATTATGAAAGATGATATTAGTCAATAAGTGTACAAAGATGAATAGTTTATAATGGCATCACAAGAGTTACAAGTATTTTATGATCCAAATCCTGCAAACCGTACGTGGTGGATTGTTTTGTTATCATCCAAAACTAATTAAGTGTCAGATGAAAATTAAATTGAGGATGACACTTTCTGTGTTATGTCATAATCATTTCATAGTGGTGCCAATGTAGATGTCGTTTTGTATGATAGAGGAGACCATAATGAAGGTATTTGGATAATCGATAGAGGTGTAAAATCCCTTTATCTGTTGAAAAATAGAGTTCAATAAAAATGTTATATATTGTTTATAATATAGATCTTTCTATCTAATTTTATTATATTATAATTACTTTATTTATATAATCTAAATTAACTGTTCAACCAGTTTTGCAGAAAATGACTTATGCACGTTCTAGTGCTCCTAACATCGATTCTGAACAAGTCTCTCAAGCAGTAGTTGTTGCTACTCATAGTGTAGAGAAACAACAAGTGTATAAACTTGTTGATGATCCTATTGTTGAGGTACAACAACCATCAGCACATGTCATTTCTACTATTTCAGATGAAAATAATGATGACGTTGATATCGATGAAATTGTCAGAGATAAAGGACCAACATCACAGAAAACACATTTGTGTCATAGTTTAATCGTGTCATCCAATGTTCTTAAGGGGAAAAGAAAAGATATAAAATTTGATGTCAGGTAGAATGTATGATGCAAACATGTGAATCCATAAAAATTTATTCTAAGTAGTTACATTGAAATTTTCACTCGACAATGCATGTCGATTGACATAGATTCATGGCACTATTTTTTTCTGTGCAATGGATGTGATCTGTGATGAAATTACGGTAAAATTATGATATTATTTATTAAATTTACTCGAAAATAAAACAATGAAATAGTGCCTTACTCTTCTCAATCCCTTACAGAGTACATTTAATGTAGATGATTCAAACAAGAATTATGTAAAATGGATTGTATAGAGGATTCATTGAGGTTTTAGCACAATTTTAACAAAATGTTACCTGAATGATTCCACGGGTAAAACAAACATGCACACACCAATTATCTATTCTCACTTGATATCCTAAGAAGCATGGGATGAATTTATTGGTTATCGTGTGGATGAGAAGTTTCATGTACACTGTGGATGATAATACGTTGTTTGAGGATACTTGTATTCATCACAATGGTTGTCAATATTTCATTTATGAAATAGCATCTCGGTATCGAATATAATGAATGTGAATCAAAACCAACAACCCCTATCATAAAGAAATGATGGGTAATGCTTCACTAAAAAAGAAAATGGTATATATTTTAAATTTACAGTAATTTTGTTATGTGCCTAAAAACGTCATTGTAAATATCTTTTTAAATTTATAGGTATTAAATGATTATAAAGCGAAATACACATCCATCCAACATCGTGTGCTATAGAAGGAGGAAAATGTGAGTAAGGAAGGGAAGCTACTAGATGAAAACATAGAAAATTGTTGGAAATATGTGAAGTATGACACAATAAAATGTTTTGTTTTAAATTTGATATTACATAATAATGATAACTTATTTTACTATTTATTAAATTCATTGGAATCAGCTACTCTTATAGTTGATGTAGACCTATTATCGCCTTCATTGAAGTGGATAGAACAATACGGTCGTGTCAGAGGTGTGTGGTTTGGAGTGACAACCTGATAATATTTTGAGGAAAAAAACAAATGGATGATAGAAATGAAGAAATTATACAAATGATTGAAAGAATAGAAACTCCTTAAAAATGATTACAATGGAAAAGGGTGATGCTAGAATCTTTTATAATGGAATGTAAGGAGAAGACACAACTCAGGGTCAACCGGTGCATGAAGATCCCTCCCCACACACACCATCTTTGAGGTAAGCCATTCCAATCAAAGAGTTATCTTAGTCGTGGTAATACTTATTCTAATAATTTTTCCAAAGAAATGAGAATTATTAAAACATTGGTACTATTATTGTACTGATCTTATAAAGGGTGATAATGAATATAATTTATATCTGTCAACACCAACCTATCACCTTGTAGCAATGGCCATGTTGTTCAACCTCTTGAAGGACATGCTTGATAATAGACCGCTTCCAACAAATCATCTAAAATTGGAAATTACTATAGCGAATGATTGAAATGTAGAGAAACCTATTCGACATGATGGTGATATTCATATGGTCGAAAAGGATATTGTGATATTCATTGCATGGCCATCACAACTTGTAGGATTACATGTGGACAGAGAGGTATTTATTTCCATTGTTTTCAATTTAAACCTTGATCAATTGTTGAATAAAAGGCTTGAACCAATAAATTTTATTATAGAAGGAGAAAGGGAACAGGGTGACAAGAATTGTGAGACCAAAAGCATCAAAATAATTTACCAACTTATCTGAAAGCCTACTAAAATCACAATAAAATATCCTATGCTCTATCCACATTTACTAGAATTGAAGAATCATGTAGATATGAAGCTAAAAAGTGGTAGATGTAAAACATTTGTTTTTGGAAATAATATATACTCAGAGGAAATTCATGATTTCATTGCTACTGATAATATAAATCAGATCCTTTAATATGGTTGGCTAGACTTCACATATGTAAATTTTTTTATGAGTTATATTTTAATGAATTTCTTTTCTAAAAGCTAATATAATGTGATAATTATGAATAATAGAATTTTATATTATTGGAAAAAGTTTATATGAAAACCAGTTGAAGGGATTTCCACATGAGCCATAATTCAGACTTGTTAGTCCTCATAACACATCTATACAACTATCTAAAATAGATCCATAAATAAGGTACGTAATAGTGAATGTCTGCTGAATATATTTGGAAGCAAGATTACGAATTACCGACTCTTCCTAATACCATCCTTGCAGGGGTAATACTCTAGTATTAAAGAATATCAAATATATTTTCACTTCATTCAAAACATATTCCATTTTCTGTTTTTTGGCAACATTGGCTGCTAATTATGGTGAACATGGATACTCAAATGATTTATTTTCTAAATTAAATGCAAGAATATACAACAAACCGACAACACATGATGGACTTCATAAATCTTTATGACACTACATCCTACATTTTAAGTCTAAACATCATGTTATATAATTTATAACTTCTAATACTAAGGATTATCATATGATAGGGTGGCGTATTATTCTCTTCTGAAAGAGAAATGAGAACTGGGGCCACACATAAAGAGGCGAGCAAGTGCTACGTCTGGACAAGTATTATGGTATATATAATAATATTTCACTATCCAAACATAAATCAAACCATGATACTTATTATTCTATTGATAAATGTTTTTGCAGTGACTAAAACAAATATATGATTATGATTGCGGTTATTATTTTTGTAAATTTATGATAATGATCGTTTTCCATCAACAAAATAACATCCCAAACAGGTATTTTCAAATACAACAACTATTTATTTTAAATTATTATTAATTCTTATTTAAATATTTTATAGTAATACTCTGACTGTCGAAAAGCCTCATATTAACAATATGATGTGGATTTATTCAGAAACGAGTGGGTTGCATACCAATTGGAAGATTGTATACAAATAGCATGAAGATCAGACTTGGGGACATGTACAATTTGTAGATACTTTTAAGAGGGTTTAAGGAGATCAAAAGAGGAAACATTGTTGTGTGTAAATGTTCATAGGAAAATTATAAATGTTATTAAATAAAAAATCCATTATCCAATGAGTCATTTGACCATTTTAATAGATAAAATGCACTAGAAACATGAAACAATGATGCATAACATTTCATTGGGATTTATTTACCAAAAACTAGTAAAATATGAAAAATACATTCATATCACGCACTCCCACTCACATTCAAATAAAATATGAGTAACATCTCCACCCTCAATTAATTTCAATATGATAATCGAGATGTCAAATTGATTCCCATGCGTTGAACATTTTCATTTTTAGAAATTGTATGTTTTCTGGTTATCTATAATATGAAAATGAATATTGTTGGAACCTCCTTCCTCCATAGGGTCTCCCCCAACACATCCTTGTTTTATATTTATCACAACAACCCCTAGGTCATATGTGATGTGTATGAGTCAACCCCAGCTCAATCTGAGCAACAATGTGACAGACATCACTCAAAGTGTCACTCTTTTATTTAAAATGGACAGAATTTTAGGTGAACACAACAACTAATATATGAAAAACTAACCAAATGCATTCGGATTCTCTTGATATATTTGGAAAACGATCCATGGGTCATTTTTTATATGTAAGTGTCAACACTGCCTCAATTCAAGGAATGATGTGTCCTGTAGCACTCAGAGTGTCTCTCTTTTGTTTAAAATTGATAGAATTTTTTGTGAAAACAACAACTGACGTAATGAAAACTAATCGAGCACATTTGGAATTTTTATGATACAATAGTAAAATGATAAATCAGTCTCTTTTGACGTTTAAGGATGATCCTTGCCTCAATATGAGGCATGGTGTTACCGGTATAACTTAATGTGTCTCTCTTGTGTTTTAAATGGTCCAAATTTTAAGGGAATACAACTACTGACATACTAAAAAATGACCAAATTCATTTTTATTGGGTTCATACATTAGGATAAGTATACATGGGTCATTTGGGACATTTATGTGTGAGGCACGATGTGACCGCTATCACCCAATGTGTCTCCCATTCCTTTAAAATTGGCTGGATTTTAAGTGAAAACAACAACTAACCTAAGGAAAACCGAACAACACATTCAGATTATGTTGATACATTAGGCCAATGATACCAGGGTTATTAGTGTTGTGTATGAGTCAACCTATCCTCAATATGTTTCATGGGGCAACCGATATCACTCCAAGGGACTCATTATTTTTTTTAAAGGACATAACGTCAAGTGAAAACAACAACTGGTGTAGAAAAAATAGAACAAATGCATTGGGATTGGGTTTATACTTTAGGAGAATGGTCCATGAGTCATTTTTGATGTGTACGCATCATCTTATCCTCAATCTGAGGCACGGTGTGATTGGTATCACTCAAGATGTATCTTTAATGTTTAAAATGGATTGAAATTTAAGTGAAAATATAAATTGTTGTACATAAAACCGACAAAATGCATTCGTATTGTCATGATGAATTAGTCCAACAATCAATGGGTCGTGTGTGATGTGTAAAAGTCATCAATAGAACAATCCAAGGCATGGTGGGGCCTGTAACACTCAATATGTCTCTCTTTTGTTTAAAAAGGATAGAATTTTATGTGAAAACAACAACCGATGTATGAAAAAACATTCCAATGAAAGGGTAAATTTGGTATCTGTAACTTGTGTTGGGGGGTTACTCACCATTTTACCATTACATACACTTAGTGTACCATTTTCCCTCTTTTATAAAAATTTTCTGAGGCCATGGAGCGTATGCATGGTCTACTGTTTGGGTAGAAATATATAATAAAATGATATAAAGATATATATATATATATACTATTATATTTCATAAATTCATTTTACCAGTATATAATATTATTCCCTTAAAAACGTTTTAATTTAAAATTATACAAAATCCAAACGATAATTGTAAATTAAATAATTATATTTATTATAATTTTATATTTATTTACACTTGTATAAATATATTTTTTAGAATTATAATAACAAATATATTTACCTATATATAAATATTTATATATATTTATAAATATATTTCTATAATTATATATTTTTCTAAATGGGAGAATTCAGAGCTCCTCTCTCATCAACGGAGAGATTATCTCTCATAAAATGATTGATTCCTCTTGCAATCTGATTGTAGATGATGTTGCAGGGCATTGTGAGTTTTTTTATGTTGTGGTCATGGGTATCAACCTTCCGATAGATCAGAGGTTTCTGTTGCCAAAGGAAGGGACTCTATACGCAGTGGAGATCAAGCTATAAGGAGCTGTTTTGAGTATGAGTGACGTCCTCACTAAATGTCGCTAGGAGGCGACCGATGAAGCCGGGAGGACTCCTTTTGGTATGAGAAAGGGCCACGATAGTAGCTCAAATTTCTAGGTGATAAAGGATTTGATGATTGTGGATTTTTAGGGGAGTTACATTTACATTGAAGTGGTGTTCGACTTTGAGGTGCCACATGGTTTGATTGTTCATTACTTTCATTTTATTTTGTTAATTTTTATGTACCGATCTTGATCAGTACATTAACATTCCCCATGTATTTTTTAACAGATAATTTTTACAAATATCTTTATTAATATTTTATAATTATCTAAATATATATTTTTATAATTATAATTATTATTATAATAACTATATTTATAAGATTCTTAAATATATATATAACGAATGTATTAATAATATTTATTTTAAAATTAAAATATATTATTGATAAATATAATAAATATATATAGATAAATTGATTGTTCTATTTATAAATATATATATATTTAATTAGATAATTATAAAATTAAGATGAAATATATATATATATATTATTTATAATTATATAAATTTATATAATTAATATATTAATTATAAATTTATTATTATTTAAATATATATATATATATATATTTATATTATTACAATTATGTGTATAAATATTTGCATATATTTACAAATATAAATATTTATAATTATATGTACAACTATAAATAAATATTTTTTAATGAAATTTTTAAATTACATATGAATATATATTTATTTATAGATATAATTATAAATATATATATATATATATATATTTAAATTAATATTATATTACAAATAATATATTTATTTCACTTATAATGTTATAAATATATTAAATTATATATTTATATACAAATATTCATATTAATAATTATAATTATAAATAAATATCGATATATTTAAATAAATATAAAATTATAATAAATATATTAGTTACATATGTTAATATATATATATATATATATAATTATAACAATATATAAATATATAGAACTAAATTATGTTATAGTAGTGTACTATTTGAGCATAATAATAAAGAAACCAAATCCCATCATAGTAAAAATAAGGAATAATAATTCTTCCATTCAATGAAAAAACATTGAAAAGTAAAATTAATAATTAAACACATTTGAAACACGTAATGAGGATACTTTCTTTAATGAAAATAATAATAAAAACATTTATATATATGTAAATATATTTATTTAATTATATATATTTATAACCATATTTGTATAAAAAATATATTTTTTATAAATTTAAAATTTTCTAGATGTATATATAATTATAAAATTAAATAAACACATTTATAAATATATTTGTTCAATTATAAATATATAAATATATATATATATATATCAATAATATATTTATATATTGTAATTTTATAATTATTTAAATATACAAATATTTACTTATAATTAAAATTATATATAAATATATTAATAAAGTATTTATATTTTGAAAAAATTATAATTATAAATATAAAAAGTATATTTATTATTTAAATATATTTATTGTATTTTTATATGTATTTATGATAAAATATATAATATAATTATGTGAATAACATGAATGATTCATATTCCTAGTAATGTATAGATCTTAAAAATTGAGTCCTCACGTATTTGGACAACAAGAATATAAATGAGGTTGTTATGTATAAATGAACATTCATTACTAATACATAACATAGGAATATTATTTAAAATCAGGCATCAATAAAATTAATGGACCAATTCCTTGAATCACCCACATATATATATTTATATAATTAAATATATATATTTAAAAAGTAATTATATTTAATTTTAAATAAATAATTATAAATATATAAAAAATATATAGTTATAAATATATTGTTTTAAATATAATAAATATATTTGTTTTTTCATAAAAATTATTATAATCTTATAATTATTTACATACATATTTATTTTAGTATAATCTCTTAAATTAATTTTTTGAAAATAATATATATATATATATATTGTAATTATAAAAAGATTATAGTAATTATAAATTTTCATTATATATTAAATTTTTAAAAAATAAATTAGTCTTTTTAATATAAACATAATTATTTTATATAAATAAATAATATTATTCATTAAAAACAGTTATCATCCCTAGTAATAGCGCTGGAAAATCATTCATTTATAAGCACATTTAACTCATGCTAATAATAGACCCCCACTATCAACACATTTTTTGTGCTAATAATGTTCGATGCTTCCCATACTCCGAACTATGGTAGTGATCATATCTATCAGCCTCCCACTCTACCTCGTTCAATCATTAGCCCTGTTCTACCATCACCCGAGTGATGAACTACTCTCTTCTCCTCCCACATACTCTCCTAATTCAGAGTAGTTTTGATTCATATATTCATCAACATCATAATAGTGACTGCCAAGCCCTTCACTTTTGTATTCTATTGTTCTCGTCATTATTATATTCATAATAAATGATATTGAAATAGATCTATTTTTTCTTTAAATAGAGTAATCCACTACATTTTCATCAGTCCAACATTGTTTTTATAATATATATTAAATGATTATGTAATAAATAAATGTAGTAGATTTTTTTATTAAGGTATTAGTGGAATATTTTATATCTTGTGATAATATTGAATAGTACATCTGTTACCTTTACATAGATTTTACACCATTGCGTAGCCATCAAAAATTTATGGTTACTATATCATTTGTTATTGTACCCAAACACATACATACACTTGCATTGTGTATCAGGAATGATCCTTATATAGATTCTTCGATGGACTGCTCCTACCCTTACACATGGGTGGGAAACACACCACATGAAGACCTCATAGACACCACTACCAATCCATTTCATTGAAATTCTATAGAAAAAAAAAATTCATTCAAGTTATGATATTTAGATCTCATGAGAAAAAAATTATATCCCCCTAATTTTTTTATTTACTATATTCCACTTGTTGGAACTTTTTTTTTGGTTGAATTACTTTTCCATGTAGCATTCGAGTTTATTGAATGCTGTAATATGATACATACATCTTAGTTTTTAATTAATCACATTAATTGTTTTTTGATAGCTGAACAACATTATTAAAACTAAAAATTTGATTTGAAAAATTAACCACTACAAAATAGGTATAATGTCCACTATATCTTTAATATTTTTATATATTCAAATATATTCATGAATTTGTGGTCAAATTCCCAATGTTCTACATTTAATTAATTATTTTGAAATTTATGATTTATCTAGAAAGGTCATCTTCTTCATTCACTCTTATATTTGTAACACTTTCTTTAATTAAATCATGGGTAACACTGTAATGGATTGTATTTACCACTTGTTCCTACATAACTCAATTTATTATATTTAAAAATAATGTAATAGTGGAGAGAGGTACCTTTTAAATCATGAGGTTAATGATTTGGGTTTTTTCATGATGAACCAACTATTTTCATCTACTCTTCCTCCGAACCATTCAAGTTGATGATTTTTTTAAAACCACTTCTGATGATTTCATATCAAATATTCTTTATGAAATTAATTATCCTTCTTGTCTTGGGGTCTTTCACCATTATGTGAACAATCACACTAAAACTTGTCTCTTCTCTAGATACATTTTTTTCAAAACATTTAAAGTGTTTCATCTACCAATGGAGGGCACTTCCCCAAACACTGACCTCTTGGCTTCTGTAGTGATATGATAGATCATTAAGGCATACTTTTTTTATTTAACTATTTTTTTGATATCCATATGATTCACTTTATACTTATTTTTCATAGTGAATATTTTTTTATGTGATATTCCTTCACAATTTAGGAAAAATCAATGCCTATGTAGTCCTAATTTAAATTTATTTTGGATGATGAATGTTACAGTTTTAGATAATGGATGATAATTGGATTGTATATGGGATTATGAAATGAAATATGTGATGCTCTTTTCCTTTCAAATTTGAGATGATTAATTTCTTATAACAAATATTGTATGGAATTTCATTATCATACAACTTCAGGATTCCATAACAATTAATACATTTGGGATATTTTAATCCAAATAATTATATCTATGATACTATTATTGGATGATTATTGATATTTATTTCAATTATGGTAGAACAAACATGATAGTATTATACCATGTTTTCGGGTTTTGATGTTAGTTGACACATTTTTGTTACTCTGGAGTAAATTTTTTCAATCATACCAAAATGTTTACATTCCACTCATATGCAGATTATGATAAATATTAATGAATATCAAAAGAAGATAGTATTTTATTCTTTTTGATGTATGTGTTATCGTGTGTTGCATCCTCAGGTTCCCAAAGTCATTATAATAATTTCAATATTTTTCTTCTTCATTACATTTGATTTCATGTACTAATTCTTTGTTAAAAAATTTAGGGACATTTGACTAAACCAGAGACGACTTCTTTTTAACACAAAAGTATATTTTTGAGTGGGGTTTCTGCTAGATCTAGATGGATCCCTCATACCCATTCACACCTAAACCACCAATAGACAACAAATGTATATCATTTTGTTTTCCTCTAGTTGAGCCTCTATAGTTTTTCTCACCCATGCCTCGATCATCATTTTATTTAGCATCATTTTCTCATACCAGGTTGAATTCCCTTAAAAAATATACCCACCAATACAATATCCATATCATATGATGTATCACCAACCCTTCTATCATTCAACCATTGTGTATTTATTGTCTCAAATTAACACTATCCATCTAGAATCTGGTGATTTTGTTCCATCATCTTGAACACTAGTATAGGAAAATGTCACAATACATGCATTAAAACAGACACATCATTTAGATGATAAAAAATCTAGGTCAACTAAGAGATCCATCCAAACCAAATGAGCAGTCTGCAATAGGTTTTCTCACAACTTTATCAAATTATATCAGATCATTTATTTCATATTGTACATTGAATAAATTCTTTCTTTTTCCATTTTCTATTGTTCAGTGAGTTCTCCTTTTAGGAAACATGGATTAAACCATATGTGTAATGCCTCAAATCTTCAAACATAAAAAATTATAGATTAAACAAATGAAAATCCAATGATAGGTAAAAATTTTAGACAATTAATATTTTGAATGGATGCATTCCCATGTACAATGATATAATTCTGGTAAAACTAGTCTCATAATGGCCTGTTTTTTATAAAATCATTGGGAATGTAAGGGAATATATATTGTTAAGATGATTTATTAATTGATATCTGAACTATTTATATATATATATATATGTATGAATTAACATGTTTGTTGTAGGGTCAGTTTAAGTTTCCTAATAGTGATTCTAATACGGTCAGATGCTTGAATGATCTTGTGATGTTGTGGCAATAATATTGCAGGAGGTATTTGTTCATTGTTTTGGAGATAGTGTCCTAGAACCAACATCTATGTTCATTATAATAATTTGTATTCTTAGTTTTTAATATTAATAATATTCTTAACAGACCATGATTTCTATTATATGTGACATGGTATGTGATAATATCCTAAGATTAGGTGTTTCACTGAATGGTCATAGCAGTTCACCACTATGATTAGATCCCAGGAGTGTCACAATATTATTCCTAAAATATATGTTCTATAGACAGTTGATATCTTTTGAGGGACATGAATGATACAAGATATTAATGTTGGATACTCTTAGGACATTGAGGCACATTTTCATGGTATACTCACTTATTAATATCTATTGTATTCTTTTATGAGAATAATACCTGCCAGTTTGAAATGAACATTAATATTTTTCAATGGATGATCCATTCAAAGGACATTTGTATTGATCTTTAGAAATTATGATTATGATTATTTAATATTTTAATTCTTGTAAATTTATTTATTGACGAATGTCATCATGACATATGTCTCTTTGGAGTTAGGATATGTTTGGCGCATCATGAGTAATAGTGAATTAATGAATAATGTGAAAAAGGATTTTTCCATTTTCGACATTAATGGACGTTTTTATCTTAGGCCCCTTATTGAAAAATAAATACCCTAATTAAATCCAATGTCATTATGTTCTATACGAATGATTGATTTTTATAAATTCATTGGGACATCAAGAACATAAGTTGATGATTCTATCATGAAACCTTCTTTGATTAGAGATATAATGACAAAGTGATTATATTACATACTGAGTGAACATATGATGTATTAAATTGTTGTGATGTTAAATTATTTCTCTATAGGTTCCTTATTATGTTTCCATATGGTTACATTGGATTTCTGGCAAATTATCCTAATGCCACTATGAAATAGGCAAAGGGGATCTCCCACTAAATGTATCTAGAATCATCGAAAAATAAATAAATTATGATTTATTATTTAAAAAGATGAATAAATATTAATCTCGTACATGGTTTAATAAAATTTCATTTTTTATTGATCTCATATATTCCATCACCAGTTATTCGAGAGAATTATATGTGTGATGATCATTTTTGAAAATTTATTTTCTATTTAGTGATTATAGTTTTTATTATTATTTTGGAGATTAATGTACTGAAAATGTTTAATTCAATATATAGCCATTATTCAAGGCATGAAAAACAATGTGGAGGAATGGATGATCATGTTTATAAGTCAAGATAGAAATTATATATATTTAATATTATTTTATTAAATGATATTTAATTTAATTACATGGGTTTAGAGAATGTAATGAATTATTATTATGTTTATTAATATTTACATGGGGTTTCGTAGAGAATAAGTAAATATTATGGGTCCCATGTGAAATTATTTATTTGTATCCATAACTGTATATAAAACAAATTATATTATTTTTCAAATGAGTTAATTTCATTGGTGTTGTTCACATGTATAGTATGAGATAATCATCACAATCCTTTGAGATATCCATCTTGAAGAATTATCTCTATAATGGAGAGATATATTCCACAACCATCCACTCTCAATTCTAGAGAAACCAAAAAGAATCAATTGGATGTGATTCTTGGGGTGATCAGTTGTAAAAGACATAAGAATTAAGCTCTTCCATACTAATACCCTAATATTTCATCGATGACATTTAGAGATTTGGGTAACATGTCCTGATCACTGCTTATAACATCCTCGACTTGGAAGGCACTAAATCTGTGCACCGATCCGGGTCACCACATTACCTCAATAGAGTATCCCTAAACCCTAATGGATGTTGACTAGAAAAAAGGGTCTATGAGGTCATGTGGAGATACTATTACCTTTTTAATATAGTTTTGAAAAATATATAACATTGCAAATAAGTGAAATATACAATAATATATAACATTCCACACCAACCATTTCACAAACATGTTATAACCACAACAAATAAATAATTTTTCATGTCATGTAAATGGTGCCAAAATTATTCGAAACAGAAATAATATGACTAATGGAAACATCCACCAAAATAGTTCCATAATCCACATATGAATCCTAATCTATTCACATCCAAATCCCTTCTCATCTCCCTAGAATAGATCTTTTTCCTTTTCCCAATCATGTAATAACGAAATATTCTTAGGAACGCAATAGCAGCCTGAGGATGGTGTGAATAAAAATTACTATTCAATCACAAATGGTGTCTACAAAATATACAATCTAAAATAATAGTGAATGGATACAATAAATAAATGGAATGTTAAAAAAATGACAAATCATGTTCCATTAGTAAAAAATTCTCTTCATAAAATTTGTTCATTTATTCAATTAAATAACTTAAACCATTTTGTCACTTAATCAATGCGATATGAATTAACATATTTTAAACTCTAGCCAAATTCTATCAGTTATTATACATAATTGAATATGTGAAGATCACTATCTCATTAGAGATATATATTTCAAAAAAAAATACATCTCACTGACCTTGGATCCTCATTCAAGGTACTCTCATCAAATAAAACCAATAATGGCTTATAAACATAGTCCAACTCCCTTACAATTGAATTATAGGGGTAGGGGTTAAAGCCTATGTACTACCCGACTCTTGGTTGGTGCATCATTCCAATTCCTCACATACCACCAGGTCATGTTCACATTATTATTCATCCAATTACATTATATACCAAATCATAGACTATGCATAATCAATACATATAACATTCCAAATTCACATTCCATTTAACACATAATTCATCATTGGGCATTAACCCATTAACATATTTACCACACACATTAGATGGCCAATATACCCAAATTAAATTTCATATCAAAACACATTTATCTTTTTCAAAACATTCAATACTTTAATCCATTTTAAATAATTAATTATTTCACATGTATTATTCATTTCATGCATTAAAATTTCCATCTCACAATTTATTAGACAAATTCAACTTATTCAATTTATCCCTCATTTTTTTTTCAAAAAAACACTTATTTCATTATCAATTTATGGGTACATATTTCAATAATCCATTATCCATATCAATTAGAATATAAACATGTTCATATTTGGATTCACATTAACACATGACTATTTCATACATAACAATACAATTTTCCATGTTTGGGGATATTGGTACACACCATGGGTGGCCCTAAATTAGTCTACTAATCCTCACTGCATCCCATAGGGATCATGAGGGGTATAATTCTTCATTTTGGCAACCATTATACCAAATCCCTTAAAGAGAATAAAATGAAGAATAAGAGGGGAACATTTAAACAACACCACAAGCAAAAATCAACTTCAAGACCATAGAAAATAACATGTAGGCCATTAACCTTTGAATTAGATCTGGATACAAGTACCCAATGAATCCACAATCTATGATACATTGGAAAAGGGGGTTTTAGGGCTCTAGAAGATGAATAGTGAAACCAAATGCACTAATCCATTATAGAGATGCCAGATGATAATAAGACATACCTATAGCCTTTATCCACAAGCACTGACACTATAAATTGACACGTCTGACTCATGCTCGATATCCACAACATCAATCACGTGATAGGGGTCATGGTGATATTTTCAAAGCTATAACACTAGAAAAACATCATGCATGTCATTATAGCTTATGAAAGATCTATTCATTATTCAATCAACCCAACCCTGTTCATAATCTCAAACTAATCCATATATCTAGCTTCCAATAGTTTTACTTTGAGTCTCTAATTGTTAACCAACCATGTAAAAAATAGATGAAACACATGATCTCCAACTATAAGCTGATGAGGAAAATGAAGCTGATCGAAAAGAATCATTTCTCTACCCTAATAAGTTTCCATACATTTAAGAATAAACAGAACCTGATCTGATGTATCCTATGTAAGACGCATCCCTAACAATTCAGATTATCTTAACTCCATCCATCATAATGTTGATATATATGGCCTACAAAATAGCCCATCATAAAGAGTCATCTGAATTTTCTCCAAGGAAATAATATTAAAGAAGAATTCAAAAAGTCGTAAGTGCTTCTCCAATGATCCATGAAAATCCAGGACACAAGCTCTCAACATATCCTCTTATAAAAGAATCGTATGATCCTATTTCCCATAGCATGTGGGTGTAAATCCATATTGCACGCACGTGGGTACCAAATTCATTCTATAATACATTCATTAAATGTGATATAAAATGAGGACCATTATCCAAAACAAAAGTCTCTGGTACTCCACGCGACTGCAATATTTCCCAAACATACAATTCACCCAACTAATCAATGGTGAATGTATCTCAAATTACAATGAAATTTTCCACCATAGATTACTTATGCAGAACCACACATAAAACCTAATTAATCTGAGGGTTCCTCGGAATACCTATAATGAAATCCATTATTACATCACCAAATTTCCATTCTATAATAAGAAATATTTTTAACAAGAAACTCATTAATTGATTCTCATACTTCACCTATTGATATGTAAGGAATTTATGGATAATGTTTAAATAATATTTCATCATTCCAGGATATTAATACTAGATAGGATACACTTTCTTCAATCTAGGTTGCACTGCCCACCTCGATGGATAAAACTCAAGCATCAACACTTCATGAAATCATGTTGGCACCACAGTAGGACCACAAGCATAAATGATATCGTCATCACTAACAGTACAACTGATATGAGAATCCACACCATTAAAAATATCCCTTTATTATAATATTTATCAATCATCATGCTTTTTCTTCTTGATTTAGATCAAAAGCACAAACTCATATTCAATTGATGAAATTTTCATAATCCCATCATCATTATGATCCATGTTATGTATATTAGAGGAAAACATTGTTATGCTCAATTAAGAACTAAATTCCTAAAATACCTAACTTTGAGTATTCTCAATCATTGAATCTACATCAATAACGACCCAGTTTCAGAAGCCACCTAGAGGCCCCCCGTACTCGGTTGGTCACACGGCCTCAAGTGCATTTCCCTAAACTCCAGAGGCTACTGACATGCAGTGAGGGCCTTGGGTGTGATAGTGTGGAAAATATGCCCTCATTAGCAGAGTAACATAGCCAATGTAAACTAGATATACAAATGTGGAACAAGTAATAATACATACAAAAGTAAACAATAGATGAATATAAATAATAAACTGGGGCACACATATATATGAATGATGTAAGATACATACGTCTAAGAAAACATCCAAACAAATCACAATGCTGATATACAGACAATACTATACCCAAGTACAAATGAAAACATATAAATAGATCCTCAGAATCACAATCCTCATCTTGGAACCATGATCTCCATCACCACAACAAATCAAGTACCTAAAGAAGAAGGGTTCATTTTCTTATCTATCACTGCAACAATCTAATCTTTTTGGGACGAAAAGCATGACCCAATGTGGGGGTGATACTAAATTTCAGTACGAAACCACCAAAAGATTTGTGCCAAACAGACATTGAATATATCAAAGGCAATAAATAATTTAAATTATTAGACAAGGATGTACTCAGTAGTAAACAATTATAGAATTCAATTTCATTCAATTACATTTATCAAGTAAGAATATAATCGATGTAGGTAACACTTTGGGTTGTACTCTCAGTCTATCCTCTCTGGTTCATCAAAAACATGGATAGATATTCCTAAGGATTTCTGAAGAAGAAATCAATGTCAATCCACCCTTTAGTAATGCATGATTTAAATAATCTCAAAGGAGGCACTCACTGTCAATTCCCCCTATAGCTATGTGTGATTTCAAAACTCTCTAAGGACGCACTCATCATCAATTCACCCTGTAGTCTTTCAGAAGAATCTACTGGTTCTCTAAGGAAGCACTCAATGTCAATTCTTCATATGTCCTCGTAACGTAACTATTGACCCTCTTAGGAAGAACTCAATGTCAATTCCCTGTATGGTCTCACAACGCAATAATTATAATGGATACTTTGGTAAATCCCTCAATGTCAATTTTCCCTAAGGTCGCACTATAACAGTTTCTTATAGCTCTGTGTAAATAAAATGTGAACAATGAAAGAATAAAAATTGAAGTGTACACATAGGAAAACAAGGATAAAAATCAATAGAATATATTCATGATAGATAACAAAAAACACTCCATCCTACAAAACTACGCAAGGAAACAAATATCATACTAATAGGTTAAACATGACCAAATGCTCATAGATCCAGCATGCATGGGAAAACACATCCAAAAGAAAGCAATTAACCCTATCCTCATTTGATTAATCTCTATCAAGTATAAAAGAATATTAGGCAACTAATATTGCTCAAATCTTAAACACATAATACCTTGTTCAAGGGTATTGGATAAATTTTCACATATAACTCAAAGACTATCTACAAAAAAGAACAAACCAACTACCTCAGTGTTGGGAGATCATTATAATTGAACCTCAAGAATTGAATCATCCAAGAACACCGTAGATCCAAAAAATGTCTAAAATGATCAACTAAGGATAACATGAGAAAGAGGAGGAATCATGAAACAAAGTAGAAGTTGATGTAAGAGATTTATGAAGCGATGCCAACACAATCAACAATGGTAGATTCGGAGAACAGACGCTCTCTCGGGGCTCGTAAAAGATTCTCTTCCATATGGGTTATCTCAGACGAACCAGACATAGATGAAATGAAATATTTCCATCAGTTGCGACCCCGATATGACTAAAGAAAGAAATGAAGGTACACTGCATGTACCTGCCATTACCAATCCCGGATTTAGGTTCCCTCCATGTCACCCCAAATGGTCGTGTGCACAACAACTACAGGGACAACACACAACTACATGCAGAAACTGAATACATGACATGTACTAATAATGTACATGGTGTGTACTTAGGAAATTTAAAAAATCCTCATCTGTTTTCTCAAAAACACCTGAAAAATGAAGTAATGCAAAAAAAGAAGAACCGGGATCTTATAAAATTCCCAACATAAATAAATTTGTCCCTAAACTCTTATATCAAGGTGGTGTAGAAGAAGAAACCTATAACAACTCCGACCAATGTGATCATACATCAGCCTCACTTTCCCAATTCTCATCTTGTACATGCCCATGCAATTATAGAACTTGTACCATATGAATATACTGGCCACAAAGAACCTTCATACATCGACCAACAATCCAGAGAGGATGCTCCTCAAATGAGGAATCCACTTCCAACTCAACCTTCTCAGGTTGGAAAACATTAGATGGATCTGAGAAGTATCCTTGAAGCTGAGAAACATGGAAGAGGTCATGCATAGCTCGGTACCGCTGAGGTAACTACAACTGATAGGCAATTAGCCCAAATATGTCCAATACCTCAAACGACCCGACTTACATTGTCAAATGTTCACACTGTCTTCTAATCCACCTATGCCCCAACCTCGATGTTACATATAGGAAAACATGATTCGTGACCTCGAACTCTATAGGTCATCTCCAATGATCAACATAAGACTTTTTTTGAGACTGTGCAGTAGCTATCATTTTCTATATCCACTCTATCTACTATGTGGTCTCCTGAACAATAAAAGGTCCCAGTATAGCTGCCTCTCATTCCTCCTAGAAACATTAGCGTGATAGGAATGGCCTACCGTAAAAAGACTCATACGGTAACATGTGAATAGTTTCTTGAAAACTATTATTGTAGAAAAACTCCACAAAAGGTATATGCTTCTCCCAATAACCTCTAAAATCCATAATTAATTCTTGGAGCATGTCCTCAAGCACCTGGATTTAACGCTTAGACTAGCCATATATCTGGGGATGGTAAGTTGTACTCAAATGTACCTGTGTACACAAAGCAATCAGAAGCCCCTACAAGACCCAAGATCTAAAATGTGTATCCCTATCTATGAAAATGGATTATGGAATTCCATTTAGATTCACAATGTCTCAGATGTACAACCTTGCATGTTCATCATCACTGATGGTCTCCTTGATTGGCATGAAGTAAGAATCCTTCATGAGTATGTCAATGAGAACCCAAACCAAATCATTCCCTCTAAGATACCATGACAAACCTCTCACGATGTCAATCATGACATTGTTCCACTTCTACTCATGAAAGGGTAACTACAGAAAAAGCCATGCTAGTCACGGATTCTCTCCATTAACCTACTGACAGGTGGAGCACCACACGAAGAAAACAACAACATCCCTCTTCATATCTAAACAATAATACTAATTGTGTAGATCAAAAGACATCTTGGTGATACCAAGATGAACATCTGAATCTGTGGAAGGAAATACACACATTCTCACTGCGTGTTTTTATATAGACACACATACGTGCCCCTGAAAATAAAATATCTCATCCTTGCCTACTATCCATATAGGAATGGGGTCCACACCTGACACACTCTCCCATCGGACTGGGCATTCTGAATCAAATAGCTTCCTCATTCGCACTCGATCAAGTATGGTAGATGTAATAGTTATAGTAGAATGGAACATCTTCTCTTGTTGGTTGTACACCTCCAAATGTATCTCAGATAATAGAGTCATAAGCTTCCACTCATAGTTGGCCCCCAGAAATGCTTGTATCTAGGTCCTCCTGCTCAGTGTATCAGCCACCGTGATGCCTTTCCTAGGTATATAGGCATGCTCAATGTCAAAAAACTAAAGGTACTCAACCCACCTTCTCATTCTAAACTTCATTTCACAATGACTGAAGATGTACATGAGACTTTTGTGGTCGGTGAAAACTATAAAATGCTCTCCCATAAGAAAATGCCTCCCACAATATGGTGCATGGAAAACTACCACCAAATAAAGATTATACATCGGTAAATTCCTATCATGTGGCCTCAACTGACGAGACCTGTACATAGTGACTCCTTCTACCAGCATAATCATAACTCCCAGCTTGATATGTGAAGCATTATAATAAACATTATTTCCCTTAACCTTCTCTGGAAACACTAGTATCAGGGCTAACTCAACCTCCCTTTCAGCTCTTGAATGGATGATTCCCAAGAATCTTGTAACGCCCCGACCCCAGTTAACCAGACTCGGTGCATTATTACATAATTGGCACGATCAGAAAAGATGAAATCTCGAATGACCGATTTTTTTAGTATCTTTGGAAACACTAGATATATTCATATGTCTTACATTACATCATAAAGGAAATAAAACTACAACAATGACATGACTTCACATCCCCATGGACTATTCCTTCAAGTAAGTCATAATACACTACTTTACATCCTGGGAAAAATAAATCATTGAATGGGGTGAGCTCAAATGCTTATTTAGAATAACAATATAGCAGAAACATTCATAAGTAAACATAATCATTTAAGGAAATATATAACTAAAACAAAAGCTTTATTAAACTTAAACATCAGCATAATATGGAAATTATAAAATCAAATAATGCCATTTACTTACAAACATGGATACTCTACTAGTCTAATAATCACATGCAATATCAAAAACAACTTTCATAATAAGGGAATGCATAATGCCAGACTATCATAACCACATAGTCAAGGCCTTTTGCCAAGACAACAAAAAAGATTTTGTCAAGGCCTTGTGCCAAGACACTAGTTTGTCTCATTAGACCTACCGATGCATCGAGGAGCTGTAGCGGGCTCCAACTGTCACTTATTAAGAACAATGCATTTTTTATATCAACAGGTTTAAACATAACATAAATATTCGTATTAAAACAAGCATAAGAAATGTCAATACTTGCTTCATAAACCATGAATGGTATAAAAATAACACATCCACAGTCAAAAATACCACAAAATCTTAAATACAATATGGAAGTTTTGTATCATAATGAATCAACATCAAATAAGCGTAAAATCTATCAAAGTATGTTATCATAGATGAAAACAAAAATATTTGAGAGAAATATCTCTTTTTTTGAAATCATATAAAAGTTACAAAATTATAAATGAAAACCATTACTTTTAAAATATTCTTATAAGCTTGTAAGGGAAGCTTCGAAGAAGTTATAATGGCAGAAAATAGCTGCACCTGTCGTATATGTTAAAAAACATTCATATCTTAAATTTATCGAAAAGGTGAAAAAGTACCTTGTTTGGAAAATGAAGGAAAGATTACCTTCAAAAATTTAAAAGGGTATAAATGACAATAAACCATTTTCTATTAAATAGTAATAATTTTTTGAATGTAATTTTTAAGAAACATGGTTGTGGATGATAACGATGCTCCAGTAGATAATTACGAATAAACAACTTCAGATAAGGAAGAGATTGTTAAGTAAACTCTTACCTTGTACTTTTCCTTAGTCGATGGTATGTTAACCTCCTGTATAATAGTTAAAAAATTATTATAAAATTATAAAATAATTATATACATCAATATGATATCATATATGATCTTTTATCATTCTTTTATTAATAATATCTTAGTATTATCGTCGTTTCGGGTGATAACTGATTCGTTCTCCTTATATGTTTAGTTATGTAAGACATGTTTGTAATGGATAGGTTGTATATTATTAATACTCATAATGATATTAAGTATATATACATTATTTTTAACCAAAAATATGAAAATTAGTCATGAATGGATACGATTGTGAAATGAATCTTATCGCGTTCGTGGAGACGGTATTCCGTACGTACGCACGAGCGAAAATATCATTTTTTTTATATTAAAATAATATATAATTGGAAGGTATTTCATATTGAAAGATTCATTATCTTGTTATATTTATTTTTTAAATGAATCATACATCATTATTATACGCATCTAAATAATAATATATTGAATAACAATTACACCACAACGTGGAGACGATAAGCTGTACGTACGCACGTATGGTGACATGTCATTTAAATGATGGTTAGAATATTGAATATGGTTGCTCCATATTTATTATAACATCACAGTATATAGAAGATACTTGTGTCATTATTTTAGAATGGAAATAATAAACAAAGTGGAAGTGGAAGAAGAAAGGAACATGAAAAAGGGTGGTGAAAACGTTACCTCTTCTTCGGGTACTTCCTTTTGATTTGATAAAAAGTACTCTTTTTGATGGATTTATATCTAAAGGAAGGCTACTAGGATTAAGGGAGAGAAGTTGGGAGAGTATTTGGGAAGGTTTTGGTCGAACCAAATGGCTTTGAAGGTGTGATATTGAGAGAAGGGTGAGTGCCCTTTTATAAGAGGGGTGAGGGGCACTTTAGGAAAAGCAAGAAATATTATTTTATAATAAATTCATATTCAGTTTCTAATGGCTCCAAAGTGATTTATTCCAAGCATAAGGTGGTTATGGGACGAAAACAACTCATCCAATAGGATTTAGACATGTTTGGGTCACTAAATTATCCTTATCATTATGTATTAACTCTTAGTTAATTAGTTTTACTTTTACTATGTCTCTCTGTATTTTTATATTATATGGTTAATAAACATACTATAAAATTCCACGCGAACCCCAAGTGGTTAATTATTAATATATATATATCTTTATATATGTCATTTGGCTGATTTTCAGATTTTTAATATTAGAATATCAATTAATAATATAATATTTGTTTAAAAAACTATTTTATGTCAATTTTGACACTATTTGGTAATTGCTTTTTTCTGAAACTCATAACAGAATGATAAGTTCTAAAAAAATTAATTAAGTAAATAATTACATGTCATATTAACCTAGAAATTAGTGTAATTCATAAAAAGTCTTAAATTATATTTATTTGCGTATTTATAATATTAATTATCTTAATTATTCACTATTATTGTAATTACTGTATCACCATTGCGTCAGAAATAAAATAACTAATTTAATGTCTATAAATTATAAATTAAATATAATTATATTGGAATGATTTTTATCTTTCAAATGAATATTTACAATTGAATTTATCTTATGTATAACCCTATATTAAAAATGTTTTAGTAATTAAATGTTGATTTTAACTCTTTTAACTCTTCTTTGAATTAAATAATAATAAATGTCCTAATCTAATCCAAGTGGACCTAACTGATAATATGTTATTCCTAAGGTTATTTCTGGTCGAGATACACTTGTACCATAGAATTATAACATGTTTTAGGTTAATATTAATATCATTTTTACCCTTAATTACCCTATTTATTTTTAACCGTGGTAAATAAAAGTAAAAAAGTTACTATTCACCAAAAATTATTTTCATCTTATTCAACCAAATTTTACTTACTAATATCAGCCGTGTCTCTCAGATTTTTGAAATTCCATTCACAGAAGTGGTAAAATTAATTTTTATAAAAAATTATGTTTTTTAACTACCACTTAGTGGTTTCAATATTCATCAAAAAATGAAGTTTTTCAGAAAAATACCAAAAATTTAACCTAGGCTAATTTCGATATTCTGAATCCAAAAATGAAGTCCATTTTGAAAAATAAGATTTATAAAATTCAAAAAAAATAGTTATTACTATTCATAATGGCAATTTTAATTAGTTGTGTTGTGTTAGAACTCAGGTTGCATACAACACACGCTATTGCATTATTTTAAGGGAAACATAATGTGGAAGCTTGGGGTGTTACATTCTCCCCTCCTTCAAATAATTGCATCCTCACAATTTTTAGGGTATTACTGCATAAAAATACTCAGGTGGTTCTTCATCATAAGTTCTTTGGGTTCCCACGTCGACTCTTCCATCTTATGGATTCTCCACAGAACGTTTACCAGACGAGTCATCCGGTTTCTCAGCACTTGCTCTCGGGTGTCAAGGATCTTGACAGGCTCTTCGCAATAAGACAGATTGGGTTCCAGTTCCAATTCCTCATAGGTTAGTACATGTGTTGGGTCTGGCATGTATTTTCCCAACAGTGATACGTGGAACACATCATGAACTTTGGAGAGACTTGGCGGCATTTCCAAACAGTAAGCTACAGCCCAAATACGATCTATAATTTCAAAAGGTCCTTTGTACCTGGGACTCAATTTACATTTCTTACCGAAACGTATAACTCCAATCCATGGAGATACCTTTAGGAAAACATGATCTCAAACCTGGAACTCCAAATACATCCTTCGGTTATCGGCATAGCTCTTCTACATACTTTGAGCTGCTTTGATGTGGTTTTGGATTACCTTTACTTTTTCCATCATTTCCACCACCAGTTCTGGGCCTACAAGTTTTCTTTCACCAACTTCATCCCAACAGGTTGGTGTGCGACATCTCTTTCTGTATAACGCTTCATATGGTGCCATCTGAATGCTTGAATGGAAGCTGTTTTTATAGGAAAATTCTACCAATGGTAAATATTGATCCCACATTCCCTGGAAGTCAAAGTGAGAATGATTTCAACATGTATTCTATGTTTTGAATAGTCCATTCTGATTGTCCATCTGTTTGAGGGTGGTAAGAACTGATCAAATGAAGTTCAGTATCCAAGGCCTTCTAAAGAATCTTCCATAATCTTGATGTAAAACGGGGATCATGATCAGAAACAATTGATAGGGGTACTCCATAAAGTCTCACAACTTCATTAATATATAGTCTTTCTAGACATTCAAGTGGTAAATCCTCTCTTATAGCAAGAAAATGTCCTAACTTAGTAAGATGACCAATAATGACCCATATTTCATCATTCCTTCTAGGAGTCATTGGTAGTCCCATGACAAAGTCCATCATAATATTATCCAATTTCCACTCAGGTATGGGAAGAGGTTGCAGTACTCCACCAGGTTGTTGCCTTCCAGCTCTCACTTGTTGATAAACCATACATCTTGACAAAAAATCAGCAATCTCCCTCTTCATGTTGTCCCACCAGAAATTTTCCCTTTCAATATATATACATTTTGGTGCTCCCAGGGTGTATAGAAAAATTGGTACTATTTGCATCATCCAAAAATTTCCTCTTTAAATCAGGTATATTGGGAACACAAAGTCTCCTCCAAAATTTTAAAATTCCATCTTCATACACAAAGTCACTCAATCTCCCATCATTCACAGCTTTAATATTCTTTTTAAACACTTCATCATCAGCCTGAGACTCTCTATCCTTTCTTATAAAGATGGTTTGGTAGCCATTTGAAACTTTTTTGATGTTTCATCTTCCATGGTGATTCCCTGATCCATCATTACTAGATCCATGAAAATAGTACCCCTTTTCACTCTCTTCATGTTCAAAACTCCATGATCCTTTCTACTCAAAGCATATTCCACCTTATTCGCCTTCCCCGGGTGGTAGTGTATCGTGCAATCATAATCCTTGAGTAGTTCAAGCCATCTCTTTTGCATCATGTTGGGTTCTTTCTGTGAGATAATATACTTCAAACTCTTGTGATAAGTATAAATCTCACATTTTTCACCATAGAGGTAGTGTCTCCATATTTTCAAAGCAACGATTACAGCAGCTAACTCAAGATCATGAGAAGGATAGTTAGGATCTTAAATTTTTAGATTTCATGATGCATATGCAATAACCTTATCATTCTGCACAAAGACACAACCAAGTCCTTTCTTCGATGCATCACAATAAATAACGAACCCATCATTTCCTAATGGTAGAGTCAATATAGTATCATTGACTAATCTTCTCTTTAGTTCATCGAAACATTCTTCACACTCTTTTTTCCGAACAAATTTAACCACATTACGTGTGATCTTCGTTAATGGGTTTGCAAATCGGGAAGAATTCTGGACGAAACGTCGATAATAACCTACTAAACCAATAAAACTACATACCTCACATATACTCGTCTGTGCTGGCCATTCTTGGATTTATATGGTCATAGAAGGATCAACAGAGATTCCATATTTGGAGACAATACGGCCAAGAAAAGAAATCTCCTGATGCCAGAATTAACACTTGCTAAAAATCCCATATAATTCATGTCTTCTGAGACTCTTCAGGATAATGCACAAGTGATTTTCATGATCTTCGTGGCTTTTGGAGTATATGATGATATCATCAATAAATACCACAGCAAATTCATCATGATATTCCTTGAAAACTCTGTTCATTAGATCCATGAAAACAGAGGGTGCATTAGTCAATCCAAAAGGCATTACTGTAAACTCGTAATGCCCATACCTTGTTCGAAATGCTGTCTTTGGAGCATCTTTTTTCATCACACACAACTGATGATATCCAGATCGATGGTCAATCATTGAAAAGTATTGAGCTCCATGCAGTTGGTCAAAAAAATCATCAATGTGAGGTAGGAGATACTTGTTCTTTATTGTTATAGCATTGATCTCCCTATCGTCGATGCACAACCTCATAGATCCATATTTCATCTTAACCAAAAGGACATGGGCTCCCCGTGGAGAAACACTAGGGCGAATAAATCCTATATTACTCTATTCCTCTAGTTGTTTAGTTAGTTCAACTAATTCCATAGTGGCCATTCTATAAGGGGTCTTCGATATGGGCCTTGATCCAGGAATTAAATCAATGGAAAACTCAACTTCTCATTCTGGAGGATGTCCAGGTAAATCGTCCGGAAACACATAAACATATTCTCTCACAATAGGTACATCCTCTATTTGAATATTTCATTCCTCACCCACAGTAATTTCATTCTCTTCCTACCCAATAATTGAATTTATTTTTTCTACTAGGGGTGGATCTAGATAAGAATTAGGTGGCGACAATTCTGCTCTAAAGATAAGGTGTTCCATATCATCATCATCATCAAGAATCGTAACCTCCTTCTTCTTACAATAAATCTTCTAATCATGATCTGAAAGAAAATCTATACCGAGTATTATATCAAATTCAGTCATGGGTATGATGATGAGATTAGCAGATAAAGAACATTTATATTCCCTAAGGGGAATGGATCCACAGAACATTGTAGAAATGATACTTCCCTTAGTGGTTTTGACTAATAACTCTCTTGTTATTTAAAATGGGAAATATCTAATTTTCATAGCAAACTAGGAAGATATGAAACAATGTGATGATCCAGAATCAAATAATACATTCGCTAAACTTGAGGAAACCATTAAATTACCTACCACCACGTCTTTCGGAGCTTCTACCTCAATAGTAGTGATAGCATATGCTTGGCCTTGATCCCTTGGCCTCTTCTGCGGTAAGTTCCTCTAATGCTTAGGACATTCATTTTCATAATGTCCCATCTCCCTGTAATTGTAGCACTGAACATCAGTAGCTTATTTCTTCCCACTGCATCCACGAGCTTGGTGTCCATTTTCACCACACTTGTAACAGACCCCCATTCCCTTCAAAAAAAGTACCAGTGTGTTTCTTCCCACATTTAATACAGTATGAATGTTCAACATTTCCCTTCTTCCCCTTACTTCTGTTTCCAGAGTGATCAGCAGATCTTTTCATCTCCTGCATTTCATTGATGTCATAAGACTTAGAGAATTAATTTTCCTTCTTGATAGCACATGATACAATGTCTTCTTATGAAGAGAAGGATTGTGATACTAAAGTTCGATGGAGAAATGTATTTAACCCATCAAAGAAACGATCAATCTTACTTCTTGGGTTATGTATATAATCAGCTACTTGCCTTACTAACCTTCTAAAGTTAGCCTCGTACTTCACAACATTCTCATCCTCCTTTTGCCTTATATTGAGAAATTGCAATTCCATATCTTCTCGATGGTCAGGAGGAATGTATTTTTCTATGAAAATCACATTAAACACCCTAAATTAAATACATGATACTTCTTCATCTTCATTTGTATTTTGAATTAAGGACGACCATTGATCGGCATCTCCAGTGAGGTAGTAAACTATCATGAAAACTTTCTCCCTTTCGCTACTCCCCAAGGAATGGAATATTTTCTCTAAGTAATTGATCCATTGTTATGTACTAGCAGGTTTGTAACCCCATTAAACATTGGTGGTTGTTGCCTCATGAAGAGATCTAACATTGATCCTCCACGCTGCGGATCAGGGTGTTCCACTTGGGTAAGGTTATTATTCATAAACTGAGTGAGTTGTCCCAGTAAGGTAATTAGTTGTTCAACACCAGTGGCCTCACTAGATACACTATAAATATCTTGAGCAGGAGGAAAATCCCTACAAGTAGTGCATGCATTGATACGTTTTTCGTTCCTTCAAATATTCACCATTTCTAAACAATGGAATAAACTAGATTTGTTTTGAATCAAAATAAATAATTCCATACTTTTAAAACACTTTACATAAATTGATCAATTTATTGATATAATCCATAATCATAAAAATGTTTTCATTGTGGAATTATATACTCATAAACCCTTCATAATGGTTTGTAAAGAAAATGAGAATATTTCTTAAGCATATCCCCTGGGAGTATCGTAACCAAGAGTGCAGCAAGGCCCATTGTCATGTACCAGGATACCCCGGGTCATGCCCAAAACTCCTTGTTGGTGTTTTCACTCATAGGTACATCTGTGCTAGAGCCGCATCTACCTGCTCGTATCCAGACAGGGATGTATTTCTCAGAAAACTCACAAAATCTCTACTTTAACAAAATTCTAGGATGTTCTTCTATACTAATCCTCAAAAACTACCTTAAGTCTATGTTCTCTAATCAGAGTTTATCTAAATCAATCCTCCATGGTATTGTACTAAACTTCCTCTGATACCAACTGTAATGCCCCGACCCCAGTTTCCCAGAGTCGGTGCATTATTACATAATTGGCACGATCACAAAGGATCAAATCTCGAAACACCGATTTGTTTAATAGCCTTTAAAACACTATATATATTCATATCTCTTACATTACATCAAAAAATGAATAAAACTACAACAATGACATTTATTCACATCCCCATAGTTTATTCTTGCAAGTTAGTGATAATACACTTCTTCACATCCTGAGAAAAATAAAACATTGAAAGAGGTGATCTCCAATGCTCAGTATTGATAACAATATAGCAGAAACATTCATAAGTAAACATAAGAATTTAAGGAATTGTATAACTAAAACAAAAGCCTTATTAAACTTGAACATCAGCATAATATAGAAATGATAAAATCAAATAATTCCATTTACTTACTTACATGGATATTCTACTAGTCGAATAATCACATGCAATATCAAAAACCACTTACATAATAAGGGAATGCATAATGCCAGATTATCGTAACCACATAGTCAAGGACTTGTGCCAAGAATACAAATACAATTTTGTTATGTCCTTGTGCCAAGACACTAGTTTGGCTCATGAGACCTACCGATGCATCGAGGAGCTATAGCGGGCTCCACCAGTCACTTATTAAGTCCAATGCATTCTTCATATGAACAGGTTTAAACATAACATAAACATTCGTATTAAAACTAGCAAACCAAATGTCAATACTTTCTTCATAAAACATGAATGGTATAAAAATAACACATCCACAGTCAAACATACCACAAAACCATAAATACAATATGGAAGTTTTGTATCATAATGAATCAACATCAAATAATCTTAAAATCCATCAAAGGATGTTGACATAGATGAAATCAAAACTATTTGAGAGAAATATCTCTTTTTTTAAATCATTTAAAAGTTACATAATTATAAAAGAAAACCATTATTCTGAAACTATTATTATAAGCTTTTAAGGGAAGCTTTTATGAAGTTATAATGGCTGAAAATAGCCGCACCCACCGTATAAGTTAAAAAACATTCTTAACATAAATTTTTCAAAAAGTTAAAAAAGCACCTTGTTTGGAAAATGACGGAAATATTCCGTTCAAAAAAGTAAAAGGGTATAAATGAATTTAACCCATTTTATATTAAATAGTAAATTTTTTTTGAAAGGCATTTTTAAGAAACATGGATGTGGATGATAACGAGGCCCTAATAGATAATTACGAATGAACAATCTCGAATAAGGAAGAGATGGAGAAGTAAACACTTACCTTGTACTTTTCCTTAGTAGATGGTATGTTAACCTCCTGTATAATAGTTATAAAATTGTTATTAAATTATAAAATAATCATATACATCAATATGATATCATATATGATCTTTTATCCTTCCATTACTAATAATATCTTAGTACTATCATCATTTCGTATGATAACCGATTCGTTCTCCTTATATGTTTGGTTTTGTAAGAAATGTTTGTAATGGATAGGTTGTATCTTATTAATATTCATAATGATATTTAGTCTATATACATTATTTTTAAACATCAATATGAAAAAAATTTCTTGAATGTATATGATGGGGAATGAATCTTATCGCGTTCTTGGTGACGGTATTCTGTACGTACGCACGAGCGAAAATATCATTCTTTTGATATTAAAATAAATTATAATTGGATGGTATATCATATAGAAATAATCATTACCATGTTATATTTATTATGAACTTGAATTATAAATCATTATTATACCCATTTATATAATAATATATTGAATAACAATTACACGACAACGTGGAGACGGTAAGTCGTACGTACGCACGTATGGTGACATGTCATTCAAATGATGGGTAGAATATTGAATATGGGTGTGACATATTTATAATAACATCACAGTATATATAATATACTTGAGTTATTATTTTATAATGGAAATAATAAACAAAGAGGAAGTGGAAAAAGAAAGGAACTTTAAAAATGGTTGTGAAAACGTTACCTCTTCTTCAGGTTCATCCTTTTGATTTGATCAAAAGGACTTCATAGGATGGATTTCAGACAAAACGATGGATTCTAAAATGAATTGCGAGAAGTTTTGAGAGTATTTGGGTAGGGTTTGGCTGAACCAAAAGGCTTTTAATGTGTGAGATTGAGAGAATGGGGAGTGCCCTTTTATTATAGGGCTGAGGGGCACTTTAGGAAAAGCTAGAAATATTATTTATAATAAATTCAAATTCGGTTTCTAATGGCTCCAAAGTGATTTAGTTCGAGGATATGGTGGTGATGGCTCGAAAAAAACTCAAACAATAGGATTTAGACATGTTTGGGTCACTAAATTAACCTTATTATTAAGTATTAACTCTTAGTTAATTAGTTTTACTTTTACTATGTCTCTTTTTATTTTTATATTATATGGCGTATAAACTTACTATAAACATCCAATCGAACCCAAAGTGGTTAATTATTAATATATATGTTCTTATCTATGTCATTTGGCTGAACCATAGATTTTTAAAAATTGAATATCAATTAATAATATAATATTTAAAAAAACTATTTTATGTCAATTTTGACACTATTTGGTAATTGATTTTTGTGAAACTCATAAAAGAATGATAAGTTCGAAAAAAGTTAAGTAAATCAATAATAACATGTCATAGTAACTTAGAAAATTAGTTTAATTCATAAAAAGTAACAAATTATATTTATTTGGGTATTTATAATATCAATTATCTTAATTGTTCACTATTATGGTACTTACTGCATCACAATTGTGTCATAAATACATTAACTTTTTTAATGTCTAAAAATTATAAATAAAATATCATTATGTAGGAAATATTTTTATATTTCTAATGAATAATTTCAATAGAATTAATCTAATGAATAACCCTATATTAAAAATGTTATAGTAATTAAACATTGATTTTAACTCTTTTAAATCTTCGTTGAATTAAATAATAATAAATATCCTAATCTAATCCATGTAGACCTAAATGATAATATTATCTTCCTAAAGTTTTTTTTGGTCGAGATACACTATTCCAATAGAATTAGGACATGTGTTAGAGTAATATTAATATCATTTTTACCCTTAATTACCATATTTACTTTTAACCGTGGTAAATAATAGTAAAAAGTTACTATTCACCAAAAATTATTTTCATCTCATTGAACAACATTTTACTTAATGATATGAAATGTGTCTCTAAGATTTTAGAAATTCCATTTAGAGAAGCGGTAAAATTATGTTTTATGAAAAATTCAGTTTTTTAACTACCACTTAGTGGTTTCACTATTCATCAACAAATGAAGTTTTTTAGAAAAATAACAAAAATTCATCCTAGGCTAATTTTGATATTCCATATACAAAAATGGAGTCCATTTCAAAAGATAATATTTATAAAATTTCTAAAAAGTTTGTATTACTATTCATAACGGCTAGTTTAATTAGTTGTGGTGTGTTAGAACTCGAGGTTGTGTACAACACACGCTATTGCAATATTCTAAGGGAAAAGTACCATGGAAGCCTGGGGTGTTACATTCTCCTCTCCTTCAAATAATTTCATGCTTGCAATTTCTAAGGTATTACTGCATAAAAAGACACAGGTGGTTCTTCATCATAAGTTCTTCGGGTTCCCACGTCGCCTCTTCCATCTTATGGTTTCTCCAAAGAACTTTTACCAGATTTGTCATTCGGTTTCTCAGCACATGCTCTCGGGTGTCAAGGATCCTGATGGGCTCTTCGCAATAAGACAGACCGGGTTCCAGTTCCAATTTCTCATAGGTCAGTACATGCATTGGGCCAGGCATGTATTTTCTCAACAGTGATACGTGGAACACATCATGAACTTTGAGAGACTCTGCGGCATTTCCAAACGGTAAGCTAAAACCCCAATACGATCTAGAATTTCAAATGGTCTGATGTACATGGGACTCAATTTACCTTTCTTACCGAAACGTAGAACTCCCTTCCATGGAGATACCTTTAAGAAAACATGATCTCCCACATAGATCTCCAAATCCTTCTTTCGGTTATCGGCATAGCTCTTTGGCCTACTTTGAGCTGCTTTGATGTGGTTTTGGATTACCATCACCTTTTCCATCGTTTCCTCAAACAGTTCTGGTCCTACATGTTTTCTTTTACCAACGTCATCCCAATAGGTTTCTGTGTCACATCTCTTTCCGTATAACACTTCATATGTTGCCATATGAATGCTTGAATGGAAGCTATTGTTATAGGAAAATTCTACCAACAGTAAATATTGATCCCGCATACCCTAGAAGTCATGTGAGCATGATCACAACATGTCTTCTAAGGTTTGAATAGTCCATTCTGATTGTCCATCTGTTTGAGGGTGGTAGGCAGTGCTCAAACGAAGTTCAGTATCCAAGGCATTATGAAGACTCTTCCAGAATCATGTTGTAAAATGGGGATCACGATCAGAAACAATTGATAGGGGTACTCCATGAAGTCACAAAACTTTATTAATATATAGTCTTTCTAGACGTTCAAGTGGTAAATCCACCCTTATAGCACGAAAATGTGCTGACTCAGTAAGATGATCAATGATGACCAATATTGCATCATTCCTTCTATGAGTCTTTGGTAGTCCCATGACAAATTCCATCGTAATATTTTCCCATTTCCACTCAGGTATGGGATGAGGTTGCAATACTCCAACATATTGTTTCCTTCTAGCATTCACTTGATGAAAAACCATACATCATGACACAAAATCAGCAATCTCCCTCTTCATGTTGTGCCAAGAAAAATTTTCCTTTAAATCTCGTTACATTTTGGTGCTCCCAGGGTGTATATTGAAATTGAAACTATGTGCATCATCAAGCAATTCCCTCTTTAAATCGGGTATATTGGGAACAAAAAGTCTCCTCCCAAATTTCAAAATTTCATCTTCATACACAATGTCACTCAATATCCCATCATTCAAAACATTAATTTTTTTTAAACACTTCATCATCGGCCTGAGAACTCTTTATCTTTTATAGTAAAGATGGTTAGGCAACCATTTGAAAAATTTTTGATGTTTCAACTTCCATGGTGATTCCCATATCCATCTTTACTAGATCCATGAAAATAGGATCCCTTTCCCCTCTCATCATGTTCAAAACTCTATGATCCTTTATACTCAAAGCATCTGCCACCTTATTTGCCTTCCCCAGGTGGTAGTGTATTGTACAATCATAATCCTTGAGTAGTTCAAGCCATCTCCTTTGCCTCATGTTGAGTTCTTTCTGTGAGAAAATATACTTCAAACTCTTGTGATCTGTATAAATCTCACATTTTTCACCATAGAGGTAGTGTCTCCATATTTTCAAAGCGATGATTACAAAATCTAACTCAAGATCCTTAGTAGGATAGTTTGGATCATGAATTTTTAGCTGTCATGATGCATAGGCAATAACCTTATCATTCTGCATAAGGACACAACCATGTCCTTTCTTCGATGCATCACTATGAATAACGAACCCATCATTCCCTGATGGTAGAGTAAATATAGGAGCATTGACTAATCATTTCATTAGTTCATCGAATCATTGTTTCCACTCATTTTTTCCAATCAAATTTAACCCCCTTACGTGTGAGCATCGTTAATGGGTTAGCAAATCAGGAAAAATTCTAGACGAAATGTCGATAATAACCTGCTAATCAAATAAAACCGCGTACCTCAGTTATAATCGTCGGTGTTGGACATTCTTGGATTACCTTGGTCTTAGAAGGATCAAAAAAGATTTCATATTTGAAGACAATATGTCCAAGAAAAGAAATCTCCTGAAGCCAGAATTCACACTTGCTAAACATCCCATATAATTCATGTCTTCTAAGAGTCTTCAAGATAATATGCAAGTGATTTTCATGATCTTCTTGGATTTTGGAGTATAACAATATATCATCAATAAATACCACTATAAAGTCATCAAGATATTCATTGAAAACTCCATTCATTAGATCCATGAAAACAGAGGGTGCATTAGTCAATCCAAAAGGCATTGATGTAAACTCGTAATGCCCATAACTTGTTCGAAATGCTGTCTTTGGAACGTCCTCCTTCTTCACACACAACTGATGGTATCCAGATCGAAAGTCAATCATTGAAATGTATTGAGCTCCATGTAGTTGGTCAAACAAATCATCTATGCGAGGTAGGGGATACTTGTTCTTTATTGTTATAGCATTGATCTCTCTATAGTCGATGCACAACCTCATAGATCCATCATTCTTCATATCAAAATGGATAGGGGCTCTCCATGGAGAAACACTAGGGAGAATAAATCCCTTATTATTTAATTCTTATAGTGGTTTTTTTAGTTCATCTAATTCCACAGTGGCCATTATATAAGGGGTCTTCGATATGGGCCTTGATCCAGGAATTAAATCAATGGAAAACTCAACTACTCGTTCTGGATGATGTCCAGGTAAATCTTCCAGAAACACATCAACATATTCTTTCACAGTAGGTATATCCTTTATTTGAATATTCCTTTCCTCACCCACAGTAATTTCATTCTCTTCCTCCCCAATAATTGAATTTAGTTGAGCTACTGGGGGTGGATCTAGATAAGAATTAGGTTGCGACAATTCTGCTCTAAAGATAAGGTGTTCCTTATCATCATCATCATGAAACGTAACCTCCTTCTTCTTATAATAAATCTACGCATTATGGTCTGAAACCCAATCCATACCAAGGATTATATCAAATTCAGTCATGTGTATAAAGATGAGATCAGCAGATAAAGAACATTTATATGGCCTAAGGGGAACGAATCCACAGATCTTTGTAGTAATGATACTTCCATTAGGGGTTTTGAATGACAACTCTCTTGTTAAATCAAATTGGAAATATCTAATTTTCTTTGTAAACTGGGAAGATATGAAACAATGCGATGATCCCGAATCAAATAATGCATTTGCTAAACCTGAGGAAACCATTAAATTACCAGCCACCACATCTTTCGGAGCTTCTACCTCAGTAGTAGTGATAGCATAAGCTTGGCATTGATCCCTTGGCCTCTTCTGAGGTAAGTTCCCCTGACGCTTAGGAAATTCATTTGCATAATGTCCCATCTCCATGCAATTGTAGCACTGAACATCGGTAGATACTTTCTTCCACTTGAAATCACGAGCATGGTGGCCTTTTTCACCACACTTGTAATAGACCCCCATTCCCTTCAAGAAAGTTCTTAGGTGTTTATTCCCACATTTACATCAGGATGGATGTACAAATTTTCACTTCTTCCCCTTAATTTCATTTCCAGTGTGACAAGCAGATTTCTTCTTCTCTTTCTTTGCATTAATGTCAGAAGACTTAGAGAATTCCTTTTTTGTCTTGATAGCACACGAGACAATGGATTCGTATGAAGAGAAGGATTGTGATACTAATCCTTGATGGAGAAATGGTTTTAACCCATCAATGAAACGATCAATCTTACTTCTTGGGATACGTATATAATCAGCTGCATGCCTTGCAAACCGTGTAAAGTTAGCCACGTACTTCACAACATTCTCATCCTCCTTTTGCCTTAGATTGAGAAACTGCCTTTCTATATCTTTTCGATGGTCATGATGAAATTATTCTTCTATGAAAATCACATTAAACTCCCTCAATTCCATACTTGTTACTTCTTCATCTTCCTTTGTATTTTGAATTAAGGAACACCATTGATCGACATCTTCAGTGAGGTGGTAAACTGCCATGACAAATCTCTCCCTTTCGTTACTCCCCAAGGCATGGAATATTTTTTCTAAGGAATTGAACCATTGATACAGTTTTTGTTCCTTCCACTAGGCTCCATTTCTAAACAATGGCATAAACTAGATTTTTTTATGAATCAAAATAAATAATTCCATACTTGTAAAACACTTAACATAAATTGAACAATTTATGGATATAATCCATAATCATAAAAATGAATTCATTGAGAAAGTATATACTCATAAACCCTTCATAATGGTTTGTAATGAAAATGAGAATAATTCCTAAGCATATACCCTAGGAGTGTAGTAACCAATTGTGCAGAAAGGCCCGTTGTCGTGTACCAGGATACCTCGGTTCATGCCAAAGACTCCTTGTCGGAGTTTTCACTCCTAGGTACATCTGTGCGGGAGCCGCCTCTACCTGCTCGTATATAGACAGGGATGTATTGCTTGGAAAACACATAAAATCTCTACATTACCAAAATTCTAGGATGTTCTTCTATACTAATCCTCGAAAACATTCTTAACGCTATGTGCTCTAATCAAATTGTATCTAAATCTAGCTTCCAATGTTTTTTACTAAACATCCTATGATACCAACGGTAACGCCCCAACCACAGTTTCCCAGAGTTGGTGCATTATTACATAATTGGCACTATCACAAATGATCAAATCTCGAAATAACGATTGGTTTAGTAGCCTTGGAAACACTATATATATTCATATGTATTACAATACATAATAAAATGAATAAAACTACAACAACGAGTTATCTTCACATCCCCATAGACTATTTTTACATGTCAGCCATAATACACTTCTTCACATCCTGGAAAAAATAAAACATTGAAAGAGATGAACTCAAATGCTCAGTAAGGATAACAATATTGCGGAAATTTTCATAAGTAATCATAAGCATTTAAGGCAATGTATAACTAAAACAAAAGCCTTATTAAACATGAACATCAGAATAATATGGAAATGATAAAATCAAATAATTCGATTTAATTACATACATGGATATTCTACTAGTCGAATCATCACATGCAATATCAAAAACCACTTTCATAATAAGGGAATGCATAATGCCTGACTATCATAACCACATAGTCATGGCCTTGTGCCAAGACTACAAACAATATTTTGTCAATGCCTTGTTCCAAGACACTAGTTTGTCTCATGAGATCTACCAATGCATCGAAGAGCTATAGCGGGCTCCACCCGTCACTTATTAAGTCCAATGCATTCCTCATATGAACATGTTTGAATATAACATAAACATTCGTATTAAATCTAGCATAAGAAATGTCAATAATATATTCATAAACCACGAATGGTATAAAAATAACACATCCACAGTCAAACATACCTCAAAACCTTAAATAAAATATGGATGTTTTGTATCATAATGAATCAACTTAAAATAAACATAAAATCTATCAAAGGATGTTGACATAGATGAAGTCAAAACTATTTGAGAGAAATATCTCTTTTTTTGAAATCATTTAAAAGTTACATAATGATAAATGAAAACCTCTACTTAGAAAATATTTTTATAAGCTTGTAAGTGAAGCTTCGAAGAAGTTATAACGGCGGAAAATAGATGCACCCGTTGTATAAGTTAAAAAACATTCTTATCTTAAATTTTTCGAAAAGGTCAAAAAGTACCTTGTTTGGAAAATGTTGGAAAGATTCCTTTCAAAAATTTAAAAAGGTATAAACGACTTTAACCAATTTTCTACTAAATTGTAAATATTTTTTGAAATGAATTTTTAAGAAACATGGATTTGGATAATAACGAGGCCCCAATATATAATTACGAATAAACAACCTTGAATAATGAAGAGATTGTGAAGTAAACCCTTACCTTGTACATTTCCATAGTCGATGTTATGTTCACCTCCTTTATAATAGTTAAAACATTGTTATTAATTTATACAATAATCATATACATCAATATGATATCATATATTATCTTTTATCATTGCTTTATTAATAATATCTTAGTATTATCGTTGTTTCGGATGATAACCGATTCGTTCTCCTTATAAGTTTAGTTATGTAAGACATGTTTGTAATGTATAGGTTGTATCTTATTAATATTAAGGATGATATTAAGTCTATAAACATTATTTTTAACCATCAATATGAAAATTAGTCTTGAATCGATACGATGGCGAATGAATCTTATCTCGTTTGTGGATACGGTATTCCGTACGTACGCACGAGCAAAAATATCATTATTTTGATATTAAAATAAAATATAATTAGATGGTATATCATATATACAGAATAATTATCATTTTATATTTATTATTTACATGAATTATAAATCATTTTTAAACCCATCGATATAATAATATATTGAATAACAATTACACCAAAACGTGGAGACAGTAAGTTGTACGTACGCACGTATGGTGACATATCATTAAAATTAAGGGTAGAATACATAATATAGATGTGACATATTTATAATAACATCACAGTATATAGAAGATACTTGACTTATTATTTTATAATGGAAATAATAAACAAATAGGAAGTGAAAGAAGAAAGGAACTTGAAAAGGGGTGGTGAAAATGTTAACTCTTCTTCGGGTTCTTCATTTTGATTTGATCAAAAGGACCCTTTAAGATGGATTTATGACTAAAGGTGGGATTTTAGGATAAAGAGAGAGACGTTGGGAGATTATTTGTGCTAGGTTTGGCCGAACCAAAACGCTTTGATGGTGTGAGATTGAGAGAAGTGGGAGTGCACTTTTATAAGATGGGTGGGAGGCACTTTAGGAAAGGCTACAAATATTATTTTATAATAAATTTATATTCAGTTTCTAAGGTCTCCAATGTGATTTAGTTTGATGAAAAGGTAGGGATGGGTCAAAAACAACTCAACCAATAGGATTTAGACTGGTTTGGATCACTAAATTAACTTTATCTTTAATTATTAACTCTTAGTTAATTAGTTTTACTTTTACTTTGTCTCTTTGTATTTTTATATTACAAGGTTAATAAACATACTATAAACATCCAATCGAACAGAAATTGGTTCATTATTAATATATATGTCCTTATCTATGTCATTTGGCCGAACCTTAGATTTTTATGAATATAATATAAATTAATAATATAATACTTGTTTAAAAAACAATTTTATATCAATTTTGACACTATTTGGTAATTGATATTTGTGAAACTCATAAATGAATGATATGTTCGAAAAATTTAATTAAATCAATAATAACATGTCATATTAACCTAGAAAATTAGTGTAATTCATAAAAAGTGGAAAATTATATTTATTTGGTTATTTATAATATCAATTATCTTAATTTTTTACTATTATGGAAATTACTACATCACCATTGTGTCATAAATAAATTAACGTATATAATGTCTAAAAATAATTAATAAAATACCATTATGTAGGAACCCTTTTTATCTTTCTAATGAATATTTCCAATCGAACTTATCTTTTGTATAACCGTATATTAAAAATGTTTTAGTAATTAAACTTTTATTTTAACTCTTTTAACTCTTATTTGAATTAAATAATAATAAATGTCCTAATCTAATCCATGTGGACCTAAATGATAATATTTTATTCCTAAGTTTGTTTTTGGTCGAGATACACTTGTCCAATAGAATTAGGACATGTGTTAGTGTAATATTAATATCATTTTTACCCTTAATTACCCTATTTACATCTAATCGTGGTAAATAAAAGTAAAAAGTTACTATTCACCAAAAAATATTTTCATCCCATTGAACCATATTTTACTTACTAATATCAACCGTGTCTCTCGGATTTTTGAAATTCCATTCAGAGAAGCTGTAAAATCGTGTTTTATGAAAAATTCAGTTTTTTAACTACCACATAGTGGTTTCACTATTCATCAAAAAATGATGTTTTTCAAAAAAATTCAAAAAATTCTCCCTAGGCTAATTTCGACATTCCGAATCCAAAAATGAAGTCCCTTTCAAAAGATAAGATTTATAATATTTCAAAAAAATATGTATTACTATTTACAACGACAATTCTAATTAGTTGTGGTGTGTCAGAATTCGAGGTTGCGTACAACACATGCTATTGCATTATTCTAATGGAAACGTACCGTGGAAGCTTGGGGTGTTACAAATGTATCCACAATAACTTTTCACCCTTCTTAGTTGGTCCTGACAGTGGTGCTGCTACACATGAAAAGACTTATATGAATCATCTGTAGTATCCATCCGACCATAAAAAACATCGTATCTCAACGACGTTTTTCAGCTGCTCCTAGGAAACTACTACCCTCACTTTCTATAGGTCCACTGATACACCTCTCTCTAAGATGACATGACCCATGAAGTGAATCAGATCCATTCAAAAGTGTCATTTTGAGAGCGTATCATATTAATGATGCTCTATTAGTGTACTCAAAATGATCTCAATATGTGTATCATGGTAGTGTCGAGTGTGAGAGTACACCAAGTTCTCATCCATGAAGGCCACCAAAAAAGAATCCAAGTATGTATGGAACATTCAGTTCATCCGTGGTAAGAAAACTACTTGGAACATTGTGAGACCGAACGACATAACCACATACTCATATAGACCATACCTTCTCCAGAAGGCTGTATGAGGTATATCAGATGGTTTAACGCACAACTGATGGTAACTGTACCTCAAGTGAATCATCAAGAACACCTGGTATCCTTGAAGATGATCAATGAGATCTTCAATCATTATTAAGGGATATTGGTTCTTGACCGTCAACTTATTAAACTTATGATAATCCACACAAAGCCTAAGGGTATTGTATTCCTTCGTCACAAACAGGATAGGAAAACCCCAAATAGAAGTACTGGGTCGGATGAAACCCTTTTCATGCAACAATTGCAACTTCTTCTTGAGCTCTTGAAACTCTAGAGTATCCATCATATAAAGAATAATGGATACCTTCACCGCTCCTAACTCAATATACATGGAAAATTTAACCTCTCTCTATAGAGGCAGACCTTGAAAGTACTCTGGAATGACTTCCCAGAAATGATCCACTAATGGATGAAAGTCTAATTTTGAAGTCCCCTAGTCATATAGATATAATGTAGCAATCTGGTATGTAACCCCTCCCAACCAATGATTTTCAGGTCCCGATCTGCTCGCAAGGACATCCTACTCGCCTTTATTACGAAACAATCTACATTCTGGTGACTTGAAACTCACCCAACAACGATAACAATCGACAACTCTTGTAAAAGAACTAAAAAATCCATTCTGAGGATGATGTCATATCCTTCAATCACTAGGATATAAAGGTCTGATAATAAGTGAACCTCGAGCCTTGAATCACCATGAACACTATATATTTACAAAAACGTCTAAAATGTTCAATATAGGTTCACTTGCAAAAGGCGGGATATTAGAAAATGAAGATTAAGAAGAAGAAAGAGCTTACTGAGCCAATCCCAATGCAATCTATGTTGGTCGATTCGAAATATAGATGCTTTGTCTGGGGCTTGGAGAATATTCATGGCCTTATGGGTTCTCTCGGATGAACCAACCCTTGAAGAAGAGCATTTTTTCCGTTAAATGCAACCCCGATATGATTAATAAAATAAAATAATATACAGGGAATCTACTTTTTTAGTATCTGACATGTAATTGCCTTTACCAGGTCCCACATTATTCGGTCTCCAAGCCACCCCACATGGTCATGACCATGACACCTACACGACCAACACACGGCTACATGCGGTAACCGAATACTCAATGTATTCTTATAAAGTACCTGGCGTGTACTTAAGAAACATCCAAAAACTAATCTTTTCCTCAAAAACACCAGAAATAAGAATACATACCTGAAATGCAGATCCGTGTTCTTACAATTATACTATTCCCCTTTCTCTGAGTGTAACCATTCACAAATTAAAAAGACTACATGTTCTCAACCCATCTACATATCTAACGTTTCCAATCACCCTATGAGAAGATGTAATTAAGGATATTATGATCAGTATACATGGTAAAATTGTCTCGAAATAAGTAGGGTCTCCACCACATTATAGCTTTAACCACTACAGCCAACTCCAGATAATGTATAGGGTAATTTATTTCATGAAGAATCTATTCCCTTGTCCAATAATCCACCACAAAATAATTCTACATCAACTATACCCAATGTCCAACACTAGATAAATAAAAAAATATACCCCTTAATTGGATTATGTCTGAATTGGTGTGGATGGCAAATGATTCTTTATCTATTGGAAAACATCCTCACATGGTCCATAACATTCCAACTTCATGTCATTTTTATTCAAACTAGAAATCGGTGTATATAAATTAGAGTATTCATTAATAATAATTCAGAAATAGTAGTCCAAAAACAAAAGAAAATATGATATTAGTAACATTTAGGGAATCTTCACAAAATACAACCAAACTCATTTTCTTTGGGTCTAGAAAAAGTCCTTGCTCAGAGATTATGTGACCCACGAAATACACTCTATCAATTCAAAAATGAAATTTGGATAGCATGATGTAAATCATATGTTATATTAGAGTAATCAGGATTGTTTCAAGATGTTAGGAATGATCCCAATGGGTTTTTTAGTACAATAATATATAATCATCAAAAAACTACAAACTGATCCAGGTACAGGTGCATGATTTGGTTCATTATATCCATAATCAATATTGGATAATTGGTCAATCCAAGGAGAATTACCAAAAAATAATTTAATTAATATCTCCTCTAGAAGGAAGTCCTTGGAATATCATAATTTCTCACTATTAAATGATTGTACCATTATATGCATTAAATCTTCGTGAACATTGATGAATACAATTGCATGTAAAAAAATCATCGATTCGAGAAATAAGTTGTCAGTACGAAACTAACATTTGATTTAACTTTCTATAATGGAAGCACAACTGCAATGATCGATACACATTATTAGGATGAAACATAGGAGATACCCATGGTGACATACTCAGGTGAAAAAAAATCTTGTTTTCCACATCCCATAATTTATTTTCACACTCATAGAGTTATGAAGGTGCTATTCTCATTGATAAAATATAATATGGCTCTTCTACCAGAAACAATTCTATTTTGACATCGATATCTATTTCGAGTGGAAACCATAAGAAAACATTAGGAAAAACAACTGGAAACTGATTGATCTTAGGCAAAAAGAGAAGATCCTCTACTCCCCCATCATCAAGTATAATTAAAGTCAATTTTCTTTTGATCTCACACAACTACTAAAAAATATGCCATGCATGACCCAACCCGAATGTCCCACTCACTAGATGGATATATGTATCTTCATTAGGAGATGTTAATGTTAAACTACATTGGATTTAGTCTATATGGACTTGGAAAAAAATTGTCCAATTTATAACCAGAATCAAATCAAGTCATGAAATTTAATGCAAAAACACGTCCCATAGAAAATGGTACCCACCAACTTCAAAAGAACACCCCTTACACTACCTAATATTCTCTTCATTCATCCCTAATAATCTATCAATCAACTGATCCAACAATATGGTTCCACTTCAAGACCCAACTTATTCATAATATGAGTGGATATAGATTAATGTGAGGAATCTATATCAAATAAAGAACTAACAAGAATGGAAGCTACAAGGATCGTACGTCGAACTGTCAATTGTGAATCCTCACCACATCCTTTCTCAGATGGAACTGTATGAATCTGACATGCCCCTCTAAGCTGGGCTCTATTCTGAATTTCTGGAGCAGCACTACCTACTGATATGGATGCTCTTTCTGCATAGAACAATTTTGGCCAAATCGATCAGTATGAGCAGTAGTGCTCCAACTAATATCTCGATATTGGGTAACCAACAACTTCTTACACTTTCCATTATCCTTATACCATCTATATTTCATGTCTAATGTAGTTTCATATAGAACCTCTATACATGCCCCATTCATCCACATGTGTGGTGTTCAATTACTGGTTTGGGACCCTAACCCTGAATGTTCCTCAACATGCTACATATATAATAGAAAATTTGATCACTAACCTATGAGATGATTCATTATTTTGACTACTATGGCTGACACCATCCTAGTGAGAGTTCTTGAAATAATGTTTTTTTCCATTGGACATCACAATACTAGATAACCCATCTGGAACTATATGCACACCACTAGGGACCTCCAACAGGTTTCCCTAAAAAAACGGTATGATCCACCACCTTAGTAACACATTAAAAATATGATAAATTCAACTGGCACATAATAACCTGTTTAATAATATTCTGAAAACATCTTTCCATAGCCACCCAATCCCATTCCACATCTATAACAAAACATTGCATCTTAGTTAACCACTAATGTATTCCATAACTATCTTCAACCATGGGAACAACTTCATAAACATGTATACTTTTCCTAGCTCAAGGTATTTGAATAGAAATGTTACATAAACAATTCTTAGAAATATTTCCCTAATATACCATCAATAAGTAGTGTCCAAACCAAAATCCCAATATTACATTACTTACTATTACAATATATGACCCACCAACATGACTGTCAACATACGAGTAGTCTCTTTGTGACTAAACATCGCCCGGAAAGACTCTATATATATTTTAGTTGTATCATGTCCACCCTATCCATCAAAATTTAGAATGTGCTGCAGCTAAACCTCCCTATTCACCACAAACACAATTGGAATAAATTATGAATCATTTTTAAAATATATTATTCAGATCGATAGTGGGAATAAATTTTATTCTACCTCCTCCACCGCAGTACCTCCTCAGTGGTGGAGCGTGATAGTGCACCACCCTTCCATTAAAAGGCCTCCCATCATACTGGATGCCTTCTTCGAATGTCACAGCTGACAATTCGTGGACCCTTGCACACCAGCGGAATGAAATGACACACCACACCTACTCTATGGTCGACCAGTACTGGCCATTCCGATGATTGCTGCAGCTTCCTGTCGTCGACTCATCTTTCTGCATGAGTTAATGCATATTCCCAATATAGCTTGTCCTTGTCACCAAGATGTTTGTTTTCCATGGAGGTGCAAGAATGGCATGATAACAGAGCATCCGGGCTTGGTTTATTAGGCATGCGCCCTCCGTGTTATCTCAAAATCAATAGGGGGATCAAGGGTTTTAAAATAAATTAAATTAGCAAAAATCAAAACACTACAATGATACCCCGCAACAACCTCTCACAAAAACACATAAATCGTGGATCAACCCATTAGTCGGTTGGTCTGAGTTCATAGACTATGTCCTTTAAGGGATCAGTGTCACGACACTCCTTCATCATGTCGTTGCTTGGTGAAGCTAGGCCGATTCCTTCCCCCAAACTCTATATATATATGAGATGGGGAGGGTAAGTAATGACGTTATAGTTCAATGGTGCTCATTAATTAAGAAGCTTCGTAATTCCCCAACGACATCGTTACATAGGTTTGGTAGTTCAGTCCATTTATTGGCTTGAATCATCACTGGCCCAACCCCTTTTGTTGTTCATTGGATGATTTGAAATATAAAAATTAAACTATTTTATTTAATTTCTTTTAAAAAATTTCAAAACATAACATTTTCTCCAGATGTAATACGGTAAAAGTAATGTCTCCATTATGTGAATCATGGCTCTGTGAAATCATGGGTGCCCTCGAATATTTAATATGAGCATATGTTCAAAAGTTAGAAAAATCCTCTCTTACGTTTACCAAACATACCTGAAAAAATATCATAACATTAATTATGTTCACCCTCGACCTCCACCAGGTGAGGATAGGCTCTACCTAAAGATAACACACCACAAAACACTCAATGGTTATCACATATTTTCAATCTGAGTTACCTTTTACGTGTTATCGATTTTACAATAAAATAATTGTCACTTAATTATTATATTTATGCCCAAAAACTAACATTCAGTGGTGGATCATGCCAGCCAATGTTAGTATTATCCTAATGAAATAATAACCTCACGAGTTTAGAAGTTGTATCATATTTTTATTCTGAGTCACCTACTATGAGTTATAAGTATTTGATAAATATAATATCTTTATTTAATTATTTTATTTACAGTTATACCATTCTTTGGTTTTATTACAAAAGACCTTCATCGACGAAAATTATGTCACACCTAGTGTAAAACCTACATGATTAACACAATAGAGAACTCAGATTTCTGAATTAGGATACCATTTAGAAGTTAATCCACCATTCCATGAAAATTTCTTCTACATGGTAGTTAAAACATAACATTCTTTGACATATCATTTCGGGCAATCAGGGCCTCCCAATCAAGCACCTATAGATTTAGCATTCATGAAATAATTCCATATGATTACATATCATTATACAGAAATTCTGGGACATTACATTCTCCCCGCCATAGGGATTTAATTCCCCAAAATCAAAAATAAAGGCATAAGAAACAAAAGAGGGTACTGAGCACAAATCTCAGAATCCTCTTCAATGTGTTGTTATACAGGTACCAGTGTTGCCACAAATCTATTACTAGATGGATCGACTGCCCAGAAAGGATTTGGTCAATTCTATCCTCTCTCTCCACAGAGAACTCCATAAAAGTCACCCCATCATCAAAGTTTAACTCAACCTAGTCGATATCCTGTGATTGATCATGCATGCATCTCCTCAACTGCGAAACATGGATATCATTATGCACCCAATGCATATGTGGGGAAAAAGATAGACGGTACTCCACCTCGTCCACTCTATTGAGAATCTAGAAAAGTCTGTTTAAACCTCCAAGATAGCTTGTCGTACCGGCCAAATATCTGCATAAATAATCAAGGTGAGACCTGTAGGAAGACATGGATTCCCTCCTCTTGTCAGCAGAAAACTTCTACTAGCTCTATGTAGTCTTCACTTACTTAATTTTGAGGTATAATGATACAAAAAATGTCACGGCTTCCTTCAACCCTTGCCAGAAGTACAAACACCGGGGGTACTGGTTCATCTTCATTATTCTAGGATGTACCATTACAGGGGATGTATTGGTCTCCCTCAACACCTCCCCCAGAAGCATCACTGGTACCATGATGCATCTTCTGAATTTAATGACATGCTCCCTAACATAGAAATTCTTTTAAGAGATTGTCCTACGAATTTCTAAACATGTCATCTTCACAATCAACATCCAATGCTATGCCCCCCCCCCTAATTTGCTGAAGAATTGGGGGAGTGATAGTCATAGAATTGAGGTAAGCTACTCCATCATTATCCAAGAATGATATAAATTTCATGAGAAGCTGATCTGACACATCACTCTGTAGCTGTAGACCAGACTACCTACTGAGTGCGTCTGCTACCATGTTCCTCTTACGAAGAGTTTAGACTATCTCCAATCATAGTACTGAGGAACTCTAGCCATAGTCGTTGTCTCTTCTCATGAAAGCTATACTGACACTTCTCCATCCACAGGAAAGTCTCTCACTTATTCCTCAAAATTGGCAAGGGTGTCTCTACCATGGAGAAGTCAAGTAAAAAACAATGGTAGTGCCCACCCATGAAGAAGTTCATCTCCCGTCGAGGACATAATCAGGTAAACAACTATTGAAAATATGTCCCCACACTATACCACTCGTGTTGGGAACTAAAAACCCAAAACAACCGCTTCCATAGTGGTAAGTCTGGGTGACCCATGAGTGATCAGCTGCACCCTATTATTCATGATTTTATCATGTGGTGGCAGGGTTTTCATTTTCATCATCTAAGGAAAACCCCATTCCAATGTTGTATATATACTACATTCCTCTATTTTCTAATACATCCAATCTTAGTATGAACTATGGATGACCAAAAACTACCCAAACTAACATCATAATTCCTCGACTCTGCCACCTAAATGTTCCAACTCAAACTCTCACCTCAAGGGTCAGATCATACCGTCGACATAAGTGTGATTATCGAGTCTCCATCCAAAAGGTATCTCTAGATGTGAGGTTCATGTCAACTGGATAACTATAAACTCTAGGTCTTGAACAGGATTTGTGGAAAGAAGGAATTATTGGTACCTTTGTCAATTAATACGACATCTAGTAGTCGACATAGATCAAACCTCAAATAACTCCTGGATCCCTTGGGTCACACTCCTTGACCGCATGCATCTACTCCCTTTCCTTGTCCTCCATCCACATGAGCCTGGTGGGGACCACATTAGGGTGGTGGTTGTATCACTTCAAAATGAGTACCACCACTTGCTGGTATCCAAGCTCCTCTTATATGTCTTCTACCCTATATATTACTCTGTTCCTATTAATTCATCTTCTCGAGACATTTTACATGCCCATGTATCTAAAAATGATGTCAATTTCCTGCTTCCTCAATGTTAAAATTCATTGGATGAATTCTCTCAGTAAAAGAACATTCAACCACAAAGGTTCTCTCTAGTACCCTAACATAAGTAGGAATTGATAAATGAATAGTTCTATTTAGGATGTCCCTACACACACTCTGTTTGAAGGATTGAGCCATGAAACACTGACCATACAATATTCATCGAGTACCTAGGATGGCCGGTATGCCTCGATGAATACTAAGATACCGACATGTCATCCTACCAAATCTCTATATCCTCTTGGGATATTTCATCCATTAGTTAATTATTGCAAGATACACCATTCTCCGATGATGGTTCTAAATCTTGTCCACAAAAAATTCAATGCTTCACAAGATCATGTTATCCTAAAACCTTTCATTGACCAGATGAGCCACGTTGATGGTTATCTACCAGGAATGCCATCTTGTCGAATGGTGCCAGGACTATCTGGGAAATCGCAACCTTCTCACACCATTCCTTAGCTTCCTGTGAGTCAGACACACCTTAAAATGTGGGGGGTATCCTATAATAAAACATGTGATTCACAATAACTACATGGGTTCTGTACAAGTTCTGATAGTTTTAACTATTGAAAAATGGGAAATGATGTAGTTGGTACACTACTCAGATGTACCATCATGGGAAATGGTTCATTTACTGAACCCTCTTAACCTTTTCGTCCATCCTCATGGTCACACACTAGAAAAGACTAGATTTTATGATCTCCATGTTCATTACTAGTGTCTCAACTTGGCGTAAAACTTTGTCCACAACCTTCAGCCAGTTCGTGGCTGCTAGGGAATATGTCTCTCCTCGAAACCTCAGAGGCCTCTATCGCTAGATCATGTGCATTGTTCTCAGTAGGCATGCACTATCTGCTAGTGTGGATGGTGGTAATCACTGCCCAATGGTTGGTGGTGTGCTGGTAGACAACATGAACGTGAAAACACAGTAAGAGGGACCTATATCAGAGCCTCGTCACTCGGTGGGCCGTCATTTTGTACACTGTCAGAAATCCTGGCTGGCTATCAATGTGGTGCATCCAGATATGTAATAGTTGATGCATAGTTATTATGAAATACCTGGTGAGATGGCTAAAATAATACTACACAAAACAAATTCCAAAATAGATGCAATCAGTGTTTTCATTCACTCAGTTGGAAATCAGAATACAGTGTCCTGGTGTATTGATACATCGGCCGCCACACCAACACATCACACCCCAAACTGAAAACCTCACTCAAAATACATAACACTATTCCCACACTGAAAATATCATAGTCCTATATATTTTGTAGAAACAAACTCATCTGATACCACTTTTTCATGACCCATCCACCAGGGCCAGTTCCATTACTACCCCAAGCCCTCATTCTATAGGCCATGGTATGGAGACTAGCAGTAAAAGATGTATTCTATAAAATGGTAAATAATTTCCACTAAAACTATACAATAACATGGTCCAAGATCACACCAAGAAGAACCATTGAATACAACTGTTGTAGTAAAAATGTGTTCTGAATGAAAAGGTGCCAGAAAAAAAAGCCCAACTGGAAATGTACAAGTACAACAAAAATGTACCAAAAATCAGAAAAGATGAAAAGCAACTCCTCATTTGACCACCAAAGATCCTACATGAAGGGTAGGAATAACTCACGATCAGTAGTCCCTCTGTCATGTCACTCCAATGGTCCACTTCTGAGCACCATAAAATCTTGGATCCCTCAAGCCTCAGCCCAGCTGCTCGTCATCTGCACAAGACACCAAAAGGTGGGGGAGAAGCCTGTTCAGGTGTGAGTATAAAAATTCCTAGTACAGACACCGATACCACAAAAGTTATCTCATAATTCCGTAATGAAAACCAAAAATGATGATCTCAATCACAAATCATAATCAAATAGTCCAAGCTCAATTATATTTCCAACTCTAACCATGTTTTCAGTGATGTATAGATGGACTGATGAGTAGTCACAATACTATATCATATTATACTGTCAAGAGGAACAGCTTCTGACCATATGGAGTCTGAACCACATACGATCGATAGGTACTAACACCTATAATGATACACATAGGATTCGACCTGCCCAGAGTCGGAAGGTAACTAACCCCGGCTAACCCACATAGGATCTGACCAACACAGGATCGGCATGTGCGGACCCACACAGGATCATTGAGCATTGAACAACACATGATCTGAGCCACACAGGATCGGTATGTTCTGACCCACAAATGATCGCTGACTATTGAACCACACAGGATCAAACCCACATAGGATTGGTATGCATAGACCCGCAAAGGATCATTGAGCGCGGAACATTGTTTGATCTCTCTCGAACCTCTTCCTCAGTTCCAGCCACAAGTTTCTCTAGTTATAGTACCATGTAAATTTCACAGTCACAACGTCAAAAACATCGACTATTTTAAAACTCCTACTATATCAATTTTAGTGGGTAGTGCCTCTATGTGATGTGGCATGCCCATTGTACTTGAATGAGGAGGAGTTCACCAACAAATGATGTGTTCAAAGTTGTGACTAAAGATGTTACTTGTTACAATCCCTATAGAATCATGTGTCTGGTAGTGAGGTGGCGGTTGGAGACATATCAAACAGAGTTCAACACTCTGTAATCCTTTGGGGGTCAGTGCATGCTAATCATGTATGGGTCAGATCCTCTATGGGTTAGTGCTCAGCAATCTTGTGTCGGTTAGTGCATACCGATCATGTGTGGGTCAAATCAGGTGTGGGTTAGTTGGGGTTAGTTAACTATTGACTATGGGTAGTTCAAATACTGTGTGAATCGTTTTGGGGGTTCGTACCAATCGATCCTAGGTGGGTCTGACTCCATATGGTCAGAAGTAGTGCCTCTTGATAGAATAATATGATCTAGCTTTGCGAGTAATCATCTGTACATCTATACTTCACTGAATACCTTATTTTATATGGGGATCTCATTGAGTTTTGTATATTTCATTGTAATTTTTGATTGAGATTATGATTTGGGATTTTTTTGTGGAATTCTCAGAGACAATCATGGGTCTCAGGGTCCCAGCATGGTATTTTTATACTCACCCTTGCATGGGTTCGCATTAAACATGTTGTGTCTTATGTTGATGACGAGCAGCTATGCTGAGGTTTGAGGGTGCCAAAAATGGACGGTGCTTAGAGGCAGACCATTGGCATGACGTGACGTAGGGACTAGTGATTGTGATTTGTACCAATGAATCAGGTAGGATCCATGGGGGTGATCTATGAGATGGTTTTCAACATTTCAGATGTTTTGTAATTTTCATTTGAACTTGTACTTTTCAAATTGGGGTTGTATTCTGACCCCTTTTCAATCAGAACTCCTTTTTACTATATACATTTATATAAAAGTTTCTTCATGTTGTGTTCTCGGACCGTGTGTTTGTACAGTTTTAATGACAATGCCTTTTTGATTTATAAAATATGCCTTTCGGTGCTAGTCACCAGCCCCTAACCTATGGACGCCGGTTTTGGGGTAGTCACAACATGGGCCCCGGAGGATGGGTCTTGACATTCCCAAAGACTCCCAAAATTGTCCCCAATATATTATAAAAAAATTCAATGTGCATGAAATCCAAAATATGCCTTTATATGTTAATTATCTAGTGAGGGATATTAAAAAAATTCCATTCCAATAGTTACATTGTTTTATACTCACACCACGAATAGAGGGTAATGAATTAGACAACAAATCCTAAAATTCATATATGATTTAAATATTTTCTTTCTCAATATCTAATATTTATTAAACTCATGTCATTATCATTGGTAAATGGATGACTTCAATAGAACCATGAAATTCACATTTTGTCTTTCTGAACATATGATATGAATTGAAATTTCCATCAACTAGCCCCAATCAATCAATATGACTTTCATTAGAAATGTGAGGGTGCCTTTGATTATGCGACATCCATTCAAGAGATTCTATCTGGTTGGTTAGAATACATTTATCATTTTTTCATTCCATGCTCATCATATTTATTTAGAATCATTAGATAACATAAATATTATTTTCAACCTCATATTTAGAGGAATGTGATATATCTTGTTTATGAAAATCGATTTTAACAGATTAATTTTTAAACACTGAAATGTCTGATTTATCCTAATATTTTTCAACCAAATATATCAATAAAATACACCATTATCCAAATGGGATGTTTCTATTCTAAAAAACATACAGTTGTTTTCAAATGAATATTTTGTCGCTTATGTGAGATCTATGTTCTTTGTTACGTGCATGATAATATGATTATGGAATCATTACATCTACATGAAGTAATTTTTTCAATGGCACTAACAACATGATGAATTATGTGCCTGACCAAAAATAAAAACCTTCATGTATAATAAATCCATGATAAATGACCATTTAATTTATACAACTCACTAAAATTATAATTCCCTTTTTGCATCATCTTGTATTTCATAAACACTCAATGAATCATTATGTACACAAGAGTGCATATTTATCTCACCAGTATCATTGTTTTGGACGTTAATTCAATTGGGATCCAACCCACGTAACATTACAATGAGAATTCCATACATCAGAGTAGTCGTCCTCGCATCATCATCCATCAAAATAGTGTCTATTCAATGAAAATGGTATATTATTCCCCATAACATGTCCAAATCACATAGTTATTCATTAAAACTTTATGAATTGGATATCCGTCATTTTATCTTCTGTGAATTGTTATTTTTTCCCATATTTTTGATTGACAACTAATATATCAAATTTGAAATGGGCTAGTGAAATAAAAAACTAAATATTTCCCTAAATATAATATTTAGATGTCTTATTTTGATGATCAATCCTACTATAATCTGTATATTCATATCATTATCATCCCCCCAACGAGTACCCCTACTTGGTCGATAATTGGACAAGGAGAGTAGTGACCCCATGAGTCCTACTAATCATAGGTCCTAGGTCTGAAACTACTACTATCGGTATATAATAGATTTAAATGTGAGGAATTATCCTCTAAGAGAAAAATGTATAAGGGATAGATAATAAATATACAACAACAAAATCATGAATATAATGATAAATGAAACCAATGTGTAGACCAGTAATGTCATATGAAACAAAAATAATAGATATGGAAACTCAATGTAAAAAAATGTAAAATCAATATCGACCCTGAAGCCTAAAACAATCATGAAAAACCACAAGAGATTATTATCTAGCATTATATACAACATTATCTTACTGGAATTAATATCAATTTATATTTGTCTATCATTATCATAATTGTACAATCAATATGATCCTCCGCACAACCTATTATGCAAAAGATAATGAAATCATACTAAAAACCAATGAACAAAAAGGGAAACTGACTCATCATCAAAATAGGTATAATATGTACCCATTTTCACCATATATATCTCTCACAATGTAAAATATAAAAGGGAGATACTATAATATATTAATAAATCTAAATGAGATTCTCTCTTCCACTTCCCCATGGGATTACAGTTATGACCTAACATCGCATGTGCTGATCAATATGTCTTCAAAGGAAGCTAACATGAAGATACATGGGTTATGAATCATGACATAAATCTAATTAATAACATCTATTAATCTTATCAGTCAAATTCTACATATATTAAAGAAGTAGTTATTGGGACCCACCACATTCCTTACGACTTGTAGCATACATCAGGTACAATACCCCAAGCCATCACATCTCATACACTAAGTATTGTACCTCTAGCCTCACAACCCATATGCATTATACATATAATAATATTTTAGAAATAATATATAGAGATACAAGTGTGTGAAATAACCACAATCCATTACATCCATCTACACACATGTATGAGGAATATTACCACCATGTATACTAACACAACATACTATTAAGATATGAGAATGAAAACAGAGGGGGTACTCAATCACCTATCCATCTCCAACCATGAATTTGTGGAAAACACCCTCCCATAGTCAAATGTATGTAATTCACCATACCGACATTGGTGGGGTAATATTTGAAATTAGAAAACATATAAGATATATTGTTTCCCATGACCAAAATATGTGTGTTATCCTAGTCCTAGGATCTACTACAGCTATCGTCTCTCAAACACCTTACTGATACTTATAAGGACTAGAAATATTACTATAACTAAAGAAATTAATGGAGCTATATTTAATTCAATATTTTATTTTAGCATTTTATATCATGTTAAATAATTCATTAGCATTTTTTATGTAATGATCCGATATTTTTCAACGAAAAATCCTTTTATAAAATATGTCATAATCACATGAAATCACAACAAAATGAACTACAATGTTTTAGGTTACCCTTAAACACATGCCTTTCAATTATGTGATTGAATTTCAAAAATCTAAATGACACGGTTGGAATCAGTATGTTATTTGGAGTACGATAAGAAAAACATAATTTCTGGTGAATTGTAACCTAACCATGTGATTATTAATAAACCCTTATGTATAATGATATACCCTAATTAATAGTAACCTTAGCTATGATAGTATATAAAAAATATTCAAGTGGAAGTACAATATACCTATGTTTTGAAGTAAGTAAATATATGATAAAAAATAGAATAAATTATTATTTTAATGAATTATTAAATTAATCATATTTATACAATTGTTATTGAAAAACGGCATTCATTTTTCGATTCAACACGTTAGAAAATGGTTGGGGGTAATTTCTGGTATTTTCCTAAAAAACATGAAATTTTTATGAATAGTCAAATATGATAGTTCACAAAAATTACTATATCTGTAATTTCTACATCATGCGTGAGTCATGAAAAATGTAAATGGAAATTTTTTCATACTCATGTGCATTTATTACGATTCATGGTCATGGAATCATCACTATTTCTGGTCTTGAGGGAAATTAATAATCAAATGATTAAAAAATTATGAAAACCCACATCTCCCCAACTATTAAGCCTCCCCTCACTTCAACTTATCTTCCCTCCTCTAATCCTTGATGTTCCTCAATGATCAGCGCAATTATAGTACCCTAGTCACTCGCCACATCCAAATAATCTCCTGGACATTCCAAAAGACTGAAACCCCTTCACATAAGGAGGTTCTCAAATATGTTATTTTAAGGGGTAAAGTACACTTCATTTTCATTTGGTTTCATTTAAATTTATCTTGTTTTGTTATCTTCTCCTAACCTCTTATGCCCAAATGACCATGATAACTCCAGTTTCATCTATAATCTAGAATTATATCATGATAATGGAATATCCATCATCAATATTCATAGTGGCACCCTTTTATATTTATAACCGAAATAAATGACTATGAGGTTCTAATTTATAACCTTCATGGACGATGAAATTTCGTTCATAAATTTCTATATCATTGCTAGTCATGAGATAATTTTTATTGTTGAACCAGACTATAATAAATTTATTAAAACCTAATCAATATTTAGTATCGAGTATATGTACATATTATTAATTTATATGACAAAACTAGTTCATAATAATCCAAATACCGCCAAATAATCGAAGTGGTTGTCATGTAATTATTCATCCACATTCCATGTAACCAAATGATATTAATGTTAATTAAAAGATTTGGGTGTTCATAAAGAATATGTAATTTCAATTTTAGATATTTAACACCATTCCACATGAACTCCATTACTTAAAAACATGTGAACATACTATGAAATTCAAGAAAACAAACATTTCAGAATGTCAGAATTTGATATTATAACTTATCATGAAATACCTAAATGAACTAACCGTAAATATGAAAAAATATAAACATTTATAATATATTATATATTAAGATATTAATAAGTCTAATTTTATATTTCCGGATCGTAATTTCATGAGTGGAACACATTCAGAGTTAAGGTAACGGTTTATACAATTGAACATCCATTTTCATTTAGGTTAATTTTATTGTCTAATTAAATCAATGAAACTCATGTGTATTATTATCTAATCCTCATAAATTATTTTATTATTATTTATATGTTTAGAAACCAGAATCTATCCTTATTTTATGTATCGTTACATGTTTAAAAAGGATCATTAAAAATTCTTTCTGAAATACAAGCCCAATTCAAGGGAATTTCTCAACTTCATACCAATTTTTAAGGGAACTCTATATTCGGATTCCATTGAAAATCATTATCTTTATAAAATCTCTCATTTTATTATGAAAATAATATCTTACTTCAGTTCTGGTTTAAACAATGAATATTCCAAACAAACACATCCTTTAATAGTAAAAGAGTATTTATCACAAGAATTACATGATTATTTTATAAGTGTATCTTAACTTATATCACAACTCTTATTGATTATTATGTATTATTGGGATTAATAGTTCATTGAATCATATAACTTATTCAATTTAATGGTTTATGATTATTTTTGTTATTTATGTTCAATATTTTAACCATTCTTCAATTTACTCTGATTACTTTATTGTTTATGATTAATGATTGGGGAATGTTATATAAATTTCATATATTAGAACCAATATGAATGTATTTTTTATTTTTGTTTACCCCCGATCAAATGAGGGATGCACTGGAAATAGATGTTGTTTTGTGGAGCGTGCTATAGCCCCGCAGTGGATCTGTATGTCTCATGAGAAAAACTATGGTCATGGAACAAGGTCTGGACAAAAATATTAGTTATGGTCTTGGAATGAGGGATTAACATTATAGTGATGATGTCCAGAATTTTTAATACCATCATTATCAAAATATTACTTATAGTTCTTGTGGTTAATAGAATATTAGAACACCAATGAATCTATTTTATTATGGCATTACATACTCATCCCTTACTCCTGTCATATTGTGTTCCTGGTTTTGTTTAAGTCACATTATTTTATTTATTCAACTTTCCTAATGATTATATATTTTCCACTATATTGATTACCCTTACTGATCATTTGAGATCACTCCTTTATTATGATTCATTTTCTCAAGACATGAGGATGTTTTTTATGAATTTCATGCCGATATAAACTAGGAGTTAAGGATGTTTTCAAATGAGTTCATATGTTGTTTTTCTTTTCATGTTTTAAATTTAAACTTATGTATGTATCTCATTTCTAATAATAAAAAAGTACTCGGTCCATAGGGATTCATATTCCTTGTTTATATGCCAATGTAATTAAATATGGAACCATATCTGTTGAATTGGGGGTTGTTTCATACTATTGAAATTAGAGGATGATTATTAGAAAACATTGAAACCAGACTAGAAAATATATATTAGGGAATAAGTCCCTAAGGTAGTATATAAGGACAACCATACAATAACCTCCTGGAATTTTGGTATGGAATAGATTATTTGGATCTTTCAAGATAGTAAATCCATTTCTAGATACAAATTGGTAGAGGTGGCTCTGGCACAAATGTGCTTAAGAATGAAAACTCGAAATGGTATTTCAGGCTTGACCTAGGGTAACCCGGTACATGACAATGGTCTTTGCTATACTGTTGGTATTGAATCTCCAATGGGATATTATTTAGATAACTCACATTTTATTTACTAGCCATTATGAAGGATTTAAATGCAATTTTTCATCAATGATAATGTGTTTATGATTAAGATATTTTCTATGAATAGAATTCTGATTTACGATATGTATTTTTTTCTACATTGAATTAATACATTATGATTCATGCCCTAATCAAGTGTACTGTATTATTTAAAAATGGATCCTAATTGAAAGAATGAAAATTGAATTAATGCTCATGTATGATGTAAGTATTTCCCTCCGATGCAAGATAATGAAGTTGGATTTGGTGTTGTGACTGGTGCTGAAAATCATAGAATTATACCCGGACAACTTACTCAATTTATAAATAATATCCTTATCCATATGGAGCATCTAGATCCACAATGTGGAGGTGAAAAGTTTCATTGCATTATGTGGTATAAACCTCAATCATTCAATGAAACTACAAACATGTTCATAGTAGAGCAGTGGATGAGGTACTTAGAGAATATATTTAATGCTTTGGGATGTAGTAAAAGGGATAAGGTTGTCATGGTAGTGTATTGTCTATAGAAAGATGATGATCTGTGGTGTTTGTTATTCTAAAATAAAAAGGAGGAGGATGAAATATATTATTCAAAATGGAGGGATTTTAAGTAAATATTCATTGAAAAATATTTCCCACATGAGTAGCGAGAAAATATGGTGAGTGAATTCATCAATATAAGGAAGAAGGAAAATGCAAATGATGCCAAGAATGATGAAAAATTTACAATGACTGAAAGGAATGATGCGTACTACATACATAATCCATGGAAAAAAATGGATTGATTCATTGATTGATTCGAACCATTCCTCTATAGGGATATTTTCTCCCAATGTTTCTCATAATATAAAGATATAATATCAAGTGCTATCAAAACAGAAAACCAATGATTTGTGTCTTATGACTTAAAATGAATACAATTGAAGAAGAGAGCTGTAGAAAACTCTAGAATGGAAATAAAAAAATGGTGAATAATGGTATAGTTGAATTTCAATCCTGTAGCAATTCTGGCATGAAACACCCTGACAGTTTTTGAAGGAAAAATGAGTCTATTAATGGTGCGGAGAAAAAGGCCACCTATAATGGGATTGTAAGGAGAAGAATGTAGATACTAATGTTCAATGCTACAATTTCAGAGACATGAGACATTATGCACATGTGTTTCATTAGGATCAGTGAAATTTTTGAAGAAGTTGGATAATGGAGCGAGGAAAAAATTATGTTGTCACAACTATCGAGGTTAATGTTCCTAATGAAGTGGTGGTTGAAAAAATAAAGATTTAATCAAACATATTCAATGCTTTAGTTGATTTTAGATCATCACATTCTTTCATAACATCCATGTTTTCTACAAAAATAAGATATTTCATGTTTGATTTAATAAAGGATTTGTCTGTCAAAACTCATATTGGAAGCATCATTGCAACAATTTTTTGTAAGAAAGTCCCCATTATGGTGTAAAAATGTGCTTTATCTACTGATTTTATTTTCATACCCATGATTATTTTTTTTATAATCTCTGTTATGGATTGGTTTTTGAAAGAAGATGATTAAATTTATTTCATGAGGAATGAGGATACAAATTTTAAAGATGATGCGTAATCCCTATTTTTTTGGGAAGAAACATCACCATCTGATTCTCATATAGACCCACCTCCATGAGATATACTAAATCCAAATTTTGTAAAGGAATAGAACCCAATAAACATGGGAGAGTAAATAAATCATCAAATTAAAAATATACCTATTGTGCTGGAATATGATGACTTTTTACTAGGGGATTTATCTCGCCACCTTATTGATCATGAAATTCAGTTTTCCATTAACTTAATTCCGGGTTCAAGGCCTATATCAATGACCCCTTATAGAATTTCCATTGTGTAATTAGAGTAACTTAAGAAAAAACTATAATAATTGAGAGATAATGGATTTTTTTTCTCCATAGTGTTTCTCTATGGGGAGCCCATGTTCCTCTCGTTAAGAAGAAAGATGGATCCACAAGGTTGTTTATTAAATATACTGAGATCAATAATATAACAAGAAGTAACAAGAATCCCCCACATCGCATTGATGATTTATGTGATCATCATCATGGAGCACAATATTTTTTGATGTTTGATCTTTGATCTGGATATCATCAGCTTCTTGTGAGTAAGGAAGACATTCCAAAAACCACATTTCGAACTACATATGTGCATTAGTGTTATAATGTAATTCATTTTGGTATGACCAATGAACCAAATATTATCATGGATATAATAAATAGTGTTTTTAATTAATATATTGTTGTATTTATTAGGCGTGTCTATTGATGATATCTTGGTATACTCTTTACTGATATGATGATCATGAAAATCACTTTCAAAGTATTCTTAAAAATCATAGAAGAAATGAAGTATATAGGATGTTTAGATAGTGTGATATTTGTTCCAATTTGTTTCCATTGTAGGCCACATTTTTTCTCATGATGGAATATGTATAGATCCTATGACGAAAAATGATATGTAAAAATGGCCAACTCCAATGAACAAAATTGAGGTTCGTTGTTTTGTTAGTTTATTTGGTTATTATCAGACTTTCTTTTAGAACATCACTCGTTTAGTCAACCCAATGACCATTATTATATGAAATGAAGTTAAGATAATATGTACAAATTAATGTGAATAATTGTTTAATGAATTTATAGAAGAATAATGATTTCTCAAATATTTACTCTACCATAAGTAAAGGTTGGATTATTGATCATTTGTGATGCCTCAAATAAATGAATTGTATGTGTCCTTATGCAGAATGATAATGTGATTGAATATGCATCCAGGAAGCTTAAAAATTATAAATAAAACAAGAAAATTATGACCTTGAGTTAGTAGTGGTAATCTATTATCTTAGTATTTGGATACATTACCTCTAAGGAAAAAAAGTGAGATATATAAAGATCATACAAATTTGAAATATATCTTCTTATAAAAAAATCATCATGGGAGAAAAGAGATGGATTGAACTACTCAAGGATTATTAATTAACAATACAATACCACTTGGGGATGAAAAATATGGTTGAAGATTCTTTTAGTATAAATGACAACAAAATTCTAAACATGATGAGAGTTGAAACGGGTCTGTTGTTCAAGGATCTAGTAACGATTGATATTGAAATTATCAAGGAAGGTATCACATCACTAATTTTTCAAATGGTTTCCAAACCATCATTACTGGAAAAGATAAAAATATATCAGGCTGATGTTGAGGAGTTTCAAAATGAAATTAATGTTGTAAATTATGAGAAGATGATTAACTTTTATATGTATGTGGCATTTTGAAATTCAAAAAAAGACATTGTCTTCCAACTATTTCTGAGATAATGATGGAACTATTAGACGATTCTCTTAGAATTATATTCTCTATGCACATTGGTAGCACCAATATGTATAGAAATCTGAAGGAACATTTTCTGCGGGAAAACATGATGAGGGAGATTACTGATTATGTGTCGAGTTGTTCAGTTTGTCTATAGGTATTGTCTAGAAGACAATATCCTAGAGGAGTCATGCAGACCGAATATATTTCTATGTCAAAATTGAATGATATTATGATAGAAATTATCATGAGGCTAGAATAGACTCCATGATATAATTATGTGAAATGGTTCATTGATGAAAATCTTACAATATCAGTACATTTTCATGCTATAAGATAATAATTACTACTTGATTGTTTAGCAGGACTATATATTAATGACATTCCAAGACTTCATGGTGTACCATTATAAACTGTTTTTAATTATGATCCCAATTTTACATCAAAATTCAAGTTATGTCTTCAGAATCCCTAGATAATAATCATCGTTTGAGCGTTTCCTACAACCCCAAAATAGATGGACAATCAGAACAGACTATACAGACATTGGATGAAATGGTGAGGCCTTGTTCACATGAATTTAATGTTCTGTGGGATGATTATTTACCTATATTAGAATTTTTTTATAAAAATATTTTCCATTCATGTATTCATATGTATCCGTATGAATCATTATAAAGAAAGAGATGGTGTACATCCACTTGCTGGGATGATGTTGGTGAATGAAAGATCGTAGCCCCATAACAAGTTGAGGAAATATTGAAAAATGTGAAGATTATCCAAACCCATATCAAACCAACTCCAATTAGGCAAATGTTCTATATTGATAACTGGATGAAGTATTTGGAATTTAACAAATGAGATATTGTTTTCATAAAGTTATCTCCTTGGATGGTTACTATATGATTCGGTATGATGGGAAAATTAAGTCCCATGTAGATCAGAATTTTTGAAATTCAGGATCGAAATAGAGCTGTAGATTACCATTTGGAAATGATTTCATGTCTTTTCAATGTTCACAATGTGTTCCAAGTATCAAATTTAATGAAATACATGCATGACCCAATACATGTACTCACCTACAATGAAATATAACTTCAGCCCGATCTGTCTATCCTTGAGGAGCCTATCATGATTCATGGTACTAGAGAACATGTATTGATAAATTAGAAGTCTATTTTTGTAGAGGGTCTCTTGAGGAACCATAAGATCTAGGAAGAAACCGGGGAGCCTAAGGATCATACGTTGAAGACATAGCTGAATTATTTTATGTAACTTTTCGTGAAATTTGAGGACAAAATTTTTTTAAGGGAGAATCTAATGACCAAAAGCTTTTCAATGTAAAATACATTCTTATAATATGTCATAATCCTATGAAATCACAACATAATGAACTACTATGATCATTTACCTCTCAAGAAATATGTTTTCTACTTATGTAATGTGAATTTCAAAAATACGACATATAGAGTTGGAATTAGTATGTTATTTGGTGTTTGTTATGGAAAACATATTTTTATTGAATAGTAAACTACACTTATGAATAAAAAATCCCTATAAATAGTGATATATCCTAATGAATAGTATCCTTTCTTATGATAGTATAAAAATAATATTCATGTTGAAGTATGATATACCTAATTATTGAATAAGTAAATAAATGTTTTGAAAAGGTTTTTTTAAATAAATAATGAATTTAATTAAATATTAATTTAATAATATTTAGAAATTTATATCTAGAAATGGACTTCATTTTTGGATTCTACATGTCAAAAAAATGGATTGTGTTATTTTTTAGGTTTTTTCTAAAAAAGATAATTTTTTATAAATAGTAAACTACATTATTTCATAATAAATGCAGAAACATGAATTTCTGCATCATGATTGTGTCATGGGTGATGTAAATTTCCATTGGTATGAACTAAAATTCATTTATTACTATTATTAATCATTTAATAATCACTATTCAAGGTCTTGAGGGAAATTAATATACTAAGGATTAAAAAATATGAAACCCTCGTATGCTCCAATATAACCCCCAACTTCCTCTTTACTCCTCTCCATTATGCATAGAATATCCTAAAGGATCTGCCCAATTAACCATCCCTAGTCACTCCCCACATCCAAGAAGCTCTTGGGCTTTACCAAACACCAAAATGTCTTCCCATTGGGATGTTCTCAAGGAGGTTATTTCAAGAGGTAATGTACCGTTCTTTTTCATTTAGTTTCATTTCTATTAATCTACTTTTGTTATACTCTAATCTCCTACTATTGAAAAATGACCAAGAAAACTCCAGTATAATCAATATTCTGGAATTATATCATGATTATAGAAAAACCATCATCAATATTATTATTAATTTCCTTTTATTTTTATTAATGATATTAAAATCCATGAGGTTCCGATTTAATACCCGTGCGGGTGATGAAGAATCATTCTTCAATATATACATCATTGTCAGTCGGGAAAAAATTATTATTTATAATCTTGAAAATAATATATGTATTATAACCTAATTAATATTCAGGAACCAGTATATGTACATGTTATTAAATTATATGAAAAAATTAGTTCATTACAATCCAAATATAGAGAAATAATCGATGTGGTTGTCATCTAATGATTCATCTTCCTTTCATGTAACCAAAAGTTAGAAATAGAAATTAAAAATTCGGTATGTTCATAAATAAAATTTATTTTTAATTCAAAATACTTAAAACCACTCCACATGGACATTAGTACTTAAAAAAAAGTGAACACATTATGAAAATCAATGTAATGAACCCTCTAGAATAAAAGAATTCGATGGTATAACATGTGAATAAGTACATAACTGAAATAAACATAAATATGATAAACTAAATAAATGTATAATAGTTTCTGAATTTATTTTTTAATAATAGTAATTTCATATTCTAGGACATTGAGTTCAATATGGGAAGACATTCGTACATATGGTAAGGTTTTTCCCACTAGAACCTCCAATTTCCTTTCTGTTACATTTATTGTCTAAATACTTCAATTAAATTATTTTGTATCATAATGTACTCCTCATAAATTTTATGTGTGAAATATTTATATGTTCTCCAACAATAATCCTTCCATATTTTATGGATAGTGACATGTTTTAGAAGGAATATTCAAATTTGTTTCCAAAATAGAAGCCTAATTCAAGGTAATTTATCAAATTATTACCTATTTTCAAGGGCACTCAATATTCATTTTTTTGAAACCAATAACTTTATAGAATAACTCATTTTATTATAAAAATACCATCTTAATTAAATTCTTTTTTGTACAAAAAAATTTCAAAAATAACTCTTCTTTTTAATGAAAATGTGTATTTATGTCAAGAATTACTCAAAGATATTATAAGAGTATCTTAATCTGTTTCGAAACACTTATTGAATATTATGTATTATTTGGGGAAAATAATTAATTGAATTATCTACCATATTTAATTTACCTATTTATGTTTATTTTGGTTGTGGATGTACTATCATAAAACCAATCACCAATTTACTCCGAATGGTTAGTGTTTATGATTAATGTTCAGGGAATGTTATTTGCATAACTTATATTAGTTTCAATATGAATGTATATGTTTATATATATATATATATATCCACATTCGTATGAAAATTTAATTGGACATAGATTGATTCTGGTGAGAACCACTATAGCCTCTTAGTCCATCGATAGGTCTCGTGAGACAAACTATGGTCTTGACACAAGGCATTAAAAATGATTATTTAGGGTCTTGGTTCAAGGCCTTGACGATATGGTGATTCAATCTCGCATTATACATTCACTCATTATCAAAATATTATTGATGGATCATGTGGTTATTCGGCTTGTATAATACCCATGAATATGTTTAATTATGGAATTACTTACATTGCTCTTATTCCCATTATATTGTGTTCACGTTTTAGTTAAAGGCACATGTTTTAAGTTATTCAACATGCCTAATTTTTATATAGTTTATAATGTATTTTTTACCCTTCTAGAGCATTTTAGATAACTCGTTTCTTATTTTTCATTTTCATAGGACATGTATAATTTTTTTATGAATTACATGATGAAATAACATAGTAGTTATAGATGTGTTCAATGGAGTTCCAGTAATTTTTATTCATGTCTTATTGTTGATATTTTTTTGGAATCTTGTTTCAAATAATACTAAACTACTCATTATTTATAGATGAATATTCCTTGTTTATATTAAAATGTAATTAATTAAGTCACCAACACTAGGTAATAACGGTCTGGTTCATGTAGTTTGTATCAGAGGAATTTTACGCGAAAACATGGAATCTATATTAGAATATGTCGATTAGGGAATAAATCCATAAGGTAGTATTTGAGGAGAAACATACAAGAACATCCTAGAATATTGTTAAAGAGTAGATTATGTGGATTTATCAAGTAAGTGAATCCATGTTTGGATACCAATATATTGTATTGGCTCTGGTACAGATGTACCTAAGAGTGAAAACATCGACAAGGAGTTCCGAGCATAACCTGGGGTATCCTGGAACATGAAAATGGCCCTAGCTACAGTCTTGGTATTTAATCTCCCAGGGGATATGCTTTGGATAATTCACTTTTTCATTAAAATCCATCATGAAGAATTTAAATGTAAATTTTTCCTCAATGATACGGTGTTTATGATTTAATGATTAACTATGTATAGTATTTCAATTTGTGATAAGTATATTTTTTCAACATTGAGATTATAACTTATGATTCATTCCCTTATCTAGAGTCTTACATTAATTAGAAACGGTGCCTAGCTGATGGAATTGAATCTGCATGAACAAATGTGTACCATGTATGAATTTCCCTCAGATGAAAGATTATGATGTTGGCTTTGGTGTTGTCACTGGTGCTAAGAATCTTATATGTATACTATTTAAGAACCCAGTTCTTATTTTTGAGGTACGGGTTTCTTCCGTTCACTTTTCCTTTAGTGTTTTTGAGAAAAATAAAGAAAACGGGAAAATTACTAAATTTTGGAACTACACGCCGTGTACTTTTTCCACACGCCGTGTACTTTTGGCCGTATGGGAATGTGATCACAGGCCGTGTTTCCATGTCAGCGATGAAGGGTGTAGGAATTGGCGACACTCCATGTTGTCAGTCGGCAGGACAAAAAGTATTGCGGTGGAGCATCCGCCAGCTGGGCGACAAAACATGCCATGTACTCAAGAGTACATGTCGTGTAGTCATGTCGACGGAGGAACAGTGTGGCGGTACCGCCATAGGAACAATTTAATGAAGGATGTACACGAAGTGTACTTGGAATTACATGCCGTGTAGTTTTTGTTTTTCTCATAAAATGGGCAGTAGCCTACCCTGTTCATAGGGAAGGCTTAGAACGGAATGGAGGAGTGGGATTTGATGACTGGAGCTTCTTAGAGCCGTCGATCACGAACCATGAAGCCGTTTTTGCCTCGGACGATCTCGTTGGAACTGCCCGGGTAAGCCCTTCGCTCTCCTTAATCCGTTATTACCTATTATTCTCCTAAAAGATGTTATTTGAGTTTAAGGGGGTTTCCTTCTTTGTCAGATCTACGTCGTTTTTGGGAGTTTCTGGAATCAGCATTTGTGTATAACGATAGTTGGCATATAAGGTAGGTGGCTTGTTGTTTAATTTCGAACTGTTGTGCGTTTTGTGCGTTTTTGTGCCACGAACCCATGATGGGGTGTCGTGCGGCTGAGGTCGTGGCTATTTTAACTACTGAGATCTGTATATGTAATTAATTTAAATTGTAAAACTTTTGATTGGGATCGTTGCTTCAATCAAGGACCATCCTGGGGGTCTGTTCCTCTATTTCGCCATTTTTTCAGGATACCCAAGGGTATGCCTTGAAAGTTGTAATTGTAGAATTACCTTGAGATAAATTGCTTATTTACTGCATATCTACATGTTGGGAATGGCCTGGTTACCTGATTAGCCTGAGGGAAGTGTTTTCATTAGCTTGAGGGTAGTAGTTATTTCGGCCTGAGGGAAATTGATTCTGTGCCTATGGGCAGTTGATTTTGTGCCTATGGGCGACACTACCTATGCCTAAGGGAAAACTCAGTTATGCCTGGGGGTAGATTCTTGTATTGGATACTCATTACATGAGGGTAGGGGTTTGCATGTCCGAGGGAATTAGCTGATTGCTTAGAATGAGTTAGTCGTATTCATTCTCATTCATATGTAAAGGGTGATAAGTTTTATTTTCAAGAGAAAAAAATTCTAAGTCTTTATATTATTTTTCGTTAGGATGTTTTTCCCTTCCAAAAAGAGGGAGATTGTTGAGTAACTAAGGATTCATTATGACTTCTCCATTCATTATTGTTTTTAAAATCACAAATACATATTTTAAGGAAAAATCAATTTTATCATGATAAGGAATATTTTACATCCTTAAGGAAATTTTTCATTCCTCAAGTAATGTTTTCTCCTTACCCTATTTTTCTATCATAACGAGAATTTTACCTTAACTTCTTTTCATTGTTCATATGATTTTTTTTTCTAAATTTAAAAATAATTTTATATCTAAAACATCTGAATACTAAAATTACCTTGATATTATGCATTCTATTTTTGGATCATAATTCTCAGAATTCTGGTTAGGAACTCTTCTGATTTCTGACTACGAGTTCACCAAATTCAGACTCTGAACTCTTCTGAGTTATGAATCCAAGTTCTTTGAATTCAGAATCCTAACTCTTCTATGTTATGACTCTATGTTCTTGGAATTCAGACTCCAAACTCTTATAATATCTGACTACAAATTCTTACGAATAAAGACTCCAAATTATGGTTACGAATTCATATGAATTCAGACTCTGAATTCTGGTTAAGAATTCTTATTAATTTAGACTCTAAATTCTTGTTATGAATTCTTATGAATTCTGACTCAGAAATCTAGTTACGAATACTTATGAATACAGACTTCGTATTCTGATTTTGAATTATTATGTATTCAGACTCCAAATTAGGAATACGAATTCTTATGAATTTAGATTCTGAAATATGATTATAAATTATTATGAATTCTGACTCTAGATTCTTGTTATGAATTCATCAATGTTCTAACACCAAATTTAGGTTAAGAACTCCTCTGATTTTTTACTCTGAATTCTCTAATAAACAGAATCTGAATATCATGAAATACAGACTCTGAATATTTTTACATAGACACCGAACATATTTTTTACATAAACTCCAAAAATTTGGTTTTTATTAAAAAATATATTTTTCTAATGTTCGATATTGTTATTAAACGATGTCGTACATTTTTGTTTCTAAATTAACATTGTTTGAGTGACAAAGGTACATGTCTCTCTGAAATTCATGGAAAATGTTACCATTGGAGGAGGGAGCCGACCATTAGAGATGTGCCTATAAATATGAGCTCATTTGAAAGAGCTAAAAAAATTTATGAAATATTCTACGACACTAGAGATTGCATTCTGTTGAGGTTATTTCTAGAGATAGACTCTCATGCTTAATGCATACTGAACTTCTTGTTCAAATTGCTTCATGTGACTCCAATTGTTTTTGTGTACAATCGAGGGCTTCTAGGGATAGGAAGACAGCGGTTTCGACTACCTTAATGTTCAAGGATATCAATGTTGAGGAAGACAGATATTCCGACAAACATAACGTTAGAGGACATCATTTATATGGAAGGCAGGGGTGCCGACTACCTTGAAGTTTAGGGATTGGAGGTATAGAAAGACAGACTCTGATCTTCTTATTAAGGTCTTACCCCGATGTGGGTAAAACAAAATTTCATTAAAGTATAATTCAAGGGAACTTTACGCTAGGTTTTTGGATACCCTACTCTTTGGGTTAAATGATTTACTACTTGTTACTTGTTTGTTTCAAGTATTCGGTTGAATTTTTATAATAGCAGAAAGTGTAACTATATTATACTTCCATATACTTGTACTATGATTTAGTAAGATTCTATATTCTCTAAGGTAGAGTCTTTTTCATTGTAAACTCTGGTTAATTTTAATTTTCAGAATCACTTTTCCAGAATTACATTCTTAGAATCTTATTTCTGGAATCAAGAAACTGTGTAGAACTAGAGGTTAGTGACTTCGTTCTCAATACCAATCCAACAATTGGTATTAGAGGTTTTGTGAATTAAATTGATTAACTTTATTAAACATGATCATCATTAATTTTTCCAAAGGAATTTTTTAATGTATAGAATTCAGCCCCCCTAATTTATAGAGCATCTATATCATTAGATACTACATTTTGTATCTTCATTTATTATTTTGATCCTACATGATGTGCATAGGTTCCTTTCAGACATAATTCATTGAAATAACACCACCCATGCAAGATATACTATTATATTCCCAAAAAACATATTAAATTGTATATAGGAAAAGTATATAGCCAATTCAAATGAAAAGAGGTGCTAAATTAAAAACTTTTCACTAGAAGAAGCAACAACCGAGGAATCGGGTTTAAGAAAAACATTCCTCCTAAAAGAATTGTTCAAACATCCAAATCAATTCAAGATTGAAGAACAAAAATATCAATTATTTTTTATCTCATCTTATAATTATCATTTTAGGTCTCTAGATTTTACTAATGTTCTCACATCATCAACTAGGAACAATCTTGAAAGCATCTACCAAGGGTCTCACAGCAGCAACATGCAGGTGGGTTGGTAGTCCACCCGATGATTTAACCAATGGGGAAGGTAAAACCACCATCAGTGACAAAGCTATGGAATATGATCATAAACACTAGGAGAGATAAAAACAATATAGAACCACTATTTCGAAGATTTCAACATACTAGTGGAAAGTGGGCATCAATTTCTAGAATCCGGATCATTGTTTACCTAATCAACTAAAATACCACATATGATTATTTCTTGATCTGTTTAATATATTGAATTCAGTCATCATAGGGGATATGAAACCAACTAACAATACCCTAACTGGTAATCGTCTCACTAAATGGGCCAATCCAAGAATCCAACATCAATCTTCCCACCAAGTGAAATATAAAACATCTTAAATAAGGGGATGTTGAAGATAGATTATATAGAAACATCCATCAATGGATATAAATGAATTGAATTAGTATACAACAGATAACCAATATTTCATCCCAAATTGAGGTGGAAAAACAATTGAGTGGGTCATGTAAATCAACTCATGCAGCAAATATAAAAACATAATCCAGTAGATATTAAAATGATACAATATTTAATATTAAATTACATGTATTTAAAAAACATTAATTGTAAAACAATTTTAATGACTAAATTTCAATATTCAATATAAAATCCATGAATACCCTAATTAATAAAAAGGTATTAAATTATATAAACACGCACTTCTAGATAAGAGTTGAGTTTCAAAAAACATAAATATAAAGAAAATCATTAATCATTCAAATATTTATCATCAACAAGAATTCTAGAACCATGTTCTTTATAAAAATCAGTTAACACATGTAATAACACATTCCCATAAACATGCATACATGAGTCAATTTTGTTGGAGTGACGTTATGAAAAGCACCTAATTTGTCAATCATATCGCATCTTTAGATCTTTATATAACCAAAAAAATATTATCATCATTATGATATTTATAAAATTAATCAATTTCAACATGAAAGAATTCATAAAAATAGTATATATAAATAATAATATATATAGAACACTATCTATATAGACAAGAAGAAATCTATTATAACAGTGTATAGTGAGAACTTGAAATCAATAATGATAAAATAATTCGTTTATTTAATATGGAATAACATTTATTAAGTTAGTTAGACAACCATCTAAATGGATAATTAAACTTCAATTTAATATCACTTGTAATAAATATGAGACGAAATGAATCCTTTACCTAAATGCTTTAATAGTATTTGTAAAAAATGAATCAATGTCACAGATCTCTGGAAACCATTGTCCATAGAAAACAATGATCTTTCAAGGATTCCATCCCATTAATGCATTGGTACATGAAAAATAGAATAACATTAGAATGATGGATATTATATTATATAAAATTGAATAAATTTACACGAGGAAGCATGATCAAACCAAGAAAAACTACTAGAAAATCTGAATAGCCTACCTTAGATTACTGCAAATTGTACTTGGGAATTCAGGATTCATCACTATGGAAAGAGTGTTTCAATGCATTTAAAAATATCCCTTGGGTGCTTATGGTTGATTAGGAAGGAGTTAGATAAAATTTGTTCTAGGTTCCTTGGGGGTATTTATAGGAAAAAACCTTTTGTGGAACACAAACCGATCCATAATATCACACAAATACACCACCAAGAACAATGAATAGTTTGAGAAGACCATATCATGACCCACTATAAAACCGATTTCTAGAATCCCCAACTAGATTCATGGTGTATATACTATTTCTCTTCAATAAAGACTATGAACCATCCTATATCCCTTGTTGCATCCACCCTAGATTTGGAAGTTGCATCAACACCCACTATGGCAAATCCAACTCGCCCCATGTTACAATGCTTGATAATGGGGAAGGACGAACATTGTATCCAACCACCATGGAAAACAAATTCAATAAAAGGTATTATGCTATATTCTCCTATTTCGAGGCTCCCTACACCATAGTCAGGAGACTACACCACAGAATCATAGCATTGGACATAGTACATGGCTCCACGCCGCAACTTGACATCAAATGGTAGTGGAACCATCATTTTTTCTTCATTTATCCTCAAAAATACATGAATCATATTCTAGGTGACACAAACACCCAAAATACACAATGGGAATGGCCACAATGTTTTGAGAACATTCACTATTTATGTCAAAAAATAGTAACATTTATGAAATATTTCATATTAAATGAATTTTTAGAATTTTAGGTCACATAATATATTTAAATTGTTTTATAGAATACATTTTGAAGAAAATTTGTATTCAATACATATCACTCTACTGAAATAATTATCCATATTTAGCCTGAATTATTGAAAAAAAATCAAATACATATGAAAAATTATCAATATATTATAATATCATCAAATGTCTGCCCATATCAACTTAATGTGATAAATAATAAATGAAAATATTTAAAAAAGAAATTTATTATTCAAATAAATTTATTAAAACAAAAAACTACTTTCTATATATAAATTTTTCTCATTTACATTCGAACCCATTTTCAATATATATTAATTTATTTTTTATTTCATATAGTGTTTTATTTCAAATTAATATAGTGACCTCTTTATCCTATTGATATGATGGTATAAAATTTCATTCAACAATTAATCATAATAATATCTATTTCAATAGGATTAATAAAAACTCCTTTATCGATTTAAATAATGATTATATCTATAAAATATATTACATAGAATAAATATAATATTTAATAAGGAATTAAATTTAGTGTCTCATACATTAAAAAATAATTTCTGTTATATAATACTGAATAATTTTCATATTTGATAGTATAATAAAAAACATGTTCAAACTAAAGAGGAAAATTTGTACCATTAATGCATTTTAAAAACCTTTTGTGATTCTATATGTTGAAATGTAAATTTTGATAAACTGCCCATCAAAGAGAGAAGATTCACATTTCTAGAAATATGATGTTTCTTGATCGAACTTCCATGAAATTTTTTTTCATGATGAAGAAGAGATAAATCGTATTCAGTTGGTTATCATATTGTTCTGGATAATCGATATATGAAAATTGTATTGAGATTTCATTGATAAATTAGATGAAGATTAAAATTTTTCCGACTATATTATGAAAGTGTTTGTTTTCCGTATAATGTAATCAGACATGGGAACCAGATTAGGATATCAGATTGAATATCATTAAAAATTCAATAAATTTCATACTATCTTCTAGGTAAGAAAGTCAACATTTGTTTTGAATGACATATTTGTGAAAATTGATCCATATGAACTGTAAAATGTTTGTTACAAAAATGTTATTACATATTTTTATGATTCATGATTCACATGATCTGTTGTATTCAACATAGTGGTACAATATTGTAAGGGAATATCCTGATCATTTTATTCCACATAAAAGGATTGATTTCTAGTGGATTTTGGGGAATCATATTATTTTCAAACCATAGAAAAGTCCAATTACACTTATTGAGTATTGAATGTTGTAAATTCTTATGTTCATGTTGTTATGTATTTAATGTTATTTAACAAGAGAAAAAACTCTGTAACTAAGGGAGATGGTTGTTTCCTATGAATGGAAACGTAAATGAGAATGATATCACTATTACACCCAATCATTATTTCAGTGATACTTAAATCATAATTGGGTAATATCAATAGATTCGCAACTATAACACCATATGTAATCATCTAGAGCATTTTATTAAATTGTTTAGACATACTCTTTGTAATAAGATTCCAGATTCAATAATATTAAGTATGAACAAAACTCATTATAAAATCCTTATATTATCATAAATGATAATTAGAGATTCACAATCTTTATCCAATTCCAATAACTCATGGAGTAACACATTCATCCAAACATGCATACATGATTCTTTTTGATTACCATCTAATAATGAGAAACATAATATATGTCAAGAATGCCTCTAATTAGTTATTATTAATCCAACAAAACATTATCTTAATTATGTTCCATATACGAATTAATAAATTACAACATGATAAACCAATTATAAAAACATTTTATGCAATGTATAGTATAATTATAACACTATAAATCATAAAAATAAGGAAACCATGATCACAGTGGAAGGAAACACCATTCATCAACAAACATAAACCAATTCCTTTATTTAATCAAATATAATTTTTATTATGTTAATTGAACTACCTTGTAAAAGGATAAAACATGTACAATTTATTATTTCATATAAATAAATAGTAGAATATATTAAACTCATAACTCAATGATTTAACATTCTTTGAATGATAATGAATCAATATAAAAAATAATGGATGTCCTCTAACATGAAGAAATTACATCTCCCAATGATGTTTTTACATGAATGTACTGATAAACATTGAAGATAACACTTTATAATGTTTGAGATAATCCACCATTATATGGAAATAAATAATGTGATGAAATTAGATATAATGGAGAGAAAACACAAGAAAAAATGAAGAGCATACCTGAGACCACCACATGTTGAACACAAGATGTCAAGATTGAAACTTTTTATAAGGGGGAATCATAACCCATGAAATGAACCCTTTGTTTACCAGGTTTCAAGATAAAAGAGAGGATGAAAATGGGGTCTAGGGGCCTCTAGGTTAATTATATGAAGATAGAATTTTATAGGACCATAAAGCAGCACCTAAGACCAAGTAGTACACCCAATAGACCACTATAGAGTCAGATGATACCATATCACAATGCTTAATAAAACCGGCATATGACATCCATTGAGCTGTCCATGGTTCATATCAAATTTAATTAGGGGGAGGGACTATGAACCACCCTACAACACACCTTGCAACCTCTCCCAAGTTTGATGTAACCTCAAAACCAATAGGGCACAACCACCTCACTCCCCACCACAGATCTCGACCCCAGCGATGGTTCTACACCATAGACAACCACCAAGGAATATCCAAGCATAAAAAATACAATAGGATCCATTATCCTCCATCAATACCCCCTATGCAGTAGTTGAGAGACTATAAAGTAAAGTCCTAGCTTATGGAAAAACTTGTGGCTCCACGCCACAACCTATCCTCAAATTGCAGTGGAAGCCACCTTTTCACCATGTAGCATTCATATTATTTGAATCCATCTCCAGGTGCCTCCAAAACCCAAAAACGAAAAATGGACATGCTTTTGAGGTTTGATCCATTATATTATATCTGTATCAAAATAGTTATAATTACCAAAATATTAAATGAATTTTTTGAATTTCATCCCACATAATATAATTAAATTGTTGCCTAGTAAACATTTAAAAAAATATTATTTTATACAGATTACACATTCAAATTATTTCATGATATCTATATATAGTAATTAATAACATTGAGTCATATATGAATGAAAAATTGTGAATATATTTCAATGTCCTCAAGAAACAAAACATGTCACCCTCTAGTGATCCCAATTTCAATTAACATGTTAAAAAATTTAAATTATTCATTGGAAAAATCATAAAAACATGAAACTATTGTCTCTATATATAATTATTTCTACATTTACATTTGAAAATAGATTATTAAAATTTTAATTTCTTCCAATATGTCTCATATAATTTTTATCCAATTATTGTTGTGTGATCTTTATTATATAGATACACTGGTAAAAACATTCATCCACGTACCCGTCAATATAACATTAACTTCCATTTGATTCATTATAACACCATTATAAAATAAATAAATGGTTATTGATTTATTATATAAAACATAGAATTCAGATATTAAAATATAAGGAACTGAAATTTTTTTTATTACAAGAAAAAGAAGGGTTTTTTTATTTTATAATGTCAAATATTATTCTTATATGATATTATAATATCCATAAAATTTCATATTAGAGAGAAAATACTATTTATTTATGGATTCACTTTTGAATGTAATGTTAATCTACCGATAGACTATTCCCCTTCACCCCTTCAGATACCCCATAGAGATGTACTCGACAGATCTAGAGAAATGTTAATCATTATTAACATGTGTGTATGGATCTCAACCAAGCACACTTATATGTTCATCTATTGGTGGTTGGGTGATTTCATCATAATTCAATATGAGTAATAATTTTATTAGTAGATGAAAGACACCTATTTATTAATTAAAACTCTTTTGTGACAGCTTCTACCCTTTACTATGTTAGAAATCCCTAACATTCAAGAATGCTATGAACATTCTCATTAATAATATGATTCATTCACTCATCTATGACATTATGCTTAGGATTATGACTGAAAAGAATTTTATTTCTTAGGGACCACTATCAATTTTTTAACTGATAAAATTTACCTCTCAATCACAATTTAATATTTCTCATTGCTTTCCAACATCATGTATAGAGTTCCATCTTGTAGAAACACCCGAACAAATTTTTTTTCACATTCAAGGGTCTGGGAGACCACCTTTCCAAAAATTTGATGCACTAGACCCAAACCTTCCATCACAAAAAACTAAAAAATACACTTATTCAATATGTGAAAAATGTAAAACCCCTAGTATCTGGTACTTTACCCTTTTATTGTATATTTTGAGCTTATATACTACATAGGAAGTATTCCCATGACATAGTATTTAGTAAGGTATTCTTAACTAAATGGTGACTAATTATATTTAATATTATTTATATAATAATTTTTTATCATTCGAAAATATCTTAAAGATTAAATTTCTACTATTATATAGATCAATATCAATTTCCTAAGAATGGAAGTCATATTTTTAAGTTTTTATCAACTAATAATGATATTACTTTTTGTGGATAAATATGTAATTATGAAAAAATAGGGTGCCTTTTTCAGTACAAATGGTTCTACTGTAAACTCGTAATCTCCATACATGGTTCAAAATGCTATCTTTGGATTATCTTTCATCGTCACACAAAAATGGTGATATACATAAATAAAAATATAAATAAAATACCATTATGTGTAAAAACATTTTAGATTTCTAATGAATATATATAGTTAAATAAAAAAACCCTTCATAACATCAAAATCCCCAAAACCCTAAAAACCGTAGACAAACTAAAAATCCATAAAAAAACTAAAATCATAAAAAATCCTAAAATCCCTGAAAGCCACTAGGTGTAGAAAATAGAACTATGCAGAATACCCTTTAAATATCCATGATACTGTATCACTATTCTAATTTCAATTACTAAAATTATTTAATAATATATTGTGGGGTGAGAATAAATTCCATAAAATTATCTCAAACATGGGTGTTCCCATGGTATTTGTCAATGGAATAAGCCATTTGGGACACCTCATAACATATTCTACTATACACAAGTCGACCATATTTATTACATCATCAGTATATATTCCATTCATAAAAATCATGAATTATATAGATTGAAACACTTACATTAGATGATTATTGTGACATTATCAAATATAAGGATAACTATTGGTTTGGTTCATTAAAATTATGTCACATTCAAAAAACATGATAAACTCAATATATATGTACTCAAGGCCATTATAATTTTTTAAAGACTTTAAATTATTCATAGATTGATTTAATACTGAAAATTTTCTTGTTTTAATCACCTCAAATACAACAGTTTTCTTTCAATGAATTTAAACCCATACATTCCCTGATAAAACATTTTTAATGTTGAAAATGTAAGAGCCTCCACCATGGGAGGTAGTCCTAGATGGTTCGCCAAAATCATAGTGAACATACAGAACTAGGATCCCTTCATTAACATTGGATCTATGAAACCTGACACTTTTAATCATACATGTGACATAATAATCAGAAAATGGTATGTTACATCACTTCCATGATAAATTTCTCTTGGCCTTTAGAACTCACATGTCCCATCCCCGAGTGGAAATTAATAGTGTAATCATTGTTAATGACTTCTGTTTTTTTCCAATGAATTGACTTTTGTTCTTCCATTCAAACGTATAAACCATTATATATGGAGCCTTTATGAGCCTTAAAATCAACCATGTGGATTCTATAACAACCAAAATATGATTTAATGGTAAAACTACAAGACCTAAAACACCTATTTTATTATATTCTGGTGAAAATATTGAACCCATATCACATACAATAAAGTGACAAGGTATTGTTCTGAGAAATATATCATAACAAAACCTATATCAACAATAAATAATATATTATTGTTACATATAACAAACCAATCCTTCAAATTAAACGGTCAATCTAGAAAAGGAAGTCCTCTCTAGGAATAGATTGAAGGAACAACCCGAGTCAATGTCCCACTTGGAATAAAGTGGAAATTCATACGTGTCATTTCTAAGGTTTTAAAAAGGGCCTCTTGCATCCCAGGTTGAAAATTATGTGCTTATATTTTTTCACCAAAATATAAATTCATTTCACTCTTCAAAATTTTCTATTTTATATTTAACATATTACATTATTTATTTCAGTGGCTCTGATACAACTATGTGGTTGTGTAATAGAGGAATAATTTCTCCCTTCAAATAATTCCTTGGACTAACAAGTAAATTATAATGTTTAACACAATATAAAAAATAGAAAAATGAATTTGATTAAAATGAAAACATCCAAAATCTTAGTGATGATGTTGGAATAGTTAAAAAAGAACATTTACAAGAACAATAAATCAGATCCGATATCAAATGAATGCCCAGAATTTATGTGGTTAGGTTCCTTTGGGACCTACTTCATATAATGAACACCACCCATAAATGCGCATTTATTAGAGGATAAAAAATGTATTACTATGCACAAAGGGAAAGTATATATCCATCTGAATTTCCCTTAAGCACCAAAATAGATACTAAACACTAGAAATAGTAACACATAATGAATTGGGTTAAATAAAATCTTACTACCATAGAATAATGATTTAGTTTTTAAATAACATCAATATAAAAGTGAACAGATTTTTTTTGCCGTTCGATCTTAGCATAGGATAATCATTCCATGTCTTGAGATTCATGAAATTGTCACACATCATCAACCATGAATAACCATGATAGGCTCCACCATGACCCACACACCAGCAAGTTTTCGGGGGATCATTGGGCTATTATATTATCTTACTAATGATAATAATAGAAAAAACACCAACGATATTGAAGCTAAAAAAGAAGATACTAAATATTGGGTGAAAGGAAAAGGAGAAAGAACATTATGTGGGAAGAAATCAAATGACTAGGGGTTAGAGGATATCAATTTTATGAATCAGGATCACTTATTTCTAGAGGAACATGGAGACCTAAGAATGAAGTTCTGATTATTCTCATATGTTGAATTCAAGCATAGATGTGGTGATGGAACACTATGATAGATTTCTATCCAGCTAACCTCATTGGTTTGGGGAGGCTTATATGAATCAAACACTGAACTAACCACCAAGTGGAATATGGAACGACTCAAATCAATCAATGTTTCAGATAGATTTAGTTATAAAAAACATTGATGAGTAGAATTTAAGAGAATAGATATACCATGGATAGTGAAGTGGACATCCCAAATCGAGCATGCCAAACATTTAAAGAAAAAACATAAAATAGTTCATGTAATAAAATGAAATCAAATATCATAGGTATTAATGTGAGATAATATTTATTAATAATTATAATGTATTTAAAACATTGTAAACAGAATATCAATATGAACTGTATAATTTCAATTTTCAATATGAAAATGAAGAATACACAAAATAAAAACAATATATTAAATTATTTAAACATTCTCTTTGACATATACATCAATTTTCAACAATCGTAAACATGAAAAAAACTCATTAATCATGTATTTTTTATCATAAACATCTATTATATCATTATTTTATTTATGCGACTCCATTAACACATTGAATAACATATTAAGTAAAATATTTATACGTGAATAAATTTTATTACAATAAAAATTTGTGAAACACTGGATTTACAAAACATGCATCCTATTTAATTAATTTTTCAACAAAAACAAATTACAATACTTCTGTTAAATATCCATATTCATCAATTTCAAAATTATAAACAAATAATAAAAAATTTCAATTAATGTAATAGTATAGATAGAGATGTATAAAAAAAATAAGAATCAAAACATTATGATGGTACAATGAAACAAAATTTGATCTCTTAACATATATTAATTACATTCTTATTTTTATTTTATTATTTATAGGATAATTCAACCACATTAAAATGGGATAAACAATTGTCAATTAATGATTTCATGTAAATAAATCTATGAATAAATTAATCTACTTCTTCAATGATTCGACATTATTCACATGAGAATGAATCTTTGTTAGGGATTTATGATCCCTTATACTGTGAGAAATCAATTATCTCACAATGATTTCAATCCATGAATGAAGAGATAATAATAATAAAACTTCATTATAATTATGTAGATCATCTTCCAAGACAAGGAAAGATGTACCAGTAGGAAATGAGATCAAATGAAGAGAAATAGCTAAAAATAGAAAAAGCCTAACATAGATCTATATGGATTGAAATCAAGAATTTTGGATTTATCCCTACCTAATGGTGGATTCAAAGCTATAAAAATATGTCCAATCTTCCTAAGTTTCATGATGAAATAGTGGGAGAAAACACGTTCTAGGGGCCTTAGGGGTATTTATAGGAAGAAATATTTTTATAGGACCAAGATACAACACCCATAATTAGATAGTAGTCCACCTATCCCACCACACACTTGGTGGATGCCATATAATAAAACTAGGTAAATCCAATGTTTGTAAAAACTCCGCCTACTATGTTTGCAAAATTTTGGGTTGGTTTTTTTGTTGACATAGAGGGTTTCCATGCGGATTTGTCACTTTCTAAAGACATTGTCCAAAATCATTGTGGAGAATGTACCACGACAAAAGTATGGATGATAAGAAGTTTTTGAAAAGGGAGTAGGGTTGTGGTGTTAGGTTGGATTGGAAATCAACATGAAATGAATTTTCAATGATATAAATATCAATATAGGGAAATGGAAAGAGTAGAAAACATTTTAATGGGTGGGGCACAAGGTAAGTTGCAAGAAAGAGGCAAGGGTGAATGGACATGTAAATTCAGGTGGATGTTCTGTGCCTCACACAATGGGTACCCAAAACATGTATATATATATATATATGTGTGTGTGTGGATACCCCCTCATTTAGTATATTATGAAAACTTAGAGAAAATTAGATCTTTGGTCATGCATGTTGAAGTGTAATGCCAGTAGAGAGATGTGTGGATGTTGAATGGAAGATGGTATATGGAATACAATAAATTGTTTGGAATAATAGGATGTGGGTCATACATGTTTGAGTAGCACGCTAGTGGGATTTTCATAAATATGGTGAACCATAAAATCCATGTTAAAGTAGAGTTCAAATAAACCGAAGGTTGAGAAAAACTAGGATGTTGCCAAGTTAATCCATGGAAAAGTGTTATTAATAATTGGATAAAACTAGGACATAAATAGATCATATATATATAGTAGAGGATGTGGGAATTCATGAAAATTATAGGACCTATGAATCCATAAATTTAGATTGGATCCCTCTATTAATATTGATCGAAGGAAGAGGAAGATGGTGATACTTACCACCAGTAGTGAGCCATAAGAATAGATATAGTGAGTGAACACTCAGAATTAATTGATAAGAACCCAAATTTTAAAAATTCAGTGACACAGGGAATAGAAATAATTTACCCTGATCGTTGTAATTGGATGATTTCTTTAGTTTTTTCGGTACATCACCACATCATAGTTATATGCTCCAGTAATGTAGACCAATGAGTGTGAACCAATAAAAATTAACTATGTCAGTGTAATTACATTAATGATTTAACATTAGTTCATTATCACATGATAAAATTATAAAGGATACTATTCGAAATAACATTGAAGAGAATATGAAGTGACCTATGTAATAATGTGGTAATGATCTAGTTGGAAGGAATTCATTTTAAAAAAATATCCATACAATGATTCACACTGCACCCAAGGTATCTGGTCTCCAATTTAACCTAACAACCAATTTTTGGGATCCACTATTGGAACCAACATGCAAAATAATTTTATAATGGGGATGGACAATTGGTGACAATACATCCCACGTTGCAGCCAACACTAATTTTTTCTGTACTCTAAAAAACAACTACAGTGCAACCATCTCAATCCATAACGTAGAACTGACCACCAGGGATGGACATACGTTGTACCCAACCACCACAACATAATAAGTCCTAAAAATATAGTACCCCAATTTTACACCTTCAAGACTCCTTACACTGTAGTTCGGAGGCCAGACCACGAAATCATGACTTACGACATAGCCAATGGCTCCCTTCCAAAGTGTGGCCTCAAATGGTAGTGGACCCCACCTTTTTTCTTTATTTATCCTCCATTATCCTTGAAACCAAATACATGTGCCTCGAACAAAAAAACACACTATGATATGGGCCACTATGGTTTGATCCCTTACTTTTTTAATTTACAAAAAATATTAAAACATACAAAAGATTTAATATTAAATGATTTCGTAATATTTGAGTTCAAATAATATATTTAAATACTTTTATAGTACACATTTAAAAAGAATATATTTTATACAGATAAGTATACCAAAATAATTTGTATATCTATCCTAAATAATGGATAACAATGAATATAATATATATATGAATAATTATTATTATATTATAAAATCATCTATTGACTACCCCAATAAAATGAAAATGATCTGAATTTCAAAGAAAATGATAAAAAATATTCCACTAATTAATCAATAAAATTATTAAAACATGAAACTATTATAAATATATATATTGGTGTTCCCATTTACTTTTAATCTCTATTTCAAAATATTTTATTGTATTCTTAAATTTTTCATAATGTTTTTTATCCAATTATCATAGTGACATCTTAACTTTATAGTTTCACTGGTATATAATTTCTTCCATCTATCCGTCCTAATAATATTTATTTGAATAAGATTCATAATAACACCATTATCCTATGAAACAAAGTCTATTACTAAAAAATATACAACATAACATCCAAATATTAATAGTAATGTATTTCAATTTATCTCTAATTGTATATAAAATATGTTTTTATGTCATATAATGTATCTTATATTTCATATATATTCATATAATGACAAACCATGGTTTTACTAGAGTGAAAAATCCTTGTAGTTAATGTATTTTTAATCTCCTATTGTATATAAATGTCTTGAAATGTATATTTTGATGAACTCCTCTACCATGATAAAAGATCATTATTTATAGAGAGAAGAAGTTTCCATATAGATATTAATTGAAAATTATTATCCCACATAACAAGAAGATGAATATGAAGAATAAAAGATAGATCATTTTAATATAATTATTGAATTGGGATGTATAATCATAATTAAAAAATATTATTGGAATTTATCGACTATAGAATAATAATCATAGAATTGTTTAATATGTATTCTAATAGAGTTATATTATTCATATTGTTGAATTAGACATCAGAATCAGACTAAGAAATAAGATTGAGTATCATTACAATGTATAGGAAGTTACTACCAAATTATGGGTAAGAACATGATGGATTTTGTTGAAAAAACATATTTATTAAAATTGATCCAGAATCACTATAACAATATTTTTAAAAAAATTGTTTTACTTCATTTCATGTTACTTTATGAAAATGAAATATTGTATTGATCATAGTGCTACATGAATTTATATGAATATCCAACTCATTGTATTTCAATGAAAATGATAGTTTTATATTTGATTGTGTGTATCAAATTTTAATAAAATCATTCCAATGAATAACTTATCTAGTTGAATAGTGAACCATATAAATTATTGTGTTCATGTGGTTATGTGCTTGATTTATTTTTAGTAGACAAAGAAAACATGGACTGATGGTGAGTGTTGTTTCTTTAAAAATGATACATAAATGAAAAAGTTATTATTGATTCAACCCTCCCCCTCTTAGATATTATTAAATAGAAGTTTAGTAATCTTAATAGAGTCAAACATTGAAAACCTATAGAATCAGCTAAAAAATTAATATATTATTTAAACATGCTCACCCGTATAAGATTCTAGTTTCAACAAACCTATAGAAGAACAAAAATCATAAATCATTCCTTTTATTATCATCAACAATGATTCCCGCTTTAATATATATATCCAGTTGCATTAACACATGTAATAACACATCTAGTTGATCATGTATACATTCATTAATTTTAATTCCATCAAATTATGAGAATCACCAAATTTGTAAAACATTCCTCCTCATTAATTCATTATCCAACTAAAAAATATTAATGAATTTATGTAATTTATAAGAATTCATAAATTTCATCATTATAAACAATGAATTAGAACATGCTATACAAACCATTGTATTAATAGAAAACGATCTAAAAAACAACATGAAAATCATTATCATGGAGTAATTCACCAACATGCGAGCACTAAACATAAAAGAATAATATTCATTATAATGGTTATTCTTTATAATGATAATTCCACTAACATACTAAGGGATAAAACATTGATAATTTATGATTAAATGTTAATTTATATGAGGATAAATGATTACCCTACCTAAATTATTCAACATTATTTTGATGAGAATGAATCAATGTCTATGATCTCTAATCACATCTATTGTGGGGAAAATACGATCTTCTAAGGATGTTATTCTATAACCATATTGATAAACAAAAAACAAACCTTATTAAAATCATGGGGATCATCCACCATAAAATGGAAAGACGGAAAATTATAAAATGAGATCAAATGTAGAGAAACCTCTAGAAAATATGGATATCCTACCTTATATAACCACATATTCAGTTCAAGAAGTCTGTATTGTTCCATAAGAAAGATGGGGCTCAAAATCATAGAAAAGAACCCTTGTATACAGAGGGTTCAAGAAGAAACAATGGGCGAAAAATGGGTCCATGGACATCGGGGATATTTATAAGTAGGATTTTTTTTAGAGAACCATAGCCTAGCACCAAATAACATATATTAGACATCATAGACCACTAATTAGTAAATAGAGACCATATTGCGTCCCATAGTAACAACCATATCTGGTATCCATAGTGCAGACCATAATTAGTAAGGGGGACTATGGCCCATCCTATAACCCACATTGCACCCACCATCTATTTGGAAGTACCCTAAAAACCACTATAGGACAACCATCTCACTACATGACACAACACTCGACATTATATTTGGGCCTAATCAACATCTATCTACCACAGTGTGACCATTAAAAAAATATAGCAGCCCCAATTGTCCTCTATTGAGCATCCCTACACCACAACATATAGACCATGTTGTATAAACCATGACTACTACACATCCCATGGAACCACATCGCATCATGGCCTCAAATTCTAATCGAACACTACATTTCCACCATTTACCCTAAATAATCCTTGAACAATACTCCATGTCCCTCCAACACCCAATCCCCAAAAATTGAAAACCCCCAATGTATTGATCACTTACACATTATATGTACAACTAGCAGTAACAATTACCAAATATTTTATGAATTTAATGAATTTCAGATCAAATAATATATTTAAATAGTTTCTAAATTCAAATTTGATATCATATTATTCGATATACATCACACTAACAATATAATTCATGATATATAGATCCCATAATTGATAACACATATTTATATATGTATGAAATTTATTAATATATTATAAATTAATCAAAATTTTCACAATATATTTTTATAGTGATCCCAATTTCAATGAACATGTTATAAAAATTCAATTAATTCATCAAAAAAATTATAGAGATAAGAAACTATTGTATCTATATATAATTATGTCCTCATTTATATTTGAACTCGATTTATAAATATTCTAAATTCATCATAATTTTCTCATACAATTTTTATCCAATTTTCATAGTGATCTCATTCTCATATAGATAAACTAGACTAGAATATCATCAAACTATCAAACATAATGATATTAATTTCAATATGATTTGGAATAACATCATTATCTAATGAAGAAATGGTGATTGCAATAGAATATAAAACATATAGTCCAAATTAATATAAAAAAGGAAATCAATTTAGTGTCTATCAATGGAAAAAAATATTTTTTAGGTTGTAAAATGTGGAATATTATTCATATATGATATTATTATAACAATCCAATGTCAAAATAGATAGAAAAATCCTTGTAGTTAATGTAAATATAAACTCTTCTTTTAAGTCAGTGAATTGAAATGTATTTTTTCAAAATTATTTATTTAAAACGAATTATTATATGGATACACTCAATCAATATGTCAGATCACATATCCCAGATGTAGTAAACATAAACATTGTTTGGATTAAAAAACATGATTTTTTCATTAAAAAAAATTCAATTCAATATAATTAAAAAAAATATAAATTCAATCAATTAATTATTATAAATAATTATATCCAGGTTTTTAATCATAGGATAATATTTATAAATAAACATAATCTTAATGAAGGGAAAAAAATATATTTTTATAGAATCTACAATTGATAGTCTAGATCCCTAAAATAAAAAGTATTTTAAATGAATAAAAATTACATATTGAAAATAGGGTTTATCTCATGAATTTGGAGAATAATGGTGGGATTAAGAGTAATGGAAATGGGGGCGGCCATGATGGTGTTAGAAGACTAAATTAATGGAATCAAATAGATAGATCTCTGAGGCATGGATTTTGAGATTGGTGATTGTCTCTAACGCGGTGATGGAAGTGTCGATGTGGGTATGGGTTGAAGGAGTTAAGGGATGTTTCATAGTTTGGGTAGGACAACTCACCATGCCTGAAAAAATATCCACATCGCATTCCAATAAACCCCACTCATCACTAGGACAACTAACCTCACCTAACCATGACCCATCATCGTCTTCTGCCTCTTTACAAATCGAACCATTCAACCGACACGACATGTGTCGCCCGATCAATACCAAATCTCCTAAAACATATGGGTTCCTTGCCTAGTGATGTGGTTAGTCTGATCAGAGTCATTGTTCACCCTTATCCAGTACTGTATTCATTTTTTGAGTTGGCACTGCTGATTGGGGTTACAGGGGAGAGGGAACGTGTCATGTCACTATTGGTTGACGTTGGGGATTAGAGTCCTTGACCGAGGTCCATATGTGGCTTGCTTATAGAGGACATACTAGATCCCCATTATGGTGTTAGGGAATCAGGAATTGTGCAATAGATGGAATGAAGTGATGGTATCGCTCCATCAAAACTTGTTTTTCAGATAGAATTTTCAATAAGAGAAAAAACAATAATTATAATTAAAATAATTGATTATTTTTTCCGTTTTATCAATGACTAATAAATCCATCCGTTAATATAAAAAAAATATTACATTGTTTAATTGATCCACTTTGTTAATATCATTTATCAATGTCATTGAAAAAATTAAAATTATTTTTAATTAAATTAATTTAATTGATTCACTTGCTTGATATCAGGTAACATGTCATTATACGGATTTAATATAAAATATTTATCATGAATTGTTATTTTATAAATATACACGAACATGTTATATCTATTTATATAATTTTATATTTATAAAAAATATATTTTAAACGTATTAATAATTATTCAATTATAAAATTTTTAATTTAATGTTATACGAAAGTAAAAAAATGTAATTTAATTTAACATAATTTTGTTTACATGTATTTGGTATTGAAACAATAAATGAATATTCCAAAATTTAATTTAATATTTTCCAATTTATCATTAAAATAACTGGTCAATGGCAGGGAATGTGATTTCCCATTTCATTCCAACATTTTCAAGTGTATGGATTTATATTTCAATGTAACATTTAATTCTCTTAAAATATCATGGTTGAATCTAGCATTGATAACTCGTTACCTAAACAACATATATTTACAATGATATTAATATTATAAAATCCGAACTACATAATTAAATTCAGTTTTATTTATGCTATAGAAAAAATGGAATTTCAACTATACCAGGTATATAAATTATTTTTTGGGTATTTATAAAAATCATTATATAAGTTCCCAAAATAATCAAATAATAGAAAATATTTTTAAATAGTTTACAAAAATAATTATTGGAGTTTAATTCATACATTTTTATGTTAATGGAATTTATATTTCATTTCATCCCATTGCATGGATCCTCCCCACCCCACCACCTGAAACATTTATATATTTGTTAACAGTCATTATTTAGCCTTGTTTTGATAAGATACACAATAAATGTTCTCCCAATTTTAAATTATTCTCATTATCACTATTAAAAACATAGATGAAGGATAAAAAAATTTCACTATAGACAAAAATGATTGATAAATGATAATTTTATCAGTGTTTAAAATATAATTTTTAAAATAAAAAATTTTTCACTATTTTTTAGCCCTGATAAAGGGATCCATTTATCAAAAAAATTTAAAATTGATAATTTATTCCAAAAATAATTTAATTCATATAGAAATATTTATATATTTTTAAATATAATTTATACACTAATAGTAATTGAAGATATACCAAATCATATATAATCATGGTTTATATAAATAGTGAGTATAGAGTTTATAAAATCTTCATATAACAATAGTATATATAAACTGTTGGATTATAAATGATATCTTAATAGTTGTTTTAAAAAAACATTGTAATGGGTAGATATGTACGATTTATTTTTTAAAACTCATTGGGATATAATTCCATTATATCCCCCATCTTCCCACACTACATTATTCAGTAACAAGACTTATTCACCACTCACCTTAGTACCGACTGACTCCCCTCTCCTCCAGAAATCTGTCCAAATTAAATAATTTTTATATTTAGATATTCTTCTACATCATATTAATGGCATAAAAATCATTCTTCTCTTTCAGAGACTATTTTTTTATTTTTATTATTTGCATAAAAATTTGATAGTAATTGATATGTTTTTTGTATTAATTTAGTTATCTAATACTTTTTCATAAATCCAATAAATATTTTAAATATTATACATTCAATGATTATATAAATAATCAGTGTAGTAAGTTATTGTTCTTATTAATCTATTATGGGTTATTTTATTTCAGTTTATGATATAGAATGATTCATTTGTTACCACTACACAGATCAGTGTACCCTTGTATGACCATAATCGTTTTATGTTTACCATTACATATGATAGTTTACACTAACACACCTTTACATAGGAATTGTAAACCATGAATGTCCCTTATATATATTCTTCAATGGACTGCTACTACCTTTACTGGTGACGAACATACCACTTAAAGAGCTACATGAAAACACTACAAATCAATTTTTATTTTCAATTTCTTATCAATGAATCATTCTATTCTGTGTAGATTAGTATATTTTATGAGCCAATATTTATCAACCCCTAATTTTTTGAACCTCATAATTACACATTTTTAATCCACATTGTTGTAAGAATTATGTATTCATGTCTCTTCTAAGTGTTTAGGAAGGAACACAGAATGTACCAACATGTTAGTTTATAATAAATGAAATGAAATGTTTTTTAAATATGCTAACTTCTTTAGTAAAACTAAATCATTTATTTGAATCATAAATAACTCTAAAAGTTTTTTGAAATCTATATTATGATTAATATTTCGGTAAATTCATATATATTCCAGCAAGTATAGCCAAATTCAAAATGTTTTACATTTAATTTCTGATTTGTGCAATTTTTTATTTATCTATAAATTTCATTTCATCAAGCATTATTGTTTTGTAATACTCATTTTTAATGAACACATGGTTAATAATCCCAATGGTATATATTTACCCAATCATCCTATATCACTGTTTTTATCATATTTTAAAATAAAGTATAAAGGGTGATGGGTACCTCTAAATACACTTATTAATGATTGTTGTTTTTCTTGATGACCAGATTCTTTTATTCTACACTTTCTCCAAGACAATGTAGGGGTAGTTATGTTTAAAACACATTGTTGGATTCCAAATAAATCATCTTCTATGAGATTCACTATCCTTCTGGTCTTGATTTCATAATCCATTTTGAGACCAATCACAATAATAATTGTATTTTTTTGATACATTTTCTTCCACCCTTAAACATGTTTCATCTTCCAATGAAGGGATCATAAAACAACATTTACCTCATAACATATGGATTGATATGTGGGATCATTAAGACATACTTTTTTATTTTCAACTTCTTTGATATCTATTTGAGTCAAATCATATATATTCTACCTTAGTGAATATTTATTTAATGGTAGTTCTTTCACAATTTATGTACACTCTATGTGTATGTATAACAAATTTTGTAACATCTCTATTTTGGGTGCTTCCCAATGGTGCTACATACCCTGTTGGAAAAATTGCCTCATGCACATTTCCCTATACCCTAGAGGATACCGACTAGCTGTGATGACCTTGGGTGTGAAGGTGGGGAAACTATGCACACATTGGCAGAGTAACACAATGGAAACAATGAATAATTGTAGTAGAAGAATTAATACAACAAAATAAGTAAACTACTGTAGACTGAAACTAAATGATCAACTTTAGGGCATATATAAATGATACATGTCACATTTGTCTCGGAAGGTAACAAACAAGTCACAGTGCTAGATTATAGTACTAGAACAATGTATAAGAAAAAAAATAAACTCCAGCAGCATCGCAAACATCATCTTGGTCCAATTTCACTAGCTCCATAACAATAATGTACTTAAAGTGGTACGTCTCTATCCCTTTTTTATACCTGCAACAATATACCCCGTTTGGGGTAAAAATAATTAACCAAACATGTGAGAGACATATACAATTAGGAAACCACCAAAAGACATTTTCCTAACTGTTAGTGAATATATATAGTAGAAAAATAGGGTAAATAAAGTAATAAACAAGGAAGTACTCAAAGTAAACAATACTAAAATTTCAACTACATTCATTTACATTTACCAATTATTCATCTAAATTCTGTACAACCCATTTTTTCATCTTAGGAAAAGACTCACTGAGGACATATTCACGGTCAATTCCTCATGTGGTCTTTTCACAGTAACAATAGAATATCTAAGGAAGCACTAAACCACAAATTCCTCATATGATCACTCAATTGTATACTATGGACACTCTGTGGGACAACCCAACATCCATCCCCCAAATAGTCTCCAAATATGAAATCTAAAAAACACCCTTTGGAAGTCCACATCATCCATTCCCCATATTGTCTCACTACACTGGGTTCTCAGAGCCTTGTGTAACACAAATGTGCACAAAAGATATTCTGCAGTAAATTTAGAAGTAAAATTACTACATGGATAAACAACTACAATTCATATTACAATCATTTCATATAATTTCAACTTCATACAAACAACACATGGCATGGAAATCATAACATCCTAAAAATAAGTTCTAGACCAAAATATACAATATTAACAAGCATGAGTAAAAATATCCCTATGAATGGTAATAAACAATGTTCACAATAAGAAACACTAAATATAGAAACTATACAATAGCATGCATCATCAGGGTTAGGATTCCAAAACAATTAGTACCCTAAGCTATTTTATTTGGATATTTTGGCACATATAATTCAAAGACAACTATGGAAAGGCACAGACCATCTACCTTGACATTGTAAGTTAGATACAGTTGAATCTCAACTTCTAATTTATCATCGAATGTCATAGATCTATAAAATATTCAAAAACGTTCAACAATGAAAAACTAATTGAGGAAAAAATAGGAGAAGATACTCTAGATGAAGGGGGATCCCACCAATGTTATTCCAATGCAATTTATGGTGTCTGATTCAGAGAACGGATGGTGGCTCAGAAAATTATTTGTGATTCCCATCAATCTTGGATAAAACGAGGCTAGAAGAAGGTGTTTCTTGGATTTTGGTGCGTCCTTATTCTGATTTAACAAATAAAAAGAAAATCACACAGCATGTTCATTTATTGTACATACCATGTACTTGCCTTTACCATACTCCAATTTAGGAGGCCTCTAGGTCATCCCACATGGCCATGTACTTGGCCATTACACGACCAGTACATAGCTATTGGCGACATCAGTGCACACGACGTGCACTCAATAAATTTCCAGATTCTCCCCCTTTCCCCCCAAACGCCAAAAAAATATCTATACATGATATAATGATCCAGGATCTTAAATACATCTCCCCATAATGAAATTCATCCCAATATTTCCCTAACAAGGAGGTATAAAAGAAGAATCGACGAATAGTTATGACCAGATTGATCTCACATTTGCCTCGCTATCTAAAGTCTCATCATGACACAACAGCTTTGGTACCCTAGGAACAAACCAACCACATAAAAACTTTTCATTGAAATAAAAAAACAAGATAGGATTCTCCTCAAATGATGCATACACATCCAACTAAACCTCCTCAGTTTTCAAAATATGAAACTACTCTGAGAAGTAACGTTGCAGCTATGAAATGTGAAAGTTGTCGTGAATACCCTGGTAAAATTGAGGTAACTAAAATTGATTGGAAACTATCCCGACTATCTCCAAACATCAAACAAGCCAATGTATCTAAGGGAAAACATACCTTGTCTCTTAATCCTCTTGTGTCCCAACCTTGGTGTGACACGTATGAAAACCAGGTCTCCGACCATGAACTACTGAGGTCATCTTCAATGATTAGCCTAAGACATCTGTCATGATATTGAAGTATCCATCCACTTCTGAATCAACTCCACATGGTTTCTGGTCTTCTAGACAAGATGAGGTCCCAACATACTTGTCTCTCCTACCTCCAACAAACATAGGATGATCGATGTGGCATACCATACAATTCCTTATATGGTGTCATCTGAACAGTCACCTGAAAACTATTATTATAGGGAAAATCCATAAAAGTTTTCTGCATCACCCAAGAACCTACAAAATCATAAATGCATGCTCAAAAAATGTCATCCATCACATTAATTGTGTCCTCAGACTGGATATATGTCTGGGGATGGTAAGTTGTACGCTGAAGTACTAGTATCCCCAAATCCCTCTGTAGTCCCTACTAAACCTGAGAAGTAATATAAATGACTCTTTCTATAATTATTGAGGGCAGAACCCCTTGCAAATATACAATTCCACCGATGTACAACCTTCCCAGCTCATCTAAACTGAGGTTATCTTTGATTGGTAAGATGTTTTCAACCATCATGATCATGTTAATGACAACCGAAACTGCACCATTTTCTTGATGCATCCTTATTAAACATATCATGACATTAATCCACATCCACTCAAGAATGGGTAATTCCTAAATAATCCATGTTGTTCATTGATTCTTTTCAATCACCTAATGACATGTGGAACATGTCATCACAAAACAAACAACATCTCACTTCATAACGGGCCATCAATAAAAAAAGGTGTAGATCTCGATATATCTTGGTGACAACAGGATGAATGGCCCAAACAGAGGATTGAAGATCATTCCTCAATGCCCTACGTATGTCTGTTAACACCCATGCCTGTTAATTAATATAAAATATCCCATTCTCTTCTAAGATCCATCATGGTAAAGGGTTCTCTCCTGACACACTCTCTCGTAGACCTAGGACATCAGAATATGATAGTTTCCTCATATTCACTTGATCAAGTAGAGTAGATGTATTATCTCAAGAAGGAAGAAACCTATGCCCCTCTCAGTCATGCACCTCCAAATTCATATCAGATAATAGTTTCATAAGCTGCCACTCACAAATGGCTTCCCAAACTGCCAGTTTCAGAGTCCTCTTACTCAACATATCAGCCACTCTATTTCCTTTTTTAGGACTGTATGGAATCTCAATATCAAAGGACTAAAGGTACTCAACCCACCTATGATGTATCATATTCAGATCACGCCGTGTGAAGATATACATTAGGCTTTTGTCGTTGGTGAAAACAACAAAATGCTCTCCCTAAAGATAATGTCAATAATGGTGCATGTACTGTACCACTGAAGCCTACTCATGATTGTGTGTCTGGTAATTTCTCTCATGTATCATTAATTGATGAGACCCATACGCAATGACTCCTTCCACATAAATAATCACTACTCCCATATCAATTTGTTAAGCATTATAGTAAAAAGTGTTATTCCATTCCAGCTCAGAAAAAACTAGTATATGTTCTAAATTCAACCTTCCTTTCAACTCTTATAAGGATAAATTGATGAAATAATTACACAAGTACTTCATACCCTTCATAGTCAGACCCGTCATTGACATAGCTATGTCTGAAAAGTCTTGTATAAAATGTATATAGTAACCATCCAACTGTAGAAAACATTATACCTCAAATTCGATCTTCAACTGCTCCAAGGAATCTACTAACATCACTTTATGAGGTGTACTGATACTCTTGTCTCTAAGATGACATGACCCATGAATTGAATTTAGTCCATCAAAAATTTTAATTTTAAGAGCATAGAATGTAACTAATAATCTCTCTGTATACTCAAAACAATCCAAATATTTGTGGCATGGTCATTTTGAGTGTTAGATTACACCCAGATATCGACCACGAAGATCACTATGAAAGAATCCAAGTATGATTGAAGCACTCAGTTCATCAGTGCCATAAAAAATGTAGGAACATTCATGAGGCCGAATGCCAGAACAACATACTCTTATAGACTATACATGACTTGAAATGTTGTAAGATGTATAACTAAGGGTCTTACTTGAAACTCATGATAATAGGATCGCATGTCAATCATTGAGAACACCTGGTCTCCACATAGCTGATCAAAGACATCATAAATCAATGGCATGGAATATCAGTTCTTGACCATAAACTCGTTCAACATCTAATAATTCAAACAATGTCAGATGGTACCATCCTCATTCTTGTCAAAAAAGACAGCTGAATCCGAAGGAGATGTACTGGGTCGGATTAAACCTATTCCCTATAACTCCTCTAACTACTTGTTGAGATCATGTAACTCTTGTGTAGTTATCTTATAAAAATTAATGGACATCAAGTCCTCTCCTAAGAAAAGAGTAATTGAGAAATATACCTCCCTCTACATAGGTAAACTCAAAATTTCCTTCATAAAATAATCTCCTAATAATCCACCATTGGAGGAATGTCCATCTTTGAAGTCCACTAGTCATCTCGATACAAACTAGAAATATGCACTGTAACTCCTCCAAACCTATGATTCTTGAGTCTATCTCTTCATACCATGACATCCTATTCAAAATAATATAGAAACGACCTACCATCTAGGGATTTGAAACTCACCCTATGTTGATTGCAATGGACAACAACCTAGAGGGGAACCAATCAGTCCATTCTATGAATGACATTGTATATCATAATTTCTAAGACATAAATTTCACATAAGAAGTTACACCTGCTGACCTCAGGGGGTCACTCCTTGCACTAATGCACATAAGTAATTCTAGTACCCAATGGAGTATCCATCATCAAGATATTGGTAGGATTAATTATATAGAGCCCAAGGATCTCCACAATAGAAACAGATATTACACTATGTGAAGCCCCTGTATCGAAAAGTGCAAAAGATAAAATCAAGGTGACTAGAATCGTACCTCTAACTGTAGATGGTCCGAGATCATACTCTTGCTAGGTTATTTCTATTGCAAAATCCTAACCTGTGCCATGACTATATGATGATTTATGTAGTCCCTTGGATGATCCCCATGCTACTATCAAACACCCTGTGTATGAGAATTACGGCCATTACCTCCACATTTTCCTGAACGTCCTATAGAACTCATGTTCCATGACTGATGTGGGACTCGTGGTCCATCATTGGTATGAATGGTCGAAACGGAACTCTTATTACTAGCTGCTGGTGAGAAAATCTTACAGAAACGATGAGGATGACCCGTCTTGCTGCAAGATCAGCACTCAAGTTGGCTTCCTGGGAAATGTGTCCTTATATTATTTATCATTACTCACTAGTATCATTCCACACATCTACCAAAAGGAGTATCTCTTCTACACATATTTTTACACTAGACTCTCTATGGAACATCCTACAATCAGTCGGAGGGGTACCAATTCGGAATGTCGAGTTGCCATGGCTCATAGCTCTAGAATCTCGTTGGTTTCACTTTATGTTAAACGCTGGGTTAACTATATAAGTGATGGAAGTCTTACTAATGATGTTCACCAGTGATTAGATGTCTTGCGGGAGACCATACTCAAACTCCCTTGCTAGAAATAACTCATCACCCCCAAAAGGGGTGGGAAGCACTATATCTATATGAAGTGACATGAATACTCCATCTCCAAAAGAGTACCTTGTTCCAGACTCATGAAATATCAGGCTCGATCATCCTTCAATGTCTTTGGGTTGAATTAATCATATAAGGCTTGTTTGAACTCATCCAATTCCATAACTCACTTGCACCCTGACTGTGATATCACATCCCACCATCTCTTGGAGAAATATTAAAAAATGTACCTAGATAGTTTCACCCTTCTTTATCAAGGAATATCTAGTTTATTGATGGTAGACACCATGGATGTTAACCAAAGACTCTAATGCTTGTAGTCCCCCATACCTTGAGAATGTTGGAGGAAGTTGTTGCTGAAAAACCCACATCAACTCTTCCATAGATGGGGTAGGATGTGTTGCTCCCTGGAAGGTCTGCATAAACCTCATGAAACCTTCTCAGAACTGGGCATCAGCACCTGTATCTGGAATGACGGTTGGTGACATTACAGGAATGAAGGGAGGATCTATAGGTAATCCCTTATCAAGCATTTCTAGGGTCTGATCATTTCCCTTTATCTGGAATTCAATCGAAGGATGTCTCGAAGCCATGACTCTTCATAGTCACATGCACACCTTAGTTAGTGATTATCAAGGATTGAAACATAGAAGTGTAATAAATAAATAGGAAATATAAATATTCATGATTTCTAAAACATGGCTACATGACATTTATAACAACTACATGTCATGTTCCTTTAACCATTTACATGGGTGTGTACTTATTCCAAACCTGGTCATGTAACACCGTTACACGTGGTTTGTTATCATTGAGACACAACATCTACATGAATCATTTCCCCCAACACGAGTTCATCTAAATAACTATACACATGTCTCCTACTTGGGAAACACTACATGGCGTGTACACCCTAGACACAACGTGTATTCCTTATGTCAAAAACATCTGCATCGTTAGTCACACGGTCGGTGACTTGGTTGACACTACAAGGCGTGTATGAACAGAACACGGTGTGTACAATATGTGATTCATCCATTTGTGCCATTGATCAAATGGATGGATACATGACTCATAATACATATAGTGTACTCCAAGTACACGGTCTGTGTCACCAAACATTTCCCAAACCCACCTCTCTACATACACATCGAGTAGCACTATTTAGGAATACATGACATTTATATAATGTACACAGTGTGTATGTTAGAATAGCTTTTCCCTCCCAAACAAAAGGATATATAGAATTTATTGATGAATCCAAACCATGTATTCTAGATTTTTCTAGAAAATAACCCTCAGAAACTACTTAGTGACCCATTAAAACAATTAAAAAGACATTAAAGTGCCAAATTCCGATCTATGGGGGCCCATATTCCTCACAAATCAACTCTTGGAATCCTATATATGTATATCACTAGTATAATATTGCAATCAATCACATGGTCCACAAAATTCAAATCCATGAGGGCCCATAACACCTCTAAGACCAGATTTTTGTAGTCATTTGAATGAAACCATTCACAATTAGCAATATCTCAAATTGTAGGCATTCTATAAAGTAGTATATCACATCAACATCAAAATCTATAACAACATATATCATAACGACATGAAATAGTTAATGCACCCTAAATGGCATGACAATAATGAATGGCATGTGGTCTTTATGAAGTGACTATATGATGCATGAGCTGGAATACCATCATCTCATCAGGTTTCAAAATAAATAGATCCCCAATAACATCAATGATAACTGTAAAAAACATGTGAATAACCCAAATTATATAGTCTTCCAACTTGTAGTGATGGCCTTAGTTGGGATATTATGGGAACAATAAACTCATTTGGAAGAGTAAACATTATAGAAAATAGGTAATAGTTTTTGAATGAGTAATACCACAGAATAAGTAAACAAAGGAAGAATGAAAGTAATTAAACTACTAGAGCACATATATAAATGTTGTATGTCCTTATTTCTAGGACATCATCCCATCAATTCATAATTCTAGAATAATGTACAAAACCAAATATCAGAATCGTGTACCTAAAGTAGAAGGGATCATTCCCTTATCTATACATGCAATAATATAATCTCTTTGGGGCGAAAAGGATGAACCAAATAGGTGTGAGATGAATCTCAGTAGGAAACCACAGAAAAACCTATTCCAAACAATTAGTGAATATATATGGAAGGAAAATATGAAAAATAATGATATAAAAAATGATGTACTCAATGTAATCAATCTAACAGTTTCAACTAAACTAATTTACATTACTATGTATTGATCCAATCAAACAAAAGAAACAATTTTGGATGTTCTCACAGCCTAAACCCTCTGATTTATCATAGACAAAGACTCTATGAGGAAGCACTCACCGTAAATTCCTCTTGTGTTCTTTTAACAGTATATATAGACATTCTAAAGAAGCACTCAATGTCTAATTACCCATATGTTCTCACAACAGTATACAACATACACTCTAACAGAGCACTCAACATCCACCCCCTGTTGTATCACAATGTGAATGGTAACAGACACTCTGGGGAAGCCCTCATCATTTAATCCCCTTGTGCTCTCACAACACCCGGTTCCCACAGCCCTGTGTAATACAATTTTGCACAAATGATATCCAAAAGCCAAAGTAAAAAAATGAAAATACTACATGGATAAGCAACTAAAATTATTATCATAAGCATGTCATATAATATCACCTCCATCCAAACAACACTAGGCATGAAATGTTTAAAATCATAAAAATATGTTCTCAACCCAAATAGCCAATATTAACAAGAAAGGGAAAGCACATCCATATGTAAGGTAAAAACCAAATTCAAAATCAACAACCCTTACTCTTGCAACCAAACAATAACAGGAATCATCATGGTCAGATTTACAAAACACTCAATGCCCTAATATAGGGTATTCAGAACATTTTTAACATATAATTAAATAAAAACAATAGACCGACACAACCCATCTTCCTCGATGTCGCACGATCGATATTGTTGAATATCAACCTTTGATTCAACATATAACATCGTATATTAATAATGGCATAAAAACATTCAATCTTGAATAACTCTCTAATGTGGAGAAAACTATGGGAGAGGCTCTATAATATTGAAGAACTCACAGAGGTTATTCCAATGCAATCAATGGTGTTTGATTCAGAGAAAATACGTGGTTGGGTCAGTGGTTTAGAGAATATTCGGCGATTCTTATCATTTCTTGTTGAAATGATGCTAGAAGAAGGAATTTAATGAAATTAGATGTGACCTCGGTCTGATTTATAAAATAAAAATAAATTACACAATACTCTCTTTTAATGTACATGCCATGTACAAGAATCAATTGGCCTCCACTTTATGCGGTCTGTAGGTCACCCCACATGGCCATGTACTCAGCCGTTACATGGTCAGTACATGGTTACCCCTAGCAACTATGTACACAACATGTACATATAATTACACATTGTGTACTCCATAAATTTACATATTATAAACTTTTCCCAAAACAACCAAAATCAAGATCAGTACATAAAATGTAGATATGGGTTCAAACAAATTTACATTGATTTTTATAGTTGAATGTCATTGTCTGAGTAAGTAGAAGATCATTGGATGTTACTAAGGATTCTGGAAGGATACATGTGATACATTTTTCCATCCAAAATATAGATGAGTAATTTTTTATAAAACAATTTGTATTTCATTTCATATATCCTAATGCTTCGAGATTTCTCCTCTGTTATTAAATTTATTTTTTTATTAAAATTCATAATTTATATGATATTAGGATTGGATTAATATAGATATTTTATATAAATTAAGGTATAATTTAAATGATATTATTATACGATATTTTTACTTTTTTATGTTGGGTGACAGATTATTCTTATTCCTTACTAAATATTATAAATCTCCAATAAAAGAGTAAATTAAACTCACATGAAGATTCTAAATGATATTGAATAAGATTCAAGTAATACATTTTTTTGATAATGATCAATCGATATGTGATCTGTTGATTCCTCCTCTAGTTTTCATAATTATTTTAATGTTTTTTTATTTTTCTATCAAATTACATTTAATGTCATGTACATGTTATTTTACAAACAATTTTTTGGACATTCAAATAATCCAGAGTTGACTTCTACATAGTCTACAATAATGGTTCTGAGTAGGGGTGCTTCAAAATATACAATCAACAACCATCAGACCCATTCACACCATCACCCACCAATGAAAACACCATATACCACAACTTTTCTTCCTCCAAATGGTCCGGCAGATATGTTCACACCCATGCCACCATGATCATAATATTTAACCTCTTATTCACATACCATAACTGCGTCATCTCAAGAAATGGTCCAACCAATATCATAATCATATCATATGTTATATCTATAGTTCTTATATCTTTATTCTACCATGACTATGCCACCAACATTTCCCACATTCCATCTACGATCTAATAATTTTTCACATTCATTTTCAACACTAGTGCATACAAATGACTCGTTTCATGATTTGAAATAGACACATCCTTCAGAGGATAGTGATCTCAGATAGTCAATAGAATAATTTGATCCTAATGAGAAATCATCCTATGGGTTATCTATAAGTGAGTAAGAATATGTCACATTATTTTTTTCTTATTGTACTATGAATAATTTCTTCATTTTTCCATTTTATAATATTTATTGAGATCATATAATAGGATCCATGGGTGCACTCATGTGCATCAAACCTAGAATCATCAGTCATAAATAATTTTAGATTACAATAGAGATAATGAGATTAATGAATGTCATTCAAAGCAGTGTATATGCTTGATGAAACATTATCCATGTAGAACAATATCATTCATGTCCAACTTGTCTCATAGCGGAATTTCAATAATAAAACCATGGAGAATGCTTGGGAGGAGATATGGGTAATTTTTTTTATTAAATATTATTTATATGAATAACCATGTTTGTTGATACATCTGTTTATCTTTCCCGATAGTGAATCAATTATGGTTACATGGTTGATAGATCATGGTAAGATGTGGAAATCATATATGCACAAGTTATATTTCAGTTGTGTATGATTTGGTGTCCTAGAACCAACTAATGTTTACTTTATGACAATTAGTATTCATAGTATTGAATATTTATAAAATTTTAATCACATCATGATTGTTCTTTTGCGTGACATTGTATGTGACGATATCCTAAGAGAATGTGTTTCACTGAATGGTCATAACAGTTATCCATTATGATGGGAACCCTGAATTGCCACAATTTTTTTCATCAAAGATATATTCTATACCCAGATGATATTAGTTTATGGAGAAAGATAATACATAATATCAGAGTCTCAGACAATTATGAAATTGAAGATCCATCTCTTAGTGTAATCCTTTGTTAATATCTTATGTACGATATTATTTGAACATTACCCACTACTTGGAAATCAAAATTTATATGTGTTATTCGATTTTCCAATATATCTATGTGTATACTGATCTGTATACATTGTGAATATAATTAATGAATATTATAAATCATGTAATTTGATGTATATATGAAATAAATGGCATATGATCGTGGTACGATTGTATACATTGGTTGTGTCACAAGTAATATTGCATCAAAGAATAACTAGAGAAAGGTTTTTTCATTTTTGTTTTTAATGGAAGTTGATATATCATTCCCTTTCATGAAAATGATATATCCTAAATAAATCCATTGCCATGGTGTTCTATAGGCATGTTGGATTTTATGAAATTAAATGAAAGAATCATCGAGCACATGGGATGATGACGCTGTCAGGAAACTAAGATAATTTAAGATAGCATGATAAATGGTTTATATTACACAGTGATAACCCCTATGAGGTATTATGTAATTTTTTCAGAAATTTATTTCTCTATATCTACCTTGGAATTTTGTTATATTTTAACCTTCAACTTTAAGATACTTCTCTTAATGCTATTGATAAAAAGGCCTAGAGGATCACACACTGTGTAATTGTTCCCTCTCTCCAATGATACCCCTTGGGGGATGGTAATGATGTATGCGAGATAATGACCTCAAAGGGCCACTTAAATTAGGCCTTAAATTGGAAACTAACATCATGGGTAAACAAACCTCTCAAAAGGCACTGTGTTTCCCTTTTTACAGCAAACAAGATCAAGAGATAAGATGGGTCATCTATAATGAAACCAAAAGAAATAACATAAATGAAACCAAAATACATTCCTCATGAATGTTTTTAATGTATTTGATCATCAACTAAATTATATAATGTAGACATCAAATGTAAAGTTGGGAAACGACACAACAACTTTGAAGATCCAAGTTACTATGGTCCATCATGGTCAGAAAATTCCTCCTTGAAACCTGGAAACTATTTTATATATCTAGGGTAAGAATATAGTTATACATAGTAGAAAAACTAAAGTCGCTATTGAATATGATAATGAATCTTGCTAATGCCTATGTGAGAAAACATCATAACAAAACAACACCAAAAATGTATATTATTCTATGGATCAACACAAATAAGCATTCAACAAATAATAAATTTCAGGTAATTTGAAACAATTCAAATCGATAATAGGGTACCCCACAACACATCCCACTAATGAGACACTATTATCTAATGTAAAATGTCATGGTTCTTCCATGTCATCTGAATGAACCACATCACAACCCGTTAGTAGTCACATGGGCAACAACCGACTCATCACATCAAATAGGCCTTATGCCACATCACATCATGCATGCATAAACATAGGCCACAACCATATCATGGAGTCACCTAGGGAATGACCCACATCACATCCCACTCGTAAAAACATTGGGCCACAACCATATCATCCTTCCACCTTGTCCATGAGCTGAATCACATATCTTCTTCAAAACACATGAAAAATATAAACAATTCTCGTCTTGAAGACACATGGGTAATCAATACATTCCATCAAAAATCAAGGCATCAAATACCACAAACTAATTGCTGAATCTTGGGATAACACTTCCCAGAAGTGGGAGTAGTTATGAGTGGTTGTCCAACCATCCATCCTCTCACCAGGTTGTTTTGGTAATACACCCTCTCCATGGAAATGGGGGTGATTGGATGATGGTTCTAAAATATTTTAGGGTGAATATATAAATCACATATAAAATTCATTAATACATATACACCATAAACTCACCCTATCCTATGTGTTCTAAAACAAACAACTACTTCATAATACTGCCAACATTACTGCTATGTATATATGGATGATATTACACAACAATCAATAACCCAATTCATATTTCCATTTAAATAATTTAACAAATTTATACTCTTTATTAGAATGCTTAGTCAGAGGAAAAAAACCCATGAACATTTATTAAAATAAATGAATAGTACAGTAATCCATCCCCACAGGACCAAAACATAAACTATATACCATTAATATCAATCCGGTCACCACCTCCATGGACAAATGCATCATCCATAGTCAATGATACCAATTCTGAGATTTCACAATGCTTAATAACCATCACATACATCCTCCTAAGATTCTGTCACTCCAATGAATGTAGTTCATTAGTATTTTGCATATCATTATTGGAAGTCCTGTTAGGCATCAATTTTGGAAGATATGAATAGTCCTTCCACAAACTTCTTCACGGCAACGAAAGCATATACTCCAGTCTCCAGGACACCACCTCCGTCCATCCCTAGAAAAAAATATTGTATGAGGTCTTGATCATGCCACCATCATTTTCTTTGTCACAATATGGTAGATCCCCCCATTTACTAGCCATCTGAAAATCCTGATAATGCTCAAGATAGTTCTGATGAAGATGGACATTGGTATCAATCACTAATAATCATTTCAGGTTTTCTACCAATTTCGTTCCTTCACATAGTCTTGTTTCTATGATCTCATTCGTTATAGCATCCTCCAGCAAAGTGATCTTGGTGCACATGTCAACACCATTTTGCATTGTTTTCTCCACACCCCCCTACTCCATCACACGAAACTGATTTCCCAAGGGAACATTGACCATCACACCTTCATTAACATCAGTCTATCCCTTGAACACAACAACACTATCCTAGGAAATCCCCATAGATTTTCGATCATCACATGCAATAGAACCCAAATTTTCTGCTACTCCAAAATACAGCCCCTTAGCCCCCCCAAAATCCTTGTGGCTTCCAATCCACTGGTCCTCAGTACCTGGAGCCCCATAATCAAATTTCCCCCAATCAAATACCCGCATTGCACTATATCATATCCTCGGATCGAATTTAAGCATTTCAGGAACAATAGTTACCCTCATATGGGAAGAGGCCAATGCCTTCTTTCACACTATCACTACACCTCGATTCACAGAAACAAAATCCATGCCATTAACCACAACAGGAAACCTTTCAGGCCCCTCTAATATCCTCAACATTTGATCAGACCTCATGCTCATGCCTTCCGCATGGCAGTGTGACCCCAGATGCCCCACATGACAACAACTCGATCAATATCTAAACAAGGACTGAATGACCACAACCTAATTCCATCTAAATTCCACACAAACAGCAATCCAAATAACATACACTAGGTCTATGACATGTCCACTTCAACATAGATGCACATGTTGGTGGGATGACTCACAGTAGAGGTGCACACATAAGAATAATGAAATCATGCAACCATATTTCAAATCATACAGATAATTGCAAGATTCTGAATGTGTAATGGAATTTGAGGCATGCCTACCCATGTTACAATAGATGATGGGATTTTGTTCATGCACAGGTTGAACGGACATCAATGAAGAATGGATTTGCATCCGCTGAAACTATGGGGAGCATTAGACCTAGCAAGGATCAGATCATCCTCAGATGCCCCTTATCAGTAAGACAAAAAATAATGCGGTATTTCAGGATCAATTTGCAAAACAAAAACTTACAAAACTCATTGAATGAGGGCCGAAGATTGTTGAAGAAATAAACCAATGTAAAATCCACAAGGATTGATGCCTCATAGAACAATAACAGTGAAATCAAGAGATTATGGCCACAAAGATGATGTTCGAGGAATTTTGGATTTATCGAAATCATAGGAAAATCAGAGAGGAAGTTAGGTATTCTGAAATGGGTAAATGGTTTCCCCGATCTCATATTCTGGAGAAGGATTTCATCCTCCACCCTCTACTACTGGGCGGCAGGGCTGCTCCACTATGATCATATATGGTTCCCATTCCACTCTTTGATAACTATTAATTTTTGTGTTTATTCAATTTTATTTAGGATCTACAAATAAAAATGCAGAACAAGACAAAAAAAGTCACAAATGGAAAAATGAAAAGTGAATTACTCATACCAACCATCCACATCCATCATCAATGCCTACATTCGAAATATTATCCACACAAATCCAAATCCAACAACATATCATCGGAATGCCTTGAAATCCATACTAATCTACACTTCTCATCCACTCCACAATCAGTCATTATATCAACCTGAAATTCAAACACACCATTCAAACCACCCCACAACACACACCTGTGCTCCCAACCATAGTAACATTGAAACCACAGAAGGAATAATTTTCAGATTCAATAACCCATCCATTATTAAAATTACACATGTTAATTGAGGTGTTATCACAACACAATATCATCTTGGGGAATCTTTTCATTAGACGAGAAGACATAGTTAGAAAGCATTTCTACGGGATGGTTCCACAATAACCAGAACCAATGTATAATACAAAACTAATATAGCTAGCACAATAAAAGAAAAAATAATCTACCATGTCTATAGGTTATTCTTCCCCTACTAATAGAATATCCCATATAATATCAAACTATAAAGACATGTGATCAAACATCATTGCCACTTAAATTAAATATTCCAGTTTTTTATCATTGAATAAATAATAAAAACCATAATTCAGGGGTAAAAAATGAAATATCCCTCCCCCATGAATTATAATCAATCAAAACCTAGGGAATTCCTCCCAAAGTGGGGGGGGGGGTGAATAATCATTACCCAAGAACAGATCATATAATGGACATATAATTTCATATCCCACAAGATCTACATCCACCTGAGGATTCACTAGAACCCCCACCTCAACAACAAACAAATTGAACCCCATTAAAACTGAATGAGGTATTTTTACATTACATGGAAAAACGAACATGAAAAAAAAGAGAAATAACTGAGAAAAAATAAAACAAAATTAGGGGAAAATCATATATTTATAACAGATCGCTATGGATAGATGGAGATAAGAGATGAATCAATCTATAATTAAGGAATCATCGCACCACCATATAGGGATCGCCAGATATCATGAGTTCATGAGAGAAACACTGCATCTATTGGGTCTATTAACGTGATAAGAAGGAAAATAATTAAAACATTACATCATTGTGGTATCACAATACCTATTGTACACTTTCATGATGTGTAATTCCTTGAGGTTGAATTCCATTGAAACTCTTACTTCCCATCAATTATTTTAATTTTATGACCCTGAACTATTACATGCTAGGAAACATCTTAGAAAATAAATGAAAAAAATATTCAAATCATGTAATCCCATTATAGAACATATAATTCAACTTCTTACTACCTTTTCCAAATAGTATACTCTATACTCCCTTCGATCCTCCTTCGAAAAATACCAACAACATAAACCATCAATTAAATTTATTAGGAGTACATAAAAAGTTACATCAGATACTCCAAACATAGAATATAGTGGCTTCTTATAAATCACCCTGTGAGATACCACTAATGGATCTTGCTACACTTGGAACATCTCTATCAAACAAACACATCATCGTTCAGTGATTAAACACCTTTTGTTGTTCGAGTGTTTTAGTGGAAACCCCCACATCCATAAACACATCCTCTGAAATCAGCTAACAAAAATGACCAAATGACACATCACACAACCACAAACACAACACATTCCAATAAAATAATTATAAAAATTGTATTCTCTATATCAATATACTATCTTCCTTATGTTTCACCAACTCTCTCACATGGGTTTAATTATATCCCAACTAATGTGTCTCAAGTAAAAATTTGGTTCTCCATTTTCCTGAATCAGGAACTCATCATGCATGAGAGTGAAATGAAACAACACCTCTAAAACTGACAAGGATTAAACATTTCATTACTTGGAAAAATAGATAAAAAATAAAACTCAAAAAATACTCGTGGTACGGATCATGAATCTGTGATTCCTTCTTTCATGTAATATCCTATAACCATAAATTATTTCAAAAAACATGAACCAAGGGAGTGGTCCAACTACATATCACCTTCTCCCAAAGATTGTGTACCTCCACTGGTTATTCCAAAAATATTGTGTCATCCCCGATGTAAAACTCTCCTCCATCGATGAAATGTCAGTCATAGTGAAGATAATGAAAAATATTAGGGATGTGAATGGAATCCATGATCCACTCCAACTATAGTGGTAGCACTAAATGATATTTCACCTCACCAAGTCACTCCAACACCTTAAAGGGTCCAACAATCCTAGGAGAAAGCTTACTCCCTCAACCAAACCTATACTTCAAAAATCGAGTTGAGTACTTAAAGAACACATGTTCCCGATACTAGAAATTCAATAGAATCCTAATGTGATAATCATAAGACTTATTCAAGTCCTTATCTTTTTTCATCATTTATCAAACAATTTGAAACATTTCAGTCCAGATTTCGACCACATCTTGTCCATGAACATAAGTAAGCCCAAACTTTGTGCATCTGAAAAGTGATAGAAATGGCCTCCCATAAAATTCCATGAATTGAGTTATTGAAATGGATGAGTGATATCTAATATTATAAAAGAACTCCACCAATGGAAGGTTTAATACCCAAGATATAAAAATTTCCAGTCATTCAACTATAACGTATCCCCCATCATCTGGATAGTCTGTTTAATATGCCCATCTATCTGAATGTGGAATGCCATGATGAGGCGTAGATGAGTTCCAAAATAATTTTTCCATCCCCTATATACTTGTATGGTAAAATTCACATCTTGATATGACACAATAGTCCTTGTAATTATGTTCATCCACACAACCACATCCATTTACCTTTTAGAAAATCCATCCATTGTACCTGATTACTTAATTTTTATGAGGTTTGCTGATTTCATCAATAGAAACACTATCGCCATGATAGAATGATAGAATCAATGCTACCTTGGTTAAAATCTAATTAAATCCATCAAGATGACATCCCAGTACAACATCGGGACATCGAAGGGTTTAACAAACCATTGGGAACATAGTTCCTAGCCTTCTCCTACTAGAATACTAGTACCTTTTACACAAACTCATCAAAAACATGATTCATCCTATGCAAGCAAAACCTCATCCTCAAGCCATTGAACATCTTGTAATCTAATGATTTTAAAACTATAGGTGAAAAATTATACTCATGGATCACTTCCACATACATTGCCATAGAAACAAAGAACTTCCCATTGAACGTATTTTGATTTTGACCATTATATGACCATCCCTCTTGAGCATAACCATAGACAAAAATAATGTGTATCACTTCTTCCTCAATGTCTCCCCACTGAGACACCTCCAAATTATACATTAGAGAAGACTATAATGTTATCCAAATAATCATCCTCTACCATTGTCAACCATTACATCCAAGTGTAATTCTTCAATCTATAACATTTACCTAAAAGCATCTGTAGACTATAGAAATACCTCCTTATGTGACTTGCTTCTCATGGAATTTTCTTGGACATTTTTCTTTCATGTGGTATAGGAGATCTCAAATTCCTAGTCCGAAAAAAACTCCATCCTCCAAAACAGTTGGATGTTCAGTTTTCACTAGAATTATATATACCTCGATAACTTATGGTTCGTGAAGACCCCAAATATATCCATAATGGGTTAATAATGACACCATCTGCACGATCCCACCTACTAAAAATAAATATTGTCGGTGTGAGAGTTATTCTCATCGGGATTTAACTAACTAGACCCATAATAGATCACTTCCTTATGTTTCATCAAGATACATCACAAGACCAATAAAGAAGCATCAAAAAACACCTCCAAAATAACACCTTCCCTGGGAAACAATAAAACATGAGCACTTCCCAACATCTCCTTCAGATAGTCAAACATTGCCTAGCACAGATCTGTCCTTTATAGTTAGATATGTCATTCGAAATTTATATTTACATAAATACTGTACAATCTTCATATAATAACATACTATATCACGAAAATTTCAAAGAAAATACAAATTATTTGGTTCCTCCTATGATACAACTACATAAACCTCTAACTGGTCTAGTGATACACCCTGCTAAGACACACCATGTCTATGTAAATTAACATACTATATCCAGAATGTACTCTTGGAGATCATCCTGTAGAGATAGTGGCATCAAAGAAACAAAAAGACTATTCTGACATGATCAATATTATCATCCTCCAGCTTCGAGATGATAATTATGTCATTAATAATAACAATGATGAGCTGTTCTAGGAACACACACACAAAAAGAGTTCACAGGCCCCATTAACATTGTTGGTGCATTCGTAACACTGGATGTCATGACTATGAACATAAAGATACCATACGTGCATCTGAATGTAATTATGAGGATATCCGTTTCTTTAACCCTCAATTAGTGATATCTAGACCATATATAGTTCAAAAGAAACCAAATTTTTCCTCACATCTAGTCAAAAAGATAATGTATCCACAAAATGGTCTAATTTTTCTTGACTATCACCTGATTCATCCTCATGTATTCTATGAAAAACCATAGATCATCATATGCATTCTTTGCAATCACCTCTGCAACCAATGACGACACATTGGGCTAGATGAATCCCATATTAATTAGTTTGTAAATATGAATACTCATCTACCACAGCATAAAAGTTGTGATATGATATGTATATATAAAAATCAGAAAAGCACTAATATATATATCTACCCCGAACATGACAACACATCCAGTTGGGAAATCACAACATCGGCAGGGAAGACATCCAAGAACCCCATAATGTCCTTGTGAACATCCACTATATTTTCATATACTACTTCCAATGTCATAACGATCAGGAAATAACGAATATGATCCACGAACCCACTTCCCTTCTAACAATCCCACCTTCCTATGAAAGCCACATTTTTTCCATCCACATCTGAAAACTAGGATATCCTCTAGAAGTAGTTGATAACATAATTCATTGAATACAACTAGTCAATGATGATAATGGCATCTTATGGTAAAATATATATCATGAGGATATCCTCGTGGGACTGATGTGGTTTCATCCTCTGTCTAAACCCTCGACACACATCAAACATAATGGTCTGGCCTTCAACTAGAATACATATCATCAAGGGCCTGGGAAACATCCCTATGTCTAGTCTCTATGAATGGAATATATTGGGTGTATCAATGAATTATTAACCTTTTTAATCAAACAATTTTTATTCACTCGGCACTGAAGAAGCTGATTGTTCTCCTAATGATTATTGGCCTTGTTGGAATAGATACCTCTACAACATGCAACTGACCATTCTCATATCCTCTACCTAGTTGATGATAAAAATATTAATATCCATGATAATGTTAAAGTACATTATTTTGAGGTAAATATTGAAGTTGGCCTCTACATTCTCTATCTCCCTTGGTATGGAAATACTAGCTATCCCTGTTGTTGAAATTGTCTTACTGACAACTACTGCTGACGCTGACACACAGCCTATCCACCTCCAATAAACGAAGCACAAGAAGTCACTGGACATTGAATCTGATGAATTCAATGATCTCAAAAGATGAATCATATCATCCCAAAGAATAGAACAATGGACAAGAAACCACTTTCATTAGAATTATGGAAATTAAAATACTAAGGTCAACTCCCTACCGGTTGAATCCTCGAAGGTTTGGTCTCCTGAGACCTTCCAATAACAAAACTACAACTCCATTAACTCTATTGGATCCACTCTTTCTATATACATCTCAATTATTTCATAAACTCTTATTCCTACCCCTTCATATAAACCATCCATATACAATTCCAAAATAAAAGTAGGAGTCACATCTTGGATGGAATTGTGATGTGATTCTTCGAGAAGCCCCATATGAGACACCTCACCTAGAAGAAAATCAGGGAAAATGTGTTGAATATCCATGAAATTTATCCCATTTTTATATATTTACATAATCTAATACTCAATGGGAAGAAGGTACTACCTCTTCTAAAACATTATTTTATATGAAAGGAAGTCCACTTGGAACTACATCGGAAATACATCCCACAATACGTCTACCTCTTTTCGCTCTCCCAGAAAAAACATCCACCACTGATGTGTTGCTCCCCACAATTCACTAACCACGATAATTATCCTATAATCTATTGGGGCATAGATAAAGCTGAATGAAATCTTTATATCCTCTAAAAACATTCTGCCTCTATGTTAGAAACAAATCTCTTGTACTTTCTCAATGAATACTTCCTTAAAGAATGCTACACTCTCTTTAACATACCATGATCATCTACTAGATCAACCCTATAGTGATCAAACTGGTCATCTTGTTGAACCTCCCTCACCTAAGCCAAATGTGGATGTTATCCATGGGAAATAATTGAATGGTATATAAAGAGATCATAAGCCGGAGCAGTATGGAATTTTATCTAAATTCATATAATTTCATTTTAATCATTTTATCAATTTTAACCTTCCCAAAACAACCCAATTTAAGAAATAACACATGTAATTATGAATCATTTACATCTCCTATGTAACTACCCTACAAACAGTGTAGCCATACATGGTAGTTTTGGTGGAATAATTTCCTTGAATCGAATCATGGGGGGATAATATCTTCTGTCCTAGCTAGTCTCCTGTGGACTATGTCACATACCATGGTCACCTATCATTATTTCTCTACCAACCAATGTAATCATCACTATGCATAACTCCAAAATCCATAATATCTATCAACCATATACCTTTACACAAGTCTATCATGTCCTCATCCCTCCAAAGATTTCCCAACTAAAATAGAAATTAGTAAAGTGAGATAATGATCCTCGAGTCCTGCCTCCAGTAGTCTCCAAGATTGAGACTAACCCCAAGGGTATACAAATATCTAAAAAATGGTGGAGTTACCATTTAATTGGAAACATGATAGGGAGATAAGATGAATCATCCACTATAAAACCCCAATACATAACTTAACCAAGAAAAAAATCCATCCCACATGCATGTGTAAATTAGAATTGATAGAATAAAAAAGTCTACATTGTATGTATCAAAATTAGATCTATGAAGAAACACATCCACAATCATGATTTGACGTAGTATAGTCTAACATGGTCAACAATATTCTCCACACAACCTGAAATTAGACTAAAATATGTAGGTTGAGTATATAGGTATAATTAATAGGAAAACAAAATTTTTTGTTCCACATTTGAAAGAATCATTATAATTCCCCTATGATAAAATAGAAGAACTAAACCACAAATAAATGGAATACAATCCCCCAACCCCAGTGAGGCGCACTCACCAAATAACTCAAACCATGTAATATAATATAATTCACATCGATGATAGTTTACACCAAACCACTTACCACTAAATTGTCGTTCATTCATAATTAAAAACATCAATGGGATCCCGCATCTTCGAAAACAACCATCTCACAACCCTCATACAAACACATTGGCGACAACCATGTCATCCTGTCACCTTGGCCATGAGCTACATCACATCCCATCCAGAAATCACAAGGGAAATAATAAGACATCTTATCCCGGAGACACCTGGGAAAGAACAAACCGCCCGCACACACCTGGTCCTCTCAATCCACAAACTGCCTAAAGAATATTGAGATAAAACCATCCGGATGTGTGAGTAGGGAATAAGAAGAGGTTATCTATCCATTCTCCAACTAAGATGTTTTTTAAAGACATCATCCCTCGTGATGACATGGATTTTCGACAAATGGTGCTCAACTATGTTTGGGTACAAATATAAATCCCAAGGAAAATTCAATATATTTTTATATATAGATATTAAAAACTAATCCAAACATATGGGTTCTCAAACAAACTAAAATTTAACAATACAATCAACTTTACTACTACCCCTAAATGTAGGTGGTCACACATCAAGCCATAACCCAATTCATATTTCCATACAATTTATTTATTCAATTTTCATTCTTGGATTAAATTAATTAATCCATTTATTCCATTTCAATCTAGGCAAAACCAAACACAACACACAACAAGATACATAGTATTGGTGACACATGGAGAAATCTAGGTGATTTACCAAAACCCAACATCACCATCATTCTTTAATGCCACCGCTCAAAAAATCATCCACACACAACTACATACACTAACATGTCACCAAACAACTAATCACTTCCCAACCAATCTACACATCTCATTAATTCAATAATAATTTACTTTCTGAACATGAGATTCCATCACACTATCCAAACCACCACACAATACATAGTCATCGTCCCAACTGCAACACCATGAATACAATACAATGCACAATTTTCAGATTTAATAAGTTGTTCCTTATTAAAATTCCACATGTTAATTTTGGGCTTATCATAGAACATTATCATCAAGGATAATTTTTTCATTAAACGAGTGTTAGAATTTTCCATGTTTCCATTTATGGTGATACCTCAACAACCACATCTAATGATGAAGACACGATAAATATAATAGGAACAAAAAATTCATAAGATGCCACCATTTTATTGGAGAGTTTAGTCCGTAAAGCCAAAAAAGCATTATCAATATAAAACTATAATAACATGTGAAAAAACTCATTTACCCTTTCCATTTAATTATCCTTTTCATTACCTATGATTAATCCTGGGAATCCATAATCCATGGGTAACAAAATCAAAAACCATCATTCTTGATGCACAATTAAAGTGAAATAATGGAAATCATTCCATGAAGGGGATTCAAAATTCTTATATAATATTGGATTATGTAACTGACTTATGATCACCTATTTTGGAAGATCTACATCCACCCTAGAACGTTATGGAACCACCACATCATGAAAACCGACGATATCACTATTAATACTATGGAATATCATTCTCCATGACATGGATGGAATAACAAGTTGAAAAAGTGAGGTCAACTATAAAAAAACTGAACAAATGTGGCATAACACACCTTATATTGATGATGGATTTCAATGGATCAAGGGATATAACCTTTGAGTTGATACTTGATTAAATAATCCTCTTAAGACCAATGTGGGATCACCTGGTTGCATTGGGTTGAGGGAGAAATGATACAGCCATAGGGTGTTGTAACTCGAGCAGCTAGAAAATTAAATAAAACATTACAAAAGAGTGGTATTACATGACATGTAATACCCTTTAACGAAGTGTAATTATTCATTGTAGTTTTCCACCAAAAGTATACTTTATTTAATATCATTACAAGACATTTAATCTGCCATTTTCAATCCATTACCAACTGAAGTTCAAAAAACTCTCTTCGAGCCTTCTCCAAACACTTCCATGTAAAAAAACTAATATATAATGGATTATAATGATGTTGATTGTTACGAACTAAATGTATCTAGAATATGAGTTAAATTTTATATTACTTTTTATTATTTAAAAGTTTGAATAATGAATATTCCAAAAATGTTTTAGTAATTATTCTTGTTTTCTAGATCACATATATTCCATCAACATATGATGGAGAGAATATTATATCAGTGTAATATTTAACAAATATTTATTTCTTATTTAGTTGATATAATATTAATTATTTTAAGGAAATAATGTAGAAATATTTATTTGATAAATAATTATTCATTATTTAAGTGCCAATAAATATAATCTTGGAATGAAGGATCGAGTTTATTGGAATGCTGAGAAAACATTTGTTGAATATTATTGATTTTAATGAAATTTAATTATCATTTGTTGGTTTTCCCATTTTAGGAAATAATAATACTAATAATAGTATTATTTTCATGTGGTTCTATAGGGATTAAATAAATAATAAGGTATACTTGTGAAATTATTTATATCTAAACATTGCTGTTTATAAACACAATTTAATTACTTTTCATTATAGTCAACATAATTTGTGTTTTTTACAAGGAAATCCAGAGATAATCATCCCAATCCCTATAGAGATCCCTCTCTATGATGGATTGCAGGAATGGAGAGTGATCTTCTTCAACCATCTACTCTAAAATCTAGCGAGATAAAGTAGAATCCATTAGAATAGATTCTCAATAATATCATAATCGAATGATTCATGCATTAGGATATTCCATGCTAGCAACTATATATTAATATGATCTGATTAATAGATTTGTGGGAAATGTGTGGATCATAGAATGTAATTTCCCTAACATGGAAGCCACTAAATCGGTGCTCTGATCCAGGTTGGAAGATGAACACATGTGTGCCTGCACATATGCTAGAGGACTCCAACAAGAAATGATGGCCTATTTGGTCACAATGGGATACTATACCCTTTTTAACATATTTTTCAAAAAAATATTGTAATAAATACGGGATGAAATAAGCAATAAACTAAAACATGTATTTCAAATAATTTATCAATTATTTTACAAACATAATGATAGGTAAATATTACATCAGAAGCTAACGATCAAAAAGTGATGAAACCCAAAAATAAATACTAATAGAATCATCCCCCAAACTTATTCATGACAATATGTCCAAAGCCCCATCCATGAACATACGAAGCCCAACACCAATCCCTAGAAAATGATTGTTTCCCATTCCTAATCATGCAATACTGAAATATGCATGGGTAGCCAATAGAGGTCCGATATGGGTGTGAGTACAAATCATTAGGCCACCATGAACGGCGTCTAAAAAATATATATTATAAAAATGTTCATGCAATGTAAAAAAGAAATGAAAATATAATATAAGAAAACTTAGGATCAATTAGTTACTAACATTCACTTTACAATCTTTGATCTTTTATTCCATTTAATAAGATAAAATAATTCCATCACAATATTCCATTGGATAGAAATTTAAATCATTTACACTTCAACTTATGCCGATCAATTATCAGACATAATGGAATAAGTCATGTTCTTATCTCACAAGGGAAAACATTTCATAGAAAATACATCGCACTCACCATGGTGGATTAGTAAAGGTATTCTCCTCAAGTTATTTCGTTATTGGATTTGAGCCTCAGTCTGACTCCCTAACCCATGCATTCTAGTGTAGTTGTTTTGAGTATAAGTACATCCAAACCTGTTGGAGGAGCATCAGTCCAATACCCCACATTCAAACAAGACATTTTCACATTATTATTCATCCAATTACCAAATACACCAAAATGATGACCATAAAAATAAATATACATATTATTCTAAATTCGCATCCTATTTAACACATAAATCATCTTTGGGCCTTAACCTATGAACAGATTTACAAAACAAATTACATAGCCAATTTTACCTAGTTCCCATTCACATATTAACCCATTTATCTTATTCAATAATTTAAATACACTAACCCATTTACATAATTCATCCATTCACATGTATTGTCCAATTAAAAATTTTAAATTTCAATGTCCCAAATAATTAGACACAATCATCTCGTTCTATTTAACCCTATTTACGTTTACCAAAAAAATATTCTATATGTATCAATGTCGAGGTAAAACTATCAATTATCAATTTTCCAACTCATCTAACATATCAACATTTTAATCTTGGTATATACTTCATCACAATTCAAATATGTACATCAAAATAAATTTTACTTGTTCTGGAATATTGGAACACCCCATGGGTGTCCCCAAATCAATTTAGTCAACATCAATGCAACCTATAGGGATCATGAGGTGTTAAATTCATTGTTTAGCATGTCATTTTTTCAAATCCATTTAGTGCCATCAAATTAACTGCATGAGAAAACCATAAAAAAAAACACATTCACAAATAAAATTCATTATAATATTATATAACATGTATACCACCTACTTCAAAACCAAAGAAAAATGTTCCCTAAAATATATAATTAGATATCAATTCAAGAATACTTTTAATCCCTAACCAGTGATACACTATAAAAATATTATTTTTTTTGGATTTGGATGAAGAATAATGAAACCAAAATACCCAATCCAATAAAAAGGAGTATGATGATGGTAAGACAAACCCTTAGCATCGATATAGAACCAACTATTCTCCAAATATGTTATCAATGAAGGAGATTGTTCCCTTAGAATATTTGGGTGTTTAGGGTTGTCACTATATTTATTGGAGGAAGAATAAGGAAGAAAATCGTGTGATGGACATAAAATTATGAGGTGGAAAATGGTAAAATCCAAATTTCAATTGGGCTCACGTTTTGGACACACAATTTTCCAAACCATGCGCAAAACATACAGAATGCCTCCATCCATGCCCACATGGTTTGTTCTCCACTTTTGCATAGTTTAATAAATTGTGAACTCCTTCCTCTTTGATAGCATGGTTTTGGGGAACAGTTTCTACTACCCATTATTCATCCATGATATAGGCACATGATTGCATCATTCTCCCTTAATTATTTTCCCAAGCGACCAAAGACACCCCTGAGGTTCTTCATACATTTATAAAACACTCTATTAACCATAATAATGGTTCATAAACCAAAAAATAAAAAGGATGTACAATAAATATATATATATATATAATTTTACAACCTCATGTCTGTATAACGGCATGTCCTTGAGCATCTTTCCATAGATCAAAAAACATTTGAAGAAAAGTTATTAGGAAACATAGAAAACATATATGTCTCCTACTCCAATGTTTCATCATAAACATTAACATGATACCAAAAAACTTGAACCAAATAAAAAAATTCTTTACAAGGCTTTGCCACTGTTATCCAAAATTTAAAATGGATGATTTTGAAAAGATGCACTAGCCTAAAGATCAACAAACTAATCATCAAACACATGTGATTGGTTAGGGAGAAAATTAAAAAGATCTGACACTTTAAGATGTAATGTATGACACTATACTAAAGTGAAAGATGCATTCATTACACTAGTGGCCCGATCCTCCTTGCAATCTCAAATGACCCCATGAACCTATGAGCCAGAATTTCTAGTTTCTTTATCTGATGGTGATACAACCATGGAAACCCCTAAAGAAACACATGTTCACACACCCTAAACTCAAGTGTACTAGGATCCTGACCCACATACCACATATGCCATCTCTGAAGTGTTTCCATACATTTTTGAATCAATAAACCGTGTTTGGATGTCTCCTGCACAAAACACATCCCTAATAATTCTGGTTATCCCGCCTCTATCCAACACATCAATTATATGTAAGTTATATTATATAGTTCCTCTAATAGTTAAATTTGAATCCCCACCTAATATCTATTTCTATAGGTGAATTCAACGAGTCCTAGGTGCTTCTCCAATGGTAAAAAATTCACAGGAACCATCACTAAAATTGTCTTTTAGTACCTTAATAGATTGTTTGGATTTCCCATAAATCTATATGTGGAAATCCTTACTCAAACACACCTGAGTACCTTGAAATTTCAGTAATACCATCTAGAAATGTGACTTAAAATTCGAATCATGATCTAAAACTATAATATATAGTATTCCAACATCTATATTATTTCCCAACCATACCATTCACCAATCTTATTAGTTGTTAATGTCTATAAAATATGCATGAAATGTGCCAAATTGGTCAAAAAATACAAAACTACCAACATTACATCAATCATCTAACATGTAAATAGAAGACCTATAACAAAATCCATCATTATTTCATCCTAAATAAATTCTAGAATGGGAATTGTGTATAAAAAACTATGCAGTCATTGATGCTCAGTATTCACCTTCATATAGGTAAGGCATCACACCACAAACCCTGAAACCACCCTCTTCATTCCTGGTCATCAATACTTTCTTTGAATTTCAAGATTCATTTAGGTATACCCATGATGTACAACCAACCTCGATGCATAAAACTGGAACATCAACACTTCCTGTAGAAAAGATGGCATAAAATAATGACTGTAAACCTAGAGGCTACATCATTACTAATGGTCCAAGCAGAAGGTGACTCCACACCATTAAGACTCTCCCTTAATGAAAAACATTCTAAACCCTCAGGCTACAATTCCTTATTCCAGCACAAAATCACAAACTCAACTGCCAATGATTTATCGGTTGTCTAGCCATTATCATTTTGATCCTAGAGAGATAACAAAACCCTCATCCTCTTTTCATAATTAGATCCCTATACATTATTAATTTGAGTCTTTTGGATCATTGAATCAATTACACAATTCCCCTTTCCTAGATCATAAACCATCAATATGTCACCAGACAACATGTACTGAACCCATCTTTACATCCAATAAGTCAAACCACGTTATGAGATGATGTAATTAATTTTCATGTGATCAGTATACATAGTAGATTGTTCTCCCATAATGTAGTGTCTCCAACACATTAAATCATAAACAGTTTCAATCATCTCAAGATGGTTTGTAAGGAAAATTCATTCCTGAGGCCTAAACTACCTTGACCCATATTCCACAACCTGATCATTATGCTTCTACACTAACTCATGTCCAACACCAGACACATCACAAAATAATATATACCCTATATCGTGGTCATGTAAGATCAGAATTGATTATGGTGTTAAACGGTTTTCTATCTCTTAGATAAAATCAACACAAGACCGAGACAATTCAAATATTATGCAATTCATAGTCAAACATGACATGGTTATTTCTAGATGGGATAATTCCTTACTGAATCATTGGTAATAACCATCCAAAACAAAAAAAATCATGCATATCAGAAACAGTCTTAGATTGTTCCCATGATACAACTACTCTCTCTTCTTCCTTGTCCCCCAACATGATTTCTTCATTGATGATGTGACCCATGAAATGCACCCAACTAATTCATAATTTACTGTAATAACCTAAACATTAATTAATAAAATTCCACTTATTTTATTTAATTAAATCTCTTATGGTTATATAAAACACATGATATTTTTTTATTTTTATTAAATAACAGTTATGTATCTTTACAATCGATAATTTAGTGGTTTAATAGTTATCATAGGTGTAGTACATATACGATTTTAACAAATCCATTTAACACATACATGGGATGTGGTGGCCTCAACCAGTAGGATCATTCCCTTTAATGCCCATTTATCGGATCATTCAAGGGAGATTGAATTTATGGGATTTTTTTTAGACCAACAACATAACAATATCCAAGATCATAAACCTAAGAGAAAATATTTAGGGGTGAATTTAAAGATCATCGAGATCATGACCCATATTATGTTCACCAAACAGACCCATGAAATCCCCACCATCACACAACTTAATCTTAGGACATATTCTAGTGAAAAAATGGGATATGTAACAAGACCCCGTCATTATGGTTTTCTGCATTATGTTTTATAGAATTAATGAAAAACATTCTAGTTATTATAGTTACATCGTAATGGTTTTTTTAAGCACACATAGTATATATAGTTAATATATAAATTCAAATAAGAATTATATTTTGATGACTTAATGGAATTTTGAATTATATAATAATTTAATAATTAATTATTCATCAACTACTTTATGTAAAATATAAATGATCGCATAATTTCTCTGAATACAATTTTAATTTTTATTATTGATGGAAAACTATTTTTGTTAAAACCCATTAATTTTCAATAAATTTCGGATTTAATTTTATTTCTTAAAATTAAAATGTTTATAAAATTATTTTGATAAAATGATTATTTGGTTATTATTAAAAATGATTATACTATCTAACGGTGAATTTTTCATAATTTTCTGAAATATTTTAATTTTCCTGTAAAAATGTAATTCTAATTAAATATATAATTTGAATTATGACATCATAATGATGCATTAGTTATGAAATAAAATACTATAACCAGAATATTTGGGCATTAAGTGTTTTAACATTAAAATAATATGAATTTAAATTTGTTTGATTAATTTTATAATAACATAGTGGACCCTTCAAGACTAATAAAATATTTTAAAATATTAAAATGATATATTTGAGAGTGTGGACCAAATCCACATAAGCAAGACTAATATTTTATTATGTCCTTATAACAGAGTTATAAAAATTTTATTCCACTCCACACTTTCAAAAACCATTGGAAAAAACCATTGGTTGGTACGTGGTTTTGATTTGTTTAATGTATAGTGTCTGAAAACTAAATAATAAATATTTCTTTATCTTTTTCTATATAAACCCACTCACTCTCCCATTACTCTTCACCAAAACCATTTGGATCTGGACCAATATCTTCTCTCATCACTCCAAAATCCTCTTGTGTCACCTCAAGCTCCCAATAAACTTATCTAAAGCCTCTTCCAATTTTTTTGTATGATTCATCCATGTAAGGGATTTCTTCCATACTCATTTTTTACCATGTTTTTCTTTATGTAAGTATACACATTCATTTTCAATTAAAAATGATTGGGTATGATTTTTAACCTCCCATATACTTCACTAATTTTGTTTGAATGGTGGGATTCCTCTTTATCTCTCATTAATCCCTCCCATGTACACATGTTTCCATGCCAAAATTTCATAAGAGTTATTCCCTTTATCCTCTTTCTTCATAAGAGTTATTCCATTTCTCCTCTTTCTTGAAATATCATTATTATGTTAACCCTTATATTTATAAATTTCGTGTCATTGGACATGTATCTATCTTAAAACCATACTACACATTTCATGTACATGTGATGAGATATCTCTTTCTCTCTTATCATCTATTTTTTGTAAGTCTTATGAAATGCTATTATGCTGCCGAAATTTCACAGTGATTTTCTGTAACAAAATCATTGTGTATTGAATACCATGACCAATTATCTATCAAGGGTATTCCCCATTATGAACATATACATATTTATTATATATTTACATTTATGTATTTGACATTGCATTATAGTGGAATAAATGATGATGTAGAATAATTACATGTTATATGATCTTTGTGGAATACTTATGCATTAAACAAAATGATTGTAAAGGGTGCACCCTGATAACCATCCAATGCATTGGATAATGTTTATTTTCATGATACATCATGTTCTATGAGGGTTTACAAAAGAAAATTAATGTTAAATGAGGGTTTAATCATTATAATTAAAGTGAAATGAGGGTTCAATAATGCTAATCCATGTGAAATGAGCCTTGGCTCATGCTAATATATTGTCGTATATTGTTTCCACATTTCCATGTTATTATAATAACGATATATTATACCTTTATATTAATATTTCTATTATTCTCCATTGATATTCAGATTCCCTAACTTGTATTTTATTCTACATTTTTTGTCTTTTTACTCCTTTACTAGGCTTTATATCTCACACTTTTCTTATGTGATTTCTCAGGTTATCCCATGAAATGAAATGAATTATAGAATGTTGTGGTCATGTAAAATAAGTTTTAAATAATGATATTTTATTTTATGTCCTTAGTTGTCATGTAATGATCTTTATGTCACACCACAAAAGACCTCTCAATCCTAAGAGTATTCAGTATATGTAATAAATCATGTTAAAGTTGTAATAATGTGTAGGGTTGTTATAGTACATAACAATGGATGTGTTTAGTAATTTTTGGTATCAGGATTTGAAAAACATAGTTATTGTCTCAGGGATAAGACTAAGTCTATGGAAATAATCCCTAATGTTAGCTAGGTGTAGAGTACCGGGTTTATTAGGGAAATTCATCCATGTCTTTATATGAACATGTTTTGATTGCTAGTACAATGATGAATCTAGGGGTAAAACCTGAAAACAACACATTGAGCTATACTCGAACGAGAATTGGTGCCTTGATACATGGAATTATTCATTATGTATTTGATCATCCAAAGAGATATGCTTCAGTAAATTCATAATCATTGTATGATCGATTATTAAAGGGGGAAGAAAATCACATAAGAAGATACATTTGAAGATAGATATTGAAGCCTATAAGTTTATAAGTTAAGGAGACTAATGTAATTTATATGTTATCCCTTTAATGTCATTAGATTCCCCTTTATGTGTTTAAATTGATATGATATTCATCTGTAATATTCTTATTATTCTAGAAAATGTCCGGTAATATGAGGAATATGGCTAACAATTGATGCGAATAGCAACATGATGAATGTCCTTGTATAATTCCCAATCAAATGGGAGCTCATAAAAGACCTATTGTGATTATGCAAAAACAAATATCAATAATCCGGATTGAAAATTGGAACATTGTTGAATTCCAAATGAACTCTTTGAAGATGAAGACGAAATCTTATTAAAGTCCATCAGCTATTTTTGATAATGTAAAGAAGACCCAATTTCATTCATGAAACATTTGTGGAAATAGACACAAATGGAGATGTCACATAGGTGCTGGTGTATTTATTTATAGTGGAATAGAAGTGAAAAATTTATCCAATGTACATGAAATAATGGATAATTTGATGGATAGAAACAATGTTCAATCTACAGAATCATACACATTTCTATCCTATAAATGTAGAGATGACGGGAATTACCCAATACAATGCTCTAATACATGTGATGAGAAGAATTATGAGCATAAAAAATATCCTTGATCAAGGGAGCATGGGAATCCCTATGCTAAGATGGATAATGGTGAATGAATTACATGTAACCACTACTTCATAGTAATTTATTTCATAATGTATTTCAATACATGTCCTATTAGTATATATATTAAAATTTTCTATGAACACTGTGTCCCCAACAGAAATGATATTAAATCATTAGGAGGAAAAATCTATATGTTTTCAATCACATTTTAATTTTTTCTGAAAGTTCTTCCTGAAAATGTTATAGGACTCCATTTTGAGGAATTGGAGGGGAAATGAGAAACTCATTGGAGGCATCTTATGGAAGTTGAATCATAATGAGAACTATCCATCCCATGATCTGGAGTTTGTGGAAGTGATCATTGTTTTAAAAATTTGGCGAAATTACCTATTTTGGGAGATGTGTGAAATATATAACTAACACAAAATCCTCAAGTATATATTTAAATAGAAAGAGATTATTATGTGAAAATGAAGATGGTTAGAACTGATAAAAGGCTATGACTGCTCAATTAACTACGATCTATGGAAGGTGATTAATGGGAAAGACACTATATGTTGATATGACTGAGTGATTCTATAATTGATGAAAATTGAAATGAATATAATATTATTATATATGAATAAGATGGAAATGAGAATCCTAATGAAGATAACATCATAAATCCATTCACAAATTATTTCCCAATAGTCTCTTTTTGATAGGTTCAAGAATGCTCAAAAGGATGAAGTGGAAATTCAAATGAAAGTGGAAACTATTAGAAAAGGTAAATCCTTAGAGTAAAATGTTAATGATGAAGGAATTGTGAGATTTTGGTCAGGATTATTTCTTCCACCAAATTTATTGAAAAAATAAGATCATTTGTATGATATAGATAGTTCTACTTTCACTATTCGCCAAGAAAACAAAAAATATGTATCAAGATCTTATAGAGCATTATTGGCAGTGATACCATCAAGAAAGAGATCACTATGTAATCATCAATTTGTCTAGTATGTCATTAATTGAATTCTAAGAGGCAGAATACTATGGTATGATGCAACCATTACCGATACCAATATGAATATCATAGAACATCACAATGGACTTTGTCACCTATCATCTAAAGACATCCAAAGAAAACAATGCTCTCTGGGTTGTGGGCGATCATCTTACAAAGACTATACAATTCATTGTAATTCAGGTGGATTTCGTTGTGGATCAAATAGAATGGATATACATTAGAGAAGTTTTAAGGATGTATGAAGTACCACTGTATATTTTATTCTTTCGAGATCCAAGATTACCTTCTATGTTCTATATGAGTCTCCATCACACTCTGAATACTGTATTGAACATTAGTAAGGCATATCATCCTCAAACTGATAGCTAATCTGAGTGGACTATCAAAATACCTGAAAAAATGTTGAGAGAATGATAAATTGAATTCAAAGGAGGATGGAATCAACATAATCATCTGGGTGAGTTCTCTTTTAATAACAATTTCCAATAATGCATCCAAATGGCTCCTTATGATGTTATTTAATCGAAGAAGTGCAAAACACCGACATGTTGGGGAGAGAAAACATTTAGGTCCATTAATGGTTGAATAAATTGTGGAAAAGTTTATGACTATCCATCAGAACATTATAGTTGTTTAGAGTCGAAAAAAGAGCTATACTTATAATTGTCTATTAGATAGATATTTTGATGATGGGGAATTGTATTCCACCTCATTTAATGGTTGAAGATTTTTATGAGATTTGGGAATAAGAGAGTTGCATAGATCAAGGTACATCAACACTTTTGAGATCATGGAACACATTGGAGTTGTGGAATATGAACTAGAACTCCCACAAAACCTATCTAACGTACAAGACATTTTATATGTATAACTCTTGATGAAAAACAAACATATCCCATCACATGTTATCAATCCATAGGTTGTACTATTGGATAATGACATATCCTATGTAGAGAAGCTGGTGAAGATCATAGATCTTAGGGAAAATCTACTATGAAATAAGACAATTCCCCTCATCAATGTGTTTTGGTGAAAATAGATGTTTTTAGATGAGATGTGGGAACCAGAAGAAGTGATGAGGCAGAGTAACCCACAAATTTTTTAATTTGGGAAAAGAAAATATTGATGGATGAATTTCTGAAGGGCGGAATGTTGTAATGACATGAAAATTCATGAATATAATTCTATTTAATTTTTAAATAAAATGTCTAATGAATATACAAAACACATGCACATAATTTATTTAGAATAAAAAACCATTATGTATCTTTATTGTTGATAATATAATCATTGAACAGTGAACACATCACATGGATATATAGAGCATTATCAAATCCTTTTACATTTGTATGAGAAGTGATGGCCGAGACCAGTAGGAACATTCCATTGGAAGCCCTTTTATCTGATCATTCATATGAGATGGAATTTTTAGGATTTTCCCTATACAAATTCCAAGACGAGATCCAATTACATATGCATTATATTAATAGTTTACGGGATATGTTCAATCTTATCGAGATCATGACCCAAACCATGTTCACCGATCAGCCACAAGAAATCCCCACCATCACACACCTTACTCTTAGTGCATATGATGGTGCAATAAAGGGATATGTATCAATACCCTATCATTATGATTATGTGAATTAGTTTTGAATATAATATATATTATATATTCAATTTATTAATTTTACATTGTAAATAGTTTGTAAATCACAAATATTATTTCTTATTAATAATTAAATTCAATTAATAAATCTATTTTGTGGAATTAATTGAATTTTTATTGAATTAATTTTGTAATAACATATTATTACCAAATTTATTTTTATTAAATATATTTTAATTAATAATTTTTATGAATACAATTGTAATTTTAATAATGCTGTGAAATCATTTTTTGTCAAAAACCATGCATTTTCAAAAAAAATAATTTTTTTATTTTAATATTGAAAATTCACTAACATATAAAATTATTTATAAAAAATAAATATTATTATTGGAATCATGACGTTGATATTATTTAATAGTGAATTTTTTATAAGGTTATGAGAAAATTGATTTTTTGTGTAAAAATTATATACCGATTAAATAAATAATGTGTTTTATGACATCATAATGACCCAATAATGATGTAAGAAAAAAATATAGAATGTATAATTAGAAAATATAGGTTCTAAATTTATAAAATGTGATTTTATGTTTTTTTGATTAAATTTAAATAGCCTTATTGGACCCTCTATGACTTATAAAATATTCTATCATTTTAAAAATCATTCCTTGAGAGTGTGACTCAACTCAACAAAAGAAAACCTAATATTTTATTATGTTAGTCCATTGTACCATTAAAATAATTTTTTTTGATGCATCTTTGGAAAAACCATGGACAAAAACCATGTTCTGGTATGTTGTTATGATTAGTTTATTGTGTTGTATCCATAACCTAAATAATAAAGAATTGCCTCACATTTCTTATATAAACTCACTCAACACCCATTTCTATTCACCCAAAGCATTTGTTACTCAACCAACCTATTCCCAACGATCATTATAAACCATCCATGTAACCCCACGCTCCATGTAATCCTCTCTTAATCCTCTCCCATGCCTTTGGGATCACACATCCATGTAAGGGATTTCTTCATTTCTCGTTTTTGTCCATGTTTCTTTATGTTAATATATCTATTAATTTTAAATTAAAAAATTTGGGATATGATTTATAACCCACCCATAATTCAATAATTTAGTTTTTATTGAATATAGATTTAATTATCTCTCATTAATCCATCCTATGTACACCTATTTCCATGCAAACATTGTGTACGAGATAATCCATTTCTCATTTTTCTTCAAGATTTTTATTATGCTACTCTTTCCCATCCCAAATTCCTTATATTTTGAAATTATTATATATGAACAACTTAAATTACATTTTATGTACATGTGATGTGAAATGCATTTCTCATTCATCATCCGTTTTTATGAATTATTATGTCACATCGTTATGCTGACGAAATTGCACCTTGATTTTCATTACCAATATCATCTTTTAGTGAATAACATGACCTTCTCTCTGTAAAGGGTATTCACAGGTATGAAGATATACATATTGATTATATAGTTTCATGTATGTATTCAAAATTCCTTTATCATGGAATAAATGATGATGTTGAATTATTCCTTGTTATATGATACATGTTGCACAGTTATGCATGAAATGAAATGTTTATATAGGTTGCGCCTTGATAGTGCTCTAATGCATTGGGTAATGTTTACTATCATGATACACCATGTGAAATTATGGCTTAACCATGCCTATTAAATTTCAATGAGGGTTTAATAATACTACTTAATATATAATGAGGATATTCTCATGCTAACACATGTTCAAAGAGACTTGACTTAATCAAGTATCTTGTTGTCTGTTGTTTCCACATTTCTATGTAATGATAATCATTCTATATCATTCGTTTTTGTATATGTTTCTATTATAACCATTTATATTACTATTTTCTAAAATTTATTTTATTCATCTTCTAATTCCTTGTTTACATAAGTACTAGGCTTTATTGCTCAAAATTATGCACTATTTTCCCTCCAAATATCCCATGCAATGCTAAGTATGAAGGAATTTTTTAGTCCGGTAAATGATGTTGAAAATAATTATGTTGTATTTTAGGTCATTAGTTGTCATTAAATGTTTCTAATTTCCCATTAAACTATAACTCTCAATTCTCATAGTTGTCGTCAGTTCATGTTTATGTAATTAATCACGTTTTAGTGTGTAATAAAGAGCATGGTTGTTGTATATAAATTTGGATTGGTTGGATTATAGACTATGCTCTCATAGTGTACATTGGATGATATCAAGATGATTGGAATGATATCAAGATGTTTGGAATGATCTTCATGAGTTTTATATCACACCATGATTTCATCAATAAATAAATCGAAAAACTGATCAACGTTTGGGTGAATGTTTTTGTTCAATATGGCCATAGAGACTACTGGTGAATTTCCCATCCAAATGCCATTCTAAAAAACTAATATAAACTATATATACTAATCTTGGAATTCCCTAGAATATCATAGGTTCGTGAAATTATTTCAATAAACAAAACTTGTTCGGATGTCTCTTGCACAAAACACATCTCTGAGAATTCTGATTATCCTGCCTCTATCCAACACATCGATTATATATATGTTATATTATGTAGTTCCTCATATAGTTAAATTTGATTCACAACCTATACCTTTTTCTATGGGTGAATTCAACTAGTCTTAGGTGCAACTCTAATGGTAAAAAATTACAATTCACCTTCACAAAAATTTTCCACTAGTACATTAATATTATGTTTGGATTTCCCAAACATCTATATGTGGAAATCAGTACTCAAACACACCTGAGTACAATGAAATTTCAGTAATCCCTACTAAAAATGTGACATAAAATGCAGATCATGATCTAAAACTATAATCTATAGTATTCAAACAACTATACTATTTACTAACCTTACTATTGACCCACCTTATCAGTTGTTAGTGTATATCAAATAGGCATGAAATGTTCTACCATGGTCAAAAAATACAAAACTACGGATATCACATCAAACATAATACATGTTAATAGATGAACTATAACAAAATCCATCGTTATTTCATCCTAAATAAATTCTGGAATTGGAATTGTGTATAACAAACTATGCAGTCATTGATGCTCAATATTCACCTGCATATCGGTAAGGCATTGCGACACAAAACATGCAACCACCTTCTTCAATACTGGTCATCAATACTATCTATGAAATTCAAGATTAATTTAGGTAAAACCATGATGTACCACCAACCTCGATGCATAAAACAAGAACATCAACACTTCCTGCAGACATGTAGGCATAACATAATGACAGTGAACCTAACGGATACATCAATACTAATGGTATAACCAGAATTTTAATCCACACCATTATGACTCTCCCTTAATGCAAAACAATCTATACCCTCAGGCTACCATTCTTTGATCCATAACAAAAGCACAAACTCAATAGCCAGTGATTAATGGGTCGTCTACCCATTATCATTCTGATCCTCGAGTGAGAACAAGACCCTCATCATTTTTTCATAACTAGATCTCTATACAATAATAATTTCAGTCTTTTCACTCAATGAATATGTTACACTATTCCCCTTTCCTAGATCATAATCCTTCTATATGTCACCAGACAGCATGTACTGAACCCATCTTCACATCCAACAAGTCAAACAACATTAAGAGAAGATGTAATTAAGGATCAAGTGATCAGAATACATATTAAATTGTTCTCCCATAATGTAGTGTCTCCAAAACATTAAATCATAAACAATTGAAGCCAACTCAAGATGGTTTGTAGGGAAAATTCATTGATATGGCCTAAACTACCATGACCCACATTCCACTACCTGATCATTCTGCTTCTACACTAACCCATGTCCAACACCAGACACATCACTAAACAATATATACCCCATACTGAGGTCATGTAAGACCAGAATTGATTAAGGTGTCAAATGGTTTTCTATATCTTGGATTAGAACAACACAAGACCCCGGCCATTCAAATATGATGCAATTCATTGTCAAACAAGAAATGGTTATTTCCAGATGAGATAATTCCTTAATGAATCATTTGTAATAATCTTCCAAAAAAACAATGCATATTAGAAATAGTCATAGGTTGTTCCCATTATAAAATTGTTGTCTCTTCCTCCACGTCCCCCAACACAATTTCTTCATTGATGATGTGACCCAAGAATTGCACCTAATTGATTCATAATTGACTGTAATATACAAAACATTAATGAATAAAATTACCCTTATTTTTTTTAATTAAATGTATTATGGATATATAAAACACATTGAATTTTTTTATTAGTATTAAATAATCGTTATGTATCTTTACCATCGATAATATAGTGGTTGAATAGTGATCATAGGTGTAGTATATATACGATTTTAACAAATCCAGTTAACACAAACATGGGAAGTGGTGGCCTCAACCAGTAGGATCATTCCCTTTAAAGGCTATTTATTAGATCATTCAATGGAGATTGAATTTTTGGGATTTTTCTTAGACCAACAACATGCCAATATCCATGAACATAAACATGAGAGAAACTATTTATGGGAGAAGTTCAAGATCATCGATATCATGGCCCATACCATGTTCACCAAATGGCCCCATGAAAGCCCCACCACCACACTCTTTACTCATAAGACATATTCTAGTGTAAAAAGTGATATGTAACAAGACCCCATCAATATGATTATATGAATTATTTTTTAATAGAATTAATGATATACATTCAACTTATTATTGTTACATTGTAAAGGGATTTTTTAAGCACACATACTATTTATAGTTAATATTTAAAATAAATTATGAAATATAATTTTATGAATTAATTGAATTTTGAATTATATAATAATTTAATAAAAAATTATTCTACATCTACTTTCTGTCAAATATAAATCATCACATAATTTTTCTGAATACAATTTTAATTTTTATTATGGTTGGAAAACTATTTTTGTTAAAATACAAGAATATTCAATAAATTTCGGTTTTAAATTTAATTGTTAAAATTAAAAAATTTATAAATTAATTTTGATATAATGATTATTTATTTTATATTAAAAATGTTGAAATTATCTAACAGTAGATTTTTTAGAATTTTTAGAGATATTTTAATTTTTGGGTAAAAATTAAATTCAATTAAATATATAATGTGTTTTATGACATCATAATGATGGATTAGTGAGGTAATAAAATACAATAACTAGAATATTTAGCCGATAAATGTTTTAACCATAAAATAAAATGAATTTAAATTTGTTTGATTAATTTTATAATGACATAGTTGACACTCCTTGTTTAATAAAATATATTAAAATTTTAATATAATTTCTTTGAGAGTGTGGGTCAACTCAACATAAGCATGAATAATATTTTATTATGTCCTTCTAGTGGAGTTATAATGAAATTTCCTCCACTCCACATTTTCAAAAACCCAAGGCAAAAAACATGGGATGGTAAGTTGTTTTGATTTGTTTAATGGGTAGTGTCTTAAACCTAAATAATAAATATTTCCTTCTCCTTTCTTATATAAACCCACTCACTCTCCCATTACTCTTCACCAAAACCATTTGGATCTGGACAAATATCTTCCCTCATCTCTCTAAACTCATCTCGTGGCACTTCAAGCTCCCAATAAATCTATCTAAAGACTCTTCCAATTTTTTTGGATCACTCATCCATGTAAGGGATTTCTTCAATACTCATTTTTGACAATGTTTTTTTATGTATGTATTCACTTTTATTTTCAATTAAAAATGTTTGGGTATGATTTTTATCCTCCCATACGCATCACTGGTTATGTTGGAATGGTGATATGCCTATTTATCTCTCATTAATCTCTCCTATGTAAACATGTTTCCATGTCGTAAATTTAATTAGAGTTATTCCCTTCCTCCTCTTTCTTGAAATTGTTTAATTATGTTAAGCCTTCTATTTCTAAATTACATGTAATTGAGCATGTATATATATTAAACTCTTACTACACATTTCATGTACATGTGATTAGATATCCATTTCTCTCTTATCATCTACTTTTTTGAATTCTTATGCAACTCGGTTAGGCTGCTGAAATTTCACCATGATTTTCCTTAGAAAATTCATCAGGTTTTGAATACCATGCCCAATTATCTATCAAGGCTATCCCACTTTATTAACATATACATATTTATTGTATATTTTCATGTATGTATGTGACATTGAATTATTGTGGAATAAATTATGATGTAGAATAATTAAATGTTATATGATCTTTGTGGAATACAAATTCATTAAAAGAAATTATTGTAAAGGGTGCTACCGGATAACCCTCCAATCCATTGGATAATGTTTATTTTAATGATAAATCATGTTCTATGAGGGTTTATGCAAGGTAATTAATGTGAAATAAGGGTTCAATAATTCTAATCCATGTGCAATAATCCTTAGCTCATGCTAATATCATGTTATATGTTGTTTCCACATTTCCATGTTATGATAATTATGATATATCATACCTTTATGTTCATGATTCATTTATTCTCCATTGATTTATGATTCCCTAACATGTATTGTATTGTACATTTTATGCCTTTTTTACTCCTTTACTACACTTTATAGCTCACCCTTTTCTTATGAGTTTTCTCAGGTTATGTCATGCAATGAAATTTATGATGGAATGTTGTGGTCATGTAAATAATTTTTAAATTATGATATTTTATTTTATGTCTTTAGTTGTCATGTAATGATCCAAATTTAATAAGACAAAAGACCTCTCAATCCTCAGAGTTTTCTGTTTATGTAATAAATCAATTTAAAGTGTGTAATAAAGAGTAGGGTTGTTATAGTAAATAACAAAGGATGGGTTTAGTAATTTTTGGTATTAGGATTGGAGAATCATAGTTAATGTCGTATAGATAAGACTATGTATAAGGAAAACATCCCTAATGTTTTCTAGGTATAGTGTATGGGGTTTATTAGACAAATACATCCATGTGTAGATATGATCAGGTATCGTTTTCTAGGGAAATGATGAATCTAGGTGTAATACCCGAAAACACCACTTTGAGCTAGACTTTAACAGGAACTTGTGCCCTAAAACATGCCTTTATTCCTTATGTATTCGACCATCCAAATAGATATTCTTTGGTAAAATCATAATCTTAGTATGAACCATTATTAAGGGTGGAAGAAAATCTCATATGAAGATAAATTTGCAGATTGATATTGGATAATATAGATTGAATCCTATAAATTTATAAGTTAAGTAGACAAATATAATTTATATGTTATCCCTTTAATGTTATTGGATTCCCGTTTATGTGTTAAAATTTTTATGATACTCATTTGTAATATTCTTATTATTCTATCCAATGTCTGGTAATATGAGGAATATGTCTATTAATTGATTCGAAAGGCATGATGATGAATGTCCTTGTGAAATTCCCAATCAAATGGGAGCTCATATAAGACATATTGTGATTATTCTAAAACAAATATAAAAAATCATGATTGAATATTGGAATATTGTAGAATTCCCAATGAACTCAAAGAAGTTGAAGATGACATCTCATGAACGTCCATCAGCTATTATTGATATGGGAAATAAGACCCAATTTCATTCTTGAATCATTTGTGGAAAGAGGCACCAATGGAGATGTCACAAAGGTGCTGGGGGATTTTTTAATGGTGGAATGGAAGTGGAAATTTTATCCGATGTACAAGAAATAATGGATAATGTGATGGATGGAATCAATGTTCAATCTAAGGAATCTAACACATTTATATGCTATAAATGTGGAGATGTCGGGAATTACCCAAGACAATGCTCTATTACATGTAATGCAAAGCATGATGAGAATCAACAATCTCCTTGATCAATGGAACATGAGAATCCCTATGATAAGATGTATAATGGTGAATGAATTACATGTAACAACGACTTCATTGTACATTATTTCATAATTTATTTCAATTCATGTCCTATTAGTATATCATTAATCTTGTCAATGAACATTGTGTCCCCAATAGAAATAAAATTAAATCATTAGGTGAAAAAATCTATAAGTTTTCTATGACATGTTAATGTTTTTCGAAAGTTCTTCTTGAAAATATTATAGGACTCTATTTTGACGAATTTTAGGAAAAATGAAAAACTTATTGGAGACATCTCCATGAAGCTAAATCTTCAAGAGAAGAACTATCCAACATATGATCTGGAGTTGGAAAAGTGATCATTATTTTAAAAATTTGGAGAAATTACCTATTTGGGGAGATGTGTGAAATATATACAGATCACAAAATCTTCAAGTATATATTTAAATAGAAAGAGATTAATATGTGAAAATGAAAATGGTTATAACTAATAAAAGGCTATGGCTGCTCATTTCACTATGATCTGTGGAAAGCAATTAAATTGGTAGACACTATAAGTGTAAATGACCAAGCGATTCTATATTTGATGAAAATTGAAATGTATACAATCTTATTAGATTTGATGAAGATGGATATGAGAATCCAAAAGAAGGGAACATAATAAATCCTTTCACAAATTATTTCCCAACAATCTATTTTTGATAGGTTAAAGAATGCTCAAAAGGATGAAGTGGAAATTCAAAAGAAAGTGGAAACTATCAAAAAAGGTAAATCCTCAGAGTTTAATGTTAATAATGAAGGAATTGTGAGACTTTGGTCCTGATTATTTCTTCCAGAAAATACAGTGTTAAAATATGATCATTTGGATGATGTAGATAGTTCTACTTTCCCTATTCACCATGAAATCAAAAATTATCTATCAATATCATATAGAGCATTATTGGTGGGGATATCATGAAGAAATAGAATACTATGTAATCATCAATTTGTCTGGTATATCAGCATGTGAATTCTAAGAGGCAGAAGACTAGAGGATGATGCAACCAATATAGATACCAATATAGATATGGTAGAACATCACAATGGACTTTGTCACCTATCTTCTAAAGAAGTCCAAAGGAAATAATGCTCTCTAGGTTGTGGGGGATCATCTTACAAAGACAGCACAATTCGTTGCGATTCAGGTGGATTTCTCATTTAATCAAATATAATGGATATACATTAGAGAAGTGGTAAAGATGCATGAAGTACCACTGTCCATTTTATTCATTCCAGATCCATGATTCCCCTCAATGTTCTAGAAGAGTATCCATCACACTATGAATACTGGGTTGAACATTACTAAGGCTTATCATCCTCAATCTGATAGCCAATATGAGTGGAATATCAAAACACATAAAGAAATGTTGAGAGAATGATAAATGGAATTCAAAGGTTAATGGAATCAACATATTCGTTTGGTTAAGTACTCTTATAATAACAATGTCCAATCAGGCATCCAAAATTTCTCTTTATGAAGTTCATTAAAGGAAGAAGTGCAGAACATCGACATGCTGGGGAGAGAAAAATTTTAGGCCCATTAATTGTTGAAGAAATGGGGGAAAAGTTTAAGACCATCCATTTGGCATATTATAGTTGCTCAGATTTGAATAAAGATCTATGTTGATAATAGTCTATTAGACCTTGATTTTCATGTTGTGGAATTGTATTCCTCCTCATTTAATCGTTGAAGAGTTTTATGAGATTTGGGAATAATGGAGTTGCATTGAACAATGTACATCGACACATTTGAGACGCTTGAACTCATTGGAGTGGTGGAATATCAACTAGCACTCCCACGGATCCTATCTAATGTACAAGACATTTTAGATGTATAACACTAGATGAAAAACAAATCTAACATGTCATATGTTCTCAATCCATAGGTTGTACCATTGGAGAATGACATCTCTTATGAAGAGAAGATGGTGAGGATCATTGATCATAGGGAAAATGTACTATGAAATAAACAATTCACCTTGTCAATGTGTTGTGGTGATAATAGAAATTTTTAGACGAGATGTGGGAACCAGAGGAATTGATGAGGCAGAGTTAGCCACATATATTTTAGTGTGGGAAAAGAAAATTTTGAGGGAAGAATTTCTGAATGGGGGATTGTGGTAGAGACATGAGAATTCAGGAATAAAATTTCATTTCATTTTTAAATTAATTGTCTCATGGATATAGAAAACTAATGCACGTATTTTAATTGGAATACAAAACCAATATGTATCATTATGGTTGATAATATAATCATTGCACAGTGAACACATCACATGGATATATAGTACAATATCGAATCATTCTACACAGGCTTGAGAAGTAATGGCCTACACCAGTAGGATCATTCCATTTGAAGCCCATTTATCTGATCATTCATGTGAGATGGAATTTTTTGGATTTTTCTTATACAAATGACAGGCTGATGTCCAATAACATATGCATGATTGTAATAGTTTACGGAATAAGTTCATGCTTATCGAGATCACGAACCAAACCATGTTCACAGATCTTCCAAAAGAAAGGCCCACCATCACAAACCTTACTCTTAGTGCATATGATGATTCTATAAAGGGATATGTAACAATACCCTAGAATTATGAATTTTGGAATTAGTTTTGTATAGAATAAATATTATATATTCATTTTATTAATTTTACATTGTAATTAATTTATAAATCAAATATAGTATTTCTTGTTAATATTTAAATACAATTAAATAATCTATTTTGTTGAATTAATTGAATTTTTAATGAATTAATTTTTTAAAAAACATATTATTAATAAATTTATTTTTATTAAATATATTGTATCTTATAATTTTAATGAATACATTTTTAATTTTAATTATAGTTTGAAATAATGTTTTTTCAACAACCATACATTTTCAAAAAAAATTAATTTTTTATTTTAATAGTGAAAATTCACTTATTTATAAAATTATTTAGATAAAATAATTATTATTTTTGGAATCATGATATTTATATTATCTAATGGTGAATTTTTCTTAATTTTATTAGATAATCGATTTTTTGTCAAAAAATTAAATACCGATTTTATATGTAATGTGTTTCAGGACATCATAATGACACAAGAGTGATGTAAGAAAATAATATAGAAGGTATAATTTAAAAATATATGTTTTACTTTTATAAAATGAGATTTTATATTTTTTGATTAATTTTACATAGACATATTGGACTCTTTATGACTGATAAAATATTTTATATTTTAAAATGCTTTCCTTGAGAGTGTGATTTAATTCAACAAAAGAAAATTTAATTTTTTTGTTATGTTAGTCTATTGTAATTATAGAATAATTTTTTTTCAATCCAGTTTGGCAAAAACCATTGTCAAAAACCATGTACTGGTTTGTTGTTTTGATTAGTTTAATGTATTATATCCATAACCTAAATTATAATGAATTCCCTCTCCTTTCCTATATAAACTCACTCAATCTCACATTCCCCTTCACCCAAAGCTTTTGTTACTCGACCAATATATTCCCACCTCACATTATAATCATTACAAGCAACCCGAAGATCCATGTAATCCTCTCTCAAGCCTCTCCCAAGAATTTGTGATCACACATCCATGTAAAGGATTTCTTCCTTTCTCGTTGTTGTCCATGTTTCATTAGGTTAATATATCCACTTATTTTCAATTATAAATTTTTTGATATGATTTATAACCCCACCATAATGCACTAATTAAGTTTTTATTGAATATAGTCCTCTTTATCTCTCATTTATCCATCCTATGTACACCAGTTTCCATGCAAAAAATCTTGTAATAGTTAATCCATTTCTCATTTTTCTTCAAGATTTTTATTATCTTACTCTTTCCTATTCTAGATTTCTTGTATTTGGAAATTATTATATATGAACGCCTTACATTAAATTTCACGTACATGTGATAAGAAATCCCTTTCTATTTCATCATCAATTTTTATGAATTATTATGTCACATCATCATGCTTTCGAAATTGCACCATGATTTTTCATACCAGCATAATATTTTTGGTAATACCACGACCTTCTAACATTATAGGGTATTCACATGTATGAACATATACTTATTGATTATATATTTTCATGTATGTATTTCAAATTCCTTTATCATGGAATAAATGATGATGTTGAATTATTCCTTGTTATATGATCCATGTAGCACTGTTATGCATGAAATGAAATGTTTATATAGGGTGTGCCTTGATAGTGCACTAATGAATTGGGTAATGTTTACTATCATGATACAACATGTGAAATGACGGTTTACCCATTAATATTAAATTTCAATGACTCTTTAATAATTCTACTTAATGTTTAATGAGGATTTTCTCATGATAACCCATGTGCAATGAGCCTTGACTAAATCTAGTATCATGTTGTTTGTTGTTTCCACATTTCCATGTATTGATAATCATTCTATATCATTCATTTTTTTAATGTTTCAATTATTCCCAATTTATATTCTTATTTCCAAAATTGTATATTATTTTTCATGTAATTCCTTGTATACAACCGTATTGGGCTTTATAGATCAAAATTATTTTTTGTGTTTCTTTTGTTAATCCCATGTTATGATAAGTACAAAGGAATGTTGTGCTCAGGTAAATAATGTTGTAAATAAATATGTTGTATTTAATGTCATTAGTTTTCATGAAATGTTTCTAATTTCCCAAAAAACAAGAACACTCAATTCTCAGAGTTGACTTCAGTTCATGTTTATGTAATTAATAACGTTTCAGTGTGTAATAAAGAGTGGTGTTGTTATATTTAAATTTAGATATCTTTGATTATCGACTACGCTCTCATAGTGTAAAAAGGATGATATCATGATGTTTGGAATGATCTTCATGAGTTTTAGATCAAACCATGATTTTATCAATAAATAAAACTAAAAACTGATCCAGGATGAGGTGAATGATTTTGTTCAGTGTTTCCATAGAGACTACTTGTGAATTTACCATCCAAATGGAATTCACAAAAACAAATATAAACTATATATAGTCATGTTTGAATTTCCTGGAATATCATATGTTCTTGACATTATTTTATGATACCATGATATCAGATCAATATTATATAACACTAATTCACCTTTTATCTATTTAAATGATCATTAATTTGAGGAAGTGGTTTCCAATTGTTAGTTATCTTTTGATTCAACATCCCATAATCGACACAAAATCAAAACAATAGGTTAGTCATCATAGGTAAAATAAATACAACCGATCCCCATGGAAAAAATCTCACAATAAAAATCCTCCCCTTTTACAATTCATCCAATTGAGTTTTATGCTCCTAGAGTTCTTCTGAGCCATTGTATGCAATGAAATATAATCTTGATGAACTCATGGTTGAAACTCTATTTTTCTCTCAATTTCACTCTCATCAAATAATTGTGGGAATTCAGTAAGAAACAAATCCATAAACTAATCCATTATATGAGGAAAGACATGTTGTTCTACTCCCCCATCGTCACGCATAACACAACACACTTGAGTTGGAATCTCACCCAACCATTGAAAAAATGGCATTGCAAGGCGTGACTAAATGTCCCACTAACCATGAAAGGAAAGAGTGTATCCATTTGGAAACATTAATGTTAACATATGGTGAAAAAATTTGTTATATTCAGGATACAAAACCATCAAATCCATTCCCAAAATCAGATCCAAGATCTGACATCTCAATAACAAAAATTTCTCATGGGAAGCATTACCCAACGACATCAAGAGAAAACCCATAAACTGTCTAATATTATTTGCTCTCATTCAAAATGGTGAATCAATTGAAATGTCCACAGATAAAAGTTTAACTTCTAGACACAACAAAACCACAAGATGAGAAAAAATAATACAATTTGTCTAACATATAACAAATAATGAACTAGCAATCATGGAAGCTACATTGATCATACCTGGAACAGTCGATGGACCAGAATCCCCACCTCCTGGTGAAAACTAAACAATATGAACCAAACCAACTTCTCTACTATAGGATATGGTCTCAATTCATGTTACATCACCACTTGGATGAAAATGATTCACTAACCCAAGATTACCAATTATACCTTTTCGACCATTACGAAAAAATAGAGCTCCAACAACTTTCCTAAAAAGGTGTAGACAACCCATGCCTGTACTCGACGACATATTTAACCCTCAATTATTTCACATCAATCATGTCTTCCAACAGAACCTATGTACATTCTTTATTCTACAAATGATTGTAACTCAACCAGTGGTCAGGGATAATGACCACAGATGTACTCCATCATACCACCCTGATAGAGGAAATCTTGATCACTACCATGATGGTTGGTTCTATCTTCTAACTACACATTCCACTACCTCCATGGTGAATTTTATCAATATGAAACTTACTTCCATTGGATATCAGTATACAATATTTCCAATCATGAACTATGTGGCCACCACTAGAGGCCTCTTTTAGATTTCCCTCATGAATTAATGGTATGATCTAACAGCTCAGCTACTCTTTTTAAAATTATTATATTCACTTTTGATGTAATCTAATATTTAATTCCCTACTAAAAAATAATTTCCATATTCAAATATTCCACTTCCAAAATATGTTCAAAATGATTGAATTTGGTGATACAAGTTGAATATTCAGTCACTATCGTTAACCATTGTTTCAACCTTATAAATTTTACCTGCTTTTGCTGTATCAAGGTCTTTGAATAGAAAAATAACAAGAATCATTTCCTAGATATATTTCTTTGACATCCCATGATCTTGATGGATCAAAACTACAATGTCCCACCAGTGTGTTGCCTTCCCTCACAACATTTATTCCACTAACATGAAAATCTTCTAAGGAAGAGTCTCTATGTGAACATGAATCATCTAGATGCTCTCTATCTAATAACTCAGCTACATCTGATCCACCATCTAGAGAAATAATTGAAATGGTGTTGCGACTAAAACACCCAAGACATCTCAAACAAACTTGGCACGACCCTCCCTAGGTCTCGCTAAAACATCTACATAAAATGAGTGATGTTCCATTAAACCGAACTTCTCCTATGATTCACTGAACCACCAGGTTATCAATATACGATTCTAGAGGAGTGTTATCAAAGAACTTGTCTTATTTACGATTGGGAACACAAATTTGCAGTGGAATATTCTTAAAATTGGAATACAAATCATTGAAAATAAGGTAATAAAGAAACATCCGTATACCTCTATTGTTGAAAAATTCATAACAAAAATATGAAATAGACCATGGAATCTTAGTACATGTTGTCTCATCCAATGAAACTGTTACAATATTAGATCCTTAATCCAACTCCCTAACCCATACATTTTAGGGGTGGGGTTTGGAGCCTTTGTACAACCCTACCCATTAGAGTACACTAATTCCAATATCCCACATAACCCTACATCATGTTCTCATACTTATTCATAAAATTAACACATATAAAATAAAAAACCATGCATAATATATACAAATAACATTCATAATTCACATTCTATTTTAAACAAAAATAATATTTGGTACATAACACATTATCACATTTACCACACAACATAAATAGTAAATTTATACCATTTCCTTTAATTTCCTAACCCATTAAACTTATTTATCAATTTCCAAAAATTTACAAATTTTAAATAATTCATAATTTTTCATACATTATCCCATTCATGCATTTCAATTTCAATATCAGGAGTTAGTAGACGCATTAACCTAATTTCATTTAACACTATGTAATTTTTTCCAGAAATTGCATTGTACAATTGTCAAAGTCCAAGAAAAAAAATGAATAAACCCTATTCCAACTCAACAAACATATAAACATGTTCATATTGGGATATATGTTAACATAGGTCAACTCAATTGTTATCATTATAGTTGACCATGTTCTGGAATATTGGCACACCCCATGGGTGGCCCTAAATTTGTATAGTCAATATCAAATAATCCCAAGGGGAACATGAACCGTTCCTCCTCCAATGTCCTGAAGGCCTTCATTTTTTATTTATTATGATAATCCACTATTAAAGGGGTGTTGTGGAACCCTCAAATGGTGCGTAGGAAAATGTATTACATGGACCTTAGTTCATAGTGGAATTCATTGCCCGTAGGCTTCAATCATTACATAAAAACAAGACTAACTTCTAGGAACTTATCCTCCCTGTAATCTTCATCGTGAAATCTGCTCTCCACCTTCACAAGGATGTTAGGATAGGTTTTCCCATGCATGCACAGGCTTGTCCTGATATCAGGTGCCCTACCCTCTAATTCAGGCAATTATTTTAGCTTCTTCTATGGGAAAAGCTCCTTCCTCCTCCTCCTTCTGATGTTTGTTCCTTTAAGGATTTCTAGTTTGAATCTACACTAAAGGTGGCTCAAAGGCCTTGAGGTGGCCTGAAGGCCTTACTGGACAGAAATCCTTGGTGTCCTAAAAACCATAAAGGACTCAGGGATCGAATTGGTGGCCTGAAGGACCAAATATGGGAATATTCCCAGCTACTACAGTGCCAAACAGTGGCCACAACAGTTCAAACTACAGTACCTACTACAATTATACACAATTACTCCTATAGTACTGCTATAGTACTACCACAAAAACCCAGAAAGCAATCTCTACCAGGATTTGATCCCATGTTTCATGGATTCACTTAAGGATTCCTCGCCAACTGGGCTAGGGCTCATGTAAGAACATGGAAGGATAAAATAAACATTTATAAAAAAATTGTACAAAATCCATTAAATGGAATCAAATGAATAAAAAGATTAACTGATTAACATTAATGTACATGCATTAATCAACATAAAGACTATAGAATATAACCGGTAGACCACCTCATGAATATTGGAGATGAATGCCCACTTAAGAGAAGCCTTATATCAGGATTGAATCACCCTTTCATGACCAAACCAATGCTCCAGTATAAAAAGATTATTTTTGGGAATCATAAGAAAAATAGAATACCCATAACCCCTAATCCCTAAAAGAGATGAAAAAGGGGGATAATACACAGCCAGAGCTATGCCCCACAACCAATAAAACTCCATTAAACCTAGAAAATGTATTGATCAATACTGGGAAATATTTCGGCCTTTTGGTTCATCACTAGGGATATAAGGGGGATAATGAGGATGATATTAGTATTAGGAACATAAAATCCCACTAGGAAAAATAGTGAAATCACACCTTTAATAGGGCTCCCATTTTGGATGGAAATTTTTCCAAACCATGTTCCAACCATGAATTTGCCTCAATCCAATAGGGAATAAGTCACACAGTTACCTAGGGATACCCAAATAGATTTAAAAATTATATACCATCCATGAATTATTCCAATTTCTAGGCCTTCATATATTTGTCTCTCATCATGTATGGGATACTAGACTGTGCACCCTTTTCTCTTGGCTAGCATTGTTTGTTTGCACACACACTACTAAATGTGGTCCATCAATCAAACATGAATAGAATGGGAATAATCAAACTTCTTTCTTGTCCTGAGACACCTAGACATCCCTGATCATTCTCATATATCCATAAGAATTTAAATAACCATAATAAGGAGTTTTAAACAAAACCATACACAACAACATAAATTGTGAATGTCTAGGAACGTACACTATTTGGGAGAATCAGTACTTGATTTCCATATCACAACGACAATACAATGTATATTTTTTTCAGATCCATCTTCAATGAATAAATTTCTCAAATGGTTTTTTTGAATAGATTAATTAAATTAATAATAATATGTGATGATCCCATTCTATGAATCTGGCTTTTTTTCAATAAATATTTTTTTGTTAAATTTATTTGATCACAATTTTATTTTCATGTAAATCATGGATTGATAATTTATTATGAATAAAAGAAATTTTTGGCATGAATCATTTCATTCTTATATTGAGACAAATACCAACAAGTTGTTTTAGAGGAGTCCCTTAATTATTTATTAATTTTTTAATATCATTGATTTATTTATTCATTCATAATTTACTTTTCATTTTTAGTTTAATAATTCTTAAATTCAGTTTTAAATATATGATTTTTCAATTTAATTTCACAGAAATAGCATCAAATTCTATAATTTTATAAATGAAATAAACACGAAGATCTCATTTGGAGGTGCTGAGGAATATGTCCAGATAACCCATGTGTATATACAATGTAACTCAGAGGTACATGTCGTGTACTATTGTTCGATGCACTATGAATTGACTCAGAATTAATATAAGGAGTGTACATTTGTAACATATAGTATAATTATTTTTATACCTTGTGAAGACTGGGACTATTTGGCACATAGTAATTCATAGTACATGCTTTGTAACTATCATACATGGTGTGAAGTATTTTTCTTACAGATGGTTCTTGTATCTTCTTACAAGGATTACCAAATTGATTACTATGTAATTCAGTGAAAACAAAAATTGTATACCATGTACACACTTTATATATATATATCTTTTTACATGGGACAATTTACATTTAATTTCCAAAAGCATGTTTCTCAGATAGATAGTGAAAGGAGTACACATCATGTAGCTGGTTGTACACATTGTGTAATTTTACAAAATTATGAAAAATTGAAAACTAATTTATTATACAATGAAAACCTTATCAACATGTTATTTTTGGTAGTCAATAATTTGATAGGGAATGTAATGAATAGAGTTTTAAAATATAAAATTGTTAAAATATTTATTGTATTAATATTTGATTTTCAAATCATGTATGTTTAATATATTAGATACTTATCAAAGTACATTGATTCATAACATGTGATATAAAAATCATGAAATCATTGTAATATTTAAGTTGATAGCACACATCATGAATTTGTGTGATATGTCATGTATGAAACACATCAGATGACTAAATAGTATAAGATCATAACACATATTAGGTATTTTGATTGGGTAGTCCCCATGTTTCCTCCATGGTACATTTATGTACACAGTTATTTTTAAATAAAATTAATTATTTATTTAAAATATATTATGGAAGATAATATCAAGGAAATGTATATGTGAAATAAAAAAAATAGGTAAATAATTTATAACTATAAATAATTGATTTGATCATGATTTATCTTAAAAAAGAAATATCTGAATTGAATGACAAATTTATTAAATGGATAATTAATTGCATGCATGTGGGTGATCGTGATCCTATAACAGACCATTTCATTTTATTTGTTTCATTAACATTATTATTAAATCAATTTTTTGTTATTTGTTCTATATCTCCCCTTATTATGTAATAGTCTATGTGTCCATTATTTCATTTAAGTAATCCAAATTCACTCACATGTGTTAATAAAATAATTGGTAATGGTTTATGCCCCCATGTTAATAAATGATGTTCATGTTTTCATCTCAGAAAAAAGAAATACAATATAGATACATATATGGATAGATGGAAAACAACAGTAGGAACCATAAATTGTTCAAAGTGTTTTTTACCTAAGGGAACAGTTAGTTTATCATCCACTAAATAAACATACCATTAGTGATATATTATTTAAACTAAATAATTTTTTTTCAATTAACCACTAATTTCATCCTCAATGGTCACTTCTAAAATATATTTTCAACATATGATAGAATGTTATTCTTTTATAAAAATTCAATAATATATTTCAGAAATTTTTAATCAAGAATAATTTCAAACATATTTTGAAGAATAAACTTTTAATAGCCAAAGATGTCAGTATTTTCATAACAATAATCCTAGTGATAATGTCATTAGTGATGTAAATAAATCCATTAGATTTAAATAATCTATTAGATATTACATTTAACATCTATCATTTTTTCAAAATTCAATCCGATAAATCCTGATGAGGCTTTATATAATGAGGATTGGATTAAAGAAGTAAAATATGAACTAAATGAGTGTAAAATGAACTATGTTTGGTATTTTGTTGAATTTTCAAATTATTATTCTATTATTGGATTAAAATTCCTTTTTTAGAACAGATGTGATGAAAATTTCATAACAGTTAGAAATAACACTGGACTTGTTGCTAATGGTTATAATCAACAACACGTAATTGATTATATAGAAACCTATTCACTGGTATCAAGACTTGATCTTATTAATATACATAAAGATTTTTCATAATTAAAAAAAATATCAAATAGATGTAAAGTGTTCTTTCATTTATTTATATGTTTAGAAGAATGTTTATGTAAAAAATTTCCCAATGGATATGAAAATAAAAATCACCCAAAACATGTTTATAATGTAACAAATATCTTTATAGACATATATTATTCCCTAGGTCATGGAATGATAATTTATCTAGATTTTGGTTAAAAAACAACATATTTAAGGGACTAATGGATCCAAATCCATTAATAAAATAATTTATTAAAAACATTATGATCATAGACATATATATAGATGAAATTATATTTGGTTCAACTCAAAAATATTCAACAAATTAATTTTAAGATCTTATGATTTCTGATTTTGAAATGAGAATGATGGGTGAGTTAACATACATTTATTTTTTCAAATTTTTTAAAAACTAGAATGTTATTTTATATCTCAACATAATACTATAATAGGTCGTCTTATGAAATTCATTTATGAAAACTCTAATTTATTATTAATCCAATTGAAACCTCCAATAAATTATATATTTATGATGTTGGGAAGCCATTTATCAATATAATTATAGTTATATGATTCGATTTTTACATTACATAATATATAGTTGCGAAAAATTAATTTTTTGTATATTCTTATATTCTAGATATCGTGCCAACACAAAACAAATATCAACCAAATTTAGTAAAATGAAATTCCCCTAATGGGATCTATGTATTGAGGATTATTATATTTTTTTAGAAATGATTTTAAACTATAAATTTGATCATATTATGATTTTTTGGATGTAGAATTAATAAGAAATTTAATTCCAAAACATGTCATCTCTTAAGAGAAGCTATAGATTCTTAGTTTTGTATGGAAAACAGTCACTTTCAATTTCAATAAGTATTCCAAAATATCTAGATTCTGAATTTTGTTACACTCATCTGTTGTAGATTTAACACTGAAAAAATCAATATTGAACGATTTTTTCTGAAACTCAAATGTTGTGTAATAACAAAAGTTCTGTATCACTAATTAAAAACCCATCAAATCACATTAATTATATGAAAATAGACATAATTTACCATTTCCTTATAGATCTCACATGTTAAGGGTATATTTTTATCCAATTCATTATAATGAATGAAGAAATTTCTAATATTTTTACTAAAACACTTATTTTAGATAAATTTAAACAAATTAACCCAAAGTTAAGAATAATAAATATCTGCTTATTAATTACAGTTAGTTCTTCTTATGGATCTGTTTATAGTAGTGTATTCTTTTATAATGGGGGGTACATATGATTTAATATTCTAAACAATTTTTTCATAAAAAAATTTTTTCTAAAAAAATTCAACTTTTAAATATATATTTTGAGACTCAAATAAATTTTAAAAAATAGGGCTGATATATTCTAATAAAAAAATAACATATATAATGTTTTTTCAAATAATATAATTTGGTTAAAAAATAATTTATGAACCAAAATATGTTGTAAAATATTTTTTGTATCAAAAGTTTTTTATAAAATTTTGAAAATAAAAAATTATTAAAAAATGATTGGAGAATTTTAATATCATAAACAATATCATAATTAGTTTTATTTACAAAGACAAACATCTTATGTGTACTTGTACCAATGAATCATTTATACCCAAAAATTTAATTTTATTTTAGTTTTTATACTAATTCATTAAATTATTTATATCTTTTATCGTATTCTTATTGTTTTATTTTTAATATTTTTTTTTCAAATTTATAAGTTCATCAATATAATTTATAATCATTCAAATGAAAATTATTCTTAAAAAAATAAGATTTCAAAATTTAATTTAAATTATTTCATCAATTAATTAATTATTTTCTGATTGTATATGGGCATTTAATCTGAGCAATTGAATTTCGTGAAATTGTGTCCTTTTTTCTACCTAAAAATGGGTGGGACAACTTGTGACCCTTGTTTATTCTCATATAATTTACTCCTCAATCATACCTCTCCATTAAAGGCTCTTTCAGATGTTTTGCAATTTTTATTATCACTAGATCCAGTCTCAATACAATGACAACATTAGATGATTTTGCACAGAGGGATGTTTATAGAGAAATAAATTTCCAGAGATAATGGTTTGAAAAGTATGACTCAATTATTAAAAGGAACATTTATTTTGAAGGATAGTTTAATATTTATATAGAAAAACAATATAAGTATTTTGATTTACATTTTATCAAAAAATTTAAAATAATTATTCTATAATTTGATAAGGAATTCGATGTAGAAAAATATGAATAGAATGAAGTCAAAGAACAGGGAGAATAAGAAAAAAAATGAGTAACTGTATGTGGATGAAGAGTATGTTGATTCTGTAGATATAGATACTAATGACGTGTCAAAAGAAAGGAAAACATCAGACTTATCATCGTCTTATACTTTTGTAACCTGATAATCAAATGTGTATGTAATCATAGAATAATTAGTGGAGAAAAAATCACCATTCAAAGAAGAAGAAAAGTCATCATTAAGGTTTGTTGAAGATGATAAATATGATAAAATAAAATATTTATATAATGCTTAATATAATAAGGAATTGGAAATTATTTTTGTATCAAAAGATGAAAATTGTTCATAGATAGGCAATTACAATGTTTAGAAGGAACAAATAAAATATGTAAAATTCACTAGACCAAATTTCAAAAAGCATTATCAGCATTATCAAAATCGGAAGGGATAGTATCTAAAAATAATTTGGACTATATTTTGTAGACATTGAAAAGGTTATGTGATTCCATTACATATATTCGAAACATAGATTCAACGTTCAAATTGATTCAAAATAGTATAAATGAAAAATAAAATTCAAATAAATTTCTGTCTAATTCATTAATTCACATAATGTAAGATTTGACATCATTCAACGAAAAGATATGCCTCAAAATAGATAGTATAATCAGATTTTTAAGTGTTCCAACAAACTCAATACTGATCTAATGTATCATGATGATTAGTTCATTAATGTAAAGAAACTATATTTACAAAAATAAAAATACATTTATAATTTACCAATGGCTATTTCAGATCGAGTGTTGTTTGTGGAATTTTTCATAGATACAACTGATGATTTTGATGATGAAGTAAAATTTTTCAATGAAAAGGTTCATAGTTATGTGTTAGAAATTAAATGACTAGGAACATGTGAGGATGATATTTGACTTGTCAAGGAATAAAATAATATGTTCATTGAGGTTTTTGAAATTCATAAGTCATAAATTCAGAAAAATTCATTGATGTGGAACCATAATGTGAACTATTATATTTGAACTCATTATGTATATCGTTAAAAAACTATTTATTATAAAATATGTATGTATTTTTAATCCCAAAAAATTAGGTACGAATGTATTACAATTATTTTTAATGTATGTTGTTTCCCTTATTTCGTGGATGATTAGTTTTTTCACATAAAATAATTTCATATGTTACATAATTATAACATTTCCTGAAATAACACATCCCTATTTTTTTGTATGTAAAAAAAGAGGAGAAATTTACAATGAAGGGGAAATTTATAAAATATGAAAAGTTTATAAAAGGAGAATCCATTGAGATATTATCCTAAGGGTGAGATATTAAATTATTGGGGAAAACAAATGAATATTATCCATTGGATTATAAAGATCATATTAACTATAGGTGATTTATGATATGAGGTATATCAATGAAGATATTTAATGAATAAAGGGTTGTATGTTTTTTGAAGGCTATTTTTTCATTTTATATGTAATGTTTTGTTCATTCCAAAAATTTGGGGTATTATCGAGTCAAGAGTCTTATATATATCATATTTCTATTAGATAGTTTTGAAAATCACAAATACATCCTTGCAACAATAATTCACAAACATTATGTTTCCCAACTATTTCAGTGTGTTTTTGCCGAAATCATTAATTTATACCGAACTTATAAATAATTCTAATGAAACAAAGTATAATCTTATGAGTCTTCATTCTGATCAATCAGAATGATGGTTAGTAGGATACATTGGAATAACAAGGGGTTTGATCAAAATTTAGAATTACATATTTCTGAACAATGTCAAGTCCTTCAGACATACATTGGTATTGATCAATATTACGAACCCTTATTTAGTTTATCAGATTGAAAATCAATATGTAATTTCATATTACTATCCTAATATTATTATTTGGTTGACTAAAATTATATCTCTCAAAAGGAATATAGAATATAATTTTATTGGTGCAAATTTAAATGATTTCATAATATAAAAGTACAAACATTTCATTGCTATAAAATTGATGATCCACATCACTATGAGATGTAAAGAGAATGTTTTCTTGAGGCCATTGCAACTATCAATAAAATTTGAACATTGGAAAATCACTTACAAATATAGGTTATCTGAATATTTTGATGCTCGTGAAAATTTCAACCAAATTCGTCTAATGAGTTCTCTTCATGAACACATCATTCCATGTCTTTGAAATTATTTACTGAGTTGATGCTCAATGGAATCCTTTTGAGGATTATAATTACATAAGGATTATTTTCTTTGGGGACAGAAAGTCCAATCAAGGTTCTGATTGAGTGTTTCTACGAATTGGAAGATGGTGAATCTGAACTATCAGATATAGGAATATAGGTATATGAATTAATACATCGATCATTATATCCATGGATACATGGTTATCAATGATAGAGTTTAATTTGATCATTGCATCTAGGGATTCCTATGGAATGGAAGATGGAGCTAATTTTGGTCCATCAGATCATGGGATTTCCGAGTTAAGAATGACATACCATTTAGTAGGTTCTGAAAATTGTGGAAACCTTTAGTCTGTATTTATGACTACATTAACTCAATTGGTTAAAAAGTAAATTCATTTTTAATAATGTAATTCAGAATTATTATAATATTTTTTTCTTGTTAATACATGATCTATTTATTGTTGTTAATGTGTATTGAAAATCGCATTTTATACATATCTTTAAAACAAACTATTTTATCAGTCCTCATGTGATACTCAAAATATCTGATTTAATTGGAAGGTATCTCGATATAACTTTATTAAAATAATAGTCACGCAATCTATGAGTTTGAACATTTTTACATATGTGGTTTTGTATTTTGATATTGTTTAATTTTAAAACATCAATTCAACCACTCTTCTATCCATTGAATATTCTTTTGATCCAAATGTGTATTCATTATATAATGATAGTCTATGTAGAGTAGTGGTTCCATATCAATGATAATAGTGAAAGGAAAATAGGTGAATAATATTGAACAACTTCACTGGATTGGATGATTTATAAAAATGGAAAATAGTGATTGATCACATTGGAATTCATTCATTGCAACCTTTACATTTCTCACATATATTTTGTGTGCATCTACGTTTAGATTCTATTGTTTTTTATGTTCATAAAAACCCAATGATTTTGATATTTTAATTACTATGAAAAGAAAAGAAAAATAAGTGATTTCAATAGTAAAGAACTGTCCCACACATACTTCATTAGAAATTATTTGGTTTATCCCTATACATTATTCCATGGTTTTAAAAAACCAAATTTTTTAAAAATTGTCTATAAGAACCACTTGATCACCCCTTTTTTGTGATTTGTCAGTTTTCTCCAAAAGAGATGAATAATTCCACAATTGATAATACATTGCAATTTGGGGATCTGATCAATGTGTTAATAATTCATATTGATATAAATGACTCGAATATCATTTTCTTAGTATTTCATTTCAATTAGAGCTTCTTTGGTCGATTTTATCCACTAAAAATGTGATTTTTTTATTATATTATAAAATATAATAATTTAAAAACAAACCATAATACATACATAATCAATCTGATCATCATATTATGTTTGGTTGACTATAAAAGATCAAATATGATTCAAGGAATGCTATTCAACCTTTTCAAATCAATCCAAAGTCCTTTTCTTTATTTTTAACATGCTTATTAGATATGTTCTATTTAAATAAAATGATAAAATGTTTCCAATTATTTTCCATCACACTGAGCGAGATGAGCATCTGATGGATGAGGTGTTGATTCCTATAGATAAAAAACAAATGGGTGATCATTCTCACATTATTTCATATCAATAAAAGTGTGTAATATTTATAACATTCATTTTTATATGATTATTCAATTTACTCTAAATTCATATGGGAAACACCACATTAGATCATACTAAACAATTTAATTATGATGTCTATGTGATAACTAATAAGGTATATATTAAATGAAATAATGTTCATTTTCCTAGGATTTCATGGTAATCAGAGCTTTTTTGGTTGGTATTGACGCCTAAACATACGATTTTACAATTATTAAAAAAAATGATAATAATGTCCAATCAAAATTTATGTTATAATGATCAATCATGGAAGCAGATTGATGTCTAGTAGACTAAAAAATATTTAAAATGATTCAACGAATATTCTCCTTTATTTTCACATCAATCAAAATTTTTATCTTATTTTATCCCCATGGGAGATATTACATTTCAAGAAAATTGTGCAATGATACTCTACATTTTCAATCATATCTAATTAAAACTGAATTAGATGGGTATAGAATTAATTCCTATAGATCAAAAATCTCATAGTGACTATTCTGTCCTAATTACCAGCCATTAAATTTTTTACTTAGTATTTAACCCTTTTATGTGATTTTTTTGTAACTCATAATCAAACAAAAAAACATGAATATAAATCATACAAATCAATTCAGTTATCTAATCAATGTTTAAATGATACCTATAGTTTATAAATGACTTAACAATCCAGCCTCCACAACCATATATCATCAACCATCCTTGTCATATATCTCATCACATAAAAAGTATCATATCATGATCAGAAATAAGGTAGAATTAAACAAGTATAGTCAAGAAGGAAACTTGGGCCAAATAACAGGTCATCCTTCCTTCACATTCAAATGGGCTCCAATAACCCCCAACATAAAACATTAATCCTATACATGAAAATATCAAACCTCGGCCCAAACCATTTATCAATGTTAAATAGTTTTTTTCTTTCATCTTGATGTAACTAATTAAATTATAATAGGTTACAACTATGTTATGCCTAAATAATGAGCTATAACATGTATTGTGGCATAATGTCATAATAAACCCCCCCCCCCAAAAAATATAATTATAAGGAACATAAAATAAAAAATATGGTTTAATTATATATATTAACTAGAAAAATGATCTTTAATACCATAAAAGCACATCCAAAACGGTGCATATGTGGGAATAGTAAAACAACAACAATTAGAGAAAAAGAATCATCCGCAGAAAAAAATAAAGCACTATGATTTAGGCGCATCAGTCCATTTGGGAACTACTACATGGAAAAAACACAAATACAATATGAAATTTTATTAGATGCTAATGAAACACTTTATTGTGTTTGAAGGTAAATAGTATAGGAAATTGAAATGCATATCCAAATGAATCATGGTGTCCTTATATTTTTGATGCCTTTTACATATTATCAATGTGAATTGAGGATCACAATAAGAAACTATTGAAAGAGGATCTATTTAAGAACCTAGATCTTATTTTCATGTATGATTTTTGTTTTTCTGGTGTTATTTATAAAATATATTTTTTTAAAATTTAAGGAGTACACGCCATGTACATGAAGTACAGGCTTTGTACCTTGTTCCTGTGGGTGACTATGTACTTGCCATTTCATGGGAAACTGCAAGGCCATGTGGGGTGATTGAGAGACCACATAAATCTGAGGTCGATTATGTAATGTACATGAATTGTACACTAAATGAATATGATGTGTACTTTTATTTTTATTACATAAATCCGACCAGGGTCGAGTCTAATTTGCAGAAACTCCTTCTTCACGACTCATCTCGTCTAAGAGCCAATGAGACCACCAAATATTTTTGGAGCCCCCGATCGATCATCTAATCTCCATTTCAATGATCATTTATTGTGTTCAAATCAACATATCGATCCCTTCCTTCTCCTAGATCCTAATTTTCAAATATCTCCTCTTTCAGGAGATATTCTAGGATGGATGTTTTAGTTTTTTGTAGATCTGTGTCATTATAGGCCAATTAAATGGACAAATCCATAGAATATTGATTGTACAACACCAATGTAGGGGGTTTTCTATTTTTAGAATGTATTTGAATTTTATGTGAAAACATTCTCAATAAGCAACCTCCGGGTATTGCATATTTGAGGATTTTAACCATGTTGATGTCTGCAATGCTTGTTTTCTAGTGATTAGGATCTTGTTTGTGAATATGGTTATTTTCCATTATATATAGGTGTTTCCCATGTTCGATATGATATTGACCATTTGTTCTAGATTTTCCTATTATGATGCTTGCATTAAATGCCTAGTGTTTTTTTGATGGAGTGATATTATATCAGGTTGTCATATAATTTGTAGCCATTTCTGTAAATGGTTCATGATTTTTTCTTTTGCTGTTGAAAATTGTTTGTTCATTGTTGAAATAAATAGGGATATGGGAACCTGGTGTAGTAGACTATATGTTTAATTGATGCTCATGGATTCCCTAGAGAGTCTGTTTTACTTTCAAATTGTGAGACCATATGGGATAAGGACATTGTGCCCCCTCAGTGTGTTTGAAGTTCCACTTTGGGAGACCACAAGGGGAATTGGATTTTGATTGATTTGTCGTGTGTCAATAGTTACCGATATGAGACCATATTGTGAATCTATTGTGAGTTCTTCCTTTAAGAGTATTTGTTAAAGTTGAACTAGAGGTGATAGACTGTGAGTACATCACAGCGGGTTTCTAGTGTTTTTTTGGTTGAACTATAGGGGTTAGGTTATGAGTACCTCCCAGGGGGATACATATGTTTGTATTTTTATTTTGATAAATTAAAATGAATTAAGATGAAAACTATAAGACTATTTACATTTGAGTACTTCCTTGTTTATTGATTCATTTTGTATATTTCCAGCTATATATATTCACTGACTGTTAGCCACAGATCATTAGGTCGTTTCCTATTGGGATTCATCTCACACCCTATTTAGGGTAATGAATTTGGGCCCAAACTAATTATATTGTTATAGAAATAGATAATGGAATGTACACTTCTACATCAGGTATAAGAATATTGTGGAGCTTTAGAGCATGGTACCATGCTAAGACTTGTAATGCTGATGATTTTTTTACTTGTTTCCCCATTTTTACTTTGGTTTAGTATAGTATTCCAGTGTTGTGACTTGTTTTTATACTTTAGTATAAACTTGTGACATGCATAATTATTAATATATATATGTTTTAGTTATTTATTTTCATTAATTCTTATGATTTATTCTTATTCCATGTTAGTAATGATTCTATTGAGGTATATTATTCCAATCTAGATGTGTTACTCTACCAATGTAGGTATGGTTTCCAAATTATCACATAAAGTCCCTTGCTGCAAGCCAGTAGCTTCTTGAGTTTATGGAATTGTTCTTGATTCCATGTGACCATCCGGGTATGGGGCACCTCTGGGCGGCACCTGGAATCGGGACATCACAATGTTGTATCATGTTAATTATTTTCTTCTTGACTTTCAGTTTGGAGGCTATGCATATGTATAGGGAGGAATATTTGGTTGGTGCTAAGTTGTGGATGTGAGTAGCTAACCCGTGACCAAGGAAAATCTTATTTACCTCGATTATTGAATTTTTTGTTGTGTTTTTCAATTATTACAATCGATTTGATTTCACAGATGGGTGATTCATATGTTTTGTGATATTATTGTTAACATTTTTAGGTTCTATTTCAGTTAAAGACTAAAGAGATGAGGATATGGAATCACATAAATCAAATAGGCACTAGCTAGAAAATCACATGTCATGCATTATTGTCATGCCATTTAGGGTGCTATTCTGATATCATGTTGTTGTGATTGATGTTATGCTATAAATTCATGCTATTGTGAATGATTCCTGGATAAAATACTTGTTATTTGATAGATTATTTCTAGCATGTATGATTTCATTTGAATGAAATCCAAAATTTGTACCATGTGGTGTTATGGACCATCATTGATCAAAATGTGGTGGATCATTACACTGTTATACCTTGTATATATACGAGGATATTGTCATGCAATGATTCATGGAGAGTATAGCCCCCCACAGATGGGAATGTGGATCTTTGATGTTTTTTTTAGATTTTTTATGGGTTCTGTGATATTTTTATAGGATTATTATCCAAAAAATCAAATCATACATAGTTTTTATTACAGAATACATGCCATTTGTCTTTCTGATTAGGAAGGACCTATTTTTATTAAGTTCTAGTTATGTACATCATGTACATGTTGTGTAGTCTTTAACCGTGTAACAAGCTATGTAGACCGAGACATGGTTATGGGAAATATTTTGTGGGACAAAATGTGTAAAAAAATTACACATTGTGTGGTAATGGCCATGTATCCAAACATGTGACTAATGACATAGGTGGATGAAGACCAGGAAGTAAACTCTGTTTATGGAACAAACATTCCATGTAGAGTCAAATGTGTATCCGGCTATGTGACGAACAACATGGGTTGGTGGCTTCCTTTAAGTATACACCATTCCATAATCATTCTCTCTACGTATTTCTATTTTAAGTGAACCATGTGGGATAATAGTGTAGTGGAACTCAGGAAAGGGAAAACGATTCAAGTACATGATGTGTTTTAGGAGAACATGTTGCGTGTATGGGGTGTTACATGACCAGGTTTGGAAGAAGTACATGCCCATGTAGATGCTTAAGGGGACACAACGTGTAGGGGTTATACACATAGTGTATTAACTTTTTAGAAAACGTGAATGATTTTTCTCTCATGTTTCCTTCCTACATTTACTTGTTTCAATTCCTTGAAAATATTGATCTAGGATGTGCATTTGACCTTGTAGAGCGACGAAACCCAAACGTTCTCCAGTTGTACGCCAGATACAGGGTAGTGATCTGACACATGACATGGCTGATCAGGGACTACCAGAATTTCCTCCAATTTTGCATGTCTTTGCACCAGTCGTTATCCCAGATACAGGTGTCGATGGACAGTTTCAAGAGTTCTTTGTGGGGATCATGCAGACCATCCTAGGAGTACCACATCATTCCTCGTCTATGGATGAATAGATGTGGGTTTTTTAGAAGATTCATCTTTCCACCTTCATAGGGGATAGCAGACCCCTGGTTGCAGAGTCATAGATAGAATCATTGATTTAGATCTTCGAGCATCTAGAGACACCTCCAGATTGGAGGGTGAAGCTCTCTATGTAAATTCTACTGTATTCCTCCATGATATGGTGGAATTTTATCTCACAGGTGGGATCCCAGCAGGACATGGCTTGGGATGAGTTCCAACATTCCTTATACGATTACTTCTTCCGAAATAAATTGAGTGTCGATCCAGCCAGAGAGTTCATGAGTTTCCAGTAGGTTGTTCTCTCAGTCATAGAGTTTTCTTCTCGCTTACCAAAGTTGCAACGCTTCACAACCATCATAAGAGGTGATGAGTTATTCATAGAGAAGATGATTGAGAATGTTCATTAGCCTGACATCCTATCATAGTTCAACATCTTCAGGTTGACATATATCACTACAATAGTAAACAAGGTACTGATCATGTACAGAAATCTGAGGAATACTAAATATACGATCTACGGTGGCTCGACATCCAGATTCAGTACCCCTTTGACTGAGATCATGATGCACCAAATAGAGTCAATGTGTGGTGATCTATGGATGTGGGATACTTATTTGGGTAGTTATTTGGTGTGCTACCAATGTGGGATGATAGGGCATACGAGGACACATTAACCGAGAGACACGGTGGAGTGATGATCATGTGGAAATTTGGGTCATCTTCAGTGGTTATGTCATTTTTTTCTCAGCACCAGGTGGTGATAAGTGTAGAGACCCAAAGCCTGACGTACATGAACATTACATTACTTTTGTGGAATACTTAATACATAACAAAAACATACAAACAAGAACAATAATAGTTTTTTGTCTTTCGAAACTTGGATCAAAATCTTCTAATATTGGTGAATGATTTTCAACATCTCCGATAATGATCTTTCCCTTTTGATTTCTTACATAAAACCTTTCTTTATATCCTTGAGAAAAGAAAACATATAATGTGTGAGCTCAAATACTCCGTAAGGTTAAACGTAGAGAACATAAAACAATCCATAAACATTTGAATGCAAAAACTTGAACATAAAATCAAAACATAAAAATCATGAGAAAAGACATAAATCATGGAAGTATATAAGGCATAGATCATAAAGAAACATTAATTCTGAAAAAATAGCATAGTAATAAAACATGTAATTTTGATAGCCATTAAGCACATGTTTTTATTTTCATAGTAGACAAGGCATTGCTGCCAAGACCATCTTAGTGGACAATGTCCCTTTTCTGATTCGAGTTCACTCCTCATTCCAGTCCTATAACACTAAACCAGATTAAATTACTGTTCTAGCCATTTCTATCTCATGAGATATAAATCATTACCCAATGCATTGGAGGGAGATATTGGTCCCACACATCTCATAAAGAAATCATTCTTACGTGTGCCACAATATTAACAAGCATCATTTATAATAACCCAACGAATATAATGGGTTTCATAAATATCATCCCATCATCACATAATCCATATAACAGAAATGGATATCATTTCATAATAATAAAATTAAAACAATTTAAATCATAGAGACATTAAACTTGAAACATACCCATATGAAATAATGTCATCATAGATGGAAAATGGTTTTGATAAAACACTTGAAATGAATTCTTGAGGAAAGTATCCTTTTTCTTCAAAATCATTTTCATTTCACAAAATGACATGCAATTTAAAAAGAAAGGGATTTTGTTTCAAAAATTAATGAAATATTTTGGAGGAATCTTCATGAAATTATGGCATTATAAAATCGTAAAAATCATTTCATTCCGTATAATTTAAAAAACAATCCTCTAATACTTTTGTCAGACATGTCAAAAAGTACCTCATAAAGGGAAGATTCCTTACATATCATGTAGTAAAAGTCCACAATGGATAAAAAGTACATTAAAATACATGAAACCATTTATATAAAATAGGGACATGAATGATAAATATATCCCTAGTAAATATTTAGAAATAAAAAATCTCGGATAAAAACAATATTGGAGAAGTTATGCATTACATTAGGTCTGATATGCTTTGTTCGTATCTGAACCTCCTATATAATGATTTAAATAATGTTACTGACATATTACAGAATCATATTCATTGTTATTATATAATATATGGTTCACTTATGACATTATATTACCCGTTCTTTTATAAATTCCATGTTAAAGTAGTGTTTTGGATAAATCGTTTCATTTATCATACGTGTTTGGACCTATTGTTCTTGATATTATTATTACTTATGACATAATTTACTTACTTCTATAATGTAAAACATGATTTATATATCATATATTTTCAGTATATACATATAAAATAGATAGATAAATAAAATGAAACACACCGTTCATGGAGACGGTAGGCTGTACGTACGCATGAATGTTGTTTTCCTTTACTTATTGACATGAATGGATGTATGTAGATGACATATATATACATAAATCCAATATCTTTATAATATCATATATTTCATTATTATTCATTATATACACTTTATTATTGTTCTTGTATGGTTAACATGGAGAATGAATCTCATCGCGTCGTGTAGACGGTAGTTTGTACGTACACACGTGCGATGATATCATTCCCATAATTTTTTAATTGTATTGGAGTGGATGATGTAATGTCTCATAATTAATATCATTATATAAGAGTCATATATAGTTATTTTCTACACCATTATACCCATCCATGTAATTTGTTGGTGGAAAACAGATTACACCACGGCGTGGAGACGGTATTTCATACTTACGCACGTGAGGTAATTTAATTTTTTATAGGATAGATAGAATCTGAAATAGGTTTGTTTTATATTTATAATAACATATCAGTATATAAGTAATACTAATGTTATTAATTTATCATGAAACAACTAATGAATAATATGTTTAAGAAAAAAGAAATTTGAAAGGATCGGTAATGGACATTAACTCAAATTTTAAGCGCCTCTTCTTAACCTCTTCTTAGGGATCTAATGATGGTCGTTGAAGAAGAACAGAAACTCTAGGATGTTTCTAGGGAAGTGGAGAAGAGAAATTGGTAGGGGTTGTCTGAGATTTAATGCTCAATGTGGTTTTACGAGGAGACGGAGGAGGTACCGTTTTATAAGGGAGGAGAGCGGCACCTTAGGAAAAAATAAAAATATTATTTTATTATAAAGACATATTCAGTTTAAAATATCCCCAAATTGATTTATTTAGAAGATAAAGTTGTTATGGGTCGAAATCCTCTCAACCAATAGATTTTAGACATGTTTAGGTTACTATTATATCATTATCATTTAGATTTAACTCTATGATAAATAATTTAACTTTTACCGTGTCTTTTTGTTTTATTACACTATATGTTTAATAAACATACTATAACAATCCAAAAGATCCCCAAGTGGTTCATTATTAATATATATATCCTTACCTATTTCATTTGGCCTAAAATTAAATTTTATGGAATAAAATAACAATTAATAAAATAATATTTGTTTTAAAAACTATTTTATGTCCATTTTGACACTATTTGGTACATGATTTTTGTGAAAATCATAACAGAATGATTAGTTCTAAAAAAGATAATTAAATCAATAATAACTTGTCATATTAACCTAAAAAATTAGTTAAATCCATAAAAAGTATAAAATTAAATTTATTTGGGCATTTATAACATCAATTATGTTAATAGTTCCTTAATAAGGTAATTACTCAATCATCATTGTGTCATAAATAAATTAAATTATTTAATTTCTAAAAATTATAAATAAAAGACCATTATGTAGTAAATATTTTTATCTTTCTAATTAAAATTTATAGTAAAATTTATCTTATGTATTAGCCTATATTAAAGGTGTTTTAGTTATTAAACATTGATTTTAACTCTTTTAACACTACATTGAATTAAATAATAATAAATGTTATAATCTAATCCAAGTGGACCTAAAAGATCATATTATATTGCTAAGGATTTTTTGGTCAAATTACACTTATCCAATAAAATTACAACATGTGTTAGGGTAATAATCTTATCATTTTTACCCTTAAATACCCTATTTACTTTTAACTGTGGTAAATAAAAGTAAAAAAGTTACTATTCAACAAAAACTATTTTCATCTCATTGAACAACATTTTAATTACTAAAATCAACCATTTCTCTCAGATATTTAAAATTCCACTCACAAAAGTGTTAAAATTATGTTATATGCAAATTTGAAAACTCTACTAGGAGGTGGGTAAAAGAAGGTGAAAAGTTCAATAAAATTTTTATATTTTTAAATTATTATAAAATGACTCCAATGAAGTACAATGAACATATATAGGTATTATGTATCTATTTTGAACTAAAATAAATTTATATAAAATAAATAATTATTTAAATAAAATATCAGTTATTTAATAGTAACCTAGTGTTTTCATTATTCATCAAAAATTTAAGGTTTCAGAAAAATACCAAATATTAAGACTAGGCTAATTTCGATATTCTGAATCCAAAAATGAATTCTATTTTTAAAGATAAAATTGAAAAAATTTTAAAAATAGGTTAATTCTTTTCCTAACGGCTAGTTTATATATTACTTAAATAATATATCATTGTTTAGTGAAACCCGGTATAGCGTACTACGCACGATATCGAGAAAGGTCGTGATTGCGTGTAATGCAAAACAAGTAAGGGATGCATGTTGTCAAAGCTCCCTTTGGGGTAACGTATAACATAATCAAAACATATTTTATTTATATATTAAAGAAAATCTATACTTAATGTTTCTTAGAATAATTCTTATAAAACGAAATTGAAATTGAGTGTAACAGGATCCAAGAATAGTGTTGTGTATACTGCAAAATATTACAATGTTGCGTATAGTGCAGGATAATCAATGTGTAGCTTAAAACACAAGACATAAATGTAATTAAAATAAATTTTTTCATAAAATTGTGGGGTGTTACATTCTACCCCTTTTAAAATGAATTTTGCCCTCGAAATTCGTCGAGGTTATAAATGGTCTACTACTAGAAAGTTCTGTTAATAGAAACCCACATCGTAAAAAGGAATACCAAAACATAATGTTAAAAACTAAAGTATGAAACATTACTGTTAACCTAATTAACTAATAATTTTGTTTCCACATAGATAAAAATATGGATATGGATGTGAAATCTAACCATCAAGTTCTTATAGAGAGTGGTAGAGAACATTGCTATTAAAAAGCCAACAATCACAATGCCATATATTTGTGATGATCTAAGGTACTATCTGATTCATCGGGTATAAGAGCACAAGGACATCATTTTTTCTTTTCAATATCATTTCCCTAATGTTGATGAATTGTTGAATTAAAATAAATAATTACTTTATTTTGGTACAATCTCATCGTTGTTCGTGACTTTAACAATTTCCAATTCATATCTTAATGAAAAGAAGTTGAATTTGTCATTCGTGATGTGTAAGCAGATCATGTGATAGAATGATAGGTCATTCCATCTATTTCTATCGGAAAAAGTTTAGCTCAATTTAGTAAATATACATAAGTCCTTCTATGCTGAGATTAATCATATATGGTTTCTAAAATAGACTTATAAATCATCTATCATAGCACTAAATAATTAAGTAAAACTAGTTTCTACTAATCAGGGAGTTCTTGTAGGCCAGTGGTAGATGATAAAGGCCAGTCCCACATCGGTTGTGGGTTCAATTCCCGAAACCTTCTCCGACACGATGGGTTGTTACACGTCTTATGGGTTATCACTTTTTCTCAAACTACACTATTATAACATTCTGGAAATAGTATCGAAAAAAGTTCTAGCCATAAACAATTCTATCTGATGTCCAATATAATCCATTCCAACCTTTAGTCTTATCGAAAATACTTTTGTCCAATCTTATAGAATAAAGAAAAACATTACAAGAATTTTCATCAACCAAGCATGTGAATACCATCCTTTATCACCCATATATCATACGATATATCTTGTTGGTCACATTCCAAATATGTGAATACCTTAATCATGCATTCTCTTGATAAAATGAATACCCATTGAACCATAGTAAAAACATGAATGCTGTCATAATTTAACTCTTTCCACATACCAAAATCCCAAAATTTCTATATACTCAAACAATGATATCACATTGTCCTTATATCAGTCATGATATCATTAATACTATCAAACATCTCATTATCTCCTTATCCTTTCATTATGCACATATCATCTACCTTAAAAAAATATTGGAATAACCTTTCATGGTTTCCGGTACCATTCATCATATACATTCAAAGACATTAGGAAAAAAAAAAGTTTAACAATCCTTAGATGATTATTTATTTCATAGTAACATTAAATTACCTCTACAACATAACTATTGATAATCATACAATCATTCCACTACCTTCTTAAACCACTGACTAAGCTTTGTCATTTTATTCCTCAACATTTATTTCATTTAATATATCATTTTTAGTCTTTTAATCATCATCCACATAAATACTACCCATACAACCATGCTAATTCTCTTCTATGAGATCTTCCCTTAGGGAATTGGATTGCATAATGTCCGTACATTCCACATTTAAAACATTTAACCATTTTTGATGTCATAGCAATACCATTCTCCTCCTCCATGGGGTTAACTGAACCTTTTCTTTTGCACTTACTCTCTTTGTGTCATTCCTTTCCATAGCCAAATCATCTTTCAGTTCCTTTGAAACATTCTCCCTGATGCCTCTTCACACATGATTTAAATGAGGGAAATTGAACTTTATTTCCCCTATGATCATCATGAAACTCTATCTTTCTCTTATTAGATGAGTCGGGAAACATACCAAATAAGAGATTATTGATCATATTATGAAATTACTTATTAGGAATAATAACGATGTTTCACCTTCCAAATCCCATTTCATTGGCTTGATCATGAGGAATATCATTCCACTGTCCATCATATTCTTCATTATCGTGAATCATCATGATTCCAGCCATTTTCTAAAACCAAAAAATAATAGTGTGAGAGGAAAAAATCATAATCAAGGGGGGGTAACTTCAATATCTATCATCTTAGGTTTAATTTGAATATCGCTACCATTTTTCTAGAACTTTAACCTTTACTTATACATAACATTAGGGACATTACTAAACCTTAGGGCATCACTAGACATATCGTAGAAATATATCTTGGGATCTCGCTAAAGTTTTCGCATCCTAGTTTCCATTGTTTGACTATACCTTTCCCATGATACCAACTATAGAGACCCAAAGCCTGACGTACATGGACATTACATTACTTTTGTGGAATACTTAATACATAACAAAAACAGACACACAAGGACCGTAATAGTTTAGTGCCTTTGGAAAGTTGGAACATAACCTTCTAATCATGGTTAAAGATCTTCAAAATCTCCCATATAGGTCATCCCCTTTTTTTTCTTACCTAAAACCTTTCCTTATATCCTGGGGAAAAGAAAACATATAATGTATGAGATAAATTGCTCAGTAAGGGTAATCATAGAGAACATAAAACAATTAATAAACATTTGAATGCAAAAACATGAACATAAAATCTAAACATCAAAATCATGAGCATAGACATAAATCGTGGAAGTACATAAGTCATAGATCATAAAAAACATTATTCCTTGTAAAATAGCATGGGAATAAAACATATAATTGTGGCAGCCATTACACACATGTTATGATTTCCATAGTATCCAAGGCATTGCTGCCAAGACCATCTTAATGGACAATGTCCCTTTTCTTAATCGTGTTCACAGCTCGTTCTAGTCCTGTAACACTGAACTGGATTAACTTACCATTCCATCCATGTCTATCTCATGATATATAAATCATTACCCAATGCATTGGAGGGTGATATAGGTCCCACCCATCTCAAAATGAAATAATTCTTACATGTGACAAAAAATAAACATACATCATTCATAATAACCCAATGATTAAAATGGGTTTCATAAACATAATCACATCATCACATAATCCATATAACAGAAATGGATATCATTTCATAATAATAAAAGTGAAACAATTTAAATTATAGAGACATTATACATGAAAAACACACATATGAAATAATTTCATATTAGATGGAAAATGGTTTTGATAAAACACTTGAAATGAATTCTTGAGGAAAATATCATTTCTTCTTCAAATCATTTTCTTTTCACAAAATGTCATGAAATTTTAAAAGAAATGTATTTTTTTTAAAATAGTCATGATATATTTTGGAGGAATGTTCATGAAAATAAGTATTTATAAAAACTTAAAAATCATTTCATGCCATATAAGTTAAAAAAACATTCTTCTCGTACTTTTGTCGGAAAAGTCAAATAGTGCCTCGTAAAGGAATGATTCCTTACATATTAGGTAGTAAAAGTCAGAAATGGATAATAAGGTCTTCAAAAATACATGAAACCATTAATATAAAATATGGAAATGAATGATAAATATTACCCCAATAAATACATATGAATAAACAATCTCAGATAGAAACGAGATTGGAGAAGTTATCCCGAACCATAGGTCTGATATGCTTCGTACATATCTGAACCTCTTGTCTATTGATTTATATAATATTATTTACATACTATAGAATCATATTCATTGTTATTATATCATATATGGTTCACTTATGACTTTATATTACCAGTTCCTTTGTAAATTCCATGTTAATGTAGCGTTTTGGGTAAAATCGTTTCATTTATCTTACGTGTTTGGACCTGCTGTTCTTGATATTATTATTACTTATGTCATTATTTACATACATCAAGAATGTAAAACATGAGTTATATATCATATATATTCACTATGTATATATATAATAGATAGTTAAATTAAATGAAACACGCCATTCATGGAGATGGTAGGTCGTACGTACGCATGAACGTTGTTTTCCTTTCCTTATTGACTTGAATAGAAGTAACTAGATGACATATATATATATGTACATAAATACATTATCTTTATCATGTCATATATTTCATTATTATTCATTATATATACTTTATAAATATTCTTGTATGGTTAACTTGGAGAATGAATCTCATCGCGTAATGGAGACGGTAGTCCGTACGTATGAACGAGCGATGATATCGTTCCCGTAATTTTTGAATGGTATTGGAGTGGATTATGGAATGTCTATGAATTAATATCATGATATAATAATCATATTTAGTTATTTTCTACACCATTATACCCATCCATGTAAGGTGGTGGTGGAATACAAATTACACCACGACGTGGAGACGGTGTTCCTTACGTACGCACGCGCATTGATTTAATTTTCGGTTGGATGGATTGAAGGTGATGTAGGGTTGTCTCATATTTATAATAACAGATCAGTATATATGTTATACTGATGTAATTAATTTATCATGATACAACTAATGAATAATAAGTTGAAGAAGAAATAAATTGGAAAGGATCGGTATTGGACATTACCTCTTCATTGAAGCGCCTCTTCTTATCCTATTCTTAGGGAACTAAAGATGTTCAATGAAGAAGACCAAGACCTCTAAGATGTTTCTAGAGAAGTGGAGAAGAAAAATTGTCAGGGTTTGTCTTCGCTTAAATTCTCAATGTTGTGTGAGGAGGAGAGGGAGGAGGTTCCCTTTTAGAAGGGAGGAGTGGGGCACCTTAGGAAAATCAGAAAATATTATTTTATAATAAAGTCATATTCGGGTTATGATAGGTCCAAAATGATTTATTTAGAATTTAAAGTGAATATGGGTATAAATCCTCTCAAAAAATAGGATTTAGACAAGTTTATTTTACTATTTTATCCTTTTCATTTAGATTTAACTCTATGTCAAATAATTTATCTTTTACCGTGTCTTTTTGTTTTCTTACACTATAGGGTTACTAAACTTAATAAAACAAGCCAAATTAACCCCAAGTGGTTCATTATTAATATATATATCCTTTTCAAAGTCATTTGGCCGATCGTAAAAATTTATTTAATAAAATAACAATTAATAATATAATATTTGTTTTAAAAACTCTTTTATGTCAATTTTGACATTATTTGTTACATGATTTTTGTGAAAATAATAACCACCTGATTTTTTCAAAAACGATTAATTAAATCAATAATAACATGTCATATTAACCTATAAAATTAGTTAAATTCATAAAAAGTCTAAAATTACATTTATTTGGGCATTTATAATATCAATTATTTTAATATTTCCTTAATAATGTAATTACTACATCATTGTTGTGTCATTAATAAATTAAATTATTTAAAGTCTAAAAATTATAAATAAAAAACCAATATATAGGAACTAATTTTATCTTTCTAATGAAAATATATATTAAAATTTAAATTATTAATAAGCCTATATTAAAAATGTTTTGTTATTACATAAGGTTGAAGGGGAAGTCCAGGTAAGCATAGAAGGACCCAAACATCATTGGTTGGGAGGAGTTACAGCCCAGATTGAAAGAACATATCTAGGAGACCATGGGACTTCATAGATATATTTTATACAAGTTGTGGAATGTTTCAGGGATGTAATTCCAAAGGATATTTCATTTTTTTCCTCTACGGATAGAGGTAAAATTATCTCTTGAGCTCGTGCTAGAAGCATCACAATTTTCCATTCATTCTTATAGGACGACTACACCAGAGCTATAGACGATCATGAAATAATTAGAGGAGTTACATTCTAAGTCTTTTATATTACCAATTAATTCTACTTGGGTTCACCTATCTTGTTACATTCTTTCATAATGATGGAATGCATAATTATAGACTATCATAATAACATAGTCAAGGCCTTGTGCCTAGACTACAAATAATATTTTATCATGGCATTATGGAAATTCAGTAGTTTTCTGATTAGACCTACTGATGCATCGGGGTGCTATAGCAGGCTCCACCCATCACTTACTATGTCCAATGAATTCCACATATGAACAGGTTTAAACATAACATAAACATTCATATTTAAACTAGCATATGAAATGTCAATACTTTATCCATATACAATTAATGGTACAAAAATAACACATCCATATTAAAACATATCGCAAAACCTTCAATACAATATAGATGTTTTATGTCATAATAAATCATCTTCAAATAAGCCTAAAATCCATCAAAGGAAGTTGACAGAGATGAAATCAAAACTAATTGATAGAAATATCTCTTTTTTATTGAAATAATTTATGAGTAAAATAAGGATAAAATAAAACATTTACATTGAAACTTTTCTTATAATCTTTTAAGGGATGATTCGATGATTTTTTAATGGTGGAAAATATATGCACCCGTCGTATAAGTTAAAAAAATATTTTTACCTTAATTTTGTCGAAAAGGTTAAAAAGTACCTTGTTTGGAAAATGATGAAAACATTCATTTATAAACATCATATAAAAAATTAAAACAAGGGTATAATTGACTTTAAACCATAGTCTGTAAAATATTAATAATGTTTTGAAATTCATTTTTAAGAAACATGGATGTGGATGATAAAGAGGTCCCAGTAGATAATTACAAATAAACAACCTTAGATAACGAAGAGATTGTGAAATTGACCCTTACCTTGTACATTTCCTTGATTGAGGGTAGGTCAACCTCCATTATAATGGTAAAATAATTTTTATTAAATTATACTTGAATCATATTCATTAGTATGATATCTTATATGATCATTTAAAATTGCTTTGTTAATAATATCTTCGTATTATCGTTGTTTTGGGTGTTAACGGATTAATTTTCCTTTATTATTTTGTTATGTTAGTCATATATTTTATGGATTGGATTTATATTATTCATATCCAGAATTATATAAAGTCTGTAAACATTATTTTAATAATCTAATGAAAATAAGTCTTAAATGGAAACGATGGGGAATGATTCTCATCACCCTCGTGGAGACGGTAATCTGCTCATAAGCACGAGCAACAATATAAATCTTTTGTTTTTAAAATAATATATAATTGTATGGTATATAATTTATAATGAATCATTATCATATTATATTTATTATTTACATCAATTCCCCATCATTATTATACCCATAAAAATGATAATGTATTGAAAAACAATTACACCACGACGTAGAGACGGAAAGTTTTATGTATGCACGTATGGTGACAGGTCATTCAAAGGATGGATAGAATACTGAATTTTGTTGTAAAATATTTATAATAACATCACAGTATATATAAGATACTAGTGTTTTAATTTTATAATGGGAATAACAATGTTAAAGAAAGTGGAATAAGAAAGGAACATGAAAGAGGTGGTGAGATTTTTTCTTCTTCTTCTAGTTCTTCCATTTAATTTGATCAAAAGGTCTCAATATGATGGCTTTTTGACCAAATTAAGGACTCTAGGATCTAGGGAGTACTTTTGAGAGTGTATTTTAGTAGTTCATGAAAATGAAAAATGGCTTTGACATTGTGAATTAGAGAGAAGGATGCGGGACCTTTTATAAGAGGGGTGAAGGGCACCTTAGGATAAGATAGATATATTATTTTATAATAAATTCATTTTAGGTTTATAATGCATCAAAAATGGATTATTTAAAGGATAATGTGGCTATGGTTTGATAACCACCAAACCAATAGATTTTAGATAGGTTTGGTTCACTATATTAACATTATCTTTTAGCTTAACTCTTAGTTTAATAATTTGACATTTACCATGTCTTATGTATTTTTATAGTATATGGTTAATAAACATACAATATACTTACTAGAGAACCCCAAGTGGTTCATTAATGATACACCTATCATTATATATGTATTTTGGATGAACCATATTTTTTTATAAATATAATATCAATTAAAAATATAATATTGTTTAAAAAAATGCTTTTATGTCAATTTTGTCACTATTTTATATTTTATTTTTTCTCAATTTATAACAGCATAATTTCTTCGTATAATTTTCTACTAACCAACAATAATATGTCATATTAATCTAGAATATTAGTTTAATTCTTAAAATGTTTCAAATTAAATTTATTATAAAATTTATTATATCAATTTTTATAATATTTCATAAATTAGGTAATCACTAAATCACCATTGGGTCATAAATAAATTTAGTTATTTAATGTCTAAAAAATATAAATAGAATACCATTATTTAAGAAAGTTTTTTATATTTATAATGAGTATTTATAGTCATTTTAAACTTATGTGTAAACGTTTATTACAAATAGTTTAATTATTAAAATTTTATTTTAACTCTTTTAACTCTACATTAAATAAAATAATAATTAGTGTCATAATATAATCCATGTAAACCAAAGAGATAAAACTTTTATTCCTAATTTTGTTTTTGGTCGAACTATACATATCCAATAGAATATGTACATGTGTTAGGTAATAATAATATAATGTTTACCCTTAATTACCCTATTTACTTTTAATCGTGGTAAATAAAAGTAAAAAGTTACTATTCCCCAAAAATTATTTTTATTTTATTGATCCACATTTTACTCCTTCATATTAACCGTGTCTATCAGAGTTTAGAAATTTCACTCACGGAAGAAGAAAAATTATGTTTTATGTGAATTTGGAAATTTTACTAGGAGGTTGGTAAAAGACGGTGAAAAGACCATTAAAAGTTTTATATATGTAAAATTATTATAAACATACTCCAATGAATTACATTGATCATATATAGGTATTATGTATCTATTTTGACCTAATATAAATTTTAATAAAATAAATAATTATATTAATAAAAATTTTGTTATAAACTAAAACTCAATATTTTTCACTATTCATAATAAATTGAATGTTTTCATAAAAATAACAAAAAATAAACAAAAGATTATTTAATTATTCTAAATTCAAAAATTAATTCTATTTTACCAATTTCAAAAAATAAAGGTTGCATTAATTATTTTATAATAAATTCCCATTGTCAAAACCAAGAAGCGAATTTTTACGAAATAAAAACTATCAAAAAAATGACACTTGTTTATGACCAATTTATAAGTGAAATTTCATAAAATGAAAATCATTGAATTAAATGGTAAAAATTTAATATAATTTTACTTCTAAACCATTAATATGTATAATTCAACACAATAAATTATTTTGATTAAAAAAGTTGGTTTTTGTTAAACTATTGTGTTTTCCACTATTCACCCAAATATAAATGTTTTTAGAAAAATACAAAAAAAAATTGAAACTATATTCTTATGTCCCGATTCAAAAGAAGTGGTTTATATTGTCATATTTAACTTATAAAAGATTCCAATATTGAATTCAAAAATGGTATTCAATTAAACAGTTGTAAAATATCATTTTAACAAAATACCTATTTTATCTTAAAAATGAATTTGTTCTTATATTATGTCTCTGAAACACATAATATGGATTCTCAAATTATAATATTTATATAAAATAAAAAATTCAATTAATACTATTCATAACCGCTTTTGAACGGCTAGTATGGTATGTCATGGTCCGCTTGAACTCAGTGTTGTCTGTAGTGCATGTTATTGAAATACATTGAAAAATAACGAACTATGAAATCTTAGTGTGTTGCATATTGGTCCCTAAGGGAGGAGTCCTAGGGATGTAAAACTGCTGGATTCTTATGGATGATCAATTTGGAATGAATGAAAATGAAGGAATTGGTGGGTATTTATAGAAATGTTGAGGCAGTTGGATTTGTAAATTTCAAAGTCCACCTCATTAGTGGTATTTTTAAAAATATGGGATATTCTATGGTATTTTCCCATTGTATTTGTGACATGGTGAAAATAATATGAATATTATTTGTTAAAAATTTGACCATAAATTTCTATAAATTATTACATAATAATGATTTCATTAACCATACCGAAAAATGTATATTAACTATTGATGAAAAACTCAAGTATTTTATTCAATTATAATAAAATAAATGTATCCTAATATAGAATATATAAATTCCAAAAATGAACCCCCTTTTTTGAAAATAATTTTCTAAATATTATTAATTTAATTTTTATATAAAATCATAAATTATTTATAAAAAAATTTAAGACTATATTTTATTTTATAACTCATTCAAAAATTAATCAAAATCTCAATATTTATTAACAAAATAAAATAAAACAATTATATGTTTTTTATTAATATGGGACATATTTCCATTCACAATGTAATGTTACAATTCAAAAAATTATGTTGATCTTATTAGACTATATATATCTTACAGAATGAGATTGTGAATGTCAGTTTTTCAAAATTGAAACCATAGAGGTGGAACAATTATGTTTACAGGCTAGGTTATAATAGTGTAGTGTTTTGTAGTAACTCAATGTTTAATGAATTCAAAATTATTTTTTTATAAATACTTAGGGTATTAAATTATACTATCCATACAAAAAATTCATCCTCAAAATTCATTGAAATATTTCTAATAAAATGTTCTAGTTAGGTCTGCATCATATGTTCATCAGGATCCCACATTGCCTATTTAATTTAATGATTTTTCTGAAGTATCATTATCGGATGAATCTTCTAATCATAAATACATATTATTTATTGTCTATAATCTGTATAGGAACTTCATTATAAGATTATTCAGGATCAATTTCTAAAACATCACAATTGAGGTCATGCCTTAGATTTGGCATGTACTCTCTTAACAAAGAGACATACAACTCATTGTGTACATTATACAGTCCTGGTGGAATTGAAAATTGATTATCCAACACTCCAACACTCTCCATAATATCAAAAGGTACAATTTACCTAAGGATTAGTCTCACTTTTTTTCAAAATATTATAACAACCATACATGGTGATTCTTTTAAGAAAACATGATCTCTAACAAGAAATTCCAAATCCTTCCTTCGATTGTCAGCATGTAACATTTTTCTACCATAAACATCATTGATTTGGGATTCAATAGTCATTAACATCACCATTGTTTCATCCACAGTATCATGGACAACAAGTTTCCTTTCACCTACATTATCCAAACATGCTGGTTTATGAAATCACTTTTAGTACAATTCTTCGTATGGTGTCATTTGAATGATAGAATTGAAATTATTATTTTAGGAAGTCTCCGCCAATGATTAATTTTGATCCCATGTTACTTGAAAATCATGTGATCGTGATATCAACATATTTATAATGTTTTGATCCTCCTTTATGATTGACCTTCTATTTGGGGGAGATAAGTTTTACTCAAACGATTATCGGTGTCCAAATCATTCTGATGAATTCTACAGAAATTAAATGTTAATATATGATCAAATTAAAAAACTATTGAAATAAGTGATCAATTAATTCTTAGAACATCATTTATATAGATTCCCTCATATTTCTTTTGTGGAAAATACTACCTTATAGTGAGTAAATGTGCATATTTTGTTAGTCGATCAACAATAACCCATATATCAAAATTCATTTTCGATGTTTTTGGTAATCTAGTTACAAAATCCATGTTGATGTCTTGTAAAAATGTAATGTCATATAATTAACAAAAAATCAAAAAAAAACATTTATTTTTATTTATTAATTTATAATTATTAGCATATCATAAAAGATAATTTCTTCCTTGAATAACACTTTCTCATAATTAACATTATGGTTAAAAAAACTAAATGAAATTCATCCAATGCAATACCATCATAAAAAGACCATTAATATTTTAAAATTTTCATCGTTAATTTATTTCTATATAGGTCCTTCCTTGTCCTACTGGTTAGCCTATAAAATAGGGAATTTACATGAGTAATTCATGGTTCCCATACATTTAAGGGGAAATGATTGTAAATTGATTCTTATGATTAGTTTTATTTTCATCTGTTGAACACTTCATTTTTCATCTTCAATACTTTGCATTATGTCATTATTTTACACATATAAATCATTTAAATGTAACAATGGGACACATTCCTTGGTGTCTCCTTCAACATTTATTGAATAATTCAAATTTATAATTATTTTAACCATGGTCTCCACCACTTGTTCTCCTATCATGCCTTGCCATTGTCTAATTTTTTGAGTTTGGGAGTTTGTTTATGTATACATTTTCAGTCATATTTTTGTAAAAATGATTTGGAATAAACACCATATCTTTCATTACTATCAAAATTCAATTTTGTTGCTCATTGGCAAATCCTTTTCTATCTTCTCCATCATGTTTGATGATAATATTGCATCTATGGGTTCCATTCATTGACTAAAACTAGAATGAATAATGTGAGTATCAAAAATCGTAAAATCTTTTAAAGAATACGAAGACATCTTATATTAAATCAAAAACTCCTTAGGATTCACCAAGGTTATTCATTAAAAAATTTAATTTAAATCCTTCAATGTGGTTTGTAAATCCAATGTGAATTATCATAAGCATATCACCCAGGTGTGTCAAACCAAGTGCGTAGTATGGTCCATTGTCTTGTTTGATGATACCTCGAGAGAAGCTTGAGAATCCTTATTGGAGTTGTTACTACTAGGTACATATTTTCCAAAACCACATCCACTTGTTGTATCTATGAAGGGATGTTTTTTATAAATATCCACATAAAATAATACATAGGAAAATTCAAGGATGTTCTGGTATGATTATCCTTGAAGACTATCTTAGGGGTTTATTTTTTAATATACATTTTACAAATCTATTTTCCATGTTCTCTACAAAAATTGATCTGCTTCAAACTATAATGCCCTGACCCATATTTCTAAAGCTGGTACATTACTTTCTTACAGTTTCATGATAACAATAAATTTATATTCCAATGAAATGAATAGTTTAATTGTTTTTTAATATCATACACATACATAAGTTCAAATTTACATCAAGAAAGTGAGAAATTATAGAAATTACTATGACAACATCCAAAATGGCTATGTTATCCCTGAAATATATTCATAATATACAAATAAATTTCTAGGTAATATGAATATAAGTCTGGGGTGATCTAAAATTCTCTGTAAGGTTATGAAATATAGTGGAAGGTATCATAACCATAATCATTAGGATTGGTGAATACTAAAAAAACACATGCAAAAAAAAATCAACTTAATCACATTATAGAAGGAATAATATATGAATAAATAAATCCATAATTAACCATAATCATGTGACTTCTACTAGTCTATTAACTATTTAATATTTATATTACTTGTTTCATAATGTGGAAATGCAAAAAGTGGTACATCATAACCATACAATCAAGGCCTCTTTCCAAGACCATAATTTGACATTTGGTCATGGCCTCTTGCATAGACCGTAGATAGTTTCTTGAGACCTAATGTTGAATCAAGGGGATATTACAGGCCCCACACATAACATACATATCTCAATTAAATCCTAATATGAATATGGATAATCATAAAAAACCAGTAAATTCATAATGAAACTAACATATGAATTGTAAATAAATTTCCCTTAACATTAATCATAACCACTAACCATCTAGGGTAAATTGGTGAATGGTTTAATGATTGAAAATCCATAGTCAAATGAATAATAAAACATTCAAAAAAGTATTGAATGTGATATCCTATCATATTTATCTAAATAAACCATTATAAACAAAAATAATGTTTAAATAGTTGAAAATATTCTTATAAAAATCATCGATTAATTTAGATGATAAATTATATTTTACAATGAAGAAGAATTGTTTTTTTGGAATATTTATATAATAAAAAATTTAACTGAAAAGTTGACAATAATATAAATAGTGATTTTATCAAATATATGGTGGTACAAAATAAATTATCTTGTTCCCATTAAAATAGGTACGAATTCTGGAAGTATCTTTTAAATAGTCTTATTTATTAGCATTAATATTTGAATGATCCTATTTAAAACATGTAAATCCCAATAATATAAACATAGATTATGATTGGAAAACATATATCGAAAATTCACAGATAAATTTTGTTGATAACTTATTAATAAATAATAATTACATTTATGTACGATCAGAATAAGAGTAACCCAAATGAAAATGGTGGTTTGGGTAGAAAACAATTACCACTTTATATTAAATCCAATCATATGCCCCAAATATAATTTCATAAAATGATAAATTTAGTAGCATTTAAATAATTATATTGATGGTATGATACAATAATGGAATGTATAAATTTTCCATACATAATAAATAGTATTGAATAAGGAATATATCACAAGAGTCAATGTATGATGAGGAAACCCTTACCTTCAGCCCGAATTTATTTTTCACATGATCTTAATTTATGAATAATCAAATTATATTCATTAATTATGGATTCTAGTTCCTTATATACTTTTTTTTAAATATTATATCTTTATTAATTTCATTCATGTCCTTCTTGGAATGTTTATGTTGTTCAATTTTACTATATTGGAGTGTTTTCTTCCTTCCTATTCATGAGTAGTTTTATTATATAAATGTAAGTATAAACATGTAAAATGATAATTTCCTTCTATTATATCAGTTTATTTTTATTTTTTAGCATCTATAATATTAAATGGTTATAAAATTCATTTGGCTATTTTGAGTAATGATGAATCATTATGTAAAACATTTTTTATAAATATTTTTGTTAGTTTATGGTTTTTGATCACAACAATCTAATTTTTTATATAAATTAATATCATGTTAAAAAAAGATTACAGAACACTAAATATGTTATAATAATAATATTTTATTCTATTTCAACCATATAAATAATTTCATGACTATAATTGGTGAAAAAAATAAAACTTGAAAACATGTCATCCTTTAATGTGGTAATTTATACCAACTAGGATGGTGATTTCATTTCTTGTATAAAGGAAGGGGAAAAGAGATATGACTAAAAATTATTACATTATGATAAAAAAATTCCAGAAAATGTATTGAACTGACATTATGATAAAATTTAAATAAAATTATGTGAGGAATGAAAATGAAATGAAAATAACATGAAAGAAAAGAGATGTTGTGAAATCCATTATAAAAATTCAGAATCCTACTAACATCAAATTCAATTAAAAAATATTTTGATGATAGAAAAACGAGTATCTCTTCATTCCTACATACAATGACATTAAGGGGTATATTAAATGACAAATCCCAACATAATTAAATGGAAATTAAATGATAATATATAAAAAGAGTGGTTAAAAAGATAAGGGAATTAGATTCACTTACTTTGTAGAGTATCTCCAAAAAAAATATTGTTGGGACCATTGGGGACTGAGAACACCTTGGGAGGTCTCCTAGGGATGTAAAAATATCAGTGCTTTGAGGATTATTAATTTGTAGTTATTGAAAAGGATTGAGTGAGTGGATATTTAAATTTAAAAATAGGTAGTTTTTTTTCTAATTTCAAAGGATATATCATTTGTGGTATTTACAAAACCATCAGTTTGACTGTGATATTATCCCATGGTATTGGCCATATGGGACTTCTCATATCATATTTTAATTTATAAAAGATATAGAGAATTTTTATATTAATTAATACATAATTATGATGTCCATAAATGTACCCAAAACACAAAACTTTATTTTTACCATTCATAAAAAACTATATAATTATATAAAATACTCATAAATTTAGTGTAAACTTATATGAATGTTCTTATTTCAAGAATAACCTCCAATTATTATATTTTTTTTCTAAATTTGATTCATTTAATTTTTAAATAAAATAATAAATTATATTAATTATAACTATTTTAAAACTAAAATTCATTTTATAGAACCTAAAAAAATAAATGAAGATATCATTGTCTAATTTACTTATGAAAATCAATTATTAATTATATTTTCTATTCATAATGGTCATATTACTATTAGAAAAATATTAATAGATATAATTTTACAAATAATGAATCATCAAGAGGAAATGATATGAAAATGTATGATTGAATTATTAAAAGGATCACTAGCCTTCATGGTAGGGAGAATGTTTTGTAGAAAGTGCATATCATGATATTTATTTACATTTTATAGAAATTTTAAGAAACTTTTATTCTATATATTGACAAGGAATTATAAAAAAAATATAAATTGTAATAAATTAAAGAAGTGGGAGAATAAGAAGAAATTTAATAATAGGAAAATGAAGAGTAAGATTATGATAATGAAGAAGAATGTGATGATGGTGATGAAACAATGACTGATGAATAGACAAATGTGAAGAAAAAAATAGATTCATCATAATCTTGAACACCACTACCTTCCCAATAAGATTAGGATGTAGACCTGGAAATATTAGTGGAAGAAAAATCAATATCCTACCAAAAGGAAAAGTCATCATCTAAATCTGAGGATGAAAGAAGAAAATCTTAAAATAATGTTTCAGATAGTGATGAATATGATAAATAGTGGAAATAATTAATGTACTATAAGAATAAAATGTTTGTCATGATGGAAACGATAATTTTTAGACGGAATAAAAACCATATATTTAATCAACTAGACCAAATGATCATAAAACCTTTCAGGTTCATCTAACTCTAAATTGATAGTATCACAAAATAATTATGACTATGTTTTCAAATAATTGAAATGGTTAAGTGATTCTACTCTCAATCTTCCAAACATAGAATCAAGGTGTATGTTGATTCAAAATATTCTAAATGAAAAGTTAATGAATGTTTTTCTCATTATTTTTCCACAATATCGTAGATTTGAAATTACATAATGAAAATATAGAGGCTTAAAAGTGATCCTAAAATATAATGGTTACGGGTTTAAAAAAAGATGAAAATTATATAAAGGATCAAGATAATAATTTCATATAAGTAAATAATATTTTACTAGAAATGAAAAAATCCTTTCATAATTTATCAATGGATTATTTTGATAGAATGATGTTTGTGGAAGAGTTTAGAGATTGAACTGGCGGTTGTAATAAGGAAGTAAAGGTTTTGATATAAATGGTTCACAGTATAGATTTAAAAAGTAATAGACATTCAATGCGTAAAGATGATATTTTCCTTCTGATGGTTAAAAATAAAATGATAATTGAGGATGTTAAAAGACTTCCGTTATAATTTTTAAAGCAGGAAATGATTCAAGACCAGATCATGCATCTTAATTCATCTGTTATAGATGCGTAGAAGGATCATGATGCATTTATGAAAATTATTTTAATTGTGAAAATGATAATTAATAAATAATGATCTTTTTTATTTTAAATCATTATGTATATTATGAAATTTTTTTAATGAATATTAAATCCGAATGAACTTTTAATTAAAAAACTTTTATGTCTGAATGTATTCCAATAAATTTCGGATGTACTTTCATTATTTTGTTTATTGGGTGATTAGTTATTTATCATTGAATATCACAATATGTTCTCCTTTTTTAAATTTTTAGTTGATTTCCCATTCATATTATTTTCCTGAATTTAAAATGTTTAAAAATTTATTAATAGTTAGAAATATACAAATTCGGTGAACTTTAAAAATGGAGAAGTCGTTAAGATATTATCTTAATTGTTAGATATTATCCTATATGGGGGGGAAGTAAACCTATAATTTTCAGCAGTTTATAGAGTTGTTATTAACTCAAGGGGTGCTATGATAAGAGCTATATCATTAATGATCAAAATATTATAATGGTATTTATGTTTTTTAAAAGTTATTAATTATTAATTTTGACTATTGTGTTCTGTGATTTCCCAATGGGGGGATTGTTGAGTCATAAGTCTTAGACCTTACATTTCCATTCCATAGTTTTTGAAATAACAAACAGTTACATAAAAAATAATTTACTAAATATATATTTTCCAAAATAATTATTATATTTTTGAATACAACATTACATTATACCAAACATAGAAATAATTATAATAAAAACATATATGTTATTTTATTCAATGTTTTTTTATTTTTATCCCCCAAAAACATGATTTTCATTTATTATAGACAATTAATAATGTAAAATCATACCTTAATCCCTAACTATCAATCTAATAATATTATTGATGTTTGGGTGCTCGGAAATGTTGTAAAATTATTTAAGGAATGTTGTGCACGCCGTTTACATTAATCCGATGTCATTTTCACTTTTTCTCAACCATAGTTGGAAGTCTGTCATTTTAATAAAACTATTAAATTTTACCTATTGTTTTCCATCATTTAAAGTGACCCAATCATCTGATGCATGTGACATTGATTCTTAAAGATCAGAAATGATTGGGTTATCAGTCTCCCATAATTTAATGTCAATCCTTCAGTGTTATCTAATCTGTATTCCCTTTTATGTGATTTTTCATTTAACTCCAAATTCAATGGTGAAACACCACATTCAATCAATTTATGAAATTAGTATATCTGATCATAGTGCCAATTAATCTTATAGATTGTAATCATTTTAATGATATTTTTCTAATGGCTTCATGTTAATCAAGTATAGTTTGGATGGTTGTGACCCAAAACCAAATGATTTTCCAATTGTTAGAAAATTTTCAATAATTTCAAATCGAAATTTAGATAAAATGATCAATATGGAATCGAATTGACACATGTTAATTACATAAGATTAAAAATTATTCAAGGAATATTGTCCTTTAATTTAGAATCAAACCAAATTCATTTCCGATTTTTTACCCCCCAAAGGAAGATATTTTATTTTATTAAACCAATTCAATGTTATTCATTATTTTATATACAATATAGAGACACTATAGTATGTTAGATTCAGCATTGATTTTTATCGATGTAAAAAAATTAGTGATAATTCACCAAAAATTTTATGTCAATGCTCATGTTTTTACTTGTTATTAAACCCTTTTAAGGGATTTTTTCATAACTCTAAACCCAAGAGACAAACATAACATTAAGTCGTGGTGAGAAATTTGGATATCTGATCGATGTTCCAATGATTACTATTTATTAAAAATGTCTTAAAGATCATCTTCCAATAATTTCGGGTCTTAAATGCTCATTTAGTTGGTTTATCCCCTAGAAACATACATTAGTCCCTACTAATCAATCTGGGAATTAGATTGGAATGTGATTGATTCCAGCATACCTCAAATGATTTCTAGAATGTTCTCCTAGATTTTCCCATAGAAATTATGTCATTTTCTAATTTCTAACCTCCTTGATGAAAGATATGTTATTTAAATAATACTATAAAATGTTACTAGTTATTTTTTGTCATACCGAGTGACACAAGAATTCAATGGATGTGTCATTTATTCCTTCAGATCATAAATGACTCAGGTATTTTTATCCTACAATTTTGTGTCAGTCCAATTATGTTTTCTTAGTATTGAAACACAATATGTGATTTTTGAAATACTCCATAACTGAGGAAAAAAATACAATTTTTATCATACCAACCTATTTTGGTATTATATTTATTTTTTGATGATTAATATTGATTTTTAATGATTTAATGATCATTGTTATAGGATTTTAGGTTCATCAGATATCAACATACTTTTACAATTTAAAACTAGTCCATGCATGACTCAATTTTTTTTTCTCTTATACTGGAAAGGAGTCATTTTTTTAAAAAAAATAAAAAAAATTAACTTAAAATTTAACAAAAAATTTTGAGAATACAATTGACATGTGTTTAAAATTTAATGAAAAATTACATTAAAGGTTATTTTTTTGAGTTTTCTCATAAATCTAAAAGCATTTAGTTATTTTTCAATCACAAATTTTTTCAGTAAATTTTTTATTGAAAATGTAAATTCGATTTATGATGTCATTAAATATATGAAATATAATGAGTTCATCAATTTAAATGGGTAAAAATAATGATAAAATGAAACAGAACTTTTGAATAGGATGCATCTTGTAGGACCATGGATTTTACATACATCTATTGAAGTAGGGTAATAAAATAAAATAAAAATAATAAATATAATAATAATGACTATAAAAAAATAAACAAAACTCTAGTATAATCTTACAACGTAGGATGACATGTAATCTCACCCTAGAAGATATATTCATATAGTACTCTAACAATAGCAAGTAGCAGTGTATTTACCTTCTCAGGAGAATGTATCGAGCCTCCAAAATTTTCACCTATTCTGTCACCGCAATAATAAAATTACCCACAAACTTTTCACATGAAATTATTGTCTATGGAATATTTATCAGGTATGTCTTGTTATATCCATGTATATCATGATCAATGATGCGATGAAATATCTCATCCCGCTACATTGAAAGTTATTTATGGTCATCAGAAAGATATGTTAACTCAATCACAAATAGATCATGTCTAATACACACACACACACAGGCACAAACACACACACACGCATATATATATATTTGTAAATATTTTTTATTAATACAATATCATTCTATAAGATCTGTAACCTCATGATCATTTGAATCTCGAGTTATCTTCCACATAGATATTATATTAGTTGGTGTACCATTATACAGTAACTACTAACAAATATTATATAACTATAGAACAAGAAAACATATAAATGAAAAAATATATTAATCAAATGATAAATACATCCTGTCAAATCTAGGATATGTGATGAGTCCCATGAATGTGGGGTGGTCCATACATCACAAGATTCTCTAAATGGCATGACAACACCTCATACATTTAATTAATGCAAATATAAAACACTAAAATTGATTAAAAATCATTGAAATATATGAACCAAAAATAATAAGACTCCCTGTTGTAGCCTCGGTGGACTAATATGTAACCATTTCATGCAATTGAGATAAGAGAAGTCTTATCTAGACTACATCTATAATGTCTACCAAACACACATTTTCATCCCAGTGCTTCTTCCTCACTCTAAATTTATAATATTTAGAAGTATATCAACATCTTCTCTAAAAAATAGATAAAACTCCTTGGGGATCACTTTCATATTATTCTATTTAACATAAATAATATCACAAAAATTATTTCTTTTTATGCATAGTTATGAAACTAAAATGATAATCTTACCTGAACGTCCCACGATAGTTAATCTAATGTGTCCTAAGTGAATGATGCTCAGTCTTATGTAGTCAATGGAAATTTATGTGGGTCTCGCATGATATGACCCAACCAGAGACTCAATGAAGGGGGACCCTCTCTGATGGGATCGTTTTTATCATTGTGGTATATGAAGGGTCCTTCCATGATGAAATCTCACAACCAAGGCCTCTACTATAAGAGTAATAAGTGGTTTCATCATGTCAGATAGAAAACAATTTCATAAAAAATTTAAAATATTAGAATTTATATTATTAACTCTTAATTAAAGATATAATAAAAAATTTACTTTTATATATACCTTGATCCATTGAAGTGGATCCCTATCCATAGTAATGTAGACATGGTTCTAGATCTAAATACATGTACATTGTCATTGAAAGCAATTGTAGTGGAACACACAAAGAAAGTATACAAATGAATGAGACCATAAATATACAAATAAATTTTAAATGGTGTATAAAGAGTTATACCATTAAAAATTCATTAAAACTAAATATCTAGAAAGACATCGTACCATTCACTAGATATGAAGTTGATTCATTTCCCAATCAATATTCTCTCTATACTCTAGATTATATTCTTCACATTGATCTATAGTGTGTTGATATAGCGGGCATGGAAAAAGGAAATAATCTTAGGTTTATCTCTTTCATATAAAAACACTCCTCATCATGACATTTCCACAAAAACATTCCTATTTGGATTATATATAATGGTGGTGATGATATCATGTTCTCCTTGTGATCCCAAAATGAATAGTGTGTAACAAAATCATTCATCTCTATAAAACATAATGTTAATGTTCACTAATGTAAACTGAATGTTATTAATAATAGTTCCAAAAACTGGGACAAACAAATTACACATTAATAATATGTATTTCAAACTATGCTCACATAAAATATTTATGATGTAATTAAAATGATCATAATAATAACCAAAATCAATAGATGGATATCCAAAGTCACGATTTTATGTTTAACACTTATCTTAAACATATTTAATGTGACTCTAAAAGTTAATATCATTTGAATATTTGTAATGATGATTCATTATAGATGGCATATTATCTAGTTGGTTAAATTCATTAGTCGATGTAGGGTAACCTAAAAGCTATAGTTTATGTACATATTTATTTCACCGAATTCTGTAAATAGTTATGAAGATAGATATTCGTACTATACATAACTCATAAGGAAAATGTATTTATACATAAAAAATCCTTGAAACAATCATGAAATATTGTATAATGGGACTATTGGATGTGATAATTACTAGAACAATGCATATGGTGTTATATCATACTAATGTATTTTCTAGAAATTGTAATCTTATTTTTAATTGATTAACATATATATAAATAGAAAACTCATAATAGTTAAATAGTAAATTTGAGAAGGCACTTAATAAAATAATGATGAAAGTAATGGGGTATCTAATAAAATGTATCGATGAGATTGTACCAATAAATTTTTTTCCATATGAAATATAACTCCTTATCTATCAATCATATCAATAATCCAAGATGGATTATCCAAGTTTATTTCAAAATCAATATTATAATCAGCCTAAAAAAGTAGTACACTCATCCATCAAATATTAATTTTCTATTTATACCTCTTGATGATCTCTATTTCATATTAATCTATTTTTTATATTCAAATACCTCTCAATATGATACATCCACTTGAATTGCACAATACCATTTGAAACTACATTAATGGTTATGTGTACCATCAGATGAAGCATAACATTTAATAATCAGGGTGGAAATAGATTCTCCAACTGATTTGAATAAACTTTTTCAGTAGTATGTGATTATGATGAATTTTCATCCCTTGAATGAATAGTATGCATCATGGACCATTATCATCATCAAAATGGCTTGAAATTTCTTATTTATGCATCATATATTGTGCATAATGCATGTATTCCCAGAACCCCTCAACAAATCGTGAATTAAATTGTTTCCATAAACCCATTTCATCAAAATCATGTAACACCTTAACATTGTACATTTATTATCCATCGTCAACCAAAATAGCCCCCAATATATTATAAGAAAAAATTCATTATCAATAACATCCAGATTATTTATTTATATATTAATTTTCCAGAAAGGAATAAATAAAAAAATTTATCCATCAATTTATAACTACGTTTTGTATATGCACCGCATGTATAGGGTAATGAAATATTAAAAAAATATTTCTAAAATTAGTATTCAATGAGAATATTTTAATTCTCATCCTCTGATAATTTTTCCTCAAATTTCATGATATTTAGTGTTTGTGTGAATTCTCAAGAACAATTAAATTTCAATTTGGACTTTTTGAATTTCTACTGAAGGGTAATTAAACATATATATCTCACATATGTCCATTTTTAACAAAGACTTATCCATATAGAATTATAACTTTTATTTTATCATTGGAATGAAAATTCACCTTTCATACTCCAACCTGATATATTATTATATTTTATGTGGAAATTAATTGTATTTAATAAAATAACTTATAGTTTGAAAATTTCATTCAATTCAAAAACATATGTTAACCCACCATAACCCCAAAATTTTTTCTACTCGTTAATAGGTTGCTGAAGTTTAACAACAATACTTTCCTTGAACATCAAGGACCATGAATAAAATTTATATTTAATAGATCTTTTTGTTTCATACAACCACATGGATGAAGATTATACATAACCAATAACATGTTTCATGTGTTATAATTTACACCAACCGATGAACTAATGTAGTTGGAATCAACATATACTAACAAAATTAGAATTTATGACTATCATTATCAATGTTAGGTTGCTACTAATTATGCTCCTTTCATGTAAGACATTCTTTTAGATTTGTTAGCATATTAATATCCTTATTAATTTCCACATTTCTTCTAATCAATCTAGAAGCATTCTATGACATAAGTAATATTTTCAACCTTAGATTAAATAGAATTTGATGTATTTTGTGTATGGAAATCAATTTTTTCTTTTTCATTATCCAATATTTAAATGACTGATTTCCCCAATATATTTCTACATCGAAGAGACATAGACTATAAAAATCTCCAAATGGGAATTTTCATTATTAAATAACAAATATATGTTTAAACATGAATCTACGGTCTCATATAAGAATCCTAACATCCTTGTCAACATAATAGAATAGTAACATGACCTCGGAATCACTGCATCAGTAGGGAGTAATTGTTTTTATCAAAACCAAGATAATGTTGAATAATTGGTTTTACCACTGATTAAAAGCCATCATATGTAATTACTCCCTTAAATATACAATTTACCAAAATAATTACACTATAATTATAATTAATTTTTTTCCATCATTATATAATTTATAAAAACACAATGAATAATGATCTACACAAGAGAACAGAATCATCTCACCATTCTCAATATTTGGTATATTAATTCGTTCATGATCCAACCCATATAACAATTCATTATGTATTTCATGCATTGGATATGTCTTCCTGCATAAAAAACATTATAAATAGTTTCACATCAATTAAAATGAATATATTATTCCCCATAAAAATTACATCTCTTATAATTTTCAAAACAACATTCAATTATCAGTTATCATTTATTTTTTCTCAAGGGGATTGATATTTATTTTCACACATTCTACATAGACAAATAATATGGTCATGTTGAAGTCCTCTAATGAAATTAGAATATTACATAATTCCCTAAAAACAAGTTATAGATGTCCTATTTAGAAGATCAATAATACTATTATCCATATATATTACATCACCCCCTCCCTCCATAGAGTACCCCTCTATGACTACTAATTGGAAAAAGAGGATAGTGACCACTGGTGTCCTGCTGCTAGTAGGCCACATGTTTGTAATTAGTGCCGATGGTATATTATAAATATTTATGTGGGGAATTTCCCTACAAGATAAAAATAAATAATTTATATATAATAAATATACAACAGTAAAATAATGCTCAGAAATATAAAATAAATCCATGTTTACACATTATATATCACATAGAAGTAGAAAAAATGGGATGGAAAATAAAATTAAAAAATATAAAAAAACTATGACCACAAAGAGAAAACATCTCCCACAAAACCACATGCTAGAAAAATCTTGTGTGATCATCATCCTGATCACACTGACCATAAAGATAATTTAAATTTCTTAGGTTTGATCATAATAATACAATCAGTTTGATACTCCCTAGATCCACTCACGAATAGCATAATGAAAGAATACTAATTCCTAATGAACAATATGTGAATATAACTCAAAACCTTAATAGGTATACTATGAACCTAGCCTGCTAATGGTTATCTATTAGTTAGTCAAATATAAATGAGGTTTAATATTATATAATAATTAATTAATAAGGTCGCCCTTCTTCCGCTTCCCCACTGGTATGTTTCTATGACTAAATATTGCATGTTTGGAGCCAACTACCCCCAAAAGAATATTGTATGTGGACACATGGGATTATTGTCATGACATGTATCTCCTTCATCATATTTATTCATCATATCATTCCAAAGTCCATATAGTGTAAAAGTACATTTTGGGAGCCAACATTTCCTGTATGATGTGTATCATACAACATGTGTTATATCCAAATCCATCGTAGACAATACACAATGTAAGTTACCTTAGGGAATCACATACCATACAGGTCAAACCTATAAAAATAATTAGGGTACTATATCCATAGATACATTTTTAGAAATAACAAAATTCCATTACAAACATCAACAAAAATATATTTTGAAACTAACAAACATTCATAGCATAACATTATACTCTTTGGGAAAGAGAATGGGACTATACATGGTAGTCATCCATCTGTCCATGTCCATCCAAGATGATAGGGAAGACAACCAACCATAGTCCATTGGGTGTCATTTTACCTACTGACATGGATGAAGTAGCGAAATAAATTTCAAAACATGAATGATATATTATATGCCACCACCACACCGTATGCATTAATGTCATCCAAGGAAGAACTGTAGTTATGGTCTATCGAATACCCAATAGCTACTTTTATTGACTAGATATCCAATAAGAGCACTCAATGATAAAGTAGCTATATTTAATTAACTATTTACTTATAACAAAAAATTAATTATAATTAATTCTTTAATTATTAACTATCATTATTTCAGTTATATTTCATTAAACATCCATAATAAATCAAAGCTCTCCAAGAATAATCCCACCGACTACATGGTTTCTCAAAATTAACATTATGAATTTCATTTTATAACGAACTAAAACCATGGGTTAAATTTTCTTAAACATTATAACAATTCCATAATTAAATATGCTTTAGTAAAACATCAAATGATATAATAAAGAGATGTAACCAGACAAATTCATCGTCCTCAAGTGGTAGGGAACGAAATATAGGTAGGATAAGCAACCCAGTCATCTAAACATTGAATAGATTCATTAATAAGAAATAATAATATATTTTAGCTTAATGACAAATCAACCATACGAGTCTCATATTATTTCACATAAAAATAATAATATATAGTCCACCCAAACAGATTCAATAAAAAATCATATTCAAGAAAAAATATGGCCTTAAAAATAATTCATACAGACATCACATGAAAATGGGCAATGACTTCCCAAACACACGACATTATTTTTCACATGAATATAGGTAACAATTTCCCCAAATATTTATCATTATTAGAAAATTAGGTTTTATTCCATCTCAATTAAAAAATTCAATTATAAAATGTACCAGGTATTAGAAACATATGGAATCCATTATAAAAAATGTTATGGGATATTGCTAGAATATAACCGACTAAAAATAATTCCATGTACCACAGAATTAAAAATATGGTTTAAATCAATATATAAAATTGAAAAAAAAAATTATTACAATGAAAATAGAACTAAACATCTTGTTAATGTTGGAATATTAAAACAAAAATAGTTGAAGAAGAATAATTTTAATCCAAATACAATGGAAATAACATGTTTTATTTTATTTGGTCCCTTTGGGGCCTACCGCATGGAAATAACAACACCCAAACAAAATATTTTATTATATACTCAAATTAAATCAAAATGTAGTTTATAGAGGAAATGTTGATAGGTACATGAAATGCATAGATGTTCTAAAATTGAAACTATGAAATATAAGTAGCAAGAAAGATTGAATATATTTATAGAAAAGAAAATTACTAGGAATAATGTCTGGAAGTCTAGATCACTTCCATGTCTATGAATATAGATCCCACTGATTCATTTGATTATAACATTGGATGATCACATCGGTTCTACAGAATTGATTAATTGTTCAACGTCTCCAAAATGTTATAACCCCAAGAGACTCCACCATGTTCCACACACCAACGACGCATAGGGGGTCGGTGGGCCACAAAATGAGTCTGCTGATGAGGATGACACCACCACAACCAGTGAAATAAAAACTGAGGAACATTATTCTCATCAAAGAGTGAGAGAAATGAAATCCAAACCACCTACGAGAAGAAAACAAACTACCACTAGAAGGAGGGTGTCAATTTCTGGATTTTGGTTCTCTACTTACTATATGAACACAACCTCCTAATACGATTATTTTTAGATAACATTTGTATTTCGAATGAATGGACTACATGGATAATGAAACTACTTGCTAGAACATGAACCAACGAACATCACATACCTGAGGAGGGTTCCAAGAAGCCAAAATTTAACTACCCACCCAACAACTCATAGAATGGATTAAATCAATGTGTGCCATGATAGATTAGGTAGAAACATCTATTAACAGTATAAAATGAAGAGAATATGAATATCGTGGATTTCTATGGTTTCATTCCGAAAACAATATTCAAAACAACTGAGTATGCCATCCAAATTAACTCATGATGTAAAAAGAAACAAAATCCAAAATATATTAAAAGGAAAAAACATTTATTAACCAATTTCATCTCATTAAATTACTTTAAACGGAAGAAATCTTTAAAACGTCGATTTTTTATTTTCAGTATGAAAACATTGAATACCTATATTATGAAACCTCCACCATTTTCAATTACAAAATGGTTTTGTTATTGTATCTAAATTTTATTATTTTGGATCCCTGGTCAATTTATCTATGAAATGATTGAAAATTATTAATTTTGCAGCCTTAGTGAATCTATCTGTTAGGTTTTCATCCATTTGTATCTTAGGGATAGATCCATATATATCATAATGATAGACATGTCTCCAATTTCTATATCTTCTCAAAAAAATTACTCCTAATATCTATTTTCATAGATGTACCATTCATAATAATGTTTTAGAAAAATAAAAGGAGGATTTATAATCCCAATGTATTTTAATAATTTAATTACTTATACTATGTTCATTAATAAAACCCCAAGCCATATGGATTCATTGACAACTTTTATCATGGCTCTGTAATCGGTTGAAATGGTCGTGAAGGACAAAGCTAATTGCAAATTTCACATACAAGATAATATTCATCACCACGCACTAATGACATAACCAGTTAGTGATTTGCAAGTATCAACATTTCCATCATAATAATAATCCTTATTACATGTCATTAATTTACAAGAATTAATATTAATAGTATTGGAGATTTATAGAGAAGAGTTATAAAAAATTTACTCAACGTCCAACTAACACCATGATAATTAATCCTTAATAGGATTAACATAAAATTGAACAAATTGAAAATTGAAAAATAAACATCTGGTCAAGTACAATGCATTGATTATAAAATACATCCCACTGCATTTTCATATGATATTATACAAACATATTTAATATAAGATGACTTGGATAGTGATTTAGATAACGGAAATTTAAAATATTAAACCAATGGAACATGAACAATCTTAAGAGAATCATACAAATTCCACTTTTACACATTATGGATATTTGAATGTTGATATACATAAAAAATATTATGCTTCGTATCTATAATAATTTCAAGGCCCATAATCAGCTTACCAAATCCTAGAAATGAATTTCTAAAGATTACTTCATTTTCCTTTTGAAATGGGTGATTAAATTCATATCACTACATATGAGTAACATTTTGTCTACATAGAGGAGTAAATAATAAATGTAAAAATTAAATGATTTAAAATATATAAATGCATCAAACTAACTACTGCTGAAACAATTTTTTAACATGTATGAATTACTCCTATTATACCATTTTTTTGAAGCAAATTTTAATCCAAAAATTGATTTAGAAAGAAAGATAATTTTTTAGCATTAAATTTATATTCAAAACAACTAGGAGGATTCATGTATAAATTTAAATTTAAATAAAAATTCATGAATGCGGTTTGGACATCAATATATTCAATAAGAAAATCAAAATTGGTTGCAAAAGAAAGAAGAAATATTATTGACGAATGTTTCAGTAGAGTAATGTTTTTTAGAGTAATCAATTCCTTCACTATGAAGGAAGAATTCGACTATATATGTATCATTAAAGATAATTATATTTCCTACTAAATTGTATTATTTTGTTTTTTAAAACAATTTACAACCAATCACCTTTTTAGTAGGTGTTATATTGAGTATAGACCATGTATGGTTAATTATTATGGATTTCATATCAACTTCTATAGTTGAAATCCATTGGATAGAGATTTTGTCATTGATATATTTATTTTGGATTTGGGAATCCTCTCCATAATAATTTGGTGCACATTAAATGAATAGGAAGCCATATCACCAAGGATGTTCCTAGGAGGAAGTCTAATGAACCTATTCTACCTATCCCTAGTGATCTGATAACACCTTAGGTCACTAGGAACTCCATCATCAAGAGTATTATTAGAATCAATCAAAGATAATGTATCATGATATGGAAGAGGAACCTACGACATAGAGAGACTCTCAATAGGTGAATCAATAACACTAGGAGGATCAACCTTATGATCCCACTTCTGTGAAGGATCAACACTATCATCCATGGTAAGATGGACAATAGAAATAGAATATTTTTGGAACAACACAACCTATCTATGGATAATATTTCATATCCAAGTTTATCTTCCCACTGCTTATACACCTTCACTCCATCAGGATACCCTATGAAGAAGAACATGACATATCTAGGCTCAAGAATATAGTACAAAACATGACCATAAGAAATTCATCTAACAAACCTAATATTTTCATATAATTGGGTTGATTTCTCCACAATTCAATAGGAGTAATAAATCTATTGGTAGATGCTGAATAAAAAATTATTATGTATAATGTTGTAGTGATAGATCTTCTATTGGTTGATACAGAATAACAAATTATTATGTATAATGTTGTAGTGATATCTCATCACCAAATGTTTTTGGGCAAGCCCGAGCAAGAAAGTATGCAATGAACCTTCTCAATAATGTTACGATTCATAATCTCTGTTAGACCATTATAGTAAGGAGAATTAATAAAATTTTAATGATTTAAAACACCCTTAATTTCACAAAACATGATATACTCATTAGATAGCTAGTCAATGCCATTATCTGTTCTAAAAAACATTTACTTCTACACATAGTTATTTTTTATAGATTCTTTAAAAAATTTAAATGCCTCAAAGACATCATATTTATTTCTCAAAATATAATGCATAAAAACCCATTAAAAATCATCTATAATGGTGTTAACATCAGAGACTCTACCATTGGAGGTAGTCCAAGTGGGTCCCCATAAATCTAGGTGATCATAATCATGTGGGTGACTGACTTAAATATTAGATCTATGAAAACCTACTCAAATCATCTTTCTCATGACACAACCTTCACAAAATGGTATGTTACATGGTGTAACTTGAGTGAGAATCACATTCTTTCTCAAATTCATTGGATCATTAGAACTCACATTTCCAAATTGAAAATTCCCAAGAACAATGTTTTCATTGTTAGAGGCATAGTTGAATCTCATCTTCATGGTGTGTGTTCTTAAATCAATTACATATTACACATTCAGAAAGGAGCCATTAAGAATTGTATGACCTCCCAGGGAGATTCTAAAACAACTATCATTGTATTTATATCTAAAACAAATGTAATCTATGAATCCTAGTGGGATTAGATTCTTAAGTAAGTTTCAAACATATCTAACATCCAATAAGGTGAATATACAATTTTTCTGAGAGATCTAGCATAAAAAACCTCTACCAATGTGGCAATATCTTTTATTGATTTATATAACAACATCTCATTCAAATCCCTCTATAAAACAAGGAAATGAACTCCATTAAAAGAACATATAGATTGAAGTCCCATAGTATATCAACCATTCGACATCATGTGTAACTCGTGATAGACAATACACATCAAAATATTCATATCCATGATCAGAAAACTGAGATTGATCACCAGAATCCTTAGAAGGTTGTCCAGATTTAAAATTGGTTCATTTGGATTTATTATTACCGTGTATCCCATAGTGGTAGTAGGTAACCATCATTGGATTGTGTTTCAACTAATATTCATTTTATTATTTATGAATCTTACTTCCATTTTTATGTACAAACTTTTTCCCTTTTAATCAATGAATGACCCCTCACATTTGGAACATTAGCATCATGTATATCGTTACTCTTTTTTGGAAACTAACATGATAGAAAGGCAGAATTGACTTCCTCTAATGTTATAGAATTGATTATATACATCATAACATCGACAATATGTTCATATGAACTTTCTAAATAAATTATATGTTTGATGACTTTGTCCCCATTATCAATATTAAAATTTATAAAGTGAATCTCTAATTTAATATTATTATAATCATCATGGTGTGTCTAGATGGAGGTTCTATGACATATCATGAAGGTATATAATTAGTCCTTAATATATAGACAATTAATTTAATATGTTTTCAAATACATTTTTCAGGTTTACACAAAATACCAGGGGCATATGCCCCATAATAAACCTTCTAAATGAAATTATCTTCTAAATTAAGGCTTATAGTGCTATATGATTTAATAAAATTTTCAGGAGGGATGTTTGAATATGTTGTGAATATTTGACCATCAGTGGACAGACATACTTGGGATTTCATTGGTCCACAAATGGAAAAATCTAACCTTTATTTGGCTAATTGGGATCACATATTTAATCACCACAAATTTATAGAATTTCACCCAACAATTATTTCTATTTCATATATTTCTTAAACCATTATTTATTTGGATGGAACTGATACCACATTTTTGTGTGGTAATATCGAATTACAACCCCCCATAAAAAATAATTCTATAGTCCACTAAAAATATATTGTTTAACTCAATATAATATAAAGAAAAACGAATTTGATGAAATGTTAACAAACCCAAAATAGAGTGTTGGTGTGGGAATAGAGAAGTGACAATAGTTACAATAGAAGAAATGTCAAAAGAAAACATATGTAACTCCAGTATTTATGTATTTTGTTCCCTTTGTGACCTACTATAAAACAATAACACCAGAAAATAAAAAAAAATTATTTGATTCTTAAAAAAACATATTTCTATGTATAGAGGAAATTATGATAACAAACTAAAATCCACCGAACAAATAAAATTGAAACTGCACACCAGAAGTAGCAGAAAAGATGGAATTAGTTTTTAGAAAAATGTACATTGATTGAAAAATGTTTTGGAATCCATATCACTTCATGATCCTAGAACATTGAACTAGTTTCGTCATCAAATCTGATCGAAGAATAATCACTCATGGCCTACTGATCCATGAAGTGGAAGAACCTATTCAACTGTAAATAACCCAATCATGGTCCATGATGATCCTACATCCATCATTATGTAATGGGGTAAGTATGCCACCTAGTTAGTTCACTGATGAGGATGATACCACCACCACCATTAAGATTGAAGCTGTGGAAGATGATTCTAAACACCGTATGATAGATAATATAGACCGAACAACTAGGCGGATGAAAACAAACCACCAGTGTTGATAGGGTGTAATTTTAGGTAATTTGGATCCCAAGAAGGCAATTTTTATATCTATTTCATTTTTAAAATGTAGGCACTGTATGGTTGATGAAACCCCCTTCCCTATCCTTATCTGGATAAATACACTGCTAAGGAGTGGCTGATATGAATCCAACAAAAAACACCCCACCAAAAAAACATCGAACAACACAAATCAATTGATGAAGCAGATGGATTTAACAATAGAATACATAGATGCCTTGAATTTATTTGAATATATACATAACGGATATCCAATTGTTTATCTCAAATCTAGTATGAAATACAATTGAGCAGGCTATATAAATTAGCCTATTCTATAAAATAAAAAAATTATCATGTTGATATTAAAATTAGAAAATTTTTACTAATAAAATTCATGTATTTAAATCATTTTAAATTCAATTAAATTTTAAATTGGATATTATTTTATTTTCAACATAAAAAAACAATGAGTAAAAAATAAGAAGAAGCTTTTAAATTATTTAATCATGATCTATGCCATAAGCCTTGAGATTCCACAACCATATGGATAACAAAACTAATTAGAAATTCAATTTATTAGAAAAAAAATTTCCAACATCAATTTCAATGCCCAATTCCAATAACACATGCAATAAAACATTCGGTTAAACATGAATACTTGCATCAATTTGATTACCATCATATTATTAAGAACACCGGATTTGTTCAACATGTATCAACTTTATTTCTTCATCCTTACAGAAAAACATTATCAAATTTATGATATTTATACAATTTCAACAATCACAACATACTAAACCAATCATATAACCATGCTATAAAAATTATAGTATAGATATAACACTATATATATAATAAAGAAGAAAACTGTTTTCATAGTGAAATGAAATTTCATGTGATCACTAAACATATAATTTAAATTATTTAATCTATTATAATATAGATTAGGTTAATTAATCATCCACATAGAGGGCAACACATGTTCAATTTATGATTTCACATAATTAAATATGTCATGAAATGAATCCATGCCTCAAAGTATCGACATTCATTGAATGATAACAAATCAATGTCATGGATCAATGATCACCTATATCGTGAGGAAATTGTCACATCATATCGATGTATTTACATGAATTCATTGATTAACTAAAATGATAACAACATTATAATGATTGATATAGGTTTCCATAAAGGTTATTAAAGGAAAGTATGAAACAAGATCTAATAGAGTGAAACTTCTAGAAATGAGTATAACCCAACCCAAGCTCACCATGGATTGAACTAGGGTATTTATGATTCATTCCAATAGAAAGGTGTTTTAAAATACTTCTAAATTAACCCTTTGGTACATATGGTTTACGGGGAAAGAGTCGGAGAAAATAGGTTCAAGGGGACTCGGGGTGTATTTATATGTAAAAAGATTGTTTGAGGACCCCAAAATATTCCCTATGATCACATTGTTGACCACATATACCATTGAAGTTTTGGAAAAGACCATATGACCCGCCCATGTTAAAACCCTTCTCTAGGATCCACTACTAGGTACATAGTGAATATCCAAATTTTCCAAAGGATGAACGATGGACCAGACTATTTCCCACCTTGCATCCACCCATTATTTGGATTTATCCTAAAAATACACCATGGTGCAATCACCTAAATCCATGATACAATGCTCAGAACTGGCGAACCAACTATAATGTAGCTAACTACCAGTCCCCAAAATGGATAAAAGTTTGTTGCCCTTGTTTTCCTCCATTGAGCCTCTATATGCCTCATATGGGAGACCACACCACAGAAGAATGTATTATGTCACATCCCATGGATCCACACCACATCCTAGATTCAAATAGCTGTGGCACCTACCTTTTCTTAATTTCATATCACATAATATATTTAAAATTTTTCCAAAAACACATTTTAAACAAATGTTATTTTTTACATATCAACCTAAATGAATAATTCATGATATCGAGCATCAATAATTGATAACTGACACTCAATGATGTACAATGTTTTTGAATATGTTATAAAATCTTCTAATGACTCCCCATATCAGATTATTGTTATTACGATTTTAATGAAAATTTTAAACAAATTTTAAATTGATTAATCAAAAACATTAGAGAATAAAAAAACTATTGTTTCAATATATAATGATTTTCCCATTTAAATTCAAATTCTATTTCTAAATATTTTTATTTATTTTTATCTTTCTCATAGTTTTTTATCAAATTATCATAGTTACCACATTGTCACATAGATATGTTGGTATAAAATTCCATCCAATGATCCATCCTAATAAAAATTATATAAATATGATTAATTTTTACATCATTATCTTGTGAAATTGTGTTTAATTCTATATAATATACAACTTATAATAAAATTAATAATAAATAAGGAATTCAATTTCTTGTATACTACTGCAAATAACAAATTTCTATTATATAATGATTATTATATTTCATATATGTTATGATTATAACAATACAATGTCAAACTATAGAGAAAAATACATGTAGTTAATGTATTTTAAAATCTTCATGTATGTCAGTGTTTTTAAAATATATTTTTTTAGAAACAACTATTATGTAACGCCCTGGTTCCGGAAACCACCCAGTGGCGCCCCGTACCCAGTTGGTCACATGACCTCAAGCGCATTTCCCCAAAACGCCAGAGGCTTCCAACTAGCAATGAGGGCCTTGGATGTGACACCGGGGAATCTATGCCCTCATCGGCAGAGTACACAGCAGAAATAGATAACAAGCAATAGCGGAAGTAGAAAACAGTATACAACAACTATACCAAATGTATAAGCAAGGTCTGATATAAATGATGATGCAGTACGATAAAAGTATCTATGGAAAATAGGCAACAAATCAACATGATGACTACAACTAAAACCAGATATCTAAAATTAAACAGCAACTCCAACAGCATCGTGAGCCAATGCTCGGTCCCATGCTCTCCAGCTCCACAGCAACTCAGATACCTGAAGTAGAAGGGTGCTTTCCCTTATCTATACCTGTAGAAACAAAACCTTCCTAGGCCCAAAAGCATAGCCCGAACAGGGTGTGAGATATAATCCCAGTAGGGAATCACCCAAAGATTTGTGCCTAACACTCAGTGAGTATATGGCTGGTAAATATATAACAAGCAGTAAACAGCACAGCAAGCAACAGGCAACATCAGTAATAGAAAGCAGTAGCAGTAAGCAGTATGCAGTAATAGTAAGCAGTAACAGTAAGAACAAGTGATAACAAAAACTAACAGCATGAATCCCATGGGACGTACCCACAGCCTTTCCCTCTGGTCCTAACCACGAAGTACCATAACCCTCTGGGCATTGCACTCAGCCTAACCCCTCTGGCTTGGTCAAAAGAAAACATCAGACTCTCTGGGGAAGCATGCTCGGTCAATTCCCCTCATAGTCTAGGGTAGTCAGGGACACACTGAGGAAGTTCACGCTGTCTAACCCTTTTAGTCCCAAGGTCTAGAGACTCTCTGAGGAAGCTATCTCGGTCAATTCCTTCTATAGCCTCAGGTATACAAGAGACTCTCTGAGGATGCTCACTCAGTCAATTACTCCTCTAGCCTAGGAAAGTTCTTAAAAAGATTCCAACAGGGTAAGACTCTCTGAGGAAGCTCACTCTGTCTACCCACCTATAGTCTATAAAATCCAAGACTCTCTGAGAGCTCACTCGGTCATCCCCCATACTATATAAAATCTAAGACTCTCTGGGAAGCTCACTCGTTCTATCCCGTATAGTCTATAGCAGCAGGATCTCTCGGCCTCGTGCTAGTCATTGCATAATAATGCTATACGGACAAAGTACACCAATAGAGCTACTTGGCTAACCAAAACACGCCTATAGAGCTACTTGGTTATCATTCTACAAGGCAATAAACAATTCAAGAGAAACATTCCAACCTATAACCACCAGGCAAGGAAAACAGGCTTAATAACCAATGGCCAACGAGACTCGAAGGTCGTAAACGGAACAAAGCAACGGAAAAACACCTCCAAGAACAAAAAATATCCACAAACAAGATTACTTTACCTCTACACAAGCATAACAGCATGGCAGGAAAACAACAAGGGCAAAACAGTAAACACACGATACCCCGTTCACGGGTATCGGTAGAATTTGCACGTAAAACACAAAGACACCTAATGGTAAGGCACAAACCCCCTACCTCGATCCTAGGAGATCTCTATACGTGAGCCTCGGCCTTTGAATCGGCCTAGAATGGAGTAGATCTGCAAAAACGTCTTAAACGCTCAACCACAGATATCTCATACGAGAAAGAGAATCAGAAAACGAGGCTCAAGCGGAACGAAGAGCATACCGGGGTGATTCCAACGCAACCGACCGTGCTCAAATCAGAGAGAGGAATAAGGGGCATGAGCTCATCGATGATCTGGCCATACTGTCCTCTCTTGGCCAAACGAGACCTAGAAGAATATGAAAAACCCATTAGGCCATGACCCAGGTTCATTTACTGAAAAAAATAAAGTACACAGCGTGAGCTTTGAGAGTACATGGCGTGTACTAGGTCTTTACGTACTCCGCTAAACACGGCCTCCATGTCACACCTACACACCGTGTGTCTGGCCCGGACACGGCCAGCACACAGCTTCGAGAAAAAAAAATTACACGGCTTGTACTCAGAAAGTACACGGCATATACTTCCAAAATTTCCAGAATATTCATTTTTCTTATAAACTCCAGAAAATGGAAGACATACATGAAAAGAAGATACGGGTTCATTCAAACTTCCCCCTTAAAGATATTTTTCCCCGAATTTCCCTAACGAGGAGGTTAACAAGAAACCCTGAAAAGCTCCGGCCACTGCGATCGTACATCGGCCTCCCTCTCCTTGGTCTCATCCTGTACTCGCCCGTGCTGCCATAGCACCCATACTAGAGGAATAGACCTGCCTCGGAGAACCCTTGTACTGTGATCGACAATCCAGATAGGATGATCCTCAAATGACGCATCCACTTCAATATCAACCCCCTCGGGCAGAAACACATGAGACGGGTTTGAAAAGTAACATCAGATCTGGGAGACGTGGAAGACGTCATGCATAGCCTGGTACCTCTGATGTAACTGCAACTGATAGGCAACCGGCCCAACTCTCTCTAACACCTCGAATGGCCCGACATACCGCGGTGAAAGCATACCCTTTCACTAAATCCTCTTGTGTCCCAACCTCCGTGTGACACATAGGAAAACCTTATCTCTGACCTCGAACTCCAGAGGTCATCTCCACATATCAGCATAAGACTTCTGCAGAGAATGTGTTGTAGCCATCCTCTTCAGAATCAACTCTATCTGCTACGAAGTCTCCAGAACAAGACGAGGTCCCATCAAGCTGCATCTCTTGCCTCCAACCAGCATAAGGGTGATCAACATGGCCTACCGTACAAAGCCTCGTAAGGTTCCATCTGAATGGTCGCCTGAAAACTACTGTTGGAGGCGAACTCCACTAGAGGAATATGCTTCTCCCAAGAACCGTCAAAGTCTAGAATGCAAGCTCGGAGAATATCCTCAATCACCTGTATCTTGCGCTCGGACTGGTCATCAGTCTGGGGATGGTATGTTGTACTCAGAATTACCCGTGTACCCAAGGCCTTCTGAAAACACTTCCAGAACCGAGAAGTGAAGCGCACATCCCTGTCTGAAACAATGGAGTGTAGAACTCCATGTAGACGAACGATCTCTCGGATGTAAAGTCATCCAAGATCATCGACATTGAAGGTCTCCTTGATCGGTAAGAAGTAAGCAACCTTCGTATGTCTATCGACGACAACACAAACAACATCTTTCCCCAGAGGTGACCTCAGTAAACCGGTCACGAAGTCCAGCGCGACGTCGTTCCACTTCCACTCCGGAATGGTTAACTGCTGTAAAAGACCCGCTGGTAGCTGATGCTCTACTTTCACCTGCTGACAAATAGAATATCTCATGATAAAACCAGCAACATCTATCATCATTCTTGATACCAATACTAACGACGAAGATCCCAATACATCTTGTTGACACCAGGATGAACTGCCCAAACAAAGGAATGAAAAACCCGCATCAGCTCCTCTCATATATCTGCTGGCACCCAAACGCGTCCATGGAAACACAAGATCTCATCCTCCCCCGCAGTCCACCAAGGAAGAGGGTCTCCTCATGACACACCCTCCCGTAGGACCAAGGCCTCTGAGTCTGATAGCTTCCTTATTCGCACATGATCATGAATTGTAGAGGTAACAACCACAGATGAAAGAAAATTCTGTTGATGCCTGTCGTGCACCTTCTAGATGCATCTCAGAGAACAGATCCATATGCTACCTCTCACTGCTGGCCTCCCAAACTGCCTGAACATGAGTTCTCCTGCTCAAAGCATCAGCCACTGTGTTGCCCTTTCCCAGCATATAGGCGAGCTCAAACTCAAAATACTGAAGATACTCAACCCACCTGCACTGTCTCAGATTCAGATCACACTGAGTGAAGATATACTGGAGACTCTTGTGGTCGGTAAAAACCAAAAAGTTCTCTCCGAGAAGGTAGTGTCTCCAACATCGTAATGCATGAACAACAACTGCCAACTCCAAATCCCACGTAGGGTAATTCCTCTCACGTGGCCTCAACTGCTGAGACCCATATGCAACGACTCCATATCCCTGCATAAGCGCAGTTCCTAGAACGATACATGAAGCATCACAGTAAACAGTGTAGCTATTGCCTAGCTCTGGAAAGACTAGTATCAGTGCTGACGACAACCTCCCTTTCAGCTCCTGAAAGGCGGACACACGAGAATCTGACTATAAGAACTTCACCCCCTACTTGGTCATACATGTCAAAGGTGATGCTAGATGAGAAAAGTCCTGAATGGAGCATTTGTAGTAACCAGCCAGCCCTAGGAAACTTTATACCTCAAAGACGTTCTTCGGCTGCTCCCAGGAAACTACAACCCTCACTTTCTCTGGGTCCACTAATACTCCTAACTCTAAGATAACATGACCCAAGTTGTGAATCTTATCCATCCAGAAGTGGCACTTCGAAAGTTTTTCATAAAGACGATGCTCTCTCAGTGTACTCAAAATGATCTCAAGATGTGTGGCATGGTCGTGTCGAGTGTGAGAGTACACCATGAAATCGCCCACGAAGACCACGATGAAGGAATCCAAGTATGGATGGAACACTCGGTCCATCAGTTCCATAAAAACTACATGCGCATTTGTGAGACCGAACGGCATAATTGTATACTCGTAAAGACCATACCTGCTCTTGAAGGCTGTTAGAGGTATGTCTGAAGGTCTTACGTGCAACTGATGATAACCAGACTTCAAGTCAATCTTCGAGAACACGTGAGCTTCCTGATACTGATCAAAGAGGTCATCGATCCTCGGCAAGGGATATCAGTTCTTGACCATCAACTGGTTCAGCTTCCGATAATCCACACAAAGCCAAAGGGTATCATCTTCCTTTTTCACAAAGAGGACAAGAGAAACCCAAGGAGAAGTACTGGGTTGGACGAAACCCTTTGCCTGCAACTCCTCCAACTGCTTCTTGAGCTCCTATAACTTAGGTGTGGCCCTTCTGTAGGGAGGAATGGACATCGGTGTTGCTCCTGGAACAAGCTCAATCAAGAAGTCTACCTCATGCTCTGGAGGAAAACAAGAAAATTCCACTGGAACGACGTCCCTGAAATGATCCACCACCGGAGGAAAGTCCAACTGCGAAGTCCCCTAGTCATCCAGGTGAGGACTTGAAAACTGGGAGGTAACTCCCCCTATACCATGATGCTCAGGTCCATCTCTACCCACTTGGAAATCCAACTCGCCTCTATGAAGGAAAGATCCACCCTCTAGTGATACAAACCTCACCCTGCGGCGATAGCAATCGACGACTGCCTGGAATGGAACCAACCAGTTCATCTCAAGAATGATGTCATAGCCTATCATCTCTAGGACATAGAGATCCCATAAGAAACGATACCCTGCAACCTCGAGAGGGCACTCTCTACACTGGGGTACACTAGATGTCCTCGTCCCCAATGGTGTGTCCAGTGTCAACGAAACAGCAGAAGAAAAGAGGCAGAGACCAAGGCTCTCCACAACAGCAACATAGATAATATTGTGCGTAGCACCAGTATCAAAAAGAGATGAAAATAAGACTGAGGCTACTAAGATCGTACCTCGAACTGTAGAAGGTCTGGGATCCTTCTCCTGAAGGGTCTGATCTACGGAAAAATACTGGCATGCACGGTGACCCTATGCCACTAGCTGACCGCTCTGAGGTGATCCACTCTGCTGTCACTGATGACCAGGTGATTTACCACCATGTCCATGACCTCCACCTCGACCTGAATGGCAGGAATAACTCCAGTTCCCAGACTAGTGAGAAACTGGTGAAGCATCTCTAGAATGTGTGTTAATAGAGGAACCCCTACCACTGGATGAAGGTGAAAATATCTGACAAAAGCACTAAAGATGGCCCATCTTGCCACAAGATTGGCACTCCAGAGGATCTCTCTAGCACACGGGCTTAGTATGCCCACTCCTACTCCACTGGTAGCATACAACCTGACTGACAGCTGATACACCTCGTGTACCCTGATCACCTCGATAAGACTCTCTACGACGCTTCCTACTATCCGTAGGAGGAAGGATCGCCCTGGATATCGAACCGTCCTTTCTCACTTCTCTAGAATACCTCAGATTGCGCTCAGTGATCAGAACCTGGGTGACAATGAAGGAGATAGAAATCAACTGGAAGATATTCACCTGGGAACAGATCTCCTGCCTGAGACCATCCTCGAACTTGCTATACAGAAATAACTCGTCACCTGATAGGATTGGTGTAAAACGCTACAGCTCAGTGAAGCGAGACGAGTACTCCATAACTGAAAGAGTACCCTGCTGTAGACTCATAAACTCCCAGGCTCGATCGACCCTCAGAGTATCCGGGTAAAGTAGTCATAGAAGGTCCAATGGAACTCATCCCAAGACATACCCTGCTGAATCCCTGACCATGAGATCACCTCCCACCACCTCTTGGCAGTATCACGGAGCATATAATTAGCCAGTTTTACCCTTATCTCCGGAGGAATCTCCAGGTGCTCAATGATGGTCAGAGTGGCCACTATCCAAGACTCTGTGGCCTGGGGTCCTCTATCCCCTAAAAAAGTAGAAGGATGTTGTTGTTGGAAGACCTGCATCAACTCAGCCATCAATGGGATGGGAGGAGGCCCTCCCTGAAAGGTCTCCATCATCCTCAGGAAGTCCTCCCTGAACTGTGTATCGGTGCCGCGATGGGTATAACTGTTGGGGTCAAGGCTGGCACAACAGGAGGATTTGCAGGAAGACCCTGATCGGCCATATCCGGTGTCTGCTCACTGCCCAACGACAGACTTAAAACCGGAGGACGTCTCAGAGGCATAGCTCTGAAAGATCAAAAGCAAGCCTTAGATTAGGAAAACAAAGAAAATAACACAAGAGAAAGAAATGGAAACAGGTGGAAGAAAAATGCAAAATCTCACAAAACACGACTACACGACGTGTATAAACTCTACACGACGTGTCTCCCTAAGCCATCAACATGGGCGTGCATTCTAGCCCCATTGGTCATGTAACACCCAAAACTACAAGGTGTGTTATCCCAAAACACGGCGTGTATTCAAACTTCAAACCCCTGCCTGAGTCTCCTTACACGGTTAACCCACACGGCTGAAACTAACCTCAGACTACACGACGTGTTCCCTAGGGACATGGCGTGAACTAGACACGGCATCAGAGGCCCATGTTGTTAGTTACACGGTCGTCTACATGACTGACCCTTACACGGTGTGTTCCGAACAAACACGCTGTGTATAGGTGATGGTGACATCGGCCTGTGTTGTTTGTGACACAGTCGGGTACCTCGGCAAGACTACACGGCGTGTGCCTAAAAGCAACACGGAGTGTCTAAGAGAAGGTTACGCTGACCCGTGTTGTTCATGACACGGCCGGGTACCTGGAAAAGGCTACACGGCATGATCTGTTACAAACGGAGTGTACAACACGAGCTTCCCCAACCCGTGTTCATAGTGACACGGCCAGGTACACGGCTCCGTACTACACGGCGTGCACCTATCTTACACGGTGTGTTCATGAAGTTACCTCAAGACACCGTGTTTCTACTCACACGGTCAGTGACACGGCTAGAAAACTACACGGTGTGTATCCAAAAATTACTCGCCGTGTATTCTGGGTTTTTCTGGGCAGTAGCTCTGAAACTACACAGAATTTCAAGAACACCCAAAAACATGGCAAGAGGTGTCAAATTCCGATCCGTGAGAGACCATACTCCCTGCGAACCAATGTTTGGCATCCCTTACAGTCAAATACAAGAGATAACAAGAGCATGATCCACCAAATTCCTTTTAATGAGGGCCATAACACCTCAAAAATCAAATATTGGCGTTTATTTAAGGAAAGTACAAAATAAATAATTTCTCTAACATAACAGCAAGGATTCTACCAAGCATCTATCACAACAGCATGCATAGTCTACACAAGGCCTATCACAACAACATGCAATTACTAATGCAACCTAGATGACATGGCAAGAATGAAAGACATGTGATTCCTACAAGTGCCTATATGATGCATGAGATGGCATACCCTCATCTCAATGGGTAGCGCCAGAAATAGAACCATCATAATTAAAAAAACAACACCATAAGTCTTGTGAATCACTCTAGGTGAAATCATATCAACTGTAAAATCTCAAAACCAGAAACTGCAATTAATGAGGTAGTATGGCCTTTCCCTGTACATGGGTTAGCTACTCTCGGGCACAACTTAATACCAAGAACCAAATTCATCCTATCCATGGCTAAAGTCTCCAAACAGTAAAGCAAGAGGAAAGAACACTTATGATACCACTTTGTAATGCCCCTGTTCTAAAAGCCACCCAAAGGTGCCCCGTACCTAGTTGGTCACATTGCCTCAATCGCATTTCCCCAGAAGCCAGAGGCTGCCGACTAGCTGCGAGGGTGTTGGATGTGACAGTGGGGAAACTATTCCCTCATCGGTAGATTACACAGTGGAAATAGATAACAAGCAATAGCGGAAGTAGTAAACAACATACAACAACTGTACCAAAAGTAGAAGCAAGGTCTGATATAAATGATGATGCAGTATGATACAAGTATCTAAGGAAAACAGGAAACAAATCAACATGCTAACTACAACTGAAACCAGATAACTAAAAGTAAACAGCAACTCCAACAGCATCGCGAGCCAAAGCCTGGTCGCATGCTCTCCAGATCCACAGCAACTCAGATACCTGAAGTATAAGGGTGATCGCCATTATCTATACTTGCAACAACAAAATCTGCTCGGGCACAAAAAAATGTCCCGAATATGGTGTGAGATATAATCCCAGTAGGAAATCACCCAATGATTTGTGCATAACAGGCAGTGAGTACATGGCAGGTGAATATGCAACAAGCAGTAAATAGCACAGCAAGCAACATGCAGCAGTAGTAACAGTAAGCAGTAGCAGTAAGCAGTAAGCAGTAACAGTAAGCAGTAAAAGTAAGAATTAACAGTAAACACAGGTGCTAACAAAAAATAGTAGTAGGAACCCCATGGGAAGTACTTGCAGCCATTCCCTCTGGTCCTAACTAAGAGGTACCACAACCCTCTGGGCAGTGCACTCAGCCTAACCCCTCTGGCTTGGTCAAATGAAAACATCAGACTCTCTGGGGAAGCACGCTCGGCCAATTCCCTTCATAGTCTAGGGTAGTCAGGGACTCTTTGAGGAAGATCACGCGGTCTAAACCTCTTAGCCCCAAGGTCTAGAGACTCTCTGAGGAAGCTATCTCTGTCAATTCCACTTATATCCTCAGGTATACCACAGACTCTCTGAGAATGCTCACTCGGTCAATTTCTCCTTTAGCCTGGGAAGGTTCAAAAAATGATTAAAACAAGGTAAGACTCTCTAAGGAATCTCACTTGGTCTACCCTCCTGTAGTCTATAAAATTCAAGACTCTATGTAAGCTCACTCGGTCATCCCCCGTAGTCTATAAAATCTAAGACACTAAGGGAAGCTCACTCGTTCTATCCCGTATAGTCTATATCACCAGGTTCTATCGGCCCCGTGCGAGTCAGTGCATAATAATGCTATAAGGCCAATGAACACCTATATAACTATTGGCTAACAACAGAACACATATAGAGCTACTTGGTTATCATTCTACAAGACAACAAACATGTCAAGAGAAACACTCCAACCTATAACCACCAGGCAAGGAAAACAGGCTTAACAGCCAATGGCCAACGAGACCCGAAGGTCGTAAATGGAACAAAGAAAGGGAAAAACACCACCAATCACAAAAATTATCCTCAAACAAGATTAAATTACCTCTACACAAGCATAACAGCATGGCATGAAAACAACAAGGGAAAAATGGTAAACACACGATACCCCGTTCATGGGTATCGGTAGAATTTGCACGTAATACACAAATACTCCTAAAGGTTTTGGTACAAACCACCTACCTTGATCCTAAGAGAATGAAAAATGTGACCAGAAGCCTTTGAATTGGCCTAGAATGGATTAGATCTGCAAAAACGTCTTAAACTCTCAACCACAGATATCTTATACTAGAAAGAGAATCAGAATACGGGGCTCAAGCAGAACAGAGTGCTTACTGGGGAGATTCCAACGCAACCGACCGTGCTCAAATCGGAGAATGGACGAAGGGGTGGGTGCTCATCGAAGATCTGGCTGTATTGTCCGCTCTTAGCTGAACGAGACCTAGAAGAATATGAAAAACGCGTTAAGCCGCGACCCCGGTTCATTTAGTGAAATAAAATGTAGACTGCGTGTACTTTGAGAGTTTACGGTGTGTACTAGGTCTCTCCATACTCCGCTAAATACAGCCTCCACATCACCCCTACACACCGTGTGAGTGGCCCGAACATGGCCAGCACACGGCTTCGAGCGGGAAAAGAGTACACGTCGTGTACTCAGAAAGCACACGGCGTGTACTTCCAAGATTTCCAAAAGCTTCATTTTTGTTAACAACTCTAGAAAAAGGAAGACATACCTGAAAAGAAGATCCGGGTTCTTACATATTTAAAGATAGAGGCTCCACATTAATATATAGAGGAATTTTCAGGATCAATATTACATGAATATTTTAGTCATATAGAAGAAGAAGATGAAGATTGGATATATATTATTTGGTTGGTTATCATATTGGATTGGATAACATGACTGGAAAAATCATAATAGGATTTATAGACTAAATAGGGAGAAGCTCATAATTTATTTACTGGTATTTTTAGAGTTATATTTTCGGTATCGAGCAATCAGACCTGGGAATCTCATTTGGAAATCAGAAAGAGTATCATTACAATGTTAATGATTTACATACCAACTTTTGGGTTAGAATGTAAATAATTGTTTTGAAAGGGAATATTTGTTAATGTTCATAAGGTAACAAAATAACATGGTTGTAAAAAATATTTTATTAATTAATTTCAAGAATCTTGAAGGACATGAATAGATGTATTGAATATAGAGGTATTCAATTGTAAGGGTATACCCTAGGTGGTTTATTCGACATAAAGGATGGGTTTTTAGTGGATTATGTGGTTTCAGATTAATTAGAAACCATACCAAGTACTAGATATTATGGTTGAAATGTTTATCTTGAAAAATCTAATGTTCATGTGATTATGAATTTGATATGATTTCAATAGAGAAATAGATATTTAACTAGAGGTGAACGTTGTTTGTCATGAAATGAAACATAAACTAAAAATATATCCCTGATTCACCACTTCCACCCATCAATGATACATAAATCTTATTCAGGTAGTCTAAACAGTTTTCAACTAAGAAAACCTACGGAATCAGTTATAAAAAGATATTAAATTATTTAAACATTCTCTCAAGAATTAGCTTTAAGTTTCAACAAATATAAGTAAAAACTGAACTTCTAACTAATACCTTTAATTATATCAATAAGTAATCGAGATCCATTTTCATTATCCAATAACATTAATACATTGAATAACACATTTAGGTAAACATGTGTGCTTGAATCAATTTGATTACAATCAAATAATGAGAATCGTCAGATTTGATAGCCAAACCATCACTTTAATTCTAAATCCAACCTGAAAATAATTATTGGATTTATGTTCATTATCCAAATTATTCATTTTAATCATGATAATCCAATCATTAAAATATGTAATAGATATCATAGTGTAAATATCACACTCTCGGTCAAAATTAGAAGAAACCCATTATCACGATTGAAGGAAAAAACATGCATTCTCTAAACATAAATGAATTCCATTATTTAGTATGGTGTAATATTTATTTAGTTAACTCTACTAAAATAGAAAGTGATAAATCATGATCAATTTATTATTTCAAATAAATAAATATGATAATATATGAATCATCAACCTCGTAGCTTCACAAATATTTACTCGAGAATGAATTAATGTTGCAGATCATTGATCACCTCTTTTTATTAGAAACTATGATATCAAAAGGAAGTTATTATGTGAATAAATTCATAATAGAAAACTAAAACCCCATTATAATGATAGAGATAATATTATATTACATATAAATAATTAATGGGAAGAAAGAAGATCAAATAGAGAGAAACCTCTAGAAAATTTTAGGAGACTAACTGTGATCACCATAGATTGAACACAGGAAGTTGGGATTGATCCCTATCTAAAAGAGGATACAAAGCATTGAAAAGAACTCTTGGGTGATATGAATTCAAGATGTTCTTTTGGGAAAATACATGGTCAGGCAGCCTCTATTGAATTTATTGGCAGATAGATTTCCATAATACCACAACGTATCCCCTAAGACCATATAATAGACCATCTAGTCCATTGTAGAGTTTGAGGAGACCACAATGCCTCCCTAGATAAAAAACAAATCTGTGATCCACCATTGAATCCTTAGTGGAGGTAATATTTATCTAGGTAAATGGAATATGAACCTTCTTATAACCCATGCTGTATGCCACCTCCAATTTGTGCGTAGCCTCAAAATAAACTACAACAAAACAACTTCACTCCACAACACTTTGCTCGAAAACAGAGACAGTCAAATCACACACCGAACCACCATGGGTTAGAGAGGCATAAAAATATAGTAGCCCTTTTTTTCCTCCCCCATGCCTCCCTACACCATAACTGAGATATGGAATCATAAATTCATGGATTACGACACAACTCATGGGTCTACATCTCATTCTGGCATCAAATTGAAGGTGAACCCACCGTTTTTCCCATTTACCCTCTAAACTTCATGGAACATCTACCAAGTTCCTCTAACACCAAAGACACACAAACGGAAGGGCCATCGGAGTTCAATACCTTAAACTATATATGTAAAAAAAATATTAATAGTTACCCAAAAATTATGTTAATTTTTAGAATTTCACATTACATAACATATTTAAATTGTTTCATAGTACACATTTAAAAAAAATATTATTTTATACGATTCACTCTACCAAATTAATTCATGACATCTATCTTCAATAATTGAAAAAATATACACTAATATGTATAATTGTTTTGATTATATATTAAATCCTCTGATGACTCTCTATATCAGCTTATAGTGATCCTAATTTCAATGGTCATGTTAAACAAATAATAAATTTATTCATAAATAAGCTATAGAAACATGGAACTATTGTCTATATATATAATGATATTTTCAATTACATTTGAATTCAGTTTAAATATATTATTCCATTTTCATAATTTTTTCATATTATATTTATCCAATTATCATATTGGGATAATAATCAAATAGATAACCTGGTATTTGTTTCCAACTCTGAATCTTAATAATATTTATTTCAATAATATTCATAATAACACCATTATCAATTGATTTAATAGTTATTTCCATGTAATATACAATATAGAATACAAATAATAATAAATAATGAATATAATTTAGTGCCTACTACTTGAAAATAGATGTTTTTAATGTTGTATAATGTTGAATATTTTTCTTATATGATAGTATAATTACATGACGATGTAAAACTAGGGAGAACAATCTTTTTTGTTAATGTATTTTTAATATCCACTTATATGTCAGTGTGTCGAAATCTATATTTCATTAAATTATTTAATTGAAATATAAAATTTGATGGATATAGACAATCAATATGTTAAAACATGTATTCTATATTATTTAACTGATACAATGTTAGAATTCCAAAATAATTATATCTAATTATTAAATTTTCAATTCAATATAATTAAACAAGAACATAAATAAACAAATATAAGGACACCAAATAAATAAATCAATGTTTTGAATCATATCATGAAATTAATGAATGAACAAAAGGTAAATGATATAGAATTATAATATTTTCCTAGAATATAATGGGGAAATTCTTGAATCCAAATAAAAATAGATATTTTAATGAATCAAGTCTTCATATAGAAAATATTGTTCATCTATTGAATTTGTTGGCTATTAGAGGGATGGAACATGGTGACATTGAAGGTGATTCTGATAGTCGGATCGACCAGAATCATGGAAATGGATATATGATCTTTGATGGGTTGACAGTGTAATTTGAGAAGGGCTATGTCATTGTGTTTATAGAATCCACAGTGTGTAGGGGTGAGGGAGTCGGGGGAGGGTCCAATGTCTGGTTAGGTAGGGAACGATAAGGGTGGTCGAATTAGGATTATTTTCATTCAGTGAAATGAACTATGATAATGATAGTCCTTTCAGGGGAAGTAAAATATCAACCATCATGTAGTGAATTATTTGAGAGATTCTAATAATAAGGGGAATAACATTATTGAAAAATAGGAAAATAATATTAAAAATATTGAAAAAGAGTTATGTTATTTATATCAAATCCAAATATTGAGATCATTATTCTCATCATTTTAGAGTGAAATTAATGTCGTTTAAATCATTGTTTTTTAAAAAGGATTTGTCTCTACATATATGGTGAAATAAAATAAATGTTAATATGAATATGATATATTTTTTGAAAATTTATTTTGATTTAAATATAATCAATCACATTGAAAACATTATTGAGTGCATTAAATAGTTTAAACTCTGCATGAATTTCATACAGAGAATATTTCAGATATAAGTGCACATTTGAAAGATAAAAATGGGTGTATATTTGATTTTCTATTGAATAACATGAATTTCATTAAAAGAAGATGATTGATATAAGGGAACAAGTTTTGCCCGAGTGTGAGCCTCGCTTTCCTTGGGGCTAGAGAAACAATCGATATGGGGGACACCAGCAGCCCTATATTTCTATCTAACATTTTCTGAAACCACAAAAGTTGTAGTCAGATCCATATATATCCGCTCACTATATCCTTTGATTACCTCATAACATTTTTTATTTCATTGGGTATTCTAGTTTGGCTCCATTGTGTATGGTGATTTGGAAGTGTCATATGTGCATTGTCTTCCCAATGATTCCTAGTGCATTGGGGTCTTCATATTGATTTTTCTACAAACCTTGGATAACTGATATGCATGCATCCCCTATACGAGAATGATCCCTTATACTATAGGAATTTTATGTTATGCAATGTAATGTTATGGTGTTGAACACACCTAGTGAAATGATTGGATTGGTCTGCATCCTTATCATCTTACATCCTCACAAAACCAAATCCTCACATCATGCCCCTACCAACACCCCACTATTATATAATATCTCACCTAGCCTAATTGTTACCCATCCACATCATCTACCAAATTTCCATCCTTTACACATTCCAATGACAACTAAACACAAGTCTATATATTCCTCGAACATAGAAACATAACATTCTTCTATTTGAGGCTGGAAATTAGTGAAGATAAACATGTGAATTTTGATGAAAGCTCCTCTATTATTATTAACTTATTTTAACACTTTCTTATAATAATAGTTGTGTAGAATTACAATAATTGAATTTTTTTATCTTATCTACACTTATGTAAAAATGAAATTAGTTCATGTTTATTTGTGTTTCAAGGGTCTTATGTGACCCTTTCATTTGATAAATTTCATCTTTTATGATCAATTTCATTTTTCATTGATCATATTTATAATGGATAAATTATATTACAATCTTAACAAATTCATTTTTTTCTAGATTTTTTATATCATTTATATTGAGTCACCAAATCTTTTAATTTTTCATGTTGGAGGTTGTCTTGTTGATATTTCTTCATATATTTATTTGTATTCCAATTTTAAATTTAAAAATATTTAAGAGGAATTTTTTAATTGAAACATCTACTAATCATCCATTATGATAAAAATATATATGACAAAAAAAATTCATATTAAAATAATATTTTGAAGAATGAAATTGTCAAAAAATTTATAATTTACAAAGGTAATTATGATCAATGGGTGGTAGAGAGGTGACCGGATGTGATTGTAAATCAATGAGTGAATATATTTTATTTCACATCATTTTTTGGGTAATTGATTTATATATTTTTGTTCACCCAATCTCATGAATTTCATTGATTAAGCGCATTGGATAAAACATATATAAAGTTATAAATTTTTTTTAAACATCCCCTGTATAGAATCTGAACACATTAATCAAGAAAAAAGCATATCTATCCTAAGAAAAAAATAATCAGAAAATAAACCCAAAATCTCTAGTATAATATCAACTTTTTGTTTAAAACATCCACATAGTAGATCACCTACTTCTAGTGTGTTCCTCCTTCACTCCCTCCTAAAAATATATCTATAACAATGTGTGACACCTTTTGGATCAATCTCTGTGATGAGTCACTTCATTATTATGGTCTAATTGATTAATAAATATTTCATGGAATCCAAAATCTACAAACTCTTCCAAAACACTCAATTTATGTTTATAACATCTATTCATTCCTAAATGAATCAACACTATAAAACAACAAAAAAGCTATGATGATTTTAGAAAATGTAAATCAATGTTTAAGATTAGTCAAATAATCAACAGATAATCAAATAAAAAATCTAGAAGCATAGGAAACAAGAGGCAACATACTCACAAATTTAGAAAACATATGTATCAAAAATTTCTAATTAGCTGAATGTGATTTCTTCAATCACCTCATTCTTTATATAACAATCACTCTAACAAATATCTTTTTTCATGTATGATTTATAAATGTGTGCTATCTATTTAGGACCAAAAAAATTAAGAGATTAATCCCCACCCATGATTTGAATATCATTGTTCTGGAGCTAATCCAATTTTTCCCCCAACCCTACTTCTGATTCCCAATAACTACCCTATCTTACGATGTGGGTGGGTTCCTTAATTGGTGATGTTGTATGTTTGATATGATCTAAATTTCTCCCTTATCTAGACCCGCAATCATTTTTTGGAATAGATAATTAGGGAGGTAGGGATGTGGGGAACATGGTACATTTGTAGTGGATGATTATTTATATTTATATCATTTATTGTTGAATTTAAATCAAATTACTATACCATGTTTCATGGTTTTGATATGAAGAGATAGATTTCAACTATTCATCAGTAAATTTTTTTATGAATAATGAAATGTGTACATTTCAATCTTATATATATTATTAATGATATGGTGAAGTTATAAGGAATAGATAATTTTATAATGATTGTCGGATGTACTTTCTAGGGTTGTGTCATATGGTTAACATAGTGAGTATAACAATTGTAATATTTTTCTACTCATTAAATTTATTGTCATGTGATTATTATTTATCAATTATTTTAGAGATAATTGACTGAACCAGAGTTAACTTATTTTTATCATACCAGTATGGGCCAGAGTAGGGTGGATTCTATTGATACAGAGAGCACCTAAAATACCCATTCACACCCTGAACAATTGACGGAAAACCCATCCACCACAACCTTTCATCCTCTATTTGAGCCTCTAACGTTATTTCCACCCATAACTCCAATATCATATTATTATACCTATTATTATCATTCCATTAATATGATGCATCCATAAAGGATCCAACCTATACCATATCAATTTCCATTGATGTATCCCCAGCCCATAGATCCATATCACATCGTGTCAACACATACACCTTTTCCTTTTATCCATCTCAGATCTGATGATTTTGTTCTTTTAGATTTAACTAAAGTGCGGTCAGATGACTTGGTGGTCATATTGGAATAGATAAATCCTTATGAGGATGATGATATAGGACATCCCAAACATCCAACATACTATAATGAAAATTCTACATCAAGTTTCACTAAATGTGTGTCAAATTATGGAACATTATTTTTTTTCATAGAGTGAAATAATTCCATGTGTCCCTCTTTTATCATATTCAGTGAAAACCTCTAATAGTCGATGTTGATAAACACATATGTGTGATTCATGGAATCATAAAAAATAAATAATAGTGGATTAAAATTTTCCTGATCCAATTAAAAATAAAAGTTCCAGAAAGAGTAGATGTTTTATGACAACATTTTCTAAAGTACAATAATATAACTCTAGTGAATCCAGTCTCATGGAGGCATATTAGTAATAAAATTAAGGAGAAAGCATGGTTGGAGATATTTTTAACAATTTTTTTTAAAATTAATAACTATAATTTTTTTATGAATTAAAATTTTCCTTCCAGCATTAGTTTAGCATTCCTAATAGTGACTCTTCTATGGTCTCCTCGTTGATGGATCATGGGATGATATGGAAATCATATAATCATGAGTTATATATTTGTTGTGTATCATTTTTGGTCCTATAATAACCTAACCCATAATTTATGATAATCTGAATTCTTATTTTTTAATATGAATAATCTTCTATGCACATCATAATTTTACATTTGTGTGACATAATATGTGTCAAAATCTCTGTCTCACAGAATAGTCATATCAATTTTTCACTATGATGATAACCAGAATTGTGACAATATTATTCTTAAAAAATGTGTTATATAGCTTGATAATGCAATTTTCTGTACACATATGATAAATGATATCATCGGTGGAGACTCATCAAACTTGTAGGCCCCATATCATGGTATACAAGCTTGATAATATCCGGTGTATGATATTATGAGAACCTGACACACCAGTATGAAATACACATTTTTATGTGTCCATTGAAGTTTCTAACTCTTGATGTGAGTATTGATCCTTACACATTATTATTGTTATTAATGAATTTTTAAATATGTATACATTGTTTATTGATGATAATTATTAGGAAATATGTTCCCAGAGAGGTAGGATATATTAGGTGCACCAGGAATAATATTTCATTAAGGAAAAACAGGAAAAATGATTTTTTTAATTTTTTTCTATATTTGAAGTCGATATATGATACCTTATAATGAAAATTATATAGCATTAATAAAAAGATGTACATGTTGTCTATAATAATGTAAAATTCTTGGACATTGAATAAAAGAGTCATTGTGCATGTAGGTTAATGATGTCGGCATTTATCCTGTGTAATTAAATATATATTGATAATGAGATTATATTATATAATGAGTTCTCATATAAGGTAACATAATTTTTTGTGAAATTAATGTCATTCACTATTGGTGTCTTGGCGTGTTTCCAGAATCAAATTTGTACTTTGGCTGCTTTTTATAATGCCAATTAGAAGTAGTCATAGATAATCACACACAAAAATTATCGAAAACCATAGTTTAAAAATATAGTAAAATTAATTATTAAAAATTTTGAATAGATAATATCCTTACACATTTTTTAATAAATATTCATTTTTCATGATAAAATAAATCTTATTAATATTTATTTTAAAGAATATTATGTGATTTGAATATTTAATATATTTGATTTTTGATTTCATGAATTTAATATTTATTTATTGATTGGTGAATAATTAAGTGATATTAAATTACTAAATAAATGATCTTTATTTCTTGCCTCAAAAATATTTTTGAGGAATAGAAGATGGAGCTTATTGGTCTAGTGAGAAATAATATTTATTGAATATTATATGATGAAATAATATTTAATTTTAATTTGTTGGTTTAGAGAATGTCAGTATATGATATTATTTTTTATATTTATATTTACATGAGGTTCAATAGAGATTAAATAAATAATAAGAGGCACTTTTTATATTATTTAATTTTTACGATTGCGGTCTATAGACCGAATAATATTAATTTTCTAGATATTTAATTTCATATGGGTTATGCACAATGACAGATGGAGGGAATCATCTCAAGACATAGAGACGTCCCTCTCGAGGAATTATCCCAAGAAATGATAGAAATCTTTCACAACCATAAACTAGAAATGATCTGAACCATGAAATAAAACTCGTGGTTGACAAAATTTATTAGAAAAATTAATTACACAAGAAACAGAGATAGTGAGGAATAGTGTAGAATCTTCCACAATAATGAAAAGGATCAAACAACAATCACCACCTACTATCAAGCCTAGAAGGATCAAGGAGAATCCTTATGAAGTGATTCTCATGGAAATCAAAAGTTAATGACACAAGTGTTATGATCTACTATGATAGCCCCCAGAGATTTGTATGGAGAAGTTTGACTATTTGTGGAACATGTTTGGGACAATTCTCGTAACATCGCAAACCTAAATGACACAAAATCAGTTCTCTAAGAGAGGTCACCATAAGACATCAAATGGTCCATCCCATATGCCAGTGGCTGCCAACTTGGAGTGAGAAAATATTCTGTCACATGGGAGACTATAACCTATTTATCAGAGTACGCAACAATTGATAACAAACAAAATAATGAAAATAGTAGAAATAAAACATAACATGCATAACATACCATATACCAAACATGGTACACCTATAATAAAAATATACATAATACATGTCCTGATAATAGTCAAAAAATGGAAAGAAACCCAAAATAACAACTAACAGAAACATCAAGCAATACATTTCTAGACATCATGTCAGAATATTCATCCATGCATAACCCCTGACCAATCCAACTGCCTAGAACATGGATTTATTCCATTCCAAATCTTGTTGTACTGAAATTTTCTCAGGTACCCAACAGTGGCATGAGCAAGTTGTGATTGCAACTCAGTAAATAACCACATATGGTGTATCCAAAATAAAAATTCTAAATAGATAGTACAAGAATGTATAAAACAAATGGAATGATAATAAATACTACTCATCTTCCATTTCATAACAATACAAAATTAATTAACATTGATAATTTATTCCATTCAATCACATAATCAATTTTTTCACATAATACATGGGGTATGAATTTACAACATTTACATGGTAGCATAAGCTGATAAATTATCTCACATAATGAAATAGGTCATATTCCCAATCACAGTAGAGATATCCATTTCATTGCATTTATATCATACTCACTTTGGAGACTCATTTTTCATAGTCTTGTCCAATGCAACGGCTATGTGCTTAGAGCCTTAGTACAACTCCATAACTTGTGAATTCTAGTGTTCGTATTTAGAGGTTCAATATAGCCTGACCCATGGGAGGAGCCTTAGTCAAATACCCCACTTACCTCTAATCCATGTGAATATTTTTATTCATCATATTACCACAAATACCGAAATCATAGACCATGCATAGTGAATACACCTAATATTCACAATTTCCATTCAATTTAATAATTAAATCAACTTTGGGCCTTAAACCATTATCAAATTTACCACACATCTTATATGGCCTATTTAACCCAATTACATTTCATATATCATCCAAATAAACATATTAATTAATTTCCATACATTAGTACAATTCACACAATTCATCATTTCACAAGTATTAGAACATTCATGATTTCAATTTCAATCTCTGAATTCATTAGACACATTAATCTTAATCTATTAAAACCCCAATACATTGTTCTAAACAATCCCATATTCCATTATCAAAGTATAGGAACAAATATAAATTACCAATTATCCATATCATCTAACATATTAAATTGTTCATCTTGTTCTATACAGTATCACAAGTCATTTTCATAAATAACATTACAATTTTCTATGTTCAATATTATGTCACATCCCATGAGTGGCCCTATATCAGTCTAGTAAACAGGTATATATCCCATGGGGATCATGAGGGCATTAATTAATGACATAGCCATACATTTTAAAAGATCCATTCAATCTCAAAAAATTAACAGCAATATAGATTCATTTCAACAACAACACGTACAAAAATCAATATCAAGACCATGGAATAAAACAAGTCGATGACTTACCTCAAAACCATAGAAGAACACATGAATAATCATTGCCTTAGATCTTGATTCAAGGACTCAGTGATGACCCAACCTATTATCTACTAGAAAAATATGGTTTTGTGTATTGAGATGAATATTAATAAAACCAAAAATCCCTAATTTGGGAAAGATAAGAAAGCAGAGCACATGAAATAACAGTAGCATTGATCTGAAATGAAAAAAAATCCAAATGGTCTATAATCAAAGGAGATTGATGCTAAGTATTATTTGGGTATTTAGGATCATCACTAAGGATAGGGGTGGAAGAATTAGTATGACATTCGGTTGAAGAACATAAAATCCCGAGTATGAGAAATGGTAAAATCTAACTTTTAATGGGTCCCACAGTTTGGCCACAAAGTTTTCCATAACGTTTTCCATTTGTGTGAATGCCTCTATCCAAGAGGGCATGTGTCACAAAATTACCTGGTATGTCCTCTATGATGTGAAAAATCATTCACCAACAGTTTTGAATGCCTCTATATAGTCCCACAAGTTTTTGCCTCTCTTATTGCATATTTTACTAAACTGTGATCCCCTTACCATTGTCAAGCATTGTTTGGGCACACTATTACTAGTAATGCGGCGAAAACTATGCAACATGAACTCAATGGAAAAAATATCCCATTTTCAAGTCCCATTCCCTGAATACTCCTTGATATTTCTCATATATTGAGAATAAATTCCATTATCAACCATAAAAATACTTTATCCAAAACATAAACAATTACGTACCTCGAGAAAATCAAGGATCTTGCAATCTCCCTGCCTTATAAGGGATTGTCCTGAAGACACATTCCCACCCATTACTAAACATAGAAATATTGTTGATATGGACACTAAGAACATACAACATCCTCCCTCTCCCAAATTTCTTCCTTAATAATTCCTTCCTACAAAATAACTTGAACCAAAAGCATATTATTGTGTCTAAATTATTCCTCACTATGATTAAATATAGAAACAAGTTTCTCCTCAACGAACACATTTTCCTCAAGCTCAAAATTCTCAATATCAATCAGATGGTATTGGTTGATGTGATACAACCTATGGTATGACACATGAAAAAAATCATGTATGCCACTATACCACAATGGAAGAGACAATCGGTACGCCACCAAACTGATACCCAACACAATCTCAAATGGACCCACACACATGGGTTCCATCATTCCCTTTTTTTGTATCAGATGGTGACCTATCCTCGATGACACCCTATGGAACACATGATCACACACCATAAACTGATGAACTCTTTTATGTGGATCATCATTCATCTTATCCATACATTGATTCATTTCAATTCATTCTTGAATCAACTGAACTCGTTCTGATGTCTCCTATATGAGACTCATCACTAAAAGTAAATATTCATTTTCCCCATTCCAACAAAATGATGATCTACACGATCTACAATTGGGAAACACATAAAATTTCATTTAAACCATTTCTTGGTAAATGTTGTTAATAGTGAAATCTGTTAGATCAATGTAATTCTCCCATGATCCAGAAAATTCTCGGACACAATCCCTGAACATATCCTCTTGTACCAGAATAGTATGCACTACTTTTCATTCCTTAGGTGGTGGGAAATCTGTACTCAAAAACACATATTTACAAAACACATTCTATATTGCCTCCTAGAAATACAATGTAATATAAGTATTATGATTTTAAACTATAGTTTCTGGTGCATCATGAAACTATACTATTTAATAAACATGCAATTCACCCAACTAATCAATAGGGATAGTATCTCAAATTAGAAAACATTTTCTTCCTTGGTCAGGTCAACAAAAAATATCCATATCACTTAATTCCTCTAAGGCGTACTTGGAATTTCTTCTATGAAATCCTTTGTAACATCATCCCATTCCTTCATATAATGGGAAATGGTTGTAACAGACAACCCAACCATTGATGATTAACCATAGCCTTTTGAATAGTATGAAATCAGAACATGAAGCATGCAACCACATTTTTCAATCATGGTAACCAAAACGGTCTACGATGATCATGATTAATTTTGCCCAAACATGTATACATTTCTGTCCATTATTCATAAAACTCATATAATAAATCTTCATGCAAACTTGTTGGCACAACAACACGGCCACGAATATAAACAATCATGGCATCACTAAGGTTCCAATAGGATGGTAAATCCACACCTTTATGATTCTATATAAAATCCAATCATTCAAAATCTGCATGCTTTCTTTCCATGATCCCACTCAAGAGCACAAAATATACTAATAAAGATGCTAGAGTCACCTTCCCATGCAGTTTCTTCTCCTTGAGTTGAATATCAGTGAACAATGCCATAATCCTTCTTTTTGAACTAGATTCCTAGACTACCGATCATTAATTATTCTAACTAAATGAATCTGAAACATGGCTCCCTATTCCAAGAGTGTAAACCAGTTCAAAGTCAAAATATCGTACGTTCTCAATCCATCTTCATTATAGATGATTAAATAATGATGAGAGAAGATGTATCTAAGGATTGTATGATCAGTATACATGATAAAATATTCTCCCAAAAAAATTATTACATTAATACATTAAATAATAATCCATTACGACCAACTTAAGATCATGTGTACGATAATTTCATCCATGATTCCTCAATTTACATGACCAATATGCCACCAGATAGCCTCATGACCTACACTAGACAAAACTCATAACAATGTATAACCCTTAACTTTGTCAATTAAGATCAAAATTGTTGTGGATGTCAAAATATTCATGATCTCATGGAAAAAATACTCACATTCCCAAGAAAATTCTATCTTGATGCAATTATTATTCAAACCCAAAATGTATATTTCAAAATGGAGGAAGTCCAAAATGAACCTTCGATAGACAACTTCCAAACCCAGAAAAATTATGATAATAGAAACATTCAGTCATTGTTCCCATGACAAAATTTCTCCCACATTCTCTATTTCCACTAACAAATCTTCTTCAGATTTGATGTAACCCATGAAATTCATCCTTCCAATTTAAAAATGTCATTTGGATTTCATGGTGCAAGTCCTCTGATCTCTTATTTTACTCAAGTTGATGTCATGATGTTAATCATGATCATCATGAGTTTTAGAGTACATCCGGATGTCATAAAAACAACAAATTTATCCTAGTATAATTGATAGTTTTGGATCATTGGTTATATATACACATATAGTTAATTGTTCAATACAAATGTAATTACCAACAACTAATATAAACTATATCTTATCATGAATGAGTTTCATAGTATAAGAGAATGTCTCAACATTATCCAATGATACCCTAATCATAGATCAATCATATTTAACATTGAGGAAACCCTTAGCTGGTGAAAAAGATCATCAATTCAAGGAAGTGGATAGTCTTCCTTTACAGTAATTATATTCAGCTTCCTATAATTGATACACAACTGAAACTATTCATCATCCTTCTTAGGAAACAATACCGGTGATCCCAATGTGACATACCCGAGTAAACAAAACTGTTGTTATAAAATCCCTCCATTTGGGTTTTAGGGCCATAGTGTTCTGATTATTCGAGTCTACAAATAGAATAGAAAATGAACATCCTCATGATAGTGACATTATCATAAACTCCACATATCATTCTAGCGAAAACCACAATATGTCCTTTTTGGAAATAAATCATGATAATGATCTAATATAAGGGGAAAGTCAGTATCCTATTGCCCCCATCATCGAGAATAAGACAATATACTTAGGTTGTGACCACAACCTACCACTAACAAATTGGCGCTACATGGAATACTCGAATGTCCCAGTCATCATTATGGACATAAGTGTATCCTTTAAAAATCATGAATGTTAACCTATAATGAAATAATTCGATACGGTCCTAGTAGATAACTATACAAATCATTCCCAAAATTATATTAAATCCTCACATATTTAGAAAAATCATCTCCCATATAAAATGGTATGCACCAACATCATGAGCCCACCCATTACAGTTCTTATGATTCTCTACTAACATCCCTAAAGGTGTATCAATAGACCAGACCCAACAAAAACTCATCTGATAAACCCAACATAATCACAAGATTATCAGAAATTATAGAATGTGTGCCAAACCAATTGAATAAAGCACTAAAATGGGTGGAAACAAATAGTATTTCACCTCAAGCAGTCAATGGTCCAACATCACCACATTAATGTGTAGTGAAAACAATATGAAGTGGTCCAACCCTCTTTCCTATTATCTGGTGTTTATTCATAACATTACACTACCGTGCTAATATTTATTTTTTGTTCCCAGAGTCTCATGACCACCACATTGATCTGTACAACAAGAAGAGCTATAACTGACTTCTTTATACAGGGTAACCAACCCCCTTCCGAACTCGACATTAGTCTCATCTCTTCATCATTTACTGTAGATTGATTTTTTCTTAAAAAAATACTTCACATGCCCTATTCTAATGCATTATCATCACTCAATCAATGGTCAGGGATACTGACCATGCATGTGCCCCATCAATCAACACTAATAGAAATAATAAATTACCACTACCCTTAGGGGTTTGTTATTCCTTCTGAAAACTATTTCCACCTCCACCCTAGATATAGTTATCAAAATGGAACATCCTCCATTAGACATCTCAGCACTGGATGACTCAAATGGAACATTATACAAACCACCTGGGCCACCATGTGGTTTCCCTACAAAATAATTCTCTATTCCACCCCCTCATCAACTCATTTTACACATAATATTTATACCTGAGACTCAATATCATATTTATGTCCATCTAAAAAATGTATTTCCATACCCACCTCAACCCTTACCAAAGCTAAAAAAAATTGAAAGTCAATGAATCAATTAGATTATTCAATCAATATCTTCAACCACCAGGAAAATCTCAAAATATATTCACACATTTCCAATATCAAGGTCTCCATATGGATATTTTTAAGAAACATTTCCAGTGAAATTTTCCATTAAAAACAATAAACTTGTAGGGTTTAAACCAGAACGTCCCTATAATGCTTTTCATAACCTCTCAACTTGTAAGATGCAAACATAAATTTTTCATTAGAGGATTCTCTATGTGAAAAATAATTATCCTAATGGAATCTATCTAGAACTAATCTGCATTAGGTCCAACCCTGCCAAAAATACTCAGAGGGTGTGCCAGATGAAACTCTTTAGTATGATCAAACATACTTGGAATGATCATCCCTCGGTATCATTACATCATCTACATAAAATGTGCAAAATTATAACGAAAATATTCCTCTAATAAGTTCCCCTGAACCTTTGTGATTTCTAGATCCACTTCTACAGTAGCATTCTCAATGATTCAGACATTTTTGACAATGGGTACACGATTTTGGGGTTGAATATTCTAATAATTCGAACCCACATCTCTGATTACATGACATAAAACAAAAGTATTTTCATTAAAGAAGCCTCTCTAATATCCATAAACAATCCTTTTTCAAAAACTGTTCCCAAAAAATATCATCTCAATTTGACCACTACCCTCAACCATCCTTACCGTGGGTGACGGTAAACATGTGGAAAACCAACATACACAGTCACAATTCTTACATTAAACACATCTATTAATCAATTTCCATATTCAAAATACAAATATATCCCTTTTATGTTCTATTATCATCTCACGATTTATTATTAAAAAAATTTATCTTAATTTACATCCTTTCATCAAGAATAGTTATTTAATAATTCTTTCAGAATATTTCCATTTACCCAATCAAATAATATTAATTATACATTAAATAGTTTATTTTTTAAGGTGTGTGAAATTCATTCGACCCTTCTTGCCTCACACATCCATATCATGTGTTCCCATCATGATGCATTCCAATAATATATATAGCTTCCAATAATGATGCATATATGAACAACCTCATTGCATTATCGAAACATGAATAATATCATAAAACAATATCATCACAGAAAAATTAGATGACATAATGGTGAAATATATTTCAAATATAATAAAACATATAAAGAACAAAAATTCCCAACATGGGTACTTTGGTTTTCTCCCAAGGATGGGTTCTCTATTCCTAAACCTGAGCCCATTTCCCAAAACTAATAGATCTTAATATCTTGTATATCTGTCTGAAATAGTTAGACTATAGAAAATAAATGCTCTAATACTACTTGGTATTCCCCTCAATCTGAAACCACAGAATGTGTTCTTCATGTTGAGTCAGCAAAAATCCTTAATTGTTCCTCCGAATATGATAGCGGTTGATGACTGCATCATTGTTCTAATAGGTATCAGGGAGAGACTATACCATCATTACAAGAGTAGGAAAAAAAATATAACATAATAATAAATAAAATTAATAGACAATTAACTAAAACATACATTACCAGCTGTTTCCCAAATAGGATACAACCACAACCAAAAGATAAAAAATACATTTCATACTAAAAATTTCAAAAGTGAAGGAAAGAAAAAACAATATTGGTTACAAACCTCAAAAAAAAAATCCATGTTCAAATCTTCATCCCTAATTAACCCATGACCAACTGAACACCATAGAAAATATTCTTTTCACTTGTCCTATCCCACAACAATGAAATCATTTCTGGTACCCAATGACGGCTCGAGTAGGATGTCTGTATAACATAGTAGGCCACCAGTATTGGTGTCTGGAAAATATCATGTCAAAACATATAGTGCATGAATATAATATATAAATTGAAAATAAATAAAATATAACTTAGGTTCCCTTAGTTTCAATTTAACACTTTTGAAAATTTCATCATTTAATCCATTCAATCACTTAAACCCTTTCAATCACTAAATCCATCAGTAGGAATTTAGATCATTTACCATTGCACAAATTCCAATGAATAATCTATCATAGTGGAATAAGTCATGATTCCTATATAAGTAGAGTTGTGTATTTCCTAACAAATACATCACAATAACCGTAGATTCTCATTGTATCTATTCTCTCCAAATAGAACTCTTTGAGGATTAGATCAATAATAAAACTCCCTAACCCATGCATTCTAGGGGTGGGATTCAGAGCCTCAGTCCAATATAACCCGTGGTGGGATCATCATTCCAATATCCAACATACCGCCAAGACATGTAATCATGATTATTCATCAAAATAGTACAGATAAATAATTATAGACCATGAATAATCAATAAAAATAACATTCAAATTTCACATTTCATTTAGAAATTAAATATTTTTAGGTAATTAACCCATTTATATATTTACCACACACCATACATAGTTCATTTAAACCAATTCCCTTTCTTGTCCCAAACCATTTTACATATTCATCAATTCTCAGAAATTTACACATTTCTCATAATTAATTATTCGCAATGTATTGTCCCATTCGTTCATTTCAATTCCATTTTCACGAGTCATTGGAAACATTCACCTTATTCAATTTATTTCTCATTACATTATTATAAACAGACCCGTATGCCATTATCAAAACCTAGGAAAAACTATCAATAATCCATTATCTATTTAAACAATCTTATTAACATTTTCATCTTGGGATCTACATTATCACAAGTCAACTCCACAGTTAACATTACAATTTTCCATGATTGGGAATATTAGCACATCCCATGGGTAGCCCTACATCGGTCTAGTCCATCTCAATGCATTCCATAATAAACTGTATGGGTTCATTTCATAATTTAGAAAACCATTTTTCAAAATCCATTAAATGGAATCAATTGAAAAACAATAGAGAATCCATAACACAACCACAGCTGGAAAAATCAACTTCATGATCAGGGAATATAAGTTCTATATCACATAAATCAAATCAATATATGTATTCACACATAACCATGGCCTTCAATCTGTATTTATGAACACATTAAATCCAAAAAAATAGCAAACACAATTAAATATTGATTTATGAAATTGAATTAAGAAAAATAAACACATTAGCCCTAATCCAGAATGGAGAAGAATGAGGATCATAAGACGTACCTGGTGTTTTAATCCACAATCAATGTCACTCAAATTTGCTTAGAAATGAAGGAGATCAATCCTAGGGATGTTTTTCATGTTGTGATTCGTCACTAGATATGTAAGAGAATTAATTAAGAATAAATGTGGATTAGGGTCATAAAATCATGAAGGGGAAATGGGTAAAATATAACTTTTAATGATGTGAATGGTTTGTCAGCATGGTTTTACAAATAATATAACAATGATGTATCCTCCTCTATTGAAAATGGGTTGAGTTGCAGGGTAACATGGGGAGGCCAACATTGTTTGAAAAACAATGTTCCAACCATTCAGAATGCCTCTACACATGGAAATATTGTTTGGCCTCCCCTCTTGCATGTTTTACTAAATGTTGATCCCCTTTATCTTAGTTATCATGTTTTGGGAGAATGGTTACTACTAACCTTTCACCTAACATGAAAGATGAACAGGATGGCCAAAATCCAAATTCATTCAGGTCCTAAGCTACCGAGACACCATTGATCATCCTCATATAAACAAAATCTTCGATTAACCAAAATAAAAATAATTTAACAAAATATATAAAAATAACATATTTAATTAAAATATAAGATGATACTATAATAGAGAGAGTCGTCAATTTATTCATATGAAATAGTGAATATAAAACATAGATCTATTAGTATATCCTTATAAAAGAATAAATTACACATATTGAAATTTTTAAATAAATAAAATTAATTATAAATAAAATGGGATAATAATGTAATTTGGATCCTGTGTTTTCTCCACTGTCTGGTTTTTATTGAATTACATGGATCAGAATGTCTATACTCACGAAAACATTTGATTTATTATTGATTATGACAAAAAGAAAAGTTTTTCATGAACCATTTCACACTTTTGTATCTCTTGGAACATTCATGTTGTGTCAAAACAGTCAAATAATTTTTCAAATTATTTATATCACATATCTTGATTTAAACATTTTTAATTTATTTTTCCGTTTTATTTTAATAATACAAAAATCTAAATTGAGAGATCTGTTTCTTACTCATTAAATTATCATTAATATGATCAAATTAACTCATTTTATGATTTATTTTTTTGAATATCTCATCTATAGGTGGTATTGAATTTAGTTGGATAACATAAGAGTATGTGTCGTGTAACATAAAGGTACTTGTAATGTATTAGTTTTCAATGAACCTAGAAATAATTCATAATTAATTCATGTATTTTACATTTATTAAATGTAATACCATTAATTTTAAAACTCATGATGAATAGGACAGTCAAGCTCACATTATTCTGGAGTACATGTTTTGTAACTGTCATACATGATTTGAAATACTTTAGAGATACATTGTCCATGTATATTATTACATGGCCTTCCAAATGAGTGAACGTATAACTCGGAGACCACATGAAATGCATCTCATGTACACATCCTGTACTCTATGTTTTTTACATGGAACTATTTACATTCCATTACACTATGATTTTGTCTTATATAGATAATCAAAGTTGTGCATTCTTGGTATCAACGTTGTACATGATGTGTACCTTTACCAAATTTCCAAAAAAATAAAAATTACATTTTATACAGAGAATTCCTTATCAACATGTTATAGTGTGTGGTAATTATTTTGATAAGACATTCCATGTAATGAGTTTTAATATATATATATATAAGTATTTTAATTTATTTATATAAAATGATCTATTCTGTATATCTTGTATGATTCATATTCAACTTATTTCCATAAAAACATTGAAGCATAACACATGACAAAAAATCATAAAATCATTGTAATCATTATGTGGAAATTTAATTCCATGAATTTATATGATATATAATGTATGACACAAAACTAGAATGTAAATGGTATTGATAATAATAAATATTTGGTAGTTTGGATGGGTACTCACAGTGTTTCCCACGTGGTACATTTATGTGCATAGTTAATTTTAAATTTATTTATTTATTTTTTTTTTAAAAATGGTAGATGATAATCACAATGAAATTAAGATTTGAATGAAGTCAAAATAATTGATTAATTTAGAAATATAATTAATTTAATAAAGTGATATTTATTTTAAATAACAATTATTAGAAATTATTTCTAATTTCATTAAATGTTTAATACATTGAATTGATGTGGATGATAATGGGCCCATACATGACAATTTTATGTGATTGTTTTAATTTAATTTACTATCAAATAATATTTTTTTGAATGAATTCCATATAACCTCTTATTATGTAATGGTAAGCATTACCACTGGTTATTTTATAAAAATCATTTTACCTCACTTGTGTGTGAATAAAAAAAATTCTGAATGATTAAACTCCAAATTTTGGTTGAGGATGTGAATGTTGGATCCAATAAGAAAATAATCCAAGAGTGATACATATTTATATTGGTGAAAAATTACAACATGAACTATAAATTGTTGAAGGAATTTTCCCCTCGGTCAACAGTTATTTTATATTCCACTTGATAAAATAAACATCGGTATGTGATTTATGAAAATGATTATTTTGTTTTGAAACAACCCAAAAATACATGTTTACATTTTATTTATAATACTTCATTTCATCCTATGTTACAAAGTTCATCTTATGAGGAAAAAACTCATGAAAATATTTCATATGTTTTTTATCAACAATGTTTTTGGCCTATTGTTGAAAAAATTACTTCATAAACCCAAAAAGTATGTTTTTTCGTAAAAATATACATATAGAAAATATGATTGGTGATATAGATGAACTAATTAGTACATCAATTTCTGTAATAAATAAAATTGAACATCATTCATTTTTATCACAATTTGAACATATGAATCTTGATGAGGATTTTTGTGATGATAATTGGATTAAAAAATGCATGATAAATGCAATGTGTTTGGATGGAAAAATGTTTGGATATTTGTTTAACATCATTATGATACATATATAATTGTAGTAAAATAGTTTTTTTGTAAAAAATGTGTCGAAAATAGAATAATAGTTAGGCTAAATGTAAAATATATTACTAATGTTTATAATAAACAAGATGGAATAGACTATGAAGAATCCTATCCACTTATAGAAAGACTTGAACTTATTCTTATACATCAGGATTTTTCCTGCATTCTTAAATTTAAATATCTTTTAAATTGATGTGATGTGTTCTTTCATTAATAAATATTTTGAGGATATGTTTCGTGTTGAACAACCCCCCCCCCTTTAAAAATATAAAACATACATAACATGCTTATAAACATTTCCATCCACTTTAATGACTTAATCTAGCCCCTAAAAATTGTTATGATATTTTAAGTGGATTTTTATTATAAAAAACATTGTTTTGGTAGTTATATTTACATCTCTATTTATAAAATAATTTTGTAAAAACATTATGATTGTACAATGATATATTGGTGACATTATATTTTGTTCAACTAGATAATAAATAACATATTCTCCTGCAGATCTTATTATATTTGTGTTTTAAATGAGTATGCTGGTTGACATAACATAGAATTTAGTTTTCTAAATTTCTAAAAAACCAAAAAGAACTTTTATATAAAAATTTATTTTTCACATATTTCATCTAATGAAATTCATGAATGAATATAAAAAAAATTATTACTAATCCCATTAGAACCTCCAATACATTAGATCATAATGAATTTTTAATTCTAGATGATCACAATACATATAGAGTTATTGTTTGACTGTTACATTACTCAATAGATTTTCATCCATATTTAATAATTTCAATATGATTATATTCTTGATAAAAAATACATTCCAAAATAATCTAATCATAAATCTATTAAATGAATTTTTCTTTATCATAACTGAACTATGTATTTATTCTTAATCTACTCTTCTATAAATTATTTTGAACTACAAATAATTTTAGATTCTATTTTTTGTAGATGTAGAATTAAATGGAAAATTACTTTTAGGACATTTTATTTCATAGAAGATTCTTTTATTTTTGTGTTGGGAAAAAACAACACGCATTACCACATTACACAAATGAAGCCAAATATGTGGTAGTCAGAATTTATTTCACTCATATGTTTTAGATGCAACACACACTCACTGACTATTTCAGGATTTTTACTAAAACTAAATGTTTATGTGACAAGAAATTCCCAATTTATCTATATAAAATCTCAACATATCACTCATGTGCATTGAAGATAGTCATAAGACACCACTTCCTTCAAGATTATACACGTATAGAAGAAATTACTCGATAGTTCATCATAATTCAAGAGCAACATGCTAATATATTTACTAATCTATTTAGTTCTAATATATTTTAATATATTAAAAAGCAAATAGGAATGATAAATATTACGTAATTATTCATGTATACTTCTTCTTACCAATATTCTTACAGTAATGTACCCCTTTTAGGGGGGATACATATTAATTTATGAATCTAAATCCATTTTTCTTAAAGAATTCAGTTTCTAAAATGGTTGTGTTTTTATATAATACATCTCAGACTAAAAACCCATTTTAATAATTTTCAGTGTCTTATTTTCTTATATAAGACCATAGAATATATAATATATTACACCTGATTATTTGGCTGAAAATTTCCATGATGGAAAAAGTTAAATTATAAAATTTTTTCAATATCAATATTTGTTTTAAATTTTTGGGAATAAATCATGATTAAAAAAATTTTATACAATAGTTTTTTAATAATCATTATCATAATATTTTTTTCTCTAAAAAAATTATGATGATATTACTCATACTGATGAAACATTCATAAGCTAAAATTTGTTCTTCATTTAGTTTTTACACATATTAATTACATTATTTGTGAATTTTCATGTTTAGTATTCATTTAGTTTTAATACTTTTTATTGTTTTCAAAAATATTTTTTTTCAAATCAAATTGATACTAATTCAAATGAACAATTTTCTGAAAAAAAGTTATGTGTTCAAAAATACCTTATAATTATTTCTCAAATAAATTATTGAAGAATTGATAACATAAGTTCTTTTATTCTAAGGCATTAAAATTCCAGGAATTGTATTCATCGCCTTCATGCCTATATAAGTGTGGGACAACATTTTCCCCACTTCATTTCTCATATTCATTACACGTTACTCGTACCACTCCTTTTTGTGATCTATCAAATTCATTGGAGTTTTTTTTGTTATCCATTAAAAGTATCAGCACAATTGAAAAATTGAATTTTTTTTCACAGAGAGAGTTCAAGAAATAATGAACATTCGTAATATAATTTTATGAAAATTATTATTCAATTATTCTATGGATCAGTAGTTTTCAAGGATAATAGAATGTATTTATTGATTAACCAGAATTTTTTTTTTGATTTACATTCTCACAAAACTATAAAAGAAATTTTTTCTACAATTTCAGCAGGAATTATAAATAGTAGAAGAGGAATGAGATGAAGAGAACAAAATGGTAGAAGAAGATGAAGATGAATATAATTAGGACGAAGAAGAAGATGATGATGAATTTGATGAAAAATATGATGAAAAAGAGTTAAAAGAAAAATAACACATAATACCCATCATCATCTTATTATTTTCTACCTTCCCAATAAGATAATGATATATACATTGAAGAATTAGGGAAGGAAAAAATCATTATCCAAATAAGAATAATATTCATCATCAAAAGCCATGGAAAAAAATTAAAATTCCCTAATAGAAGTTTCAGATAATGTTGACTCTTATAGGGAAGTTGAAATTGTTAGTGTGTCAAAAGATTAAAATGTTTCTGAGAAAGGAATGTAGAATGTTGATAAGGAGGAAAAAATTCTCTAGAAAAAATGCTATTAATGATATATTTGTTTCATCAAAAACTGAACAGATAGTTTCTCCAAAAAAATTTGACTATATTTTACAAACATTGAAAATGTTAATTGACTCCATTAACTACTTCCAAACATCAATGGATGGTGTAAATCGATTCATTATTTTTTATTGAAAAATTAGAATCATAGAATTTTTTAACTGAATGTGTAGTTCACAATAAGGCAGATTTTATATATTCCAAAGAAAATATAAAGGCTAAAAAGGGATTGCACAATCATATGGTTATGTGTTCATTAAAAGATATAATTTAACTCATGGATCATGATGATCAGTTCATTGAAGAAAAGAGACATTCATTTGGAATGGATAAATAATTGACAATTTGGAAATGGATTATTCTGATTCAGTGAAGTTTGTGGATGATTTTAGAGGTATAACATATGATCCTAATGGGGAAATAAATTTTTTGAATGAAATGTTCTCTATTTTATAGTTATAATGTTTAATACTTTAAACGTGTGCCAATTATATTTTCATAGTGATGTATTACAATAATAATATATCTATTTATATTGAAATAAATAAGTCATAACTTCATAAAACAATTAGTTATAGAGGACCAAATCCTGATTCATAAATCATTAGTCTGGGATTATTTGAAGAATCATCATACATTTAATAAAATGTAATAAATAGTAAAAAATTTGTAGAATAAAGAATGATAATTTTTTTATTTGAACAAATATGTATATTTTTAAATATTTATTGAATAAATGATAAATCTGAATGAATTTTGTTTCCAATTCCATTAGGTTTAAATGTATTCCAATTAAATTTTGATATATTTTCGTTCTTTTACTTAATGGATGAGTATTTTTTCACACAAAACAATTTTATATGATATCACATTATAAAATTTCTAGAGATATCGCTTCACTATTCTATTTGTATGTCAAAAGGCGGAGAAATTTATAAAGTAGAGGATTGTCATAAAATGGGTGATGTTTTTAAAAGGAGAAGACAATGAGATATTATCTTAAGGGGGATATACACTATTATGCGGGAAATGAATTAATTTTTTTAGAGGTGATTCCTTGATCATTGACCATGAAAAAAATTATTATATTAAAAAAAGAGGGTATTACAAAAGTCTAACAGATATAATATTTTTAAAATCATTATATTAAATTGAAAGATGAACATTAGAAAGTTCATCCATCAAGGATATTCCCTAGTTAAATCCCTTTTTAGCAAAACGATATTCCACCCTATAGGCTTCGCCGAAGGAATGAGTGAAAATGTTATGTGAATGCAAAAATTTTGGCAATTTTTGAGTCATAAGTCATACATCCTACATATCAATTTCATAGTTTTTGAAACCCTAAACTATTACTTAAAACTAATTTTCTAAATTTTTATTTCCTAATTGTGATATTATGTTTTTTAAAAAAATTACATTATACAGAACATTGAAATAATTCAAATGTAAAAAATAATAGTTTTTTATTTTTTATTTTGATCAATTATTCAAAATGTTCATAAGATAAATTGAAATAACTAGTGGTTTGATCAGTGGTTTTATTTACGATAGTCTAAAAATAGGTAGGACTGTCAGCCTAACCCTACTATGAATTAATCAAACTAAACCTTATTTAGTTTATCGAATGAATAATCACAAATGATGTTCATAGGCCTATCAAATTTTTGTATTTTGTTTTATTAGAATTATATCTATCATACGGAATAAAAAATATCATTGTAATGGTGATAATATAGATTAATTCAACTATCAAATTAAAAATCATCCTTATCTTGCATGTTGATGACCCAAAAATTATTAGATGTCTTGTGAATGATGAATGAGGCCATTGCAACTAAATCAGAAATTTGACTGTCAGAGAATCGCCAATAAATAGGACTTCAATTGAATTGTTGGCCGGTGATAAAAATCACAACTCAATTATTCTAATGATAGGTTTTTCTGAACACCACAATCCTTGAATTTGTAAGGCGTTAGAGATTTAATGCTATATGTAATCCTAATGAGTATTATAAATCCTTATGAACTATTTTCTTTTGTAATTAAATGATAGATCATGGTACTGATCGAGGGCCTATGTTGATATAAAGATGGGGAATCTAACCCATTGTATCAACTACTATTAGGGATATGAATAGACATGTTGATCATCATATTGAGGGATTTTATGGTAATTAATGATAGAGTTCAGTCCGATCATTATATCGATGGATTCCTAGTTATTTTAAGATATAGCTAATTTGGATTCATCAGATTGAGGTATTTCATACTAAAGAAAGACATATCATATATAATATATAGAAATATATGGATATCATTCGTCAAAATTTCTAACAAAAATAACTCTTTTTGTTAATGATTATATTTATTTTTAAGCTTGAATGTCATTCATTATTTAATAATATTTTTTATTGTTTATATAAGATCAATTTTTTAATTATGTGTACAAAAATGTTGTTTTTTATACATATATCTCAAATAATATATTTTATATGTGTAACTGTGATGATGATTAAATATGTTTTAATCATTAATTAAATAGATTCATTATCAAGAAAGCATATATTTGTTCAGAAAAACAATGAGTAAGACAAGATTCAATATATCCAATGAATTATAGTGTCATTCCCAACAACCTCATTTATATTTCCATACATCTTGAAATTATGGTTTTAAAATTATACCACAAAATCAATCCTCATGTCCATATATCATAATCCATCATAGTCTTACATGTTATCACATTAAAAAGAACATTTCTATATTGTATATATAGAAGGAAGAAACAAACATAATCAATAAGGAAACGTGGCTCCAAAAATAAGCCATACAACATTCACATGAAAACTTTCTCTCACATACCCAACACAAGACTCTAAACCTTCACATGAAAATAGGAATCCATGGCCCCAAAAATTTATCATTATTTAAAAAACCATTTTTTATTCCATATTGAATTAACCAATTCAATTATCTGTTGTTCCAAATTTGGGAAACCTATGGAATCTTTTATAACAAGATTTATGGGTTAATGGAAAAATATTACCACCCCCCCCCCCCATAAAAAATAATTCATAGGATCACTGAATAAGAAATTTGGATTAATTAAATATATAAAATAGAGAATATAATTCAATTTCATTGAAAACATATCAAAACGGATTGCTGATTTGGAAATTGTCAAACAAAAAAATGGAGAAGAAGAAATAAGATCATAATAAAATGGAAACCCCAGTATTTACATTCTTCAAAAACAATAGTGCATAATAAATGGAAATAAAACCACCCACACATCAAATTTTATTATATTCTCAAAAAAAAATATATTACAGTTTACAATAGAAAATAACATAGGACACTAGAATGCACTTAAGGACTACAAAAGAAACTGCACACTAGAAGAAGCAACAGTGAGGAAATCAGAATTAATAAAAACATACAACCTGGACATATATCAAGGCATCTTGATCACTTCATGATATAAGATCGTAGTTCCTACTGATTCACTGAATCTCACCAAATTATGATCACACCAGGTCTCTAGATTAGTGGAATGGTTACATGCCTTCAACAGAGAATAACCGTGGGAGGCTCCGCCATGATCCGAACACCAAAGACCTTTAGGGGGGTCAGTAGGCCTCCAGATGATCTAACAAATGAGAATTATAAGACTAAAACAACAATTATTGAATCCAATGAAGATTATGTTCAACAAGGTTTGGGAGAAAAAGTATACCAAACCACCATGGTGAAGAAAAAACCACCAGTGGTGAGAGGGAATCAATTTCAAGAATCTAGATTTTAGATTACCTGATGAACCTGATAGATTATGAAGATAGTTTTATGATTTTTTTGGTATATAATATATTGGGAATGTATAGTTAATGAATCTCCATAATAGAACATTAATTGGCTATCAAGATAGCTATGGGGAGGCTTCCTTGAAGCCTACAAGGAACTACGCACCCAACTTCATGTGGAACTTCTCAAATCATTGGGTTTTCATGATACATTAGACTGAAACATCAATTTATGGTGAAAAATGATGTTAATATATATAGTTAAGATATCCAAGGTTGCATCCCAAATCATGAAGTCCAAAAAATTGTGTTTCCCATTTAAATCATCTAATATTTTAACGTGAATACAAAATATAGTAGGGATTAAAATGATGAAATACATTGTAATAAATTTATTGTATTTAAAACAATTTAATTAGATGAAAAAATTAAATAAGTTAATATAAATTTGCAATGTGATAATAAATATTACCCTAATTAACAAAAATCCATAATTTTCAATGCAAAAATGGTGATTTTATTTCACCTAAATGTTATTTAAGAAGTTCCATGTCCAGATTTATATTCCATTCATGAAATTGGATGATGTTTTAGCCACATTCAATCTATTGGATGGATTTTCATCCATTTTTTTCTTACTAACACACACTTATCCAATTTCCATAACATCACTAATAATATGAGTCATATTACCTTTGTGCTTAATCCTTCCTTGGAATAATATATTTTTAGTGGAATATAGGGAAGATCAGGATTCAAAATGTACAGTAATAATAAAATTCATAATTCTATGTATAGATATCAAATCCTAATGCAATATGGATTCATTGACTACTTCTATCATGTGCTATATATAGATTTATAGTGGATGAGATAGTCACCACTAATTTCTAATTGCACTTCCATGATATTTGTCCTCGACATGAAGTAATGACTTAACTAGTTAGTGATTTTGTAGTCTCAAAATTTCAATTATATTTAGAATACATATAACATATCACTGATTAAAATGAATTATTATTCTTAAAATATAAAAATTGAAGGAGGTGAGGTAGAAAAAATGTACCTAAACATCCATTTTTTAGAATTAAATTCTATATTTTATGGATTTTCAATTAACCGTCTCAAAGTAGAAATAGAAAAAGAAACATATTTTTGTCTATAAATAAAATAATAAATAATACATCCCACTTCAATAGTATATTGGATTATAATCATATAATAAATATCAAGAAGCTATGGTATGTGACTAACATAAAGACAAGTTATAATGTTGTCCAAAAGGAACACTAACAAGAATTAAAGAATCAAACAAACACTTATTATGAACAATAAGTATAGTGGAATGTTCAGATACATAAAAAATCTTATGATTCTTATTTGTAACAATTTACATGACAAGATTTTTCTTCTCACAACCTAGATATTTTAATACAATAGTAGAATTAAATTTCATTTTAGGATGTGTGAATTATTTTATATTACTACATATGAGTATGATTTCATCTACATAGAGAAATAAATAAATCATCGAATTTAAATATATTTAATTATACACATGTGTAAAAATAAATGCGTTGAAAATGAAATAATAATTTTTATTGATGAATGTTTAACCTCATGAGAAAAAATTCCACGATTAATGATTTCTTTTTTCTTAAAAGGAAGATGATGGCTAAAAGTCTAGAATTTATCTCAATTATATTTCATATAGTGTTGTATTGTTTTGTTTTATATATCAATTTACAACCAATCACCTTTTCATTCGGTGGTTTACGCATTATGTACCATGTATGGCTCATTTTTAAGGATTTCATCTCATCTTCCATATCCAAAATCAAATTCTTAGAGGTTCATTCATTAAAAGAATGAGTATTGATTTAGGGATACTCTAGACCAAGATCCACTACAACATTTAAGGAAAATAAAACCATTTCAGAATGGTTATACCTAAGATAATGTCTAATGACCGACTTATGACAATCACTTTTTATCTAATTTCCAGTAAGGTCACAAAGAACTCAATCATCAGGATTATCATTATAATCAATATAATATTATTGCTCGGGATGAGAAAGGAGAACCAAAGAGGTTCATAATGTATAAATAGGGGAATCACTAAAAATCAGAGGGTTCACCACAAGAACACTCTTACGAGAATGATAAACTCTATCATCAGTTAGTGGCTAGAATCTAGAAAGAACATACTATTGTAACATCACATCCCAGATAAAAATACACTTTTCAAATCCGGGTTTATCTACCCAATTCTTATACAATTTCACCCCCTCAGGAACCCCTATAGAGGCAGTCATGAATGCTATTTGATCTACTTTATCATCCTTATCATGAGTGAAAAATGTCCATCCAAACACTCTAAGATGTTCATTGGATAAAGAATGATTACTCAACTACCCAATATGAGCCAAAAAATCAATTAGAAGATGAGAGGAACATATTTATAAACTACTCTATTATAGTGACATCATCTTCACAACTGTATTTGGGAATTTCTGAGCATTAAATAATTCTACAAACACACTCATGAATGGTATGATTCATATTCTTATGTAGACCATTCTATTGAGCATCGTGAATCATGGTTTATGGATTTAAAATTTACTCATAATCACAAAACATGGAAAACATAGTTGATAGGTATATAAGGACATTATTATTCCTTAATGCCTCTAAATTAATCATAGTTTGATTTTATATAATGGATTTCATGTTTCAAACACCTAAAATAAATCATATTAATTTAATAAATAATTATCACAGTCATTCATTGAAATGAAATCTATAATGGAGACAATGTAAGAGTCTCAACAATAGGAGGTTGTCCAAGAAGGTCCCTTCAAATCATTGTGTACATAATCAAGTGGATGACCAACTGTAAAGGTATATAATTGAAAACATTCTTTTTAATCATTCCCATGACATGATATTAACAAAATGGAATGTTATATGGTGAAACATGATTTAGATTCCTTTTCTTTCTCAATTGTTCTTGACCATTAGCACTCACATGTTCCATCCAACTATTCTAAATCACACTGTTTTAATTATCAGTGGCTTATTTGTTTCCCATATTCTGGATAATTTTCCTTACATTAAAAACATTGAACCCATTAAAAACGGTTCATTTAGAGAATTTTTGATCTCTCAAAGTGATACAAGGATAAATAGAATAAAATATAAAGACAAAAACTCATTGATCTATGAAACATACTGAAATAATATTCTAGTGTAAATATAGAACCCATCAAACATCCAATAAGGTGAAAAAAATGGTCTAAGAGTTATATGATAATATAACCTCTAACCATGATAAACAATATATCTTATTGTTGTGCATATCAACCTTTCCTTCTACTTCCACTATCAAACAAGAAATGGAACTCTTACCCGATAACAAATGGAAATAATATCCTAATTCTAAAACCCCATCGATATCAAGATAATCTCAGGACAAACAAAACTCACAAACACATTCATAGGCATATTTATAAAATATTTAAATATAACTATACACCTTATATGGTTTTCCAGATTCCAAATCAATTAATTTGGGTTTGATATGACCAGGTTTCCATCAGTGGTTGCTTTTATCCTCCTTCAGCTTGGTTTTAGCCCAATTTTTACATTATAGACATTGAATCTTATGTCCCTTAATTTGTTTACCATTATTTTTTCCTTGAAATTGTAAACTTCCACTCACATTCAGTCTATCGGTTTCATGATAAACCTTAACCTTGATATGAAACTCATGTGAGAACAAGGTGGACTTAACATCCTCTAAAGACAATGAGTATCTACCACCCATCATATAATCGATAAGATGTTTATATGAATTATCTAAATATATTAGAACTATGATGGCTTGGTCCACATCAATAATGTTGCAATTTATATTGGGTAGCTCTTATATTTTTTTAAAAACATTCTTCAAGGTCTGTCTAAATGGTGTTTCACTGATGTATCATGAAGTTATATAATTTTTGATTCTTAGGTTGACTAAAAATTAAATATGTTTTCATGAAATAATCCCATGTTTAAAAATAATAATAGATTTAATGGTCACATATGCAACCTCACATGGGACGTTATCACCTAATGATAGGGGTAAAGACTTATGTGCTTTCATAAAATCATTGGGAGGAACATATGAATAGGTTGTGGCTAATTGATCATCACTAGAAAGATATACATGGAATTTAATTGGTCTCAAAACAATAGTTTTCTTCCCTTTCTGGACACACATGTCTCACATTTTTAATCACAATAAATTAAAATCATAACACCAATCAAAATTTTCAATTTGAAAAATTGGAGATTACATTGTGTATTCAGGTGGCTCTAGGATGATATTTTCATTGAGAAATAGTTGAGTACAAACACACTAACAGAAATTCTAAAATACATATAATAAACAATATGTTTTAATTCGATAAGAAAAATAGAACAAAGAATTTGATTATAATGAAAAAGCACACAAACAGAGTGATGATATTGGTATAGTGAAATAACAATAATTACAAAAGAATAATCGAGAATAAAAAAAAGGAAACAACTGAATTTATGTGATTCAATTCCATAGGTACCCAAACATGGAAAAAATACCACCCACACTTTTAGATTTACTAGATTCAAAAAACAATTATGGATTACAATGTACAATGAAAAACTAGATATCCTACTAAAATGAAAATAAAGACCAAAAAAAAACTAGGCAGTAGAAGATGTAACCCGTACGGAATGGGCTTTATGAAAAACATAAATCCTCTAGAAAATTTATGGAAATCCAGATCCCGTCAAGATCCAATAAATATGATATCATTTCTTCTTTAGATCTCACTATAGGATGGTCATGCCAGGTCACCAAATTCGAGTAATGGTCAAACATCTTCAACTAGGAAGAATCTGGAAATGCTCCACAATGTGATGTGCACCAGCGACATATAGTGGGTCAATGGTCCACTATATTATATCAATTATGAGGATGATAGAACCCCAACCAATAGTTTGGTGTCTACTAATATGATTCTCATCATTGGACTAATGAAAAAGCAGACCGAACCACCATCAGGAAGAAAAAAACCCCAAGTTGTTAGAGGGTTTCCATTTCAGGAATCATGATCTTTTTATACCAGATGAACTCGACAATACATGTAAATAATATTTGAATCTAGTTCTATATTGAATTAAGGTTCCAAAAGGGTGAATAAACAACATTCTAGAAAACTAACCAACTAATACACAACCAAGGGGAGGTTTACATGACGCCAATGCCAAACTGTCCATCCATCATCACATGGAACTGCACAAATCGATGGATGTCTATGATAAATTAGGTATCAGAATCCCTCAATTTCTAGAAATACAATGAATAGGTATATATGGGATAGTAAGGTTTACATTTCTAATCGAATATGCTAAACAATTGAGTGTTGCACGTAAAACATCTTATATGGTAAAATGAAAGAAATACAACATATATTAAAATAATAAAATATTTAATAATAAATTGAATGTTTTTATAAAAATATAAATTGAATAATAATTTAAATGGGTTAATTTGAATTTTAAATATAAAAACCTTGAGTTCCCAAATTAAAACCAAACGAAAAAATTATTTAGACATGCTATATGATATAAGCTTCTACTTTCAACAATCTTAAGGAAGAACATAACTCATTAATAATGCCTTTTATTATAACTAATAAGCTTTCCAAAATCATGCTCTTTTTCCATTTCCATTGACACATGTAATATCACATTCAATTATACATTCATAGTTTCATGAATTTGAATATAATAAAATTATAATAATGTTATATTTGTTAAACATGTCTCCTCTTTAAATCAATATCCAAAAAACAAAATAGTATCAAATTTATGTTATTTATCCAAATTCATCATTGTGAACATGTAAACCAAAAAATAATAAAATTCTATAAAAACAATAGTATAGATAGAACACTATATATGAAAACAAGAATCAAACATTTATCATATTTCAAAGAAACAACATCTGATCACTAAACATAAACACATTACATTTGTTCTTCCAGTTTAATCATTATTAGGTTATTTTTAACACCATATAAAAGGATATAACAAGGTAAATTTTTTATTTAACATATAAAAATTAGAGATAAAATGAATCCCCATCGTCAATGCTTCAATATTCATGCAATTAGAATGAATCATTGTTTCGAATCTCTAATCACACCTATCATTGAGAAAATTTGGTATCTCAAGGATTTCATTCTATTATTGCAATGTTATATGAAAAATAAGACTCCATTCGGATGATGGATATCATATTATTAACATGGTAATAAGGAATGGGAGGAAATTAGATCAAATGGAGTGAAACCACTGGAAAGTATGAATACATTCTTCTGATCGACATGAATTGAACTATGTAATTCTAGATTTGTCCCTATCAAAAGGGGGATTCAAAAACTTTTAAAAGAATCCATGCGTACCTAGGGATAAAGAGTAATGAGTGGGAGAAAACTTGGTCTAGAGGATTCTCGGTTATTTATAATGAAATAATTTCTATAGGACAACAACACAACCCATAAGATCACATAGTAGACTTCCTAGACCACTACATAGTGGGAGGAGACCATATCACAACCCCTAGTAAAACACATCTTTGGGATCCACTATTGGATACAAAGGGGAATACTATTTATAAACGGGAGGGACTTCCACCAAACCTCCATCACACTTTGCATCCACCCCCAATTTGGCCAAGGCCTCAAAACAACTATGGTGCAACAACCTCGCTCCACACATTAGTGATTGACAACAAGGAATATCCCATTTTTCAGACGACCTCAACAAAACATCTAAGCCTAAAAAAGAAGTGTCCATAGTTATCCTCTATCGAGCCTCCCTATGAATCTGTCTACAGACCAAACCTTTGATGTCTAGCTTATGGCATAGTCCATGGCTCCACACCATGACCAATCCTCAAATTAAATTGGTACCCTCCTTTTTTTCATTGATCCTCTAAAATGCTTGAACACCCCCTATAGGTTCTTATTTCACCTACAAGACAAAAAGGTAACAGTCACTAAGGATAGATCCATTACATTATTTTTGTTAAATAACAATAAATACTACTTAGGATTTCATATAAAATGAATTTTTAAAATTTTAGATCATATAATTTATTTAAATAGTTATATAATAAACATTTTTTTAATAAAAATATTTCATATACATCACTCTACATGAATAATTTAGGCTATCTGTCATCAATAATTGATAAAATAGATTCAAATATGTATTAAAAATTATAAATAAATAATAATTAACTCCAATTTCACCCCATATCACCATATAGTGTTCACAATTTCAATAACCGTGTTAAAAAATCAATTGATTAATAACAAAATTATAGAAACATGAAACTATTGTCACTATATATAATGATATACATATTTACATTCAAACTCAAATTATAAATATCTTAATTTATTTTTATATGTGTCATGGTTTTTTATACCATTATCAATGTGACCTATTTATCATATAGATACACTGGTATAAAATTTCTTCCAGATATAGATCCTAATAACATATTTTCCAATAAGATTCCTAATAACACAATTATATACTGAAATAGAGGTTATTATAATATAATACAAAAATTATGATCCAAATAATATTAAATAAGGATTTTAATTTAGTTTCTAATATGTAAAAAATGTTTCTTAATCTATATAATATTGAAATTTTTTATAATATAGTATACTAACAATCCAAGGTCAAAATAGAGAGGAAAATAATTGTAGTTAATGTTTTTTAAACTACTTTTATATGTCAATGTGTTGAAATGTATATTTTTTAAATTCTAATCCTCGGTAGAGGCTACACATTTTGATCAAGAAGATGTTTTCATATCATACGTACGTGAAAAAGTTTCTCAGGGAGAATTATAAGAAGGTTTATAATAAGAGATATATAGTATTCATATGGTTACCTTATTGGGATGTATAATTAGATATGGAAAATATTATTGAGATTTCTTTAATAAAAAAGTGGAATATCAGAATTGGTTAAGTAGTATTATGATAGTGGTATATTTTCCATATTGATTAATCATACATGGGAATCAAAAATGGAAACAAGAATGGGTATCATTACAATGTTGATGAAGATAATACAAATTTCAAGGTAAGAATTTGACGAAATTTTGTGAACAATCATATTTATGAGAATTGAAAAATGTTGACTGTAACATGTTTGTTAGAAAAATTTTATTACATCATTTCATTCTACTTGATTCACATGAAATGTTGTATTTATCATTGTGATATACGAGTGTAAGGGATTATACTACTCACAATATTTCACACAAAAGGATTTTTTATAGTGGATGGTGTTGTATTTGATTATTTCAAAACCATTCCAATGACTAGATACTGTTGTTATGTACTAATCCTTGTAAATTATTGTGTCCTTGTGGTTATGTTTTTTATCTATATTTAGTAGAGAGATGAATCATTAACTAGATGTGATGTTTTTTTCTTAAAAAAATAATCATTTAAGAAAATGATATCACTCTTTCACCCCTCCCCTCTTAGTGATACATAAATACTTGTTGGGTAATATTAGTAGGTAACAATGAGGATAATCTAAGGAATCACCTATGACAAGATATTAAATTATTTAAACATGCCACCTCATAAAATCATCATGTTTCAAAAAACATAAGGAATAAAAAAACTCATTAATCATGCCTTTAATTATCATAAAAATCATTCCAACTTCATGATCATTATCCAATTCCATTAACATATTTAATAACAGATTTAAATAAGCATACATACATTCATAAATTTGATTAACATAAAATTATGAGAAACACCGGATTTTTTAAACGTACATCATCTTTGATTCCTTATCCAAACTAAAAACGTTTATCATCTTTATTTTATTTATCAAAATTTATCAAATTCAACATCGTAAACCATTTATTACAACATTTTATACAAAACATTGTATAAATATCACATTATTTGTAAAAACATCAAGGAAACAATTATCACGGTGGAATGCACCAACATGTGATCTCTAAACATAAACCACTTCCATTTAATTATTTTGTATAATATTATTATTTAAATTTAACTTCTATAAACAGTTATAAGACACTATCAATTTATGATTTCACATAAATAAATAGAATAACAATTAAATCCCCTTCATCAATTCTTCAAAATTATTCTAACAATAATGAATCAATGTCGCAGATCTCTGATAACCTCTTCACTAAATAATCTATGATCTCCCGGGAAGTTTTTTTCCATGAACATGTTTAATAAACAAAAAAACCAATTATAATAATGGAGAAAATCCAAAATAATATGGAATGAAGGAATATGAGGAATAAATATCAAATGGAGAGAAGCATATAGAAATGTGGAAGACCCTACCTGAGATCACCACATATTGAACATGGGAAGTTGGGATTGATCCAAATCAGAGGGCGGATTTAAATCAATTCAAAATAACCCTTGAGTTCCTAGTGTTAAAGAGGATGGAGTGCGAGAAAACTGAGTCCAGGGCCACTATGGAATTCATAGGAAGACATATATTTAGAGGACCACAACACAAACCCTAAGAACATATTGTAGACCACCTATACCTTTGAACAATAGGAGGAGACAATATCACAACCACTAGTAAAACCGACATATGTGATCCACTATTAGATCCATGGTTAAGTTCCTTTTTATCAAGGGCTGGTATTATAACCCAGCCTACTACCCATCGTAAAGCAGCCCCTAATTTGGAAGTGGCATCAGAAACCACTAAGACATATCCACCTTACTCTATGTCACAATGCTCAACGTCGAGGATAAGGTTACGCAGTAACCAACCATAATGATGATGCCATGAATAAAAAGATAGTCACCTATATCTCTCCCCCCATGAGCCTCCCTATACTCCAACTGATAGAAAATCATATAGAATCCAATATTATACAAAACCCCATAGTTCCACATCACAACATGGCCTCAAATGGTAGTGATACCCAACGTTTTAACCATTTACCCTCCAAACTCTATGAAACCTTCTCTAGTTTCCTTGAACACCTAATTCACATCAGGGGAGGGGCCATTGGGTTTTAATCCCTTATACTATTTATGTACATAAAATAGTAATAATAACACAACTATTAATAAATTTTTATAATTTAAAATCATATAATATAATTAAATAGTTTCATATTTCTCATTTATAATATATATTATTTTATATAAATCGCTCTTAATAAATAATCTGTGATATCGCGATTCAAAAATTGATTACATTGTCTCAAATATGATGGAAAATATATGAATATATAATAAAATCCTTTAATGTCTCACCATATCAATGTATAGTTATCCCAATTTCTATGACCATGTTAAAAAAAATTCATGGTATTCATCATATAAATTATAGATGCATACAACTATTGCCTCCATATATAATGGATCCCCCTATTACATTTGAACTCAATATAAAAATATTTTTATTTTTTCATTTACATATCCTAATCTATTTTTTAAATTATCATACTGACCTCTTTATCAAATAGATATGTTGGTATAAACGTTCTTCCAACAATCAAACCTAATAAAAATTATTTTATTATATTTCATAATAACACAATTATATAGTGATGCCATGGTTATTTTATTAGAATATATTACAAATAAAAAAAATTAATAAAAAATATGGGAATAAATTTACTGCCTATTACGAGAAAAAATATTCTTTATGTTGTATAATGTATAATATTTGTCTTATATGATAGTATAATATCAAACCATTGGCAAACATGTGAAAACAATCCTTGAAGATAATGTATTTTTTAAACGCTTCTTGTAATTCATTGTATTGAAATGTAGATTTTGTTAAATTATTTATTAAAAAAATAATATTATATGGATACACTCCATCAATCCATTAAATCTTGTATTCCAGATGTAGATATCATATAGATTATTATGATTCCCTAATAATTTCCTTTATGTAGAAAAAATTCAATTCTATATAATTTAATAATTTAATAATTTCACTAAAATAATGATCCCTCATAATAGTACAACAGAAAATACATTACCATGTGGAACACAAGATCAACACTATTGAAAAATAATGTTTTTTCAATCATTATGTTCTATGATGAAATGCTTCATCTTTCATGGTATAATCAATTGAAAAATCCATCCTGACATCCCAAATAAAAATGCTTTTTCACTCACACAATTCTCTTTAGAACTACACTTCACCCCTAAATCCATTATCTCCTCATAGAAACAAAAACGACATGATTATTTTAGAAAATGATGAATCTATGTTCAAACGTAGATATATAATCATCACCTAATCAAATAAAAAATCTATGGCCCATCAATAACAAGATGACACAAACCCAGAAATTTACAAAACTCAGTTAACATAAATTTTGAACTATACATATTCCATTTTATCATTACCCCTCATTCCTTATATATAAATCAAACAAACAAATATGTTTTTTCATGTAATATTCCGTAATTTGTGATTTTTCTTTTGTCGATGGAGATTTATAAGATGTTTCCCCTCCCCTTATTTTAATACCATTGTTCTGAAACCAATACAACCATTCCACGGACCCAACACACATTTCTTGATCACTTCCTTATCTCCTGATAAGGTTGGGTGCATGACCTGGTAATGTGGTCATTAGAATTATTTTTTATGTGGTTCTATGTTGATATTATATTCCAATATTTATCTCCAACTCTTTTCGAACCTCTAGTAGCCACATGTTGAATCCAAATTTTTGGAAGGATTATTTTTCGATGTTTCTTCTGAGAGTCCTGAAAATCAGTCAGTTGATACCAACATATATGTTTATAATAAATCTATTTAATTTTTTTCTAAATATACAAACATCATTAATAAAATAAAACTGGATTTCAAACCTCAATCACTTAATTATAAGTTTTAATTCCAAATTATCATTAATATTTCAGTCAATTCATATATATTAAACCATGTGTGGTCTAATTCAAAATGTTGTACACATAATTCATGATATGGAACATTCAGATTTCTCTAGATATTTCATTTCATCATGCCCTCATGTATGTGTAATACTCATTATAACGCACACATGGGGCACAAAACCCATGGATTGTATTTACCCTTTAATCATACATTACACAGTTTATCATATTTAACAATAATGTAAAATGGAAGAGGGGTACCTCTATCATCCTCTTGTTAATGATTGTGGTTTTTATTGATGAAGAAAATTTTTTCTTATACTCCTCATAAATGAAATTCAATTGGCATTTTCTTTCAAAAACACATTATATGATTCATCATCAAATTTTCTCCTTGAGATTTTTTATCCTTCTTAGCATGCATTTTTTCTCCATTATGATACCAAACCCACTAATACATTTCTCTTCCTTTGATAAATTTTTCTCACAGATTTATCATGTTTCCTCTGCTATTGGATTTATATTCCATAAAAATTAACCTCTTACAAATTATAGTGATATGCGAGATCATAAAATAATAATTTGTACTCTTCCTCTTGTTTGATATCCATAACAGTGCCTTCATAATTTTTCATCAATAGTTAATTCTTATTTATGGGAACTTCTTTCACAATTAATAGACAATCAACATTTTTTTATATCCAATTTACATTGATTATGGTTGTTTAAAGTTACATTGTGAGTTATTGTATGATAATTGGATATGTTATAGTGAATATGGATGGAGATAAGGGAGAAATATTTCCTTTCAAAATAGTGATCATTTATTTTATTCTGACATTTTTTGTATTCCATTTAATGTATCATAAATCATTGAGCGTCAATTTCCTTTTTTAATTTTTTTTAAATATTAGATTATATGATATAAAAAGAGGATGATTATTTATATTTATATAAATTATTGTAGATATTATGTTATATTTTTATACCATGTTTTTCAATTTTGATATTGGGTGACACAATGTTATTATTTTTGAGTAAATGTTCTTCATAATAAAAACAAGTGTTCATTTCATTCTTATACTAATTAAGATTGAAATTGATTAATTTCAAATGAAGATATTATTTGATTATGTTTGATGGATGTTAGAGCAAGGGTAGTGTCATGCGGTCCCCTTAGTGTGTATAATAATTGTAATATTTTGTATCTATATTACATTTAATGTCATTTTATTATTCGTTAAATTTTTTTTTTTGAAATTCAATTGAACCAATGTTGACTTATTCTCAAACTACTAGTAGGGGTCCAAGTGAGGGATCTCGTTTAGAAATATGGAGAACCTATTATACATGTTCACACCCTGGACCTCTAAAAAACAGCCCATTAACCGCACATTTTTACCCTCCACTTGAGCCTCCATGGTTGTTCCCACCAATACAACCACCATAAACTTGTTAAGACTCTTATTCTCATACCATATCAACACCACCACTAGAAATGTTTCCACATATACCATATCCATATCCTATGATGTGTCTGTAGACCTTCTATCATTATCCCACAATGCCTACACCTACTCCATTACTATTATCCATCCAAGATATGATGATGTAGATCCATCAGCTTTAACACTAGTTCATGATTCTGACCTGATGCATGCATTGGAATATATCCATCATTCATAAGTTACACCTCTAGGAAATCTCACATATCCTTGTGTGCCCAATGATTATTCATCATTATGTTTTTTTATATTTGTTTCAAATTATGTTGCATTATTATTTTCTAGTTTTACTATAAATTAATTTTTATTTCTTTTCCAGTTATCATTGTTACTGAAATTATCTAATATGAGATGTGGTTAGACCCATATGCATGATTCTTGAAATCATAAAACATAAAAAATTGTGGATAACAATCAATACAATCAAATGATCGGAAAAAAATTAAGGCAATGTAGAATTTTTATGACTACATTAATTGAGTACAATGAAATTGTTCTAGTGAAACCAATTTCATTGAGTCATGATGATAATAAAAATAAGGGGAAATGATGGGAGTATATATGGGTAAGAAAATTTATTAAATTGATATCTTTATTAGTTTTTTATTTTATTAATTCACATGTTCATTTCAGTGCCATTTTCTCTTGTAGACAGTGAAGCTAATAACTATGCTTGGTTGATGGATCTTTGGAGGTTCTAGTGATCATATAAGAACAAGTTATATGTTGGTTTTGTTGGATTTGGTTTCCTATAACAAACTGATAATGTAAATTATGATAATTTCTATTCATAATTTTGAATATGAATATACTTCATAAAAAATCATGACTCTTCTTCTGTGTGAAATCGTATTCGATAATAGCCTAAGAGCAGCTATCACACTAAAAGGTCATATTAGTTATCCAATATAATGATAGCCCAAAAGTGTCATAATAGTATTCTAAAAATTTATGTTCTATATATTTATGATTTCATTTGTGGGAACAAAATGATATACAATATTTGGGGAGGATAGTCATAGAACATTGAGGCACCTTCCCTTGATATATGTACTTGTAATATCTACTATAGGATTTTCTGAGAACAAAATCCCAATTATGAAATGAAAAATTATTTGTGTCATTGGATGTTCTTATATTTTGAAATGTGTATTGATCGTTAATATTTGAGGCTATTTTTAATTAATATTATAAGATACATATGTTAATTTATTGAGGAAAATAATTTTGAAATATGTTCATAGTGGGACATGATACATTGGGTGCATTACAGGTAATATTACATTAATTAATAACATGAGAAAAGATTTGTCCCTTCTATTCATTAATGGAAGTCAATATCTGAAACCCTTTCATGAAAACGATACAGTATAAAAAATCCATTATCCATGATTTTATAAAGGAATGGCTGATTTATTAATATTCAATGAATGAAACATTGAGTAAATAGGATGATGTTGCATGCATGCAACCAACATGATTTGATATATTAGATAAATGGATTATATTACAGTTTGTGCATGTGTGTGGTATTATGTGTTGGTGGAATTAAGTTATTTCTCTTTTTCATCTTTATTATGTTTCCATAAACACATCATGGAATTTAAGTCGCTTCTTCAAATGCCACTAAGAAAGAGGCATAGAGGATCACACAGTAATGCTTCCGGATTCTCAGTTAAATGTTATATTACTATTTATTATTTAATGGGATAAATAAATATTAATCTCACATATTTTTTAACATATATTCTTATTTTCTTGATAACATATATTTTGTCACCAGTTATTCAAGATATTATTATATGAGTATAATATTTAATAAACTATTATTTTATATTTTCAAAATATGACATGTATTTATTTTTTCTAGAATAATTCATCGATATTTAGTTATTAAATAAATAATCATTATTCAATGCCTGAAAAATATTGTGAATAAATGGAGGATCACATTTATAGTTTTAGTGAGAAATTATATTTGTTAAATATTATTTCATTAAATGATATTTAATTTTATACAGGGGTTTAGCACATGAAATTAAATAATAATAATAAAATATTATGATTGATATGGGTTTTATAGGGATTAAATAAATATCAGTTGAAATTTTAAAATTATTTATTTCAAACAATAGTTGTTTATAAAATAATTTATATTATTTTTCAGTAGAGTAAACATCATTTGTGTTTTTCATATTGATAGATGGAGAGAATCATTTCTATCTCTTGAGTAACCCATCTCCAAGAACACTTCAAAATACGTATTGAAATATTCCTCCAACATCTACACTTAAATATTGGGAGATCAAGAAGAATCCACTGGAAGTGATTTTCCAGCTAATCAAGAACAAACAATGAATGTTTAGAATCATCCACACTAGCTCCCATAGATTCTAACAGAAACATATATTGATTTATGGAATGTGTTTGGATCACAAAATTTAATGTTTTTGACATATAAGCCACTAAACGGGTGCTCTGATTTAGGTTTCCACGTGACCTCAAACATGCCTCCGCATATGCTAGATGTTGATGACTAGCAGTGAGGGTCAATTAGATCAGGATGGGAGACTATACACTCTATTCCATAGTTTTACACATTATATAACATATGATATAAATAAAATAGTAGACAATTAACCAGAACATGCATTACTAATCATTCCTCAAACATGACACAACCACAACCAAAAAATAAATAAGTCACTTCAGGCTAATTGTTTCAAGAGTAATGGAAAATGAAAATAAAGACTAATAGAAATATCCCCAAAAATGGTTCCTCATTCCATTTTAATATCATAATTAATGGAATTCAGAATCCCAAATCATCTCCCTAAAATAGGTCTTTTACCTTTGTACAATCCTTCAATAACATAATTTTCTTTTGTACCCATCAAACGCCTGAGTATGGTGTGAGTAAATCCAATTTGGCCTCCAACAATGATTTTTAAAAAAATTCTTGTCTAAAATTATATTTCTTTCATATAGTAAATAAAATTTATGATTATAAATATAAAACTTGTGTTTGATTTGTTAACAATATTCAGAGTAGAAACATTGATTATTTCTTCCATTTGATTACATAAACAGTTTTTTTACAAAAAATACAAGGGTATTGAATTTAAATCATTTAAACTACATCCATTGAAAATTAATTATTAGACCTAATTTAATAAGTTAATATCATTATCATAATAGAGATAAATATTTCATAACTAATACATCTCACTCTCCTTGGAGCGTTAGTCTAGGTAGTCACATCAAATGAAACTATTAGGGGCTAAGTTCCTTAATCTGAAGTTTTGTCCCATGAATTCTAAGGTGGGGTTTAGAGCCTCCATCAAACCTGACCAAAGAGAGGATCCTCAGTTGAAAACCCAACATACCAACAATCCATGCGAACATGCCAATTCTTCCAATTTCCACATATAACAAATCACAAACCATGCATAATCAATAAACCTCAAATTAAAAATTCCCATTCCATTTTGAACATAAATCATCTTTGGTCCCCATCCCATTAACACATTTACCACACACATTACATATCCAATTTTATAGAATTCCATTTCACATATCATTCAATTTATCTTATTCAACAATTTCCATACATTAACCCATTTTACATAATTGATCATTTCACATGTTAACACATTTCCATTTCAATATCAAATGTTATTAAACACATTAGACATTATCCATTTAACCCTCCTTACATTATTCCCAGAGAATCATTATGTCATTATCAAAGTATAGAAACAACTATCAATAATACATTTTCTAAACCAACTTATATGTCAACATGTTCATCATGGGCACTACCTTTTTAGAAATCATTTCCATACATAGTATTACAATTTTCCATTTCTTGAATAATAGAACACCCCATGATAATCACTAAATCAATATAGTCAACCTCAATTCATCCCACATGGATCATGATGTGTTGAATTCCTTATTTGGACTACCATTTTACTAAATCCATTCAAATGCATGAAATTCTAAACAAGACAGAACCATTAACACAACCACACTTGTAGAAACAAATTTTAATACAATGGAAGTTAACTTGTAGAAACCTACCTCAAAACCAAAGATGAACACATTATTATCCTTATATATTGATGTGGATTGACGTGACCTTTGAAACCCCAACCTCTCTTCTATTGGAAAATGATGGTTTTATGGATTCATAAGAAGATAAATGATACAACAACCAAAAATCTGTAAAATAAATGAAACATGAGTGTATGGATTACCCGTAACTTCAATTATCATTCATTGAGTCTCATAATAGCCTAATAATGATGGAGAACGATCAATGGGAGGATTTGGGTGTTTAGGTTAATCACTAGGGTAGGTGGATGAATACAGAGGATGAAATTCAGGTGAGGAACATAAAATCCTGAGGGGAAAAATAGTAAGATACCATATTTAATGTGGCCCAAAATTTGGCCACAAAATTTTTAATCCTTGTTCTATCTGTGTGCATGCCTCTGCCTTTGAGGGGAAGAGTCAAAATAAAAAAATGAGGAAACATGCACATTTTGAAAAACTCTGCACTAACCATGATGAATTCTTGTATCCAGGCCACCATGGTTTGGCCTCTCCTATTTCATGTTTTACTAATCTGTGAAACCCCTCAACATTGCTAGCACTGTTTGGGAGGAAGACTACTACAAACAATAATGAATCCATGTAATAATAATAGGATTGCCAAAATATCCTTTCTTTCATTTCCTAATCCCATTATACACCCCTGAGAGTCTTCATATATTCCTAAAACGTTTCATTATCCATAATAATGTGACATAAATGGAAACATAAATAAGAACATACCTTCATAAAATTTGGGATCTTCCATCTTCCCAATCATAAATATCCTCTCCCACGACCAACATTACTAAGCATCACCATACTTCTACAAAATGTTATATGGCCACTAAGCACACATATCTATTTCTCTCTACTATGTTTAACCTGAACAGTTTGATGCTCCCAAAAAACATGAAATAATGAAAATGTTTTTCCTCACTAGGATTTCTCAATATAATCCACAATATTAACTGGATGATCCTCAAAGGAGACAATAGTATCAATCTCAATATCCTCGACCTAAAAACTATTATATTGGATTGGGTGATACTATCGATGCTATTATAGATTAATAACATCATGAAAAACACTATATAATAGTTGAAGAGGCATTTGGTATGCCATCGGCTTGTTCCTCTCCACATACTCAATCGACCCCACATACTTGGGTGCTATCTTTTCATATATTTTGAATTTGATAGTGATCCAACCATGGAAATAGTGGAGGAAAACTCCATTCCATCACCATATTCTTAGGAGGCCTACGATGCTAATACATATATGATGTCAGACTTTTTTGAACCATTAAACATATATGAATCAAGTGAACATGTAATGATGTCTTCTATAAGAGACTCGACACTATAAATCTAGATTATCCTACCATCATCCATCAAAAGTGGATCTAAATGATCTACCATAGAGTGACCCATATAGTGTCCTCTGAATCACCTGCAGATAACTATTGTTATAGGAGAATTCAACAAGAACTTTGTTCTTATCCAATGAAATATAAAAATCATGGATTCAAAACCTCAATGTATCCACTAATATAAAAATATTATACTCTAATTGGTCATCTATCTATAGGATGAAATCCATATTCAAAAAGACCATGGTACCCAATTTTTTTATATATTCCCAACTAGAAACACACTTTAAAATGTGGATCATGAACCAAAACTACTGTCTATGGTAATCCATGAAACTGCACTACCTCCTGACCATACAACCCACCCAATTGATCAATGGTCAATATCTCTGAAATTGGGAAGAAATATTCCACTATGTTCATGAGATCAAAAACTACCCAAATCACATCTTTAATTTTAGAAACCCTCATAAAAATAAAAAACAATCCATCCTTAAATAATACCATTTCCATTTTAGTATTGGAAATGGATGTAACAATCCACATGTCCATTGATTCTCAGCCTTCACCTACTGAATGGTTACACATGACGACACATAACATGGAACCTAATTCTTCATTCATATCCACCAATATTGTCTTTGAATATTATGAAATTATTTTGGTCCAACTAGGATGCACCTCCCACCTCGATGCATAATACTCACACATCAACTCTTTCCACAAACATACTGGCAAAACAACGAGACCTTGGGAATAATAAATCTTGACATCAGTAATGGTCCAACTGAGTGGTGACTCCCCACATTTAAGACTCTCTCTAAATTCAAAAAATTATGAATAATAATTCTTCCTTTCAATGATCCATATAAGAAGAAGAAAATCAAATTCTATGGATGAATGGTTCATTTGCACGTTCTCATTCTGCACCTCAATATGCATTTAAGAGAATAATGACTTCATCCACCATTTAGAACTACATTCCAAATCTAACTGATATTCAGTCATTCATCTCAAATAATATTAAACACTATACCATTTTTGTGGAATTTAATCCAGCTCAAATTCAATGGAATTCATGTACTCCACTCTAATTAACCGCTAGAGATTCAGATCCTACTAAGAGAAGATTTAATTAAGGCTCTTATTATTGATATATAGGGTAAAATTTTAAACTAAAAAGTCGTGTCACCAAAACATTAAATTTTAATCCATTCGGTCAACACAAGATCATGTGTAGCTTAATTTTTTAGTGAGTCCTCAATTGCATTGATCGATAATCCATAACCCAATCATTTTACATCAACATTTCCTCAGGTCCAACACCAGACAAGTCACAACACAACATATACCCTTTACCTAGGTCAGGGAATATTAGAGTTGGTGTATATTTCAACTGATTCATTACGTCTTGGTATACATCCTCACAAGCCCTAGATGATTCCAACATGATTCTATTCTTAATAAAACACGATAGAGGTGTTCCCAAAAAAGAATTTGATGATAATCCTTTGGTAATAGCAGTAAACACCTAAAAAACAGTTATTATAATCAATCATTTGTTGATCAAATGATAAAACCAGTCGCACATTCTTTTGGTCTACTAGAAAAAAATCCTCAGAGATGACTTTACCCATGAAAAGAACCCTATAAATTCAGAAAATTCATTTGGACAGATTGGCATAGAGCCTATGCTCTCTTAGATTACATCGGACAATGTCATGATGTTTGGAATAATCTTCATGAAAACAATTGTACAAAAATGTCTATATCCTAAACAACTATAAATTCTACCAGGTAAGGGTGAAGTATTCGGTTCATTATGTCCATAAAAACAGATGGTTAATTGGTGATTCCAAAAGACATTACCAAAAACTCATATAAACAATATCTTATTGTGGGCACAACACGTTGTATATAAGATACTCTCACAATTATTTTCTGATACCATTATCTTAGATTAATAATATAGAACTATAATGAAAAATAGAGCTAGTTAAAAGGATAATTGATTCGAGAAAGAGGGTAGTAGTTCATAACCATAATCTAATTTTGCTTCCAATAATAGATTGACAACTGTAATGTTCCATTATCATTATAAGGAAACAATAAATGAGTTACCCATGGGTAAATAATCAAGCTAATGCCCCTCTTGTTTTCCAATTCCTCCAACTATGTTTTATTATCCTGGGGTTATGTATATTCCATTAAATAATATGGTATAGAAACTTTATCTTCTACAGGATGAATATCTATATGAAAATTGACATTTCATTGTGGTGACAACCACAATAAGTCTAGAGGAATCACATCCTAAAACTGAACAACCACATGAGGAAATACATGCTACGATCCCCCCAATCAAAAATCATAATACAATCCACTTGGGTTGTGAGCTCACCCAATAGCTGACAAATAATAATTGCATGACTTAACTAAATATCACACTCACACCAATGGACATTAGTGTCTGATTCAAATGATGTGAATGTTTACCTACTATAGATACTTTCAATTTGGTCCAAGTAAAACACTCTCCAATTCGTGTATAAATCAGATAAAAAACACACATCTGTAGCCCAAGCAAATACAATAAGAAATTTTACCCACAAACATCAATAGAAAACCCCTTACAAATCCAATTATTATCTTCATTCATCCTTAATGGTGTATCAACAATCATGGTCCCACAAAAATTTCCCCCCACGACACTCAACATAACCATGATCTAGGATAAAATGAAATTATGTGAGTAAGAAATATTTAATAATTCAATATAATGTATAGAAGCTACATGATCATACATTGAAAAGTCTATGGTCCAGCCCCACCACTTCCTATTGTTGACTAAACTATATAATGCTTTCCTTCCCCACGACTCTAGGCTCTAGTCCAAATACCAGGCATTGCACTAACCTACTGATATGGATTCTAATTATATAGAGAAACATGCCCCCACCAGAACTGGAATGACTAGTAGAACTCCAGAATCCTTCCAAATAAAGGGAAAATGACCCCCTAACTTCACCTAACATCAGCCTCAACCATGTATTATTTAATTCTGATGGCAGTTCCCTATGATCCTCTACACATTCCCAATTCATCCACATTCTTGTCACTGAACTAGTTGTTTGGGACACAAACCATGATTGTTCCCTATCTGTATCCACTGATAGAAAATAACGCAATCACTACCTAAGGGAATAGTTCAATCATCATACTACTCTATCCCCAACAAACATTATAACTCTTCAAGAAACCTAATGTCCATCCGTTGGAAGTTGCATCACTGAATCACCCAACTAGAACTAAATTCCCACCACATGGATCCACCATGTGGGTTCCCTTTGGAATAGGGGCTTTATCCCACTACTCAATGAATATTTTTAAATTTCTGATATTCATCTACCATATCCTCTTCATCCCTTTCCAAAGATAGAACATAACATTACAATTTAGTGAAACAACATGCAATTTCTATTATAGAATTTTTCCATTGTATAAGCTACATAAACAATGTAGCCTTTTCCCACCTAAAGGTCACCAAATAGAAATGTTCCAAAAAAATTCATGTAATCATTTCTCTGACATACCATCATATTACTAGGTCGAAACTAAACTTTCCCACAAACACCTTTCCTTACCTCAAAATATGTATGTTGAAAACTTTATTGTCTTCCATGGACAAGTAACTATATATACATGAATCATCAAGATGGATACTATTCAGAACTCAACTGTAGAAGGTAAATCCTCTCTAGTAGAAGCTATAAGATGTTGCTACTAAATCTACCTAGTCATCTTAAACATACATTGCTAGATCCGGCACATCTCTTCTTTCATTATATTTATAAAATTAGTCAAATTCTAATGAAACTTCTCCTATCCTATATTACTCCAAACCCCTTGGTTTTCTTTCTCGGATTCTAGAGCAGTGTCTCAATGACATCATTTTATTTCCCAACCAATGTAGCACTTTGTGGTGGAATATTAATTCAATTTCAGAACACATCATAGAATACATGGCATAAAACATTGAATGTTTTAATAAAATAATGTTCTCCAAAAGCCATAAATACCATTTTTCATATTGTATTCCCAATAGAAATTTTCTCACATTTAAAACTACCCTAGAATATCCCAACATTGGGACACGGTCAACATTGGGTAAACCAACATACAAAGTCATGAGTCCTTCATTAGACAACATTTTTATACCATCTCCACATTCACAATGCAAATCTTTCTCTTTTATGTACCCTTCCCATCTCACCATTTATTATAAAAAAACATGATTCCTTATTTACCACCTTTCATCATTCACAATTATTTATCCATTCTATAAAAATCATTCCATTTAACTATTCTTATCATATTTATTAGAAATTGCACTTTTTATATTTTAAGAATGTGAAAACAATTTTACGTTCTAATTTCACACATCCTTCTCATGTTTTTCCCAAGCGATGAATTCCATCTATATTTATAGGATTCTTTAATGATTCATGTATGAAAAACCTTAATCAATTCAATAAATGTGATAAATATTATATCAACATCATGACATAACAAGTGCAAAAACCAATGTAGAAAAATCATTCATCTATGAAAACACATATTATCAACAATATGTTCAACATTAGGCACTAGGGTTTTCCACTTTGGATATGTTTTCTACTCCCAAAAATGATCTCAACAACAAATCATGACACATACTAAACTCCCGTATACCATCACAAAATAATAAGACTACCAAAAATAACTTCTCTAAAACAACATTGTAATCTCCCCAACCCGGAATCTAGTAAACATCTGCAATGAGATGAGACACCACATGACCATAAGTGCTCAACCGCTTATGGTATAGGATACTGACCAGGAGCCATCGTCTAATAGATCATGCAGAGTGACTATAACCTCTTTACACATGTATGACAAAACATATTATATAATAAAAAATTGAATCCAATTAATAATAATCTATAACATTCATTACAATTCCTTTCCAAAATTGGGTACAAACATAATCAAAAGATTAATATTCCACATCGTCCTAAAAACCCCAAATTGAAGGAAACCCAAAGAAACAAGTAACAAAGGCATCCCCAAAAATTGGTATGGAGTCTAAGTCCAATCTTCATCCATGATAATCCAAATCACAAATCAACTCCCAAGTACCTGGCATTTTCCCTAGTCTAATCATGAAAAAATTAAATCTTCTCAGGTGCCCAATAGTGGAATGGGAAGGGTTTGAGTACTACTCAGTATGCCAACACCAGAAGAACTTACAAATTATATAGTCCAAATATACAGTTCATTCAATAACTAAATATTTAATGATAACTACATGAAAACTTGTGTTCCATTGTATAACAATATCCACATTATCATCCTTCATCATTTTTCTATCTCAAACACATAAACAATTTATTTCACGTAATCCATGGGTTATTCATTTATGTAATTTAAACATCAACATTTTTCAATCAATTATCAGAAATTAGGGAATAATTCATGTTCCCTATCTAACTAGAGAAAAACATTACATAACAAATACATCATAATAACCATTGAGTGTCAGTCCTTGTAGGCTCATCAAATGAATATATTATGGGCTTAAAGGATCAATATGGCTCTCCCACCCATGCATTCTAGTGGTGGGTTTTGATTTTCAATCCAAACAGTCCCATGGGAGGTTCTTCTTTCCAATATCCCACATAACACCCATCCCAAGACACATTTTTATTAATTCCTTTATGAAATATTCCAATCACATACCATGAATATTTAATAAACATAACATTAATAATTCACTTTCTAATTAACTCTTAAATCATCTTTAGTTCTCAACCCACTACCACATTTTCCAACTAACATAAATTTGTCATGTAACATGATTCCAATTCATATGAGAACACATTTATCTTATTGAAAATTTTCCATAAATTAACCCTTTTCCATTAATTCATGATTTTACATGTATTCTCACATTTATACATTTCAAATTTAATCACTCATGTCATTAGACACATTGACCGTATTCTATTTAACCCTCATTACATTGTTCAAAAAAATTCCTTGTACCATTATCAATGTTTGGGTAGAGCTCTCAATAATCACTTCTCCATGTAATCAAATAAATAAACATGTTAATATTGAGGAAAAATGTATCACAAGTGAAATCTATAGTTAACATTACAATTTTCCATGTTCAGGAATACTCGCACACCACATGGGTGGCCAAAATCGTTTCAAGTCAATCCCAATGAATCCCATGGGGATCATAAGGATATCAATTAATCAATTTTCCAACCATTTTACCCAATCAATTTTAATGATTAAAATGAACAAATTGATAGAACCATTATGACAAACACAAATGAAAAAATCACCTTCAAGATCACCAAAAATAACTTTTAGGCCACCTACCCTAGAACCACTGATGAATGCACACATAACCATAGCCATACATATATCCTTAGCAAAACATGTAGCAAAAACCTATGACACGCTAGAGAAAAGGGTCATAGGTCTCCATAAGAAGAATTGTGAAACCCAAATCAATAGCCTTGAAAAGTGATGCGAGAGGAGCATAAGACATACCTTGAGTTTTGATCAACAAAAAACGACACTCCCAATGGTCTAGAAATGAAGGCGAATGATCCATGGTATGATCTGGGTTTTTAGTTTAATCACATTGATTATCGGATGAGTAATGTGGTACCAATTTAGTAAAGGAACATAAATTCATGATGCAAAAATACCATGAAACTACCATGGACAATTCCTCTATCATGGATCACATGGTTTTCCATCTCATGTAGCATGGTTTACTAAAAGGTGAACCACTTCATCTTGGCTTACCCGGTTTGGGTGCATGAATATTACTAATTATTCTCCAACCATTAAACAAGAAATAAATGGATAAAATCTTTATTCATTCATGTATTGGTCCCTGACAAAACCCTCAGGATTCTACATACATCCAAAAGAACATTCTAATAACAATAATAAAGAAACATTAACTAAAAATAAAACAAGTACGTAACTCAATATAATCTGGGATCATACACCAGTAGTGGTAATCTTCCCCTTATTACTAAAATGAAATGATAATCAACATAGATATATTTTCATATCCATCAGCAAAGAATAAATTTCCCACAAGAAAATTTTTAATATATTAAATAAATTCTAAATAATGTTTGATGATATGGTGCTCCTGTTTCGGCATTAAATCCATTTTTGGGAATTTATTCATTAGCATTTATCATGATGCATATCATCAGGTAAATAATTCGGAGATAATTGATTCTAAAATATATTAATGTAGGACCTAACCCAACACACACATTTGTTGCACCTGGAACCTATTTGTTTTTTCATAGAAATAAAAAAATTATTTTTAATTTTTTACATATCAAATTTTTTGATTTACACATTGTAAATTTGTCATAAATTTAGTTTTATTCATTCATAAATCTAAATTGTGAGATATAATTATTACTCTTTCATTTATCATGCATATAATCAAATTGTCTAATTTTATGAATGCAATAAATTCGAAGATATGATATGGAGGTACTGAAGATTCATACTAGATAACACAAGAGTTCATGCCATGTAACTCTAAGGTACACACAGTGGTCTACTGTTGAGAACATCTAGAATTTATTCATAATTTATTCAGGGGGTGTGAAATTATTATATTTAGTACCTTTAATTTTACATTACATTTTTACATATCTGATCTGGAACACTGTCAAATGGTGTACATTCCATGTAACAATCATACATTGTGCATAATATTTTTGTCATAGATGGGCCATGTATCTTCTTACACTACCTACCTGAGAGAGGATGGTGTTACTCAGACACCACATGACATGTAACCCATGTATACATTTTGTATTATATAATTTTCCATGGAACAGTTTAGATACCAAGTCCCTAAGAATGTTCCATAGATAGAATGTAAAAATAGTGCATGGCATGTAGTTTTCTTGTACACACTATGTAATTTTACCAAATTACATAAAATTAATAATTAATTTATTATAATATCTAAAACATATAAACATGTTCTTTTGTTGGTTCATTATTGTGACATGAAACAATATGCGATTAGTTTTAATAAATATAAATGTTTAATTAATTTCTATATAATATTTGTATCATCAAGTCATGTATGAATCATATTATACTAAATTCTCTACTTTCATTTAGAAAAACATGATATAGAAAAATCCAGTAATCAGTGTAATCATTATGTTTGTAGTACACAAAATTAAAATATCTGTCATGTTGTTTATGAAAAAAATCTCATGAGTAAACTATATTTGAGTATAATATGTATTAGTTAGTTCATATGGGTAGTCATCATGTTTCCTCCAAGTTACATTTATGTACATAGTTAATTTTAAATAAATTTATATATTTTTGTTAAAAAAATATTATGGATGAGAATATATATGAAATTTATATGTGTATTAATATATAATAATTTATTAATTAATGAATATATGTAATTTTTTCATCCCCATTTTTATTAAATTAGATAAATTATAATTTAAATCTATTCTTATTAAATTCCCAACACGTTTCATGCATGTTGATTATCATGATCCTTGAAAATACTATTTTATGTGATTGGTTTCATTTCATTTATTATTAAATGAAATTTTTTTCATGTGTACCATTTATCCTCTTATTATGTAAGTTTTTGTATTACCATTTTTTCTTTCATGCATAGTATTTTCTCTACTTTGTGTGTTAATAAATGAATATGCAATGGATGGAGCTCGCATGTTAGTGGAGGATGTTCAAGTTTGGAGCTAAGATGAAACCAATACAAGAGAGGTAAATATGTTTATATGTTTAAAACTGAAATATTATCCATAAATGTTTCATGGTGTTTCCCCCAGTCAACAATTAGTTTATTATCCACTAGATAAAATATCTATTACTAAATATTGGTGAAACTGATCCTTTTGTTTTCAAAAATCCCCATCTAGCATATTTATATTACATTTCACAAACTTATTTTCAACCTATGTTAGAAATAAATTCTTATGAAAAAAAAAATAAATAATATATTTTAAATGTATTTTATCCAGAATATTTTCATCCTATTATTGATTAACAGAATTTTGCAAATCCAAGAAGTCTGTTTTTTCTTAAGAATCATAATATTAATAGGATCCTTGGTGATGTATATCAACTGATTAGAACTATTATTTAATTGAGAAATGAAATTTAACATCTACCATTTTTATTATAATTAAATCATAGTAATCCAATAGAGTCTTTAGGTGATAATGATTAGATTAAATCAATACAAAAAGAACTAAATGAGCTTGAATTGAAAAATATTTGGACTTTGGTTGAACATCCTAAGGATACATTAATAATTTGAGTGAAAAGGGGTTTCTCAGAAAAATGTGATCTATGTGGAATAATATTTAGAAATAAAAATAAAAATTATACTAAGATTAAAAATCAAAAACGGTTAATAGTGTATGGATAAATCGTTTCATCGCTAGCAAGACATGATCATATTCATATACTTATATCTTTTACAGCATTGTTAAATTATAATATATATCAAATAGATGTTAAGTGTACTATCATAAATGGATATATTCTAGGGAATTTTTAAGTATAATAACCCCTGGTTATGAAAATAAAAAAAACAAGAACATGTTTATAAATGAACAAACAAATTTGTGGACATAAGAATTCACATAGAGCTTAGAATGATTTGTTAATTGGATTTTTGTAACTAACAAATGTTTCTATGGGTTCTACAGATCCAATTCATTTTATAAAATATATTAACAAACATTATGATTATATATATATATATGTTGATGATATTATATTTCGTTCAACTTAAAAATATTTAACATATTCTTTTATAGATCTTATGAAATTTAACATTGAAATAATAACAAGTTGTGAGTTAACATACATTCTATGTCTTAAAATATCCAAAAATTTAAAGAACTTTTTTATCTCAACCAAAGTATACTAAAGTAATTATTATTATATTAATTTAATGAGACACTTAATGTATTGGTACTATATTTGGAACCTACAATGCATTATAGATTGACGAATATGGGAAACCAGTTGATCAAATCACTTTTATATGTATGATTGGATTTTTACATTACTCAAAAACTAGATATCCATATTTTATGTTTTGAATATTCTTATATGATATATATCAAGACAATCCAGTATAACCTTAATGTGAAAATGTAAACTTATATTTTCATTATCTTATGTGAACTATAGATCTTAGCTTATTATATTCTTCACGAATAGATTTTGAATAATTTTTTTGTTATAGTTAATTTGGGGTATGTAGACTTGATAAGATTTTTACATCGAAAAATTTCATTTTTTATAAGAATTTTTGTTGTTCAATGTTATGTTAGAAAAATTACTTTGTAGAACATTCCACTAATAATGAAAAATATGTGGTAGTAGGAATTTCTTTCACTCAAGTATTGTAGATGCGACACACACTCACTGACTAGGGAATGAGTTTTACTAACACTGATTTTTTTTAAAAATACAGGTTCCATTTTACTATATAGTAATCTAGAACCTTACTTATCTGTAATTAAAATAGATATAACACAAAAATTTATTGGAGATCACACACATAAATTAGGTATTATTTTACAACTCATCAAAATTCAAAACCAACTTGCAAATATTTTTACGAAACCCCTTTGTGACAATAGTTTTGAATATAATAAACTGAAGCTATGAATGATCAGTATCTTGTGATTATTTATATCTACTTCTTTTTTAGAAACTTCTTTCAATAATGAACTCCTTTTAAATGGGTGAATACATATGATTTTTTGTATTGAAAATGATATCTTGATTTAAACCAATCTATTTTCTAGAAAGTTTATGCTTTTATATTTACATTTTTTGACTAAGAATAATTTAATTTAATTGAGTCATATTTTCATATAAAAACACCCTGATATAAAATGATTTACAAATGATTATTTAAAGTCAAAATTTTTTCCAGAACCTGAACATGTTTTAAAAAGTTGTATGTATCAAAAGTTTTTTAAAATTTTCATACTCATAAACTATTTAAAAATTTCCCAAAAATAATTTTTTATAACCATGGTCATAATAAATTTTCAATAAAAAAATATAAAATCAGTTTAATCATACAGATGAAACTTTTCTACTTCTAATGGTATTCCTCTTTTATTTTTTACACCAATTCATTACTATTTATATTAATGTACTTGTTTACATATCCATGTAGTTTCAATGCATTGTTTTTTTTTCAAATTTATATGTATAAAAATTGAATTGATACTCATTCCAATGAAATGATTTCTTATAATCATTAAGAGTTCAGAATTATCATCAAAATATTTCTAAAATTAATTCATGATCATTATATTAGAGAAGGACATTTAATATGTTCCATTTAAATTCATGTAAATTGATCCCTCATAGTCATGCAAATATAAGGGTCAGACAACAAATGTCCTACATCGTTTTATAGAATCTTTTATCCTGTCTCTTACGATACATTTATGTTATATGTCCCATTATTTATCATTTTCATAATCCTTGGTTAATGTCTCAATTCAATTGATATATTATAAGGTTTTGCATAAAAATATTTATACAATGAAATAATTATCGAGGAAAAATGGAATAAATAATATGAGTAAATTTTAAAAAGGTTCACTATATTTAATGGATTGGATGAATATTGTGTAGAAAAACATGTCAAGGATTCTGAATTACAGTTTTATGAAATTATATGAGAATTTTAAGATATATATTGAGAATGAATTAAAAATAAATAGAAAGTTGAATAATAATATAAGAATGAAGTGGGTGAAGAAGTTAAGAAAAGATGAATAGGAATATGAAGAGGAACATGATAATGATGATAATGAATAAATAGAGACTAAAGAAGAGGAAAAAAAAGAAAATATCAGACTCAGCATCATACTAATCTCAAATAACATCTAATAAGATAAGATGTAGACATAGATGAATTAGTTGAACAAAAATAATCAAATGAAGATAAGGAAAAGTCGTCATCAAAAGATGAGGAAGAAGAAAAAGAATCCCGAACACATTGTTTGGATAAATATTAACCTGATAAAGATGTTGACATTATTAATGTATCTAAAGAATAAAATGATTCTCATTATGGAATAAATAATGTTGAGATGGATGGAAAACTAGATATTGAATCCTCCCGACCAAATTCCCCAAAATATTTATTAGGTTCATTAAAATATGAACGGATAGTTGCTCATAATTTTTTTGACTATTTTTTCCATTACAAGAAAAGGTAATGTGATTCCACTACCTATCCACCATGAATAGAATCACAGATTAAATTGATTCAAAATAGTCTAAATAATAAATCAGAGTCACTGACATATTTGAGTAAATATGTTTTTCACAGTAATGTAGATTCAAAATAAGTAATGGAAAATACTATTTGATAAATGAAATCATAAAATAAAATAGATAAGTGTTCAACCAATGTCCAAAATGAACCAAAGAATCATGATGATCTGTTCAGAGGTGTAAATGAAAATTAAATAAAAATATAAAAATCTATTTATTATTTATTAACTGAATTTTATAGTGTGGTATTTGTGGATGATTTTAGAGATACAACTGATGATCATAATGAGGAAGTAAATGTTTTGAATGAAATACTTCATCAGCTAGAGTTAGAAAACAGAAGACTCAGAACATGTGAATATGATCCTTTCCTTGTGAAGGGGGAAAATAAAAATATCCTGAAGGATGTTGAAAGACTTATGTGACAAATTCAAATGCAAATAGCGACAGAGGACCATATCATGAATCTTAAATAATTTTTTTAAATTTAATAGATGTAACACCCCAAGATTTCATAGTACATTATTTCTTCAATGTAATTAAATAACATGCACTAGACTCAACACTGTGTTCAAGCGCATCACAACTTATGAAACTAGCCGTTCAAAAGTTCTTATGAATAGTATTAATAGAATTTTTGAACATTATATAATAGTTATAATTTTAGAATCCATATAATGAGTTTTACGACATTATGTAAGAAAAAATAAATTTATTTCCGATAAAAGGAGTATTTTTCAAAAAATGAAATTTTACCGCATTTTAATTGAGAATCATTTTTGAATCCAATATTTGAATCTTTTATATATTCAATTTGAAAAAATAAGCTTCTTAATTAGAATCGGGACATAATAATTTTGTTTCAATAAATTATTTCTGTTTTTCTGAAAGCTTTCATATTTGGGCGAATAATGAAAAATAATATATTTTAACAGAAAACTACGATTCTAATCAAAATAATTTATAGTTTCGAATTATAAATTTTAATGGCTTAGAAATATAATTAGATTATATTTTAACCATTTTATCCAATGATGGTCATTTTATGTAATTTCACTTTCAAATTGGACATAAACAAGTGTCAATCTTTTAATAATTATTATATCTTAAAAATACGCATCTTGGTTTTGACGACAAGAATTAATTTTAAATTAATTAATGCATCTTCAATGTATTAAAATTGGTAAAATTTAATTCAATTTTGAAATCAGAATATCAAAATTTTCTTACGGTGAATTTATGGTATTTTTCTGAAAACATTAAAATTTTGATGAATAGTGAAAAACAATGAGTTATTGGTAAATACCGACTTTTTAATTAAATAATTATATATTTTACATAAATTTATTTTAGGTAAAAATAGATACATAATAAATATATCATTTCAATATAATTCTTTGGAATCATTTTATAATAATTTTAGATATATAATAATTTTAACGAACATTATACTGTCTTTTACCCACCTCCTAGGAGCATTTGCAAATTTACCTAAAACATAATTTTACCAGTTCTATGAGTTGAATTTCAAAAAATCAAGAGACATGGTTAATATCAAGGAGTAAAATTTGATTCAATAAGATAAAAATACTTTTTGGTGAATGGTAATTTTTTTCTTTTATTTACCTTGGTTAAAAGTAAATAGGGTTGTTAAAGGGTAAAAATGGTATTATTGTTACCCAAACACTTGTTATAAATCCATTAGAAAAGGTTAATTCGACCAAGAACAACCTTTTGTATAAAATAAGAATGTTTAGGTCCACTTGGTTTAGATTAAGACATTTATTAATATTATTTTTAAAGAAGAATTTAAAGAGTTAAAATCAATGTTAAATAATAAACCATTTTTAATATAGGGTATTACAAAAGATAAATTAGAATATAAATATTAATTAGAAAGCTAAATGATTTCATACATAATATAATTTTATTTATAATTTTTATATATTATATAATTAAATATATTAATGAGACAATGATGATTAATAATTTCCTTATTAATGTAAGAATCAAATAAATGGTATTATAAATATTAAAATAAATATAATTTCAATGTTTTTATGACATACACGAATTTTCTAGGTGAATATGTCATGTTAGGATTGATGAAATGTATTTTTTTTTATTTAATCATGCTGTTAGAATTTTATCAAAAAACAAATACCAAATAGTGTCAAAATTGACATAATATAGTTTTAAAAAGAATATTATATTATTAATTGATATAATAGTCCTAAAAAATACGGATCATCCAAAAGACTTATATAATAATATATATGACATTAATGAACCAATTGGGGTTCTATTGGAATTTTATAGTATGAGTATTAACCATATAATATAAAAATACAAAGAGACATGGTAAATGTCAAACTATTTAACTAAGAGTTAAATCTATATGTTAAGGATAATATGGTAAACTAAACCTAACTAAAACCTATTAGTTGAGTTGTTTTCAAACCATACCCACCTTATATTTTAAATAATTAATTTGGGAGCAATTAGAAACCGAAAATGACACTATTATAATATAACATTTTATGTTTTCTTAAGGTGCCACTCACCCATCTTATAAAACGACACTCGCCCTTTTGACAAATTCACACCTCCAAAGCCATTTTTCTCGGCCAACTTATGCCCAAATATCCTCCCAACTACCCTAACTTCGTTTTATAGGCCTTAATTTTGTATGAAATCTAAACTAAGAAGCTCTTTTGATCAAATCAATATGAAGAACCTGAATAAGAGGTAATGATTTCACCACCCTCATTCATTTGCTCTTATTCATCCACTTACTCTTTATTTGTTGTTTCCAATATAAAATAATAACTCTAGTACATTCTATATACTGTGACGTTATTATAAATATGTCAAAACTATATTCATTATTTTATCCATCTTATGAATGATAATGTCACCATGCTTGTGTATGTAGGGCTTACCATCTCCACACCGTGGTGTAATTTGTTATTCAACACTATGTTATTTGGATGGATATAATGATGAGTAATATGTATATAAATAATGAAAATTACAAGATAATGTGGCTTTAATATTAATAAACCATCCAGTTCCACACCTTTAAATAAATGATATTGTTGCTCGTATGTACGTACGGATTACAGTCTCCATGACGTGATGATATTCATTTCCACATTCATCATTCATCAACAATTATAAAAATATTTATTACTAATAAGTCTTTAATATATGAAATAATCATTCTACTAGATATATATATACATGTACTTACATATATCTTTTTCACGTAGTTCTGTTCAATACGATATGAAAACGGAAACAATGATTATGGGTATGTACAGACTACTGTCTCCATAAATGATGTTTTTCATTTAATATATATGTCTATTATACATACTTATATTCTAAATATATATGATATATAAATAATTTTTTATATTCTGGACGTATTTAAATTTTTATCTAAGTGATACAATCATGAATAACATGTTAAAACATATACGATAAAGAAAGTGACTATTAGCCGAAATGTTAATTTATCCTGGAAATTATTATTAAATGGGTAGTATAATGTAGTAAATTAATCATGTATGATATCATAAATATTAATATGGATCTGGTATAATTTAATAACATACTAATATCTTCATACAAGAGGTTAAATGTACCATCGACTAAAGGAAAGTGCAAGGTTGGGGTTAATTTCTCAATCTTAATGTCATCCGAGATTGTTTATATGTAAGTATTTATTGAGACATTTTTATCATACATGTACATTTTTCATAGAAATGACATCAATATTAATATTTTAAGGATTCTTGAAAGGTAATCTTTATCAAGATCATAATTTTAAATGTTTTAAAATTTTATCATTCTAAATCATTTTAATTAATGTCCATGTTTTCAAAATGATTTTATGCATTTATTTTTATGGACATGAATGTATTGAAATGATAATTCTTTTTAAAATAATCGATGTTATATGAGACACATTGATTCAAAAAACTTATTTAAATTACTTCATCTATAAATGTGTGACTTTTAAATTATTTTTCATAAATGATATTTCTCTCAAAAAAATTTACTCATCATTTTCAACTATGTCAGCATCCTTTACTGGATATTATTTTTGATTGAGGTTGATTTATTATAATACAATATTCCATATTGTGTTGAATGAGTTTTGATATGTTTGACTGTGGATTTTCCATTATAATACCCTTCATGGTTTATGGTTAATGTTTTGAAATTTGGTATGATAGATTTAATACGAAAGTTTATGTCATGTTTCAACTTTATCATATAATGAATGGAGTGGACTTATTAAGAGACGGGTGGAGCCCACTATAGCTCCTTGATGCATTGGTAGGTCACATGAGACAAACAAGTGTCTTGGAAAAAGTCCATGAAAAAAAATTTATTTGTATTCTTGGCACTAGGCCTTGACTATGCGGTAATGATGTCTAGCATTACGCATTCCCTCATTATGAAATTAGTTATTATATTTGATTATTTGACTAGTAGATTATCTCTCTGCGTGTTTATATTGTAATATTTGATATATTTTTTTAATATTATGTTCATGTTTATTTTTAAAAAGGCTGTTGTTTTTATAATAGATTTTTCCTTAATGGTTTATAGCTTCCTCTAAATTATTTACACTTACTGGGCATCTGAGCTCACGCCTTTCATATGTTTTATTTTCCCAAGATTCCATGAAGTGTATAATGATTTATTAAAAGATTTAAGCTAATGTAAATACTGGAATTCCCAATAAACTATTTTTTCGTATTGTATGTTAGAAAGAGTAACATAATTTTCATGTTTGCAATCTATTTTCCAAAACTTCTAAAATGATCAGTCTTTTAGGATATGATTCCTTGTAATCATGCTAATGTTTTAAAATAATGCACCTACTCTTGGAATCTAGGGTTAGGGAATTACAGTTGGTATCCAAGAAATCTTATTCATAAACTTGGAAACTAGATTTAGATAAACTCTATTTAGAGCACATTACCCTAAGATAGACTTTGATGATTAGTATACATTATCTTCATAGAATTTTGGTAATATAGAGATTTTTTTAGTTCTCTAAGAAAATACATTCCTGTCTGGATACGAGAAGGTAGAGGTGGTTCTATCATAGATGTACCAAGAGGTAAAAACCAAAAACACCGCTTTGAACTAGACTAGAATATGAACAATTGCACGGAAACAAGCCTTGTTGAACTCTTTGTTACGACACTCCATGGGGATACTCTTTGGATAATTTTCATTTTCATTACAAATCATTATTTAGGATTTAAGAGTATATACATCCACAAAGAAAATATTTTTATGGATTATATCCATAAACTATTCAATTTATGATATGTATGTTACATGTTTGAATTATTGATTGCAATTCATCAACTGACCTAGTGTATTCCATTGTATAGAAATGATTCCCAGTATAGGGAATGTGAACTCCAGTAATACGTATGATCCACAGAGTAAGAAGGATCATATCATTAATGGTATTAATCCAACAATTAAAAGGAAAATACCCTCCCATGTATTCTCTACATATGAATAAATTGAATCATGTGTTAATAATATATATAAAGAATTTTCTATGTCCTCTCACTTTGAAGGGAAGTAAGAGAAGAAAATGATGGAAAAGAGAAAGATGTATAAAGGAAAGAAGGAAAAGATGGATTTTACAATATTTGATAATTGTGGAAAGAATCACCTTGGCAAATGCTTCAAGGTAATGGTTGTTTTTTATAAGTGTGGAGAAAAAGGAAACCAAGTAAGTGATAGCAAATCTATGAAAATGTTTTCAAAAGCAAAATGCTTCATCTGCAAGGCAATGAGACACTACGTGAATCAATGTCCCATTCTTTAGAGTATACCACAAATGATGTTATTGGGCAATAATCACATTATCATACTGCCTCAGAAGAAGAGGAATGACTAGTGTTCTTTTGTTGTTATTATAGAATTATTTAATTTGAGTGTTGTATCAACATTATACTAGTTTCATGAATTATGGATATAAATAATGATTTTACTACAATTCTATTTTATTGAGGATTTGAGATTATATGGTTCTATGAAAAGTGACATAATAGTAATCTACCCTTTTTCGAAAATACATGTTCGAAGGAATGGTAATACTTAATATGGTTCTAATAATGATATAGTCATTTCGGAATAAGAGATGTTTTATTTGGATAAATTATATTGAATATTCTTGGCTTCATTGAAAATGATTAACGATTTGTATATTCTATCATTAATGGATTTTACATCATTTATGGATAGAAAGAGTATATTTAGTATTCTATATGGAATTAAGGAGCATGAATGTAATCAAAAAGGTTTTAAGGTAATTTACGATGTTGTGGTGTTTTAAAAGAATACCTGATGAAAACATTAACATGTTATTACCTAGAAAAAAGGATCTTTATTGTGTTTAACTTCCTTATAAATTTTTGACAAAGAGTTTGGACATAAGTATATAGGATAAGTCCAATGGTTGGAATGGATTAAGATTGAAATTGGATAATATTTTTAAGGTTATTTTTGGATTGTTATAAAAATGGCAACCCAGAAGTCGGGCGACAATCAGTCACATCTGGCAAGGCATCAAGACATGAACCTTCAACCGAAAAGCGACAAAGGTGAATCAGCTACGACTGCACTATGTGATGTACTGGTTTGTATAATTTATTTTCTTAAATAGTAGGAAAAATGAATTATAAATTCATTATTTTTGTAACCTTATACTATTTGGTTAAATATAATTTATTTTTGAAATAATTCGGAGTGAAAGATGAGTTTGTGGTAGGAATTTTTTGAATGATGAAACTCTACTTTTCATGTATATATATATATATATATGTATAATTTTATTCCTCTTATTAAGACTAAATTTTATTAAACCAATTTCCAATGTGGGTTTTCACACATTGGTATTTTCTATTTTCCAGCTTTTATTTTTGAAGAACAGTTTCAAATTGCGAGGATGCAATTTTTGAAGGAGTGAAGAATGTAACACCATAAGGGTTCCTAGTACGTTATTTCTTCAAAATAATTTAATAACTTGCACTACACACAACACTGAGTTCAAACACACAACGACTTACCAAACAAGCTGTTCAAAAGTGGTTATGAATAGTATTAACAAAATTTTGAACATTATATAATATTTATAATTTTAGAATCTATATTATTAGTTTCTTAGACATAATGTATGAAGAAATAAATTTTTTTCAGATGAATGAAGTATTTTTAAAAAAAATTCAATTTTACGGCCTATTAATGGATAACCCATTATAAATACAATATTTGAAAATTTTATATTTTAAATTTGAAAAAACAAACTTCTTCTTTAGAATCAAGACAAAATAATTTTGATTCAATAAATTTTTGGTGTTTTTTCTGGTAACTTGCATATTTGGGTCAATAGTGGAAAATACAATATTTTAAATGAAAATGATTTTTTTAATCAAAATAATTTATAGTGTTGAATTATACATTTTATGGATTTTGAATTATAATTAGATTATATTTTTACCATTTAATCCAATGATGGTAATTTTATGTAATTTCACTTTGAAATTGGACATAAACAAGTTTCAATTTTTTGATAGTTATTATTTCTTAAAAATACATTTATTAGTTTTGACTAAGGGAATTAATTATAAATTAATTAATGAATGTTCTATGATTTTAAATTGGTAAAATATAATTCATTTTTTAATTTGTAATATCAAAATTAGCTTATGGGGAATATTTGGTATTTTTCTAAAAACATTCAATTTTTGATAAATAGTGAAAAACAATGAGTTATTGTTTAAAATAAACTTTTTATTTAAATATTTATTTATTTATTTTTTTATTTATTTTAAGTCAAAATATATAAATAATACCTATGTAAATTCAATTTAATTAATTGTAGTCGGTTTATAATAAATTTAGATATATAAAAAATTTATCGAACTTTTTACCTTCTTTTACCCCCCTCCTAAGAGCATTTGAAAATTTACATAAATCATAATTTTAAAGATTTTGTGAGATTAATTTCGAAATTCTGAGAAAGACGGTTAATATCAAGGAGTTAAATATGGTTCAATAAGATAAAAATAATTTTGGTGATTAGTATTTTTTTTCTTTAATTTACTACATTAAATGTATATAGTGTAATTAAGGGTAAAAATTATATTATTATTACACTAACACAAGTCCTACATCTAATGGATAAGTGTAATTCGTCCAAAAAACCCTTGGGAATAAAATATGATCCTTTAGGTCCACTGAAATTAGATTAAGACATTTATTATTATTTTATTTTAATAAGAGTTGAAAGAGTTTAAATCAAAGTTTAATAACTAAATCATTTTTAATATTTAGTTATACATAAGAAAAATTTGACAATAATTATTCATTAGAAATATAAAAAGATTTCCTACATAATGTTATTTTATTTATAATTTTTATAGATTATATAATTAAATTTATTAATGACACAATGATAATGAAGTTATTAGCTTATTAATGAATGAATCAAATAAATGTTTTTATAAATATTAAAACAAATATAATTTTAATGTTTTTTTGACATGCATGAGTTTTATAGCTTCATATGACATGTTAGGATTTATTAAATTTATTTTTTATGAAGTAATCATGTTGTTGTTATTATATCTAAAAAATGCCATAGTGTCAAAATTGAAAGAAAAATAGTTTTGAAAACAAATATTATATTATTAATTGATATAAGAGTACTAAAAATCTAAGGATCAGCCAAAAGACTTATATTATAATATATATGACGTTAAAGAACCAATTGGTAGTCTATTGGAATTTTATTATATGTTAATTAACCAATCAATATAAAAACAAAAAGAGACATGGTAAATGTCAAACTATTTAACAAAGAGTTAAATCTGAATGTTAGGGTTAATATGGTAACCTATACCTGTCTAAAACCAATTGATTGAGTATTTTCCAACCAATACTCTCCATATATTTTAAATAATTAATTTTGGAACCATTAGAAACCGAAAAATAATTTATTATATAATAATATTTTATGTTTTTCCAAAGGTTCCCCTCACCCATCTTATAAATGGGTACTTCCCCATCTCTCGAATTCACACCTCCAAAGCCATTTTGATCGGCCAAAAACTGCCCAAATATCCTCCCAACTATCATACCTTCATCATAGAGGCTTTAAATTGGCATGCAATCCCACCTACGAAGCTCTTTTTATCAAATCAATAAGAAGAATCCGAAGAAGAGGTAATGATTTCATCACCCTCATTCAAGTTCTCTTATTCTTCCACTTACTCTTTCTTTGTTAAATACATTATAAAATAATAAGTCCATTATATTATATATATTGTGATGTTATTATAAATATTTCACAACTATAATCATTACTTTTTCCATATTATGAATGATAATGTCACCATGCGTGCGTATGTACGACTTACCGTCTCCACGCCGTCGTGTAATTGTTTATTCAACACAATGTTATTTGGATGGATATAATGATGAGTAAAATGTATATAAATTATGAAGATAACATGATAATGTCTCTGTAAAATTAATATACCATCTAATACACCACCTTTGTGGAAATGATATTGTTTCTCTTGCGTACGTACGGATTACCATCTCCACAATATGATGAGATTCATTTCCACGTTCACCTGTCATCGATGATTATAAAAATATATATTACTAATAAGTATGTAATATATGAAATAATAATAATACTAGATATATATATGTGTGTGTGTGTGTACATACATATATCTTATTCACTTAGTTCTGTTCAATACAATATGAAAACGGAAACAACGTTTCTGCGTACGTACTGACTACACTCTACAAAAATGGTGTTTTTCGTTTCATATATATGTCTATTAGACATATTTATATTATAAATATATATGATTTATAAATCATGTTTTATATTCTATAATTATTTAAATTCTGATCTATGTGATACAATCAGTGTAACATGTTGAAACACGTACGATAAAGAAAGCGATTATTACCTGAAATGATAATTTAACATGGAAATTATTCATAAATGGGTTGCATAAAGTCAAAAATGAATCTTGTATGATATCATAAATATTAATATGGTTCCAGTATAATTTAATAACATACTAAAATTTTCATACATGAGGATAAACGTACCCTCGACTGAAGGAATGTTCAATGTAAAGGTTAATTTTGAAATCACATTATTATGCGAGATTGCTTATATGTAAGTATTTACAGGGACATTTTTATCACCCATGTCTATTTTTAATAAATATTACTTCAAAATGATTGTTTTAAGGATTTGTGAATGGTACTCTTTATCAAGAACATAATTTTAAATATTTTAAGGATTTTCCTTTCAAAATCTTTTTAAATAATGTCCATGTATTGAAATTATTTTTAAGGATTTATTTATATAGACATGAATGTTTTGAAATGATAATTATTTTCAAATGTTTCAATGTGGTATGGGACACTTTGATTCAAAAGTATCATTAAAATATCTTCCTTTATAAATGTGTGACTTTTATATGATTTTACAAAAAGTATATTTCTCTCAAAAAGTTTTAGTCATCATTTTCCACTATGTCAGCATCCATTACTGGATATTATTTTTGATTGAGGTTGATTTATTATAATACTATCTTCCATATTCTATTGAATGAGTTATGATATGTTTGACTTTGGATGTTCTATTTTTATACCATTCATGTTTTATGTTTAATGTATTGACATTTTGATTGCTAGTTTTAATAAGAAGGTTTATGTTATTTTTCAACTTTTCCATATGAGGATTGCAGTAGAATTAATAAGTGACGGGTGGAACCCGCTATACCTCCTCGAGGCATCAGTATGTATCATGAGAGAAACTATTGTCTTGTCACAAGGCCTTGACAAAAATTTTATTTGTAGTCTGGGCACAAGGCCTTAACTATGTGGTAATGACATAAATATAATTTTCCTAGGATGTTATGGTAATTATAGCTTTTTTGATAGGTTTTGACCCCTAACCATATGATTCCCACATTATTACAAAAATGATAATAATGTCAAATCATACCATATGTTAAACTGATATATATTAGAAACAAAATTATTTTATATTATTCAAAATGATTTCAAATGATAAAAAAATATTCTCCATGATTTTCAAATAAATTCAATTTCATTTTATTTGTTTTTACCCCCTCAGAGATATTTCATTTTAATAAAACAATGTGATGTTACTCAGTGCTCTCCATCGTATATTGAATTGCTATAATTTCATGTATGTGTAATTGATTCATATGGAATAGATATATCTCATTGATCATTCTCCCATAATTTAATGTCAATCAATGTTTGTTTACTGTTTATTGAGCCATTTTATTTAATTTTTCACATAACTACAAATCCATATGGAACATTTGAATTTGAATCACAGTTAGCAATTCAGGTATCTGATCAATATTCCAGTGATTCTTATATATTATAAATGACATAATGGTCACTTTCTAAAAATTTCATGTCAATCAATGATTTTTTGATTGGTTTGGACCCCTAGACACTTAAGTTAATCCATAATTATAAATCTGTGCATCTGATTGACATGAAATTGATTCCATCATATAACAAATGATATGAGGATTGTTTTTCTAGATCTTCACATAAATATGATGCCATTTTCATGTTTCTTACCCCTGAAAGGAGATATGTCATTTTAATAAAAAAAATACATTGTTATCTGTTGTTTTTCATCATACTTAAGGACATGACAATTCGATTAATGTGGCATTGAATCTTACATATATAAAATGACTACATGATATATTTCACATGATTTCATGTCAAAAATGATGTTTTTTCATGGGCGTATCCCTCTTTTTGTACTATTTCACTAAACTCCAATTCTGAGGACAAAATGTCACTTTTAATCATACTGAACAATTTGGCTACCACAATGATTTGTCGATTATTCCAACATATTTTAATTTACATAAATATTATTTTCATATCATATCATTTTATTTGTTTTTCATCATTATCAAATCATTTAACACTAATTCAAATATGTTTACTTAATTTATACTCCTAAATATGTTATAAGTAATTTAAGAAAATAATAAATGTAAAAAATTTCCTTTAATTGCACCCAATATTTTCATAATACAATTGTTATTTGTTTGAAATTTATAGGAAAAAAATCACAAATGGTTATTTTATGATGATTTTTCATCAATATAATTGTATTTTGTTATTTTTCAATCACCACTTCATCAAATTTCATTTGAATGAAAATGTAAATTTAATTTGTGACTTTACAAAAAAATGATACGTTAAATTTGAATGGGAAACCAGAATGTTAAAATGAAAAAAAACTCAAGGATCTGATGCATCTTATAGAACCATGGATTCTATATTTGTCTTTTGTAGTATGGTCCAACAAAAAATGAAAATGATAAATAATATAATAATTTATTTAATAAAAATAAATTAGAAAATATAGTATATACCTACATCATAGGATCCCTTTCACCATATCCATGGATGATATATTCTTATTGTTCTCTTGCCTCATCTAGCAATGATGTATTTACCTTCTTAGGATAATTCTTCTACCCTCCATATAATTCACCCATTGTGACATCCAAGTAATAATAGGAGACACATCCTTAACACGTGAATCAATCTAAATGTTAATATCTATTACATATGATATGTTATATCCATGTCCATCACAATCAATGATGCGATGAAATATCTCATCCCTCTACTTGGAATGTTTTTAATGGTCATATGGAATCTATGTTAACATAGCATCAAATATATCATGTGTGATATAAAAATATATATGTATATTAATATACATATATATGTAAACATTATTTATTAATATGAGAAATTTTTATATGAGTTGTATCCTCGGGATCATTTCAATCTTGAGTTATCATCCATATTGATATTCTCTCAGTTAGTGTACCTTGATCCTGTAACTATAATACAATGAGATATAACTATAGATAATAAAATCATATATAACAATTGATATATGAATTAAATATAAAATTCATCATGTCAAATCTAGGACATGTGATGAGTACCATGTCAATGATATAGTCAATGCATCATATGATTCCTCGATTGATGCACCACTAACAGCTAGATTAAATTTATTCTAATTTAAAACATGTAAAATGTTACAAATCCATATATATATATAAACTAATAATATAATACTCACTATTGTAGCCTTAGTGAACTAATATGTTACCATGTTTGCCATTTAGATTGGATAACACCTTTAAGGACTATATCTTGATTTTATAGGACACCCACATTTGATAACCATTGCTTCAATATAACTCAATAATTATAATATTCCAGCATTTTACAATGCTTTTTTCAGAAACTCTGGATGAAACTAATTCGGGAGAAATCATAGATTATTCAATTTAAGAAAAATATCATCACAATTTTCACTATTAATTAAGTATAGCTATGAAAATTAGATATTTCTCATGCATGGACTTCCCACCATAGTCGATCTAATGAATCATGATGTAATAAAGCCCAATGAGTTGTATTTAATGTAAATATATGTGGGTAATGGTTGATATAAACCAACTAGTGAATAAATTAAGGGGTCCCTCTCATATGGGATGTTATGTATCATAAAATAATATATCAATGGTCTTGTCATGAAGAAATCCTTCAACCTGGTCCAATCCTATGAGAGGAAGAAGTGGTTGATTCATATCATATTGAAAAAAAAATCTATAATTAAATTCAAATATGTGAATATATACTGTTAACTGTTAATTGAAAATACTAAAAAAACATTTACATTCAATCATTCTTCAACCCATAGAGGTAGATGCCTCTCTAAAATAATTTTGATCTTGTTCCAGTTCTGTTAAAATGTCTACAATCATGGATATAATTAATATATGAGCAAACATAGACTATATATCATATAAATTGATAGTAATAGAAGAAAAAGACATTTAAACGGTTTATAAAGAGTTAAACAGTTAAAAATATCTTTAATTCCAAGAGTAAAAACATGATATCATTCACAAGACATGAAAATAAATAATTTATCATTCAATTATCTCTCCACTAAATGGAATATATTTTTCATGATGATCTATAAAATGTGGATCATTCTATTATGAAAACAATTCATTAGTATCAGGTTCATCTCATTATATTAAAAACACTCCTCACATAGAATTTGTGCCAAAAACATTAAAATTATGATAGAATAGAATGGTTGTTTTGAGAATGAGTTCTAATTGCGATACCAAAATGAAAATTATGCTATTAAATTATTCATCTCTGTCAAACATATGGTTAAATTTCACCAATGTAATTTAGAATTGATAAAAATTAGTTCAATGCATTGGACCAGCCCCATTAAACATTAAAAATATGTATTCAAACAGGTGTCCATATATATCGTCAAATGTTCCAATCAATTGACCCTAATTATAACAAAAATAAATATATGGATAACCGGTTATAAGATTTTTTTTTCTCATTTGACATCTAAATTTTAAATGTAAATTTGAAAGGAATTATAATCTAAGGCATTGTAGTGATGATTCTTTATAGGTGGACAATCATCAAGTGGGTTAAATTATTTAGTATGTGTAAGGTCACTAAACTTCTATAGGTTGTGTACCTATAAATTTCAGGTAATTCAATAAATAGTTAGAAGAATGAAAATATTATTATACTTCAATCATAAGGAAAATGAATTTTAACATACAAAATCCGTAAACAAATCATTAAAAAATTCGTAATCAGAGTAGTGAATCTGATAATCATTAGCAAAAGGAATATCTTTTTTATGAAATTAATGTTTTTCTAGTAAATGATAATTCGATGTTTAAATGACCATCCTCTATATAAGAACAGAACTTGTAAAAGTTTAATAATAAATTTTATAAGACACTTACTACAACAATAGTAGTATTAATGTAGTATTAAACAATATGTATCGATGAGATTCTACCACATCAATGTTTTCCATATTAAATATATTTCATTATATATATATCCTATCTTTATTATGATTGGGATTGTATGATTTTGTTTCAATATTCATATGATATCCATCCAAAAATGTTGCACGATCATCCATCAATTAACCATTGTCTATTAATACATACAGATGAAAACTACTAAATATAAATAATTTTAAGGTATTAAAATACATCTCAATAGGATACATCTAGCTAAATTTCACAATACTAGTAGAAATTTATTCAATGGTTATGTGTACCATCAAATGAAGCATAATATTGAAAAATTATTGTAGAAATAGTTTTTCCTGGAGAAAAATCAAATGTCAAATCATATAATTTAAATTTTTTAAATCACTCAGTAAATTTTTTTTAATAAAATTCAACAAAATTACTCATCTTAATCAATGGATGTAAAAAATTGGGTGATATAGAATGAAAAATTTTGATTTGAATCAACTGTTGATGTATATTTTGTTGGACATGAATTTTAATCCCTTATTAGAAGAGAATCCATCAGGAACCTTAAGAATCTTGATAATGGTAATAAATTTTATTTTTACTCAGAATATACTACACATTCGACAAGTATTAACTATTATCCTCTCCCAAATGTAAATCCACTTATTTCCTTAATCTCATTTCTTATAAATCATATCATGCAATGAAATTGACCTTTTATTTTCCACTGACACCCAAAATGGTCTACAATATATTATGACAAAAAAATCAATGTGTAATACATCATGATTATTCCATTATATGTCAATTTTCTAGTAAGGGTGATTTAGAAAATATTTATCTCCATCTAATTGTGACATTGTTTTCTAACATCACCATGAATTATGGGTATAGGATGAGACAAACATCATAAAATTCACATTCCATTGGAATGTTTTATTTCTATATCTCATATAATATTTCATCTCATGTCTTGTTAATTAGAGCTGGGTTTAATTCTCTAGAACAATCAAATTATAATTTTCTCTTTGTGATCATTAGTTTAGGGGGACGAAATGATATGTGTCATGTGTATGCCAAATTTTTAGAATGATTAATCCATATGGAATTTATACTTTTATTAAAACAATAGAATGAAAATTCAACTCTCATACTCCACCATGATTGATTTATATAATTACGGAAGTCATTCATTGTATATAATAAAATACCGAACAGTTTTAATATTTTAGTCATTTCAAAATCATATGTTATCACACCATCAAAAAATTTATTCAACTTGAAAATCAAATTATGAAGGTAGATATCAATATTATCCCATATCACTATCGGTCCATCAATAATAGTGGACTGTAACATAAATTTTTATTTTATAAAAATCAATGGAGAGAGATTATAGGGAACCAAAACCATGGGCCTGGTGTTATGTGTAGAACCAACAAAAGACTAGAATGAATTGAAACGATCTGCTTCAAACCCAAACAAGACATGATGAATATGTTTAACCAATTTAGGTTGCCTCATATTAAGCTAATAACATAATATTGAGTCTATCGGGAAGGTTATAAGATCAATATCTATATTTCATTCCATGTGAAACACCATTAATTTAGAAACATTATATGATATAATATTTTTTCATCCTCAGATTAAGTGGATAGGTATGCATTTATTTACAGCGATCAGTTTCCCCTGTTTCAGAGTCTACCATTGATAAGTCTAATTTTACACATTATTTTTCAACATGGAAGATTCATAGAATATAAAATTCTCAAAATTATAGGTTTCTGTCATTAAAAAAATCGTTGTTTTCACATTATTCTATGGTCTCGTATGTGAAACCTATATTCTTTTTCAGCTTACGAAATGGGAATTTGACTCTGGATTCATAACATTAGTTAGAAGTAAATTTTTAAATAACCCCAATGACATGTTGAATGATGTATATGAACACTAATTCACAGCCTTGAAGTGGAATAACTCCATGAAAATGAATATTTACTATAAGAGTATATTAAAATTATAATTCCGGTTGTGATTCATAACATATTTCATTAAAACTAACTAAATCATGATCTACACCATAGCATAAATTTATCCCTCTAGTCATAACATTTTAGATGATAATTCATTCAAGAACATACCCACATAACATTTCATTATTCATTCCATGCATCAGATCAATTTTCTTTACATTACAATACATATGAATATTTTAAATTCCACAAAAAATGAATATATTATTCCCCATAAAAATTCATAATCAGATTTTTAGTAAACCTCATTCACAAATATGTGATCCATCATTATATCTTGAGTGAATTTATATCTCTATTCATGTAATCTATACAAGAAAATAATATTTTCCCTTTTAAATCCACTAGTGTAATAAAAATTCACATAATTCCCTCACAATATTCACTATACATTATATGTTGAAGATCAATAAAAATATTATACATATATGTATTTTATGACTCCCTCCACCATAATTTTTCCCCTATGAGGTTAGTAATTGGACATGGAGGATAGTGACCACAGACTTCATGCCACAATTAGGCCCCGTGTTGGAAACTATCACCAAGGATATAACATACATATAAATATGAGGAATTACCCTCTAGGATGGTCTCCGACTTTCTCCTACTAACATAAAAACCCATTTATATAAATATGAGGTGATCATAAAAGTAAAATCAGTAGGATCCTCCCTAGATCATCTAAAACAAAAGACAAAGAATGTATATTAAAAATTACTGAAAAATAAGTGCATCTAAATCATCACCTAAATAGGTATACAATGTATCCATCCTCACCATGGATCTCTCTCACCATGTCAATGATAAATTAAATATCATTTAATATATTAATAAATCATGTATGGAACACATCTTCCACATTCTCGTTGGTTTAATGATATGATTTAATGTTGAATGTCAGGATCCATCTCCATTCAAAAGAAGTTATCATGAAGAAAACATGGTTAATCATCATGACATGCATCTCATTAATCAAATTGTTTCATTATCTCCTGCCACATCTCCATATTGTTACAAATAATTTTTTTAGAGCCGCCAAATCATGTTTGGTTTGTTTCATACATCAGTTATTATACACCAATCCTTCATAACCCAAACACCGAGTAAGGTACCTCTAACAATCACATCCGATAGACTTCATTTTTATAAAAATCCATTGGATTCTTTCTCCATATATACATGTCTGTGAAATAACCACAATCCATTACATCCCTCTACTAACATATATATGGAAACTAACCATTACGCATACCATCACAAAATAATGTTTGGAGAATATAACATAACCAGATGGGGTTGTCAGTCATCTATCTCTCTCTAACCTATATTATTGGGAAAACCTCTCATGGTGTCCATTGGGTATCATTATCCCAACTAAAATGGGTGGGTAACATAAGATGTCTCCAAACATGAAAGATATAGTGTATCACATGACCACACTATATGTATCATCATAGGTAAATAAAGAATAAGACATTTTCATATTTAATAACTTTTTTTAATTAAGTATTAATTTTTTTTTGAAGGGGTTTCTATGTTCGATAGCGTACCCAATACGCAACAACGAGTTTCTTTCAAATCTTATGTTTCACGCTAATAATATAATATTATTATTTCAAATGGTAGTTAACACTTAGCTGTTGTATTGGCGAGAATGAATAGAAATAACTAAAATAATATTATATATGTTTGTTAAATGTTTCTACATTTATCCAATAAAAGATAAAGGCTTAAAATAAGAAAAGAATTCAATTTTAAGCATAAATACTCTAACATACACTAAAAGGCCGACTTATCGCCTTTAGATGTAGAAACCACTTTAAATATAGTTTTGGTAACTCTTATACATTATATTGGACCAAATAAAATCCTTCTATAGAAATGGGACATCAAAATTTACTTTGTGATTTTTTTTGGCCCTTTTCCGATTAATCACATTTTTTGTTAATAGTGAAGAATACTGCTTTTTAATTTAAAGCCACCTTTTAATAAAATTAGTTTATATGGTTAGATTATATTTTTAATTAGTTCTAAATATTAATTAGAATATATTTTTACCATTTAATCCAATGGTGGACTTTTCAATTAATTTCACAATGAAATTTGACATAAACAAATGCCAATCTTTTTATATATATTGTTTCTTAAAAAACACGATATTTGTTTTGACAACGAGAGTTAATTATTAAATTAATTAATAATATATATATTCATTGAATTAGGTAAAATAAACACCATTTTTGAATTTGGAATATCGAATATGGATGAGGGTAAAATTTTGGTATTTTTCTGAAAAACGTCAATTTTTATGAATAGTGAAACCACTAAGTGGTAGTCATGCAAACTAATTTTTTGTTTAAATGAAAGTTTACCACTTATGTGTATTGAATTTTGAAAATATGACATAAATGGTTTTCATTATTTTGTAAAATGTGGTTCAATGGGATGAAAATAATTTTTTTGGTGAATAGTAATTTTTTTAATTAAGCGCGATTAGAGGTAATTAGTGCAATTTAATGTAAAAATAATGTTATTATAACATGAAATCACAATGAAACATGTCCTAATCCTATTGGATGATTCATGGACGACCAATACTGCCCATGTCTCAATTTAGGGGACCCCATTGAGACACTTGGGTGAGATAATGACATTAATGCTTTTTATTTAATATAAAAGTAAAAATTTCAAAAACATAAATTGTTTTATTAAAACAGTTTTTAGATGGGGTAATACAAGTAATATTTTTTACAATAAATACTATTTATAAAGCTAAAAATATTTCATACATCATGATATTTTTTTAATAATATTTATACATAAAATAAATTTATTTATTTATGGCACCGTGATGATGCAGTGATTACCTCAATAATAAATGATTTAAATAAAATTGAAATATAGGGTGAAATCTAAGACATAAACTTTTCCAAAACCTATTGGATGAGTATATTTAGAAACTTTGTAACCTTATCTTTGAAATATATAAATTTGGGACCTTTAAAATCCTATACTCATTTGAAAATAAAGTAACATTTCTTTATTTTCCAAGAGTGCCCCTCCTCTCCTCTTATAAAAGGCCCCCAACTCTATCTCCTTTCCCAAACATATCAAGACTTTGGATCAGACAATATCTGACCATTTCATCTTTCCACACCCATATCTTCATCTTTGAAGCCTCACATTGGGCAGAAGTCTTCCCAAGGAAGCCTTTGGCTCAAATCAAAGAGAGTTACCCGATTTTAAAGGTAAAGTCTTTTCTAATGTTGTTTTCTTTTATTTTGCTTCTCCAACCCCATAAACTCTTCTTATTCATTTCTTTTGTAACAACACCAGTATCTTCAATATACTAGTATGTTGTTATAAGAAGTATTCGAACTACACTTACACACACCTACGTCTAATGGTTAATGAACAAACTCTTTTCGTGGATGGGGAATTTCTGTCTCACGAAACGATGATTGGTCGATACTCTTCTAACACCTTCAATGGTGTCCATTAAGATGTCACTATATTTATATATGATATATGATATGTATATGTTTTCCTTAAGCTTCTGTATTTTTCATTTACGGTATACCATTATGGTTTCCATTATTGGTAAACACGATATCTTCATTTTAGGAAGTGCAGACTACCGCCCCCTGAAAGTGATTTGATTCGTTAATAACATATGTAGGAAGTATAAATGGTAAATTTATTGGTATTATATATGATATTATACTCTAATTACAATATACCATTATATCATTATGATTCCATTCCATAAAATATGAAATATAAATGAATGTAGCGTTCATGAGTAGGTACGGCTTACCGTCTCCATGAATGGTGCATTTCATTTCTTACCTCTAAATTTTATGTAATATTATAAATACATGTATATGATGGATATATATGATATATATGATATCCAAATCATGAATATCATTCTGGATATAATGAACCTTTGACCAAATGAACATCATGTAAGTGTAAGAAGTCCATTTTTGGCATCAGAACGAAATACCGAAAACGAACATTATTAACATAAATGATTACATGGTGTTAATAACATGGTAATAGGTGATATAAAATGAATATTGAACATGAAAAAGGTTCTTATTCGAGTAGAAATTAACTCATGTTTATTATTAAAGAGATTAAAGAACAATCGTTTCAAGTCGGATATGCGGTAGCGGACTTCGTCTCAATCTCCTTTCATTGAGGCATATTTTGTTTTACACACACCTTTATTTTATATGGTGTATAAACCCCTTAGACTTTTATGTTTATTCAAATGGAATCATTTTTATAAGAAGCATTTTAATAAATGAAAAATGGAATTTTTTTTGTCGTACGTATGCGGTGACAACGACTTCTTCGCCGCCTTGACCATTATTTGAGTTTCGGATTCCTCTACAAGCCATAACCTTTTTTTAAATGAAAATTAAATACTATGTTTTAATTTTATTTTATTTTGAAATTTAAAATGGTTTTGATAATGTTTTTTTATATCAATGGGTTGTATTGATATATAGTGATTGAAATGTGGAAATGCTATGTTTTCTTTATGTATGTTTTAAGTGGTACGATCATGTTATGGTTCATGGGTATTGTTAATTAAGATGGGTGGATTCGTGATAAACTAAGGGCAGTTGAGCCCGATATAGCTCTCCAATGCATTGGGTAATGCAAAGGAGTTAAACGTTAATGTTTCTCAGAAGAGATTTAAGGGAATATACTGTGATGGGTATTCCAAATGTAACCATGAGGTTTACTCCCTACGTAATAATGTTATCAATGCCTCAATATAACTTTATGTCTTATGATTTCTATGAGTTATTCATAAAAATTATTATTTCATGAGTTATGTTAAAGTGATTATGTTTTATGAGTAAAGTATGTTTTCATACATGGACTAGTGTTTTTATTTTGTAATTTTATATCCCTTACTGAGCTTTTTATGCTCATTACAGGTTTTTGAAATGTTTTTCACTAGTCAAGGGAACGGTACATGATGTGATGATAGTTTCAAGGAAGTGTCTATAGAGAATCCATGTTTTATTTTAAATATGTTTCCATTGATGGAAAATAAATATTACTATCTTTTATGTAACCACCGTGTTTAAATTAGGAATGTAATGCATGATTTATGATCTAATTCTCTAAAACTCTAAACCTGAAAATATCCTCTATGTGAAATATTCATTTAATTCAATATTAAGTGAGGTTTAAGGTTGGGTCCTTATCGTTTGTATCAAAGGTCAGTTTAGAAAACATTAGGAGTTAAAAAAATTGTTAAATTTTATGTCCGTAAATAAATTTATTGTATGATTGAAATGATATAGAATTTAAAGATTACCATATTGCTTCGCCTAAGATATTTCTATGTTCAGAAAGGTTTTCCGTAGAGGAAACATGGAAGCAATGTTAGGACGACATCAAGAGGAAGACAACCTTCCAAATCAGCATCCTGAGATGGTCGGAATCGGAACTAAAAAGTTTGTAATAGTGATGGCACAGTTGACTCAGGCTATAAATGATGGTGGTATCCATGCACAAGATTGGCCAGATCAACCCCAGAAGAACATGTCGGTGGTGGAACATTTCATGAGGCAACATCCCCCGTCATTTAGAGGATCATCTGACTCTGTTCTAACTGAAGGGTAGATTAAAGCACTGGAAAAGATATTTGATGTCATGGGGTGCTCACACAATCAAAAGGATAGTTTTTCTATTTACCATTTGGAGGGTGAAGCAGATCAGTGGTGGTTGATGGATAAAAATATCAGGGACGCTGATGATATAGATGCTCTCGACTGGGATGAATTCAAAGTTATGTTTTATGAGAAATATTTTCCTGAGGCTATTGAATTAGGTTGGAAAAACAATTCTTGGAATTGAGGCAAGTAGAAGACTCAGTGGATTCATATGAAGAAAGGTTCACTCATTTGTCAAGGTATTCTCCAATCTTTATCTGAGACCTTGATAGTAAAATCAATCATTTTTACTCAGGATTAAAGCCAAAATATCGAATGGCATTAGCTTCTCATGAGTTCAAAAGTTATGAAAAGCTTGTTTGATGGGATGATTTGGTGGAAATGGAGTTGGCTAATGATCAAGTGTTTTATAACAACTAACAGAATAAGAGAACGAGGTGGCAGAAGAAAAGAAATAATTCTTCAAAAATGTTTGATGGTATGAAAAAAATGTTTCCAGATTGAGATAAGTGTGGTAAAAGGCATCCTGGGAAATGACTTTTGAATTCTCCAAAGTGCTACCGATGTGGTATGATGGGACATAAGGCTAGTGACTGCACTGAAATAGAACAGGGTGATGGTTAGTCCAAATTTTATTTACAGTTAGTGAAATGTTTCAAGTGAAATGTGATGGGTCACTATGCCAATGATTGTCCGACAAAGAGCTCGAGTGATGGGAAGTAGTTAGACTACATTAAGAAAGGGGTGGTGAAATCCTTTACAACTACTTCAGCAGATGTTGGGCCATAAAATAAAGTGGTATCAGGTATATTGTTTGTTTTTTCAGATTATGCTAGTGTGTTGTTTGATTTAGGGTATACACATTCTTTCATCTCTGAAAATTTTTCTAGTAAAGCGGGAATAAAATCTCAAGAAATGACTCCTGAACTTATGGTAAAAACACCTGGCGGAAATGTTGATGCAAAAGGAATTTATAATAATCTTCTTACACTTATCTATGGAAAGATCCTACTTGCAAACCAAATTGTTTTGCATCTAGTAGAGTATGATTTTCTCTTGGGTATGGATTGGCTCTCTGTTTACCATGCTAAGATTGACTATAGAGATAAAGAAGTTTCTTTTCAGAAAGAATTTTAGTTTGTTTACATGAATGAACCCTTACTGTTGATAACATATCAAGAGGCTGTAAAACTTGTAAAAGATGGAAATTAATTTTACCTTGAACATATTGTTGAAAACAAAGGAACTGTTCAGATTAATGATGTGCCAGTGGAAAATGAGTATCCTAATGTTTTCCATGATGAGTTGCCTGGAATAACACCAGATCCGAAAGTTGAATTTATCATTGACTTAGTTCCTGATGCTAAGCCATTTTCAAATACCCCTTATCGAATGGCTCAAATTGAACATTTAGAGTTGAAGGAGCAATTGCATGATTTATTATAGAATGGTTTCATTCGACCTAGCACATCAAAATGGGGTGCTCCTGTATTATTTGTTAAAAATAATGATGGTTCAATGAGACTTTGCATTGATTATAGAGCCTTGAATATCATCACTGTTAAGAACAAATATCCTTTGACTCATATCGATGATTTGTTTGATTAGCTCTAGGGAGCTAAGTATTTTTCAATGATTGACTTGAGATCGGGGTACCATCAGTTGAAGGTAAAGGAAGTAGATATTCCGAAGACTGCGTTTCGTACTAGATATGGCCATTATGAATTTGTAGCTATGCCTTTTTGGCTAACCAATGCACCTGCTGTATTCATGGTCCTTAAGAATAGAATTTTCCATGAGTTCATGGATATGTTTGTTATTGTTTTCATTGATGATATTTTGGTGTTTTCTAAAAGTAAAGAGGAGCATGAAAGACATTTAAGATTTGTTTTTTAACCCTTAAAAGAAATGAAATTGTATGGGAAATTTAGAAAGTGTGATTTTTGTTTCTAACAAATTTCATTCCTTGGTCACATTGTTTCTAAAGATGGGATAACTGTTGATCCAGCAAAAACAAAAGTTGTTGAAGAATGGCCATGACCCACAAATGTAACTGAGATTCATAGTTTTCTTGGTTTGGAAGGATATTACTGAAGTTTTGTTAAAAAACATTCACGGTAATCTAGTCCAATGACTAACCTAACTCGGAATGGTGTTATGTTTATCTGGAAAAAAGAATGTGATGATTGCTTTCAGGAATTTAAAATAAGATTGGTGACTGCTACAGTTTTGGCACTACCTTACAGTAATGGAGAGTTTTTAATCTAAAGTGATGATTTATTGAAAGGACATGGTTGCGTCCTAAAGAAGAATGATCAAGTAATTGCTTATGCTTCACGTCAGTTGAAAACGCATGAGGTAAATTACCGTACACATGATTTGGAATTAGCTGCTATTGTTTTTTCTTTAAAAAATTGGAGGCATCATTTGTATGGTGTAATGTGGGAAATATATACCGACCACAAAATTTTAAAGTATATATTAACTCAGAAAGAATTGAACAATAGATAGAGAAGATGGTTGGAATTAATCAAGGATTAGGATTGTACAATTCATCACCATCCGGGAAATCAAATAAATTGGATGATGATTTGAGTCTAAAAAGTAATGCTTTATTAACCATGTTGCATTTGGAATGTGATACTTTGGTTAAGGATTTGTTAAAATTTGGCATAGAAGTTGTTAGTGCAGGAAATTATTCTGTTTTGTTTCAGTTGTTAGGGAGATCATCTCTATCAGAAAAAATTAAGCAAGCACAGAAGCAAGACAGTGCGTTTCAGAAGAAGGTAGAGCTGGTTCAGAAGTGTAAGATGTCTGAATTCAACATTGATAATGATTGTGTTTTGAGATTTGGGAAAAGATTGCGTGTGCCTTGTGATTCATAACTGAAGAGAGAGTTGTTACGTGAAGCACATAGTTCCCCGTTTTTAGTTTATCCTGGCAGTACTAAGATGTAGAGAGAACTATGGGAGTATTACTGGTGGGATGGAATGAAAAGAGATATTGTTGATTTTAATGTGAAGTGTTTGACTTATCAGTAGGTTAAAGCAGAGCAGCAGTTTCCGAAAGGGATGCTTTAGTCATTACTGGTGCCAGAGTGGAAATGGGAAAATATATCCATGGACTTCGTTGTGGGATTACCAAAGACATCTCGAGGTAATAATGCAATATGGGTTATTGTTGATATATTGACTAAATATTCTCATTTCCTTCCAATTCGAGATACATTCTCTCTTGATCAACTTTCTCGTTTGTATCTTAATAATATATTCCGGTAGCATGGAGTTCCCCTCTCCATTGTATCCGATCGTGATCCCAGGTTCACTTCTAACATCTGGAAGTGCCTTCAGAAGTTGTTGGGTACTGAATTAAATTTTAGTATAGCTTTTCATCCACAATCAGATGGGTGGTCAGAACAAACAATTCAGACCATGGAGGATAAGTTATGTGCTTACACGATGGATTACAAGGGAAGTTGGGACCAAAATCATTCTTTGGTTGAATTTTCATATAACAACAGTTTTCTTTCCAGTATAAAGATTTCTCCATTTGAGGCATTATATGGAAAACGATGTCGAACTCTAGCTTTTTGTGATGAAGTATGGAAAAGGAAGCTGATGGGACCAGAATTGGTAGAAGAGATGGCAGAAAAAGATCAGTTGATTCAGAAACACCTGAGAACAGCTAAGATCCGGAAGAAGAGTTATACAGACAATAGGAGGAAGGATCTCTCTTTTGATGTAGGTGATCAGGTCGTTCTTTAAAGTTTCACCATGTAAAAGTGTTATGTGATTTTGTAAGAAAGAAAATATTAGTCCAAGATTCATTGGACCTTATGAAATTCTAGAGAGAGTTGGATCTGTTGCATACTGAGTTGCTTTACCTCCGAATTTATATCAGGTAAACAATGTTTTTCATTTTTCAATGTTAAGGAAATACATGACAGATCCATCTCATGTTTTGAGCCCAGAGGTAATCCAATTAGAGGAGAATCTCTCCTATTATGAGCAACCTGTCGTGATTCTTGATCGAATTGAAAAAGTGTTGCGAAATAAGGTAATTTATTAGGTGAAGGATTTATGGAAAAACCATATGGTTGAAGGGGAAACATGGGAATCTGAAAATTCTATGAGGGATAAATAGCCCTAATTATTTTGATAAGTGAATAAAATTGTTAGGACGCAATTCCCAAAAGAGGTGAAGGATGTAACATCCCAGGTAAATAAAGAATAAGACATTTTCATATTTAATAAATTTTTTCATTAAATATTAATTTTATTTTGAAGGGGTTTCTATGTTCGATAGCGTACCTGATACGCAACAATGAGTTTCTTTGAATTCTTACGTTTCACGCTAATAATATAATAATATTATTTCAAATGGTAGTTAACATGTAGCCGTTTTATTCGAGGGAATGAATAAAAATAACTAAAATAGGAGTATATATGATTGTTAAATGTTTCTACATTTATCCAATAAAAGATTATGTATTAAAATAAGAAAAGAATTAAATTTTAAGCAAAACAATACTCTAATATAAACTAAAAGGTCGCTTTATCACCTTTTTATGGAGAAAACTCTTTAAATATAGTTTTGGTCACACTTATACATTGTATTTGGCCAAATAAAATCCTTCTTTAGAAATGGGACATCAAAATTTACGTTGTGAATTTTTTTTGGCACTTTTCCGATTAAGCTCATTTTTAGTGAATAGAGAAGAATGTTGCTTTTTATTTTAAGGCCACCTTTTAATAAAATTATTTTATATGGTTATATTATCTTTTTAATTGGTTCAAAAGAGTAATAATAATATATTTTTATCATTTAATCCAATGGTGTACTTTGCAATTAATTTCACTTTGAAATTGGACATAAACAAATGCCAATCTTTTGATATATATTGTTTCATAAAAAACACGATATTTGTTTTGACAATGGGAGTTAATTATTAAATTAAATAATTCTACATATTTGATTTTAATTAGGTAAAATAAAAATCATTTTTTAATTTGTAATATCTAATATGGCATAGGGTGAATTTTTGGTATTTTTCAAAAATATCAATTTTTGATGAATAGTGAAACCACTAAGTGTTTGTCAAGCATACTAATTTTTCATTTAAATGAATTTTTACAACTTATGAGTATTGAATTTCAAAAATCCAACATAAATGGTTGTCATTAGCATGTAAAGTGTGGTTCAATTGGATGAAAATAATTTTTTTGTTGAATAGTAATTTTTTTAATTAATCGCGATTAGACGTAATTAGTGTAATTTAAGGTAAAAATAATGTTATTATAATATGAAATCACCATGACACTTGTCCTACCCCTATTTGATGAGTCATGACCGACCATTACAACCCATTGGTCATTTTAGGGGACCCCATGGAGCCACTTGGGTGAGATAATGACATTAATGCCTTTTATTTAAAATAAAAGTAAAAATGTCACTAACATAAATTGTTTTACTAAAACAATTATTATATGGGGTAATAAAAGTCATATATTTTACTAAAAATAATCTTTAGAAATATAAAAATATTTCTTACTTAATGATATTTTTATTATAATTTTTAGACATTAAATAAATTTATTTATTTATGACACCGTGATGATGCAGAGATTATCTCAATAATGACTGATTTAAATAAAATGGAAATATAAGGTAAACTCTAAGACATACACTTTTCAAAAAACCTATTAAATGAGTATATTTAGAACCCTTATCATCTCATCCTAGAAATATATAAATGTGGGACCTTTAGAATCCGAAACTCATTTAAAAATAAATTAACATTTCTTTATTTTCCAAGAGTGCCCCTCCTCTCCTCTTATAAAAGGCCCCCACCTATACCTCTTTTCTCACACTTCTCAAGCCTTTGGCTCGACCAAGCTCTGCCCATTTCATCTCTCTACACCCCTCTCTTCATCTTTGAAGCCTCACATTGGGCAGATGTCTTCCCATGTAATCCTTTGGCTCAAAACAATGAGAGTGACCAAATTTTAAAGGTAAAGTCTTCTCTATTGTTGTTTTGTTTTATTTTTCATCTCCAACCCCTAAACTCATTTTATTAATTTCCTTTGTAACAACACCAGTATATCCAATATAAGGATGTTGTTATAATTATAATTCTAGAAACACATACACACACCTCCTTCTAATGGTTATTGAACAAACTGTTTTTGTGGATGTAGAATTTCTGCCTCACGAAACGATGATTGTTCTATATTCTTCTGACACCTTCAATGGTGGCCATTAAGATGTCACTATATTTATATATGATATGTGATATGTTTTTTTCCCTTAAGCATTTTTATTTATCATTTATGGTATACCTTTATGGTTTCCATTATGGGTAAACGTGATATCATTATTTTTGGATGTGCAGACTATCTCCCCCTGAAAGTGACTTGATTCGTTAATACCATATGTGAGACGTATAAAGGGTAAAGTTAATGATATTATATATGATATTATACTGGAATTATATAATACCTTTATATCATTATGATTTCATTCCGTAAAATACGAAATCGAAATGAAAATAGCGTTCATGCGTACATACGGCTTACCGTCTCCATGAACGATGCATTTCATTTCTTACATCTAAATGTTATGTAATATTATAAATACATGTATATTCCTGATATATATGATATATATGATATCCAAATCATGAATATCATTCTGGATATAATGAACCTTTGTCCAAATGAACAACATGTAACTTTAAGAAGTCCATTTTTGACATAAGAACCAAATTCCGACAAAACAAACACTATTAACTTAAATGATTACATGTTGTTAATAACATGGTAATAGGTGATATAAAAGGAATAATGAACTTGAAAAAGGTTATTAAGCAAGTAGAAATTAACTCAAGTTTATTATTCAAGATATTAAAGTACGATCATTTCAAGTCGGATACGAGGTATGGGACTTCATCTCAAACACTTTTCATTGAGGAATATTTTTTTTATACACACATTTCTTTTATACAGTCTATAAACCCCTTTTACTTTTGTGTTTATTCAAAATAATAATTTTTTTACCAATAATTTTACTAAATTACAAAAGGAAATGTTTGTTTTGTCATACGTATGCGATGACAATGACTTCTCCGCCGCCGTGAGCATTATTTGAGTTTCGGCTCTCTCTACAAGCCATAACATTTTTTTAAATGAAAAATAAATACCATGTTTTACTTTTCTATTATTTTGGTATTGAAAATGGTTTTGATAATGTTTTTATTATATCAATGGTTTGTATTGATATATAGTGATTGAAATGGGGAAATTCAATGTTTTCTTTATGTATGTTTTAAGTGGTACGATTATGTTATGGTTCTTGGGAATTGTTTATGAAGATGGGTGGTTCTGTGATAAAATAAGGGCAAGTGAGCACGATATAGCTCTCAAATGCATTGGGTAACGCGAAGGAGTTAAAAGTTAAAGTTTCCCCAAAGAGAGTTAAGGGAATGTACTCTGATGGGTATTCCAAAAGTAACCATGAGGGTTACTACCTACGTAAAAATGTTATGAGTGCCTCAAGTTAACTTTATGTCATATGATTTCTGTGAGTTATTCATAAAACTTATTATTTCATGAGGTATTTTAAAGTGATTAGGTTTTATGAGTAAATTATTATTTCATACATGGACTAATGTTTTCATTTTGAACTTTTATATCCCTTACTGAGCTTTTTATTCTCATCCCTTGTTTTGGAAATGTCTTTCACAAGTCAAGGTAAAGGTACATGATGTGATTATAGTGTCAAAGAAGTGTCAAGAGAGAATCCATGTTTTATTTTAAATATGTTTCCATTGATGGAAAAAAATATTACTATCTTTTATGCAACCATCATGTTTAAATGTTGAATGTAAGGCGTGATTTATGATCTAATTCTCTAAAACTCTAATCTTGAAAATATCCTCAATGTGAATTATTCATTTAATTCAATATTAAGTTAGGTTTAAGGCTCTGTCATTATACCATAGGCATTAACCTAGTCATAATCCCAAATGCAACTATCATTACTTGGACACCAATCAACTTCTTCTAAGGACTCGATATCTTATAAGGACACGTTCAAATAAAGGTTATATATTAAATTATTACATTTATTTTAACATTTCAATTCTTGTTATTTAATTCATTAACTATTAATTAACTTTATTTTTATTATATTTCATTTACAATTCATGTGAATTTCATGCTCTCCAAGAATAATAAAAAAGATTCCATTGTTTTTTAGGATTAAAATTATCATTTTAATTCCAATGGTAATTTATACCATGGGTTAAAAAATTATTATGCATTATAACCATTCTATATTAGTAGGTAGACTATGAAAAAATCCTAAGATAAAATTATGAAATGTAACCAGACACATCCATCCCCCTAATTCAGTTGGCAAAGGAATGTATGTAAAAAATATATATGCAATCATCCAGCAATTACAAATATTCATTAGAAAGAAATAATATAACGTTTTAGCAAAAAAAATTAATTAATCCTCAATTCAACTGATTTAATCGACTTTTATGTCTTCCTATATACACGTATGCATATCATCTGGCATGTCACCATCATGGGCGTAAACAACTACAGCAAACATTGGCCTCCCCACCAATATCTCATTTACCATTTATGTCTCAAATCACATCACATATAACGGCTAATATCTAGTTCACACAGAAGGTAGCATGTAAGAATCATTTTTAGTAAAGAAACATGCCCATAGAAACAAGGCATCTAGCCTTCACATGATAATAGGATCCCACATCCCCACCAGAAGACATTACTCTTTCACATAAAAATGAGCAATCTTTTCCCCAAAATTCATTCATTATTAATAAATTGGGTTTTTCCCAACTAGAATTACCCAATTAAATTATCATAGGTTTCAACTTTGGGAAACCTATTGAATGATATATTACAAGTGATCTGATGTAATGGTGAAATACACCCTCCCCAAATAATTCCATGGACCAACAAATAAATTATTTTGTTTAATTTGACATATAAAACATTAAAATGACATTTATTTCCATGAAAAAAAAATAAAACATAGTGTTGATGTTGGAATATCTAAATATAAACATTTGCAAATGAATAAATGAGATAAAAAGGAAAGGAAAATCTAGGATTTATATGCTTCAATCAATTGAGGACCTACAACAAGAAATAAATAGAACCAACAAATGAATGTTTATTAGATGCTTAAAAAAATCATATTTCAGTTTATAGAGGAAATGTATATAGGCCACTAATTTGAACAAAAGCACCTAAATTGAAATTGTGCACTAGATGCTACAACATATAAGTAATTGGTCATTAGAATAAAAATACAACCTGAACAAGTGTCTGGGCGTCAATCTCACTTCATGTTCCAAAAAATAAATCCCACTACTTCATTGGATCACACAATAGGATTATCAAAATAGGTATTCATATTCGAACCATGGTCACATTTATTCTACTGGGAAGAAACCTAATTGGCTACACCTTAATCTGTGCATGATCAATATGATGGTGGGTCAGTCCAGCACTAGATGAGTGCACTAATGAGGATGATAGTACCTTCACCATTGATATTGAAACCAAGGAAGATGATTCTCAACAAAAGCAGACAAAAAATGTAGACTAAAACACCAGTGGGAAGATAAAAAATCACCATGGATAAGGGTTCCTCAATTTCGGGAATCTGAGTCACTTATTACCACAAAAAATTGACCTCATAAGAAGATGATTTTCAGATCTCTTTCATATATCGAATGAAGGGGCCATATGGGTGATGAATCCCCCTTCTATAATTATAACACAAAAACTATACAGTAAAGGGGAGGCATCCATGAAACCAACACCAAACTGGCCACCCAATGGCACATGGAATGGCTCAAATAAATGGTTGAATAGGATAGAACAAATGAAAAAAAATCTATAAACATCCATAAATGAATAGAATGTGTATAAATCCTATATAAAAGGTGGCATCAAAAATCATGTAGGCTAGAAAATTGAGCAGTACACAGACAATAGCTCTTATGGTAAAATTAAACAAAAAAAGGTATTAAAAATATAAAATATGTAATAATAAATTGAAAGTATTTAAAAAAAAATATATGAACTATTTAAAATGGTAAATTTTAATTTTCAATTTGAATAAATAGAATAACTGAATTAACAAATATCCCCCATTTTCAATTGAAAATTGTTGTTGTTATTCAATCAAATTATTATTAATGTGGAGCCATGTCCATCATATCTCTACAATGCATAATCAATGATAACGTTGTATCCTTAGTAAAATTAATAGATGCATTTTCATCAGTGTGTATCTTAATGACATAAATTTCTCTACATTAAATATCATCTATAATAAAATGAATTCTAAAATCTATATTATTAGAAATTCCACAACATTCTATTTCCTTTGAATAACAAAGGGATAATTGAAAATCACAATGTACAATTATTATATAAGTACTTATACTATGTTTAAAAATCAAACCGTTAAACCATATATATTATTTGACGTCTTCTATCAGTTCTATGTAATCAGATACAGTGGTTGTGATGATCATCAATGATTTTATATTTCACTTACATTATATACATCCTCCACATAAAATAATGACACAACAAGATTGTGATTTTCTAGTATCAATATTTCTAGCATTGTGAGAATACACATAATCAGTCTCTGATTTATGTGAATTAATGTTTTTACCATTGATATTTGAAAGAGATTAAGTAGAATAAACGAACACAAAAATCCATTTAAGAGAATTACAATTTGGATTTCCTAGATTTTCTATAAACCTTCTAAATGTAATTACTAAAAAAGAAACATGATGTAGAGTGCAAATCATATCATACATTATACTTATTAATACATTATCATATAGAATTCTACACAAATATTCAAAATCAAATGCTATGGTAGGTGACTAATATAAAGAAAATTTAAAATGGTTACCTAAAGGAACACTATCATGCTTCAAAGCATCACACAAATAGCTATTAATGACTTTACAAATATAGTAATGTTTAGATTCATAATTAAGATTATGATTTTTATCCCTAATAATTTCCACACCCAATTTTTTTTATGAAATACAAGATATTTCATTTGAGAATTTGAATTAAACTTTTTTTTAACATGGGTGATTAATATCAATTCACAACATATGAGAAACGTGTAATATACATAGATATGTAAATAATGAATTGATTTTTGAACATATTTCAAATATAAACTTTCTTCAATGAAACAATTTATAAAACAATTTTTTTACTTGAATAATGAAAACTTCTTATAATATTTTTTCGAAGCTTATTTTAATAACTATTCAATTTTATTATGCAAAAATTATTGTTGTATTTCAATTCATGTTCAAAACTAGTTGGCATCCTCATGTAAAATTTTTCAACTAAATCACCATGAAGGAAATTTTTATTGATATCAAGCATAATTATTTGAAAATTTAATTGGGTAGAAAAATAAGAAATATTTATTATTGAAGAATTATTCACTTAATGAGAAATAAATTCATAGTAATCAATTCCTTGTAGTTGATGGAATACATTGGTTACTTGTCTAGCTTCAATCATAATTTTATTTCCTATATAATTGTATTATTTTGATTTATATATCAATTAACAACAAATAACCTTAGAATTAGGTGGCTTATTTTCTATAGACCAAGTATGATTATTTCTCAGTTATTTTATCTCGTCTTCAATAGTTATAATCCAATTCATAGAGTTTCAATCATTGATACATTGATTGTTTCTTTGGAGACCTTTTTCACCAAGATATACTACAACATTTATGTCAAATAAAACCTTATCATTATTGGAGTACATAGGATGTGGTCAAAATTCCCCGATCTACCCATCCCTTTTTTTAAAGGTTGGGGCTGTAGCCTCATTTTTATTATTAAATCAAAGCAAAGAACTCTTTTAACTTGGTAGAGGGAAACCCATTACATAGCCCGAAGGTCCAGTGTGATTGTAGCCCATTACATATCCCGTGGGCCCAAATTTTTGGCCCAATTTACATTCTGTGAATAGTAACACGTCTGCTACAGTACCCGAACAGTTCCTCCGCCTGATCTACCCATACCTAATGATTTAATATCCCATCATGTCACATTGAAATCCATCATCAGGATTATCATATGAATCAGACAATGATTATTGTTTAGGCTATGAAAGAGGATCCTGAAAGTTATATGTAGTATCAATAGGAGACTCACTAACACTGGGACGATTATCCTCAAGATCCATATTCTAAGAATGATCATCCTTGTAATCAGTGTGAGGATGGACTCTAGAAAGAAAAGAACCATCAAAATCAACATCTGGTATATGAATACACTTTGGAATTCCAGGATTATCTACGTAATTCTTATACCCATTTACACACTCAGAATACCCTTTGAATATGCACTTGACATGTTTGGAATCATGTTTATCAACCTCAACATGAGAATAGGTATTACATATAAACACACTATGATGACTATACGATGGTGGGGATTGATCCATAAATCAATATGAGTCTTAAATATATTTGAAGAGGAGGTACAACTATTTATTATGAAAATTATCATTGTGTGAGATTCATTCCAAAATGATATGGGAAAATATGGTATTTCATAAATTCTATGAACCTGATCAATAATGGTTTGAATCATACACATATATTAACCATTAAACTAAGGATTAATAATCATAGTTCAATGTTTTTAATTTTCATCACATTCAAAAAAAAAGATAAACCTATTTGATAAGAAATCAAGAAATTTTCTGATTAAATGTTAAAAACCATTTCATCTAAGATACCTTATGAGATCTGATTCTAGTGTTGATTTGGATCCTATATCACATCCAATAAGGTGACAACATAATTGGCATAGAACACTATTATAACATTACCTCCACCCATGATGCAATATCTCTTCTTGTTTCCTATAAATGACATATACTTGAACTCCCTTGGTCAAAAAAGAAATGCAATTAATGTCATGTATCATCATTCATCTTGTGTTTAGATTTTGTAATTTATGATTTTATATGAATCATACATCCCTTCATATGTTGACAATTATTTTTCTTTTGAAAATCCAAATGACCACAAAAATTATGACCCTCATCATTAGGTTTAATCATATCCTTCGTACTCAACTCATGTAAAAGTAAGGTGGACATAAAATTCTATTATTTCATGTAATCACTTGCATACGTCATATAATCAATAATATTATAATATTAATCGTATGTGTATATAATAAATGTATTAAAACTGATTCCTCATTCTCAACCATAAAATTTAAATCTGCGGTTACTTTTTACTTTTTATTAAACTCATCAAATATTTTTTGGATGGTGGATCCATAATGTATCTTCAAGGAAAATAATTTTTTAATACATATAGATTTTCTAAATAAATATGTTTTCACATAATGTTTTTTATTTTTCGTCCAAATATCAAATGTGGAGGTCACATAAGTAACCCACACATGACTATTTAACCTATTGAAATGGTTAATGTGCTATGTGGTTTCATCCAAATGTTGGGAGGAATATTCGAATTGGTTATGATCATTTATCCAACATTGGAAGGACATACAAGGGGTTTCCTAGGTCCTCATAGGGAATCATGTATCCCAATTCAGACTAAAATTGCATAAATATTTAATCCTCGCAAATTAAAATCATTGCACACGTAAAAATTTGTTAATTTCATATTTCACAGATGTTATTGTTTATTTGGGTGGTTCTAATATCAATTTATTGTGGGGTAAGAGAAGAATAAAACCCCCAAAATAATTCCATTGAAAAAATAATTATCAATATGGTTTAATTCAATATAAAAATTTGATAACTGAATTTGATTACAATTCAAACACATCCACTTAGTGTGATTATGTGGGAATATAAAATGAACTACAATTCCAAAGAATAAATAAGAATTGAAAAAGAAGTTTGCATGAGGATTTAAATGATATTGTATCTTTAGGAAATTCTTCCTGATGAGAACACATCCCAATCATGAAATTTTAATGAATGTAAAAAAAAGCTTACAGTTTTCATAGGAAAAGTAGATTGCCAACTAAAATTCACATAATTAATAAAATATAAACTATGCAATAAAAGAAACAACACATGAGGAATTAGGTTAAAAAACATACATCATTAATAAAATGTGTATATTCATCCAAATCAGTTAAATATCCATATACACTGATCCCATAACTCATTTGGATCTCTCTTTAAGGTTATCCCTCATAGATTTTTAATTGATGAAATAGTCACAAATCATCAATCCAGATGAACCCCAAAAAGATCCACTTGGAACTGTACACCAACGGTGTATGGGGGAGGGGGTCAGTGGGCACATGATGAGTATGATGTTGGTTACTATAGAAGAACCATTTATTTGACTAATGATGAGCAGAAAAATTCTCAACATTGGGTGAGAGAAAAAGATGAACAAACTACCTGCGGGAAGAAAACAAACCACTAGTGATGAGTAGGTATTAATAATGGGATTCAAAATCTCTTATTACAAGATAATCTCATCCATCCAAGAATGGGATTTTCATTTATATTTCATATATTGAATGCATTTACCAAAAGGGTGATAAAAAACCATTCCCAAACCCTAACTGGCTAACTACATAGCCATGGGGAGGCTACCCTGAAGCTAATGCCGAACTTCCAAACCAATGGCACATGGAACAGCTCAAAAAAATGAATGGCCATGATATATTAGGTATCAAAATCCATTGACTTCAATAAATTAATTGAATAGGTACATAGTGGATAGGAAAGTTGGCATACCAAATTGATCCAAACAATCAATTGAGTAGTCCATGTAAATCAGCTCTTACTGTAAAATGAATAAAAATCATGTAGATATTAATATGAGAAAATATATAATAATAAATTTCATGTGTTTAAAATAAAAAAAAATTCCTAAAATTAAAATGTATTAGTTTCAATTTTCAATATGAAAACATTGAATTCCTAAATTCTTAACAACCTATTAAATTATTTAAACATCCTATATGACCTATTTGTTTCTTATGTTCCTCGCTTCTCCTGGAGGTGCTTGCGATCAAGATCTCCCCGAAGGCTTTAGAATCGCTCAATGGGTCGCATGCATTCTTCTTGTCACCTTCTGAATATCATGAAGCTACGGCGGTGCATTCGTGCACAATGATTGCAATGTTTGGTCCGGATCGGCCCCCTATGAGCATCTTCACAAGGTATGTGTCTTCTACTTGGGGATTGCAGAAAGCGGCTGCCATTGGGGTTCTCGACCACTATCACCTAAGTTTTCATCTCCGGTCCTTTGAGGAATTAGCCCGAGCCTGGTCTAGTCAGTCACGGAGGTGCGACAACTGCCCTTTTCTTCTATTCCAGTGGATGATTGATTTCCATAGGGGGTGTGATTGTAATTGATCTGCCCTGTGGATCTGCCTCTCGGGCCTGCCGTTTCCTTTTCAGAACCCTGGTGTATTGAAAGAGATTGGCGACCATCTTGGTTTCTTTTTGTGTGCAGAAGATTCTTTTTCTCGAGACTTGTACCCATGTTTTGTGCGCTACTGTGTTGAAATGGATTTGGCAAGGGTTCTTCCTCACTGAATTTGGATGTCTGTGGGTAGTGAGGATGGATTCTGGAAATGCATCATCTATGAGGAGGTTGTAAGTTATTTTTCACCCTGCTTCTATCAAGGACATTCATGATCCAGATGTTGCCGGCGTGGAGGTTGATGTCGAAGAGGTCTCTCAATAGCATGTAATGCTCAGGAGGATCAGTTCTCCTCTACGATTGAGGATCCTATTCAGCCTCTGGTCTATGTGAATGTTCCATATCTTCCCTCGGTTCAGGCCCCTATCTCGGTGCACCCTGGCTTCCCAAGCTCCCCTCTACATTTGACTCCGATTATAGGAGATTAGGGGGTGCCTCAAGTTCCCTGTTCTCCCATGGATGGGAAGGTATCCAGTTGGGGTACCAGCTAGAGGTGCCTCTCACTGGCTACTGCTGGAGCAGTTCCAATTGTGAAGGATTCACAGTGGTCTCCGTTGAAGAAGGATAAACCTGTGATGGTTGATGAGGATGGTTTTACTCTGTATCTTGGTAGGAGGTCAAAATTTCTCAATGAGTATTTCTCATCTCATGATGGAATGGTAAGGTATGAAGCAGGGATCCCATCCTTCCCTCCTCAATACAGGGAAGCTATTAGAGGTAATGATAACCCCAATGCTGACCTGGGTGGTGGTTCTTCGTCTCATCAATCTAGTCCTGGTAATGTGGGGTGTTCTCCATTATGCGACATTTTCTCGAATCTACCTAATTCCCCTCCCCTCTCTCCGAGGGGATGGACCATGAAGATGGTTTTAGTGGTCTCGAGTTATATATGCATGAGAAGTAAAGTCATACATTTATTGTAGTGGAATTTTTATGCTACACTTACTTTTTTAGTGGCTTTTTGTTGTGAATGTCTTCATTCACTCTATTGGATCTGCCTCAGATGTTGTTTCAGAGTAGGGATGATTCACCAGTGCATTCCATTCGGATTTTTACTATTGAGAGTGTATGGTGAATGCCAACGATACCAGGCCTGTGAATCATTGCACGGGACAGCTTTCCGAGCGGCCATGTGAAGGTGGAGGCTTGACTTAACTATGTTGATGTTGGGTAATGGCAGCTCCAAGTATTCTTGATTTCGGTGACATTTCCTTTTAATGTTTTTATTTGGATGTTATTGTTAGGGTTCTCACATACCCTTAAAAGTGTCATTTGAAAAAACCAAAAAAATAGATTTGGAGGTATATGACATATACTTCCTGTTTCAACAAATATATGGAAGAAAAAAACTCATTAATCATGACTTTTTTTATTGTATAAAATATTCAAGATTCATGTAAATTATCCAACTCCACTAACACAAGGGAAAACATTTTTAGTTAAACTTGCTTACTAGCTGTAATTTTAATGCCATCAAATGATGAGAAACACCAATTTCCCTAAATAAGTCTAATCGTTAATTATTTATCCATAAAATAATGATTTATTGACATTATGTTCTTTTCCAAATTCGTCAATTTCAACATAATAATTAAATAATAAAAACATGATATACATATGATACTATAAATAGAACACTGTCTATCAAAATAAGAAGAAAATCATTATCATGGTTCAAATAAACAACATGAAACCACTAAATATATTCTAATTCCATTATTTAATGCATTTTTAATCATTGATAGTTTAATAAAACCTCTTTTATAAGGTCTAAACCATTTTCAATTGAGAATTTCACTTAAATAAATAGAAGAATAAATGAATCCCCTTCCTAAAAGCTTCAACATTCATCACCAAAGAATTGATCAATGTTGTGGATATCTAATCACCTCTACCGGAAGAAAACTACCATTTATAAAGGATTTCATTCAATAAATACATTGATATGTAACAAAGAATACTCCATTAGAATGATTGAGATAAACTACCCTAATATGGAAGGAATAAATGGAATGAAATGTGATCAAATGGAGAGAAACCTCTAAAAAGAAAAACATCCTACCTCAGATACCCACAGATTGATATTAGTAATTCAAGATTCATCCCTGTAAATGTTTTTCATACATTCCATATAAAACCACAATTGGGTGCTTAGGGTTAAAAATGAATGTGTAGGAGAAAACTACATCTAGGGGCCTATATTATTTATAGGGGGAAATTTTTTAGAGGACCATGATGCCACACCTATGATCAAATAATTGAGCACCTGGAAAATTACATAGTAGGAGGTGAACAAATCCTGACCCCTAGTAAACCACATGACTGTTATCAACTATTGGATCTATAGTCCATACCTTATTTATCTAGGGGATAGAATATATCATATCCTATATACCACATTGCATCCACCCCCGATTTGGTAGAAGCCTCAAAAACCATAATGTTGCAGCAACCAGACTCCACACTACATCACTTGACACTAGGAAAAGGCCATCATTGTAGCAAGAAACATGACACAACTAATAGTAAAATACTAGTAACCATAATTATCCACCTTTGATCCCCCACTCCATAATTCAGAGACTACATTGAAGAACCCTGGCTTACGACTCATTAGAAGGCTCTTTTCCGCAACCTGGCTTGAAATGAATATGGATCCCACATTTATACTTCATTTATCCACCAAATGTCATAAAACATCATCCAGGTGTCTCCAAAATCTAAATAACAAAAAGTTAAGGGACACTTAGGTACTGTCCCTCACACTGTTTATGTACACCAAAAAGTAACAATTGCACACAATATCATTTTAAATGATTTTTTAGAATTAATGTTCATATAAAATATAGAAATAATTAAAAAGTAAACATTTTAAAACAATATTATTTTATTCATATCATTCTACTAGAATAATTCATCATATCTCACATCAATAATTGATAACATATAATCAAATATGTATGAAAAATTATACGTATAATATAAAATCTATTAATGACTCATCATATTACATTGTATTGATCACTATTTTGAAGACCACGTTGAATAGTTTTTCAAATGATTAGACAAAACAATTATATTGGAATGAAACTATATTCCAAATATATAATGATGTTACCATTTATAATCAAACATTATTTATAAATATATTAAAATATTCTCATATTTATCATAGGGCTTTTATCCAATTATCATAGTTTCCTCATTATCATTTAGATATTCTTGTATAAAATTTATTTCAACTATCCATCCTATTAATATTTATTTAAATAAGATTCATAATAACCCCATTTTTTATAAATATTTTTTAGATATATAATATAAAATATAAAATTTTAAAAATAATTTACAAGGAATTTTATTTACTGTCTTCTACGTAATCAAAAATTATATTTAAATTATTTAATGTTATATACTTTTCTTATATAATAGTATAATAATAAACCAATATCAAACTATAGAGAACTATACTTGGTGTTAATGTATTTTTTAATTTCTATTGGATGTCAGTGTGTTCAAATGTAGATTCTGAAAAATTCACCTTCCAAGGGAGAAGCTTTTCATTTCTTATAAAAAGTAGTTTTTGGATCCTTCTTACATAAACAAATTCAAGCATAATTAAAAGAATGAAAATATTAAGAAGTGATAGAACAATTTCATTTAGTTATCATACTAGGCTGTATAATTGAACTAAGAATATCATATTGATATTTTCAGACTATTGAAGAATAGGATCATAATATTTTTCATCATTATTCTGATAGTGTTATATTTTTAGCATTCAACAATCAGACATGGGAATTAGACTTGGAAATTAAACGAAGTTTTATTAAATTGTCTGGGTAGTTCTCACCAGAATCTGGGTAAGAAATTAATGATTATTTTTTTAGTATGATATTTTTGCATGATGATGATGAATAACCATAATATGTTAGATACCAAAAATTTATTACATAATTTCAGGCTACATAAATAACATTCACTATTGTATTTAAAAATATATCACTGATTCACCCCTCTCCCTCTCGACAATACATAAACCATGGTTGTGTAATCTCTACAAGTTCTAACTATGAAAACTAGAAGAGCCGTCTAAAACATGCTATTAAATTATTTGAACATGCACTCCAGCATAAGCTACAAGTTTCAATAATTTAATGGATGAAATGGACTCATTATTAATGTTTATTTTTATCATAAAAACGAATTCAAAATTCATGTTCTTTGTTGATTTCCAGTAACACGAGGAATATGACATTCAGTTTAACATGAATTGTTGTATCAATTTTATTACCATCAATTTGTGAGAAACAAATTATTTTTTAACCATTATTCCTATTTAATTCGTTATCAAACCTATAAAACAATGGGATCGTTAGTTTATTTACTGAAATTCTTTAATTTCAACATGCTAAATCAATAATAACGTTATTATATACAAATCATTGTATAAATATCACATTATAAAAAAAATATGCCAACCATTAAAATGGTGGCCAGAAACAACAATCGATTACATAATATATTCCACTTCCAATCATTAATAATTTATAATATATATTCATTTAATTCCACTGTAATAAAATGGTCAAAACCGTAGTAGAATTTTTATGTCATATAAATAAATATGAGATATACAAATCCCTTAACTAAAATCTTCCACATTCTTTTCATGATAATGAATTAATTTCGTGAATCTCTGATCACCTCTACCATAGGGAAACAATGATCTCCAAAGGATTTGGTTTATTAAATGAATTTATATATGAAAAACACCCCATTATAATGTTGGGGTTCATCCTCTATTATATGGAAATATTAATGGGAGGAATCAAAATACAATGTAAAGAAACCACTAGAAAACCAAATGTTCTTACCAATGATCACGATACATTGAACTTGGGATGTTGGGTTTGATACCTATCGAATGGGAGAATCAAATCCATAGAAAATAACCATTGTGTTCCTATGAACAATGAGGATGACTTGGGAGAAGTCTAGTTCCATGGGCCACATGGGTATTTATAAAAATAATTCTTTTTAGGCGATAACATTATAGACCTTAAGACCACATAGTAGAATACCTAGACCATTATATTGATAGAGAATACCTTATAATTTCCCCTGGTAAAACCCACGCTTGGGATACACTACATGATCCATGGTGTAGATACTATTTACCAAGGGGAGGTACTATGACCAATCCTATAAGACATGTAATAGCCACCCCAATTTGACTATAGCCTCATAACCCACTATGGTGGTACCGCCTTGATCCACAACACAACACTTGACACCAGGGATAGGCCTTCACCACATGCGATCACCATGGCGAAATCCGACCTAAAAATACAGTATCCCTGATTTTTCTTCTTCAATCATCCATACTCCATATTTAAGAGGCCACACCCTAGAAACCTGGATAATGACACATCCAATTTATCCAGATTTCATCCTAGCATCAAATGTTATTGGCACCCACCTTTATTCCCCATTTACCATCCAATCTTTTGGAAACATCCATCAGGTGCCACCAACACCCAAAACACACAAATTGATGGGCCACAAAGGATCAAGACCTTGCACTATATATTTACAAAAAATATAACTATTTACACAAATAAGAATTGAATTTTTAGAATTTCTATTTACATAATATATATAATAGTTTCATAATAAACAATTTTAAAAATACTTTATTCAGATTACTTTAATAATATAATTCAACATATCTAACTTCAATAATTGATAACATATACTCATATATTTGTGAATAATATTATTATATTTTAAAATCCACTAATGTATCACCCCATCACCTTATAGTGATACCAATGTAAGTGACCGTGTTAAAAAAATTAAATTCATTAATTAAAAAAATTATAGAAACACGAAGCTACTTTATCTATATATATTGATGTCCCCATTTACTTGTGAACATGGTTTCCAAATATTTTATATTATTATTATATTACTCATACTATTTTTTCATCAATTTTCATAGTGTGGTATTTATCATATAGATATAATGGTATGATAGTTCATCCAACTATCAATCCTAATAATATTTTTCTCAATTTGATTATTAACAAAACCATTATCTAGTGAGAAAAAGATTATTGTAGTAGAATAAACAACTTAGAATGAAAGTAATAATAAATAATGAATTAAATTTAATGTCTACTATTGAAAAAAAATTATGTTATATATTTTTGATTATTTTTCTTATATGATAGTATAATATCAATCCAAGAACAAAAAATAGTGAAATATACTGGTAGTTAATGTATTCCTAAACTCCTCTTGAATGATAGGGAGTTGAATTGTAGGTTTTGTTAATTTATTTTATAGAAATATAAGATTATATTGTTAAAATAAATAAATATGTTTAATCAAGTATTATAGTTGTTGTTAAATTATACATTGTATGGATTCCAAATTATTTGTATATCATTAGAAATATTTTGATTAAATATAATAAAATAATCATATAAATTCACTTAATTAAGGATCCCTGATAAATAAATCCTTATTTTTTAATCATACCCTTAAATTAATGAATATACATAAGGTGAAGGATAATGATTTAAATGACATTACTATAATATATGGGTAACATTATATAACCCTAAAAAGTGTTTTTCCCCATTGAATCATGATTTCAGATTGAAAATTTGGTTTACCTCACAATTTTGGAGATAAATAGAGGGATCTACCATAGAGGAAATGGGGGTGGTGATAGTGGTGGAATTGGCCTGAATCGATGGAAATGGAAATTGGGATCTATGTTGCATAGAATGAGGGATTTAAAATGGGATCTGACACAGAGTTGGTAGTGGTGGCTGTGTGTATGGGGTGAGGGAGTAGAGGAAGGATATATAGATGGGATAGGGAGGGAACGTGTATGATGGGGAAGATATATAAAGTTTTTATTTTCATGCAACAAGCACCAATCATGGTTTTATAAGTCAAGGACTAAAAAATATCAAATATCTAGTAGTTCATTTAGTGGGAGAAGCACATATTATGTGGAAGTACATTATTAGAAATGGGAAAAATAATATTTATAATACTGACAATGATTTATTTTATTAATAAAAAATTCAAATGATGTAATAAATTTTTCCATCAATTGGGTGTGATATTAAATTCATTCAAATGACTATATTTAGGAGATATTTTTTAACACGTTGAGGGAGAAATAAAATATATGGTCATGTGAATAGGTCATATTTGTTGAAAATTAATTTTGTGGTCAATAACATATACCATGTTGAAAACATGATTGAGTGAATTCAATAGTTGAAACTCAACAGGAATTTCATTAAATGAATATTTTAAATATAGGATAGCATTTTAGTGAAAAAATTTAATGAATATTTGAATTTTTATGAAACACCAAGAATGTCCTAAAAAGAGGATGGTAGATTTATGTTTTTTGGGTCAGTCCGAGGGTGATCCCCATGAGCCTAGGGGATAGGGTAATTACTAACATGGGGGCCACTACCAACCCTGATACTCTACCATATTTTAAAAATAAACCTAGATTCAATATTAGATTCCATCCAGCACCCCTCCCTATGTCCATTGATGACCTAATTGATTTTTTTTCATTAGAGAATCTTATTTTGCTTCATTATGTAGGGTGATTGATTATATCATCTATGTCTATTCTAGACAATGATTCCTAGTGCATCAGGGTCAACATCTTGATTACTAAACTAGCCATTATTTCTATACATGCACCCTTACCCTGTTATGTGATGTTACCTTTTAATCAATGCATTTGATCATATTTTATTGAATCTTATAGTGGTGAATATTAAATTTGTAATGATATGTTGTGTTTGAATCCATGTATCTCTGCTGCATTGCTCACCTAAATCCCCACATTGTTCACTTATCAACAACACTCTTTACAAGGATTCCACATCGTATAAACAAGATTCATCATAATATTATTAAACATTTCTAATGTATACCCCCTTCGTCCAATTGATAATAATAGGACTCCATCATCTCTGAGCTTGGAAAAATTATATTTATAAGGTAATGGTTGGTCTACCGCAAACACAAATTTGTGAATTTTTATGGAATCTCCTCTAATACACATAATTGTATTAAACTCATTCAATAAAAATAGTTATTTATAATTCCTATACATGAATTTTTTGATAATAGACACTACGAGATATAAATGAAGTTAATTCATGTCAAAACATGTTTCAAGGATCATTTGGGGTACTTTTATTTGATTAATTGCCTCTTCTATTTCCAATTCAATTTATTATCAACCATATCATTCAACATTAAATTTTATTATATTCAAATTGATGTCATTTGTTTTTTTGGATTTTTTGAATCTAACATCTTGAGTCACCAAAACTATTTATTGGGTGTGATGGGGGTTTTCTGGTTGAGATTTCATCAAATACTGATACATGTACCAATTTGAATTTTACATAATTAAAGTGGTATGTTGGAATTGGAACTCCTCAAAATTATCAATCATGATATAATATGTATAAAAATATAAAAAATGAAAAATATCAAATAATTATCAATAATTAATAATTTAAATTATTTTTAATTTATAAAGGTTATTGTGATCAATTAGTGGTAGGGAGGTGACAAGATGTAATAATAATGTAATGAGTGGTTATATTTTATTTAATATCATTTTTGGGATGTTTATTTAAATTTATTAGAATATTATTTTTTATATTCTAATTTATTTTTATAGATTCAACAATTTTACACTAATTAATATTAAATTTATTTAATCCGAATGTTCTAAAATATGTAGCATAATTTTACATTTGTTATTTATATAATAATGAATATTAAAATAATAATATTTTTAAAAATGGGCTTGATACACAATATTTCCTAGTCAACTATTAGAGAACCAGTGAATGAATGAATTGTGGGAATCATTCAAAACAAATAAGAATTTTTTTTATGAGGTGAAACATGATAAATAAAACATAATAGGAGACTACGTGTACTATTTCCGGTTTTCATCCATGATTTGGGTATGAAGGAATTTTTCTAATATCTAAGATGTAGAATTATGATCTTATTCACATGGTCTCACCTATTTCATTAGATAATCTCATTTGGAAAAACATTTATAAATTTTCAATTGTTCTAAAACATCCCCGCATAAGTGATTTCTAAATCAATCATGGCTAAAAATTATACATACCCACTGATCTCACCGTTTTTATTTCATTTAACCCCATTTCATCGATCCTCCACACCCCACCATGTGAAAAATCTATATATTTGTTAACTGCCTTTATTTGACCTTATTTTGATAAGATTCACCGATATAGATGTCAATTTTTTAACACTACACTTAATCACTATTAGAAAAACACTGATAAATGATAAAGTGTTATCACTGCTAACAAAAATTATGATAAATGATAATTTTATAATAGATGATAAAAAATGATAAAAAGAATGTTATGTCACTATTTTATATAGCATTGATAAAGGGTTCCATTTATAAAAAAATTATTTTAATAATGATTCCTTTGAATAGCATAATTCATATACAATTATTTATATATTTTTAATATTTTTTATAAACTACTAGAAAATAGTGTTATCCCCATGAATATATACTCAAGGTTAATATAAACAATGAATATAGACTGGAAATAAATTTTCTATACAAATATTTTATGTAAACAGTTGGAATAGACAGGTTATCAATATAGTTTATAAAAAATCATTACTATTGGTTGTGGTATATATAAATTTTGTAAAAATAGTTGGGATAGAGTTCTCTAATATCCCGCAGCCTCCCTCCCAACCTGATTCACACATGAGCCTTATTCTCCCCTCACCCCGGAACAGAACAACTCTCATCTCCCACCCAGAATCAGACGTAGTTCATATATTTTTTTATTCTGAGCTTCTTCGACATCATAGTATTGACTTCCAAATCCTTCTTCAATATTACAGTTCTTTTTTTCATTTTTATTATTTTCATAAAAATCATGATTATAATATATATTTTTTTAATATATTTATCCACTAGTTTTACATAAATGAAATATGTTTGTAATATATATTAAATTATATTTTTAATTAATTAATGTAGTATTTTGTTTTATTTTTTTGGGTATTAGTTGGTTATTTTGTGTCCTATGATTTTATAGAACAATTCATGAGTTAAAATTACATATATTAGTATACACTTGTGTAGTATTCATTTTTTTATTCTTACCTTTAAATATTTTAGTGTAATCTCAAAAAAAATTACACATATTTTCAAAATCCTGAATGAATATTTTTTTGGTTTTTTCAATGGATTTATCCTACCCTTCGACAAATGGGTGAGGAATATAAAACTTGAATAGAAATTTTAAACCACTAGAAATTTTATTTTTTCAATTTATCTACAATGAATCATTCATTTTATTGAGGATAAGTAGATATTAGTTTCCAATATTTGTCTCCCTCTAATTTTTTGATCCTCAAGATGCCACTTGTTAAAACCACATTGTTTGTAGAATTATTTTTCCATGTATCTTCTAAGCATCCTGAAATGTATTGACAATACTCCAACATGTTACTTCATAATACATCAACTGAATGGTTATTCAAATAGCTCATCATCATTAGTAAAATAAAAACATGGATATGAAACAAAATTCACTACAAAATATACTTTAAATCCATTTTATCTATAATATTTATCTAGATTATTATATATTCAATCATTTATTTCCAAATTCATAATTTTTTACAATTACTTCATGGTTTTTTAAATTTTATAATTCTCAAAATATTTCATTTTATCATGCACTATTGTATTTATAAAACTCCTTTTATCATACACATGGTGATAGCCCCGCATGGATTTTATTTACCCAATCATCCTACATCACTCAATATATCGTATTTATGAATAAGGTAAAAGCAGAGAGGGGTGCCTCTAACATCCTCATTTTAGTGATTATGGTCTTTCTTGATGAATCAACTCTTTTCTTCTAATATTACTTGAATCCTTTCTAGTGGAAATTTAAAAAATAGTTGTGATTGTTCAACATCAACAGATCTCTATGGGATCCATTATCCTTCTGAGTCTGTTCCCATTCACCATTACGAGACCAATCAGACTAATAATTGTCTCTTATTTTGATACATTTTTCTTGCACCCCTTAACATGTGGCCTCTTCCAATGGATGTATCATACACCAAATTTTACCTCTTACCTAGTGGAGTGATATGTGAGATCATTAATGAATACTATGTGATATTCCTCTACTTTGATATCCATAAGAGTCACTTTAGACTTATTCTTCCTTACCAAATCATTATTTAAAGGAACTTCCCTTAAAATTTCCGAACACTCTCTATGTATATAGATTTAATTTACAATTATTTTGGTAGTATAATTTTACTAGTTGAATAAGTGGATGATCATTGTATATTATTCCGGCTTATGGATGGAGGCAAGTGATACATATTCCATTTCCAATTAGAGATTATAAATTTTTTATAACAATTTTTTTGCATTTCATATGTCAAAAAACAACAACCTTCCATATCCTTTATTACATTATGAATATATTTTTATAAATAATAGATTCTATGATATTAGGATTATATGCTTATATAAATTTCTAACCATAATAATGGAATTTACTATATATTATTAAACCATGTTAATTGGTTTGGATGTTTCGTGAACTATAGTTGTTATTCTTGAGTAAATGATATTCATCCTAATGAAAATTTTACTATTCATTATTATGAATATTATGAATTATATTTAATATTTTCAAAGGATGATATTATTTTATAATGATACATTGATGTGCCATCATGGTTTTCCGCATACAGTTCCCTTAGTGAGTATAATAATTATAATATTTTTTCTTGCATTAAATTTAATGTCATGTAATTATTTTTTGTCAATTCATATGAAATTTATACTAAATCAATGTTGAATTCATATCATCCTACTCATATGGGTCTGAGTAGGGGAGCTCTTGGATATACATGGTGAATCTATCATACATGATCACAGCATGACCCGCCTACAAACACCCCATCTACGACACATTTTATTCCTCCACTTCAGCATCCAACATTGTTCCCACCCATGCATCCTTCGTAATCTCATTTAGCCTCATATTCTCATACCATGTCTATGTTATCTCCAGAAATGTTTCTTCATATAACATATCTATTTCTTATGATGTATCCCCCACCCATCTATCTTTATCCCACAATGTCTATGCCCCCTCCATTTCTTACTATAAGTCATATATCTTAAAATATTGTTCCTTCAGCTAAAACTCTTGTGAATACTGATATACCATTGATTGAATTTTAATATACACATCTTTCAGAGTCTACTGATCTAGGATCTCCTAAAAATCCACTTGAGCCTATTGAGCAGTCAGCAATATGAATTTTTAAAGTGTGTCAAATTCGGGAATATTATTGTTTTCTAGTGGTTTTGTGAATTAATTCTAATTTCATCCTTCTTTTCATATTCATTGAGATCATATAATAAGTAGATTTGGTGAACCCATATGAAATATTCATATAATGGTCAATCATAAAAATTGGTGGATTACATTGGAAAAAATCATGTGATATGTAAAAATGAGTGAATGTGTAAAAGTTTTATTGGAACATTTTCCATGTATCATGATATTATTCTAGTACAACTATTCTCAAGGAGATATATCGATAAGAATATCAAGGAGAAAGAATGAATAAGAATATGGGTATGAATATTTATTAAAATGATATGTTTATTACAATTTTATTTATATGAATTGACATGTTCATTGCACAGTCAATTCAATAGTACCGATAGTGAAGCATCTAAGGTCACAAGTATGATAGATATTGGGAAGTTGTGTCGGTAATATAATAATGAGTTATTTGTTTGATGTGTTGGATTTGGTTTCTTAGAACGAAATGTTACGTTATTTATGAAAATATGTATTTATAGTTTTGAATATTTATAAACTTCTTAACACATCTTGATTTCTCTTCTATGTCACATGGTATGTGATAATATCGTATGAGTATGTGTCACATTGAGAGGTCATTGTAGTTATAAAGTATGATGAGATCCCAGATGTTTAAAAATATTATTTTTAAAATATGTGATCTATTGTCTGATGATAACATTTCAAGGACACAAATGATATAGGATATTATGTGTGAATACTCACACGACTTTGAGAAAATATCCCATGGTTTACACCATTGGTAATATCTAGTGTATGATATTATGTGAAAAATAATCAGTAGTAGGAAATCTACATTTATGTGTTGTATTTGATCTTACATTGTACATACATGTGTATTCATCATTATACATCAATATTTTTTTAAATTAATATAATATGTCACATACATTTACCTATTGATGAAAATCGTTATGACATATGTCTGTGGTGAGGTTAGATATGTTGTGTTCATCATGAGTAATATTACATTAATGAATAATTGGAGAATGGATTTGCCCATTTTTTTCATTAAAAAAATTTGATATCTCATTCTTTTTCATGGAATTTATATATATTCAATAAATCAATGTTAATGATATTCTATATGAAATTCTGTTTTCTAGAAATTCAATGAATGAGACATCGAGCACATAGCTTGATGACGCCAGTATACATCCAGCTTGAATAATGATATTTTAATAATGGGATTATATTACTCACTAAGAACACATATGAGGTATTATGTTGTTTTACTAATAACTTATTTATTTATAGGAGCATTAGTGTGTTTCCAGATGCAAACGTTGGACATTAGGCTGCTTTGCCTAATGCCACAAAGAAAGTGGAACAGAGGATCAAATACTAATTTTATCTAGAATATCCATTATAAAATATATTACAATTTATTTTTTAACAAGTTGAATAAATATTATTCGTGTACATGGATTAATAATTATTCTTGTTTTTTATCACATCTATTTTTTCACCAGTTATTTGATATAATATTATTTGACAATATCACTTAAAAAATAATTATTTTATATTTATTTAATATAATATATATATTTATATATATATTAGTGAATAATGTAGTGATATTTATTTTTAGATATATAGTCATTACTCAAGGATTCATAAATACTATAGAGGAATGGGTGATCACGTTTATTGGTCTAGTGATAAATTATAAATATTTAATATAATTTTATTTAATTTTATTTAATTTTATTTAATTTTAATTTTTTGGTTTAGTGCATGTAATGAAATAATACTAACATTAATATTATTTTTTACATGGGGTTTCAAAGACATTAAATAAATAATAAGAGTCAGTTGGGAAATTTTTTATTTTTAATCATAGAGGTATATAAGTTGAATTATAATATTTTTCAAGATACTAAATTTCATTTTTATTCTATAAAATGATTACTAAGCATAATCATCTCAAGACTTGGAGAGATCATCTCTATGAATGCTCCCATGAATGGAGACTCATCAACCTACGCCAACTAATCTGATGTATATAGTGATCAATGATAATAAAATTGAATCAATTCATGAAAAATTCAAAACCAAACAATGCAAGATTCATGATCTCTCGTGATAGTACGCATATATTCCTTGGATGATATTTATACATTTGTGGGAAATTTTTTGCTCACCACTTATAGCATCCCCTACCTGAATGAATCTAAACTGGAACTCTGATCTAGGATTCCACATGGTCTTAAGAACGCCTCCCTATACACTAGAGGATGTGTATGAGCAGCGAGAGTCTAATAGGTCATGTAGGGAGACAATACCCTCTTTAACAAAGTATTCCAAAATATATAACATAATAAATACAGAAAAAAATATGAAATAAATCATAACATTCATTACAATCAATTTCCCATACATGGTACAACCACAACCTAATGAGATACATTCCATGTCATGCAAGCACTTCTAAAAGTGAAGGAAACTCAAAACAATGACTAATGTGAACATCCACTAAATATGATTATGGCTACAAGTATGAATGATCATACATGAACCTCCCAAGCCCAAATAAACTCCCTAGTATGATTTCTCCCTTTTCTAATCCTACAACAATGAAAATTCTTCTGGTACCCAAAGGCAGCCTAATCAGAGTGTGAGTACAACTCAACTGGCCACCACAAATAGTTTCAATGAAATATCTTGCCCAACAGATAGTGCATGCATTTACAAAATAAATGGAATGGAAAAAAAATATATTGTTCAATTAGTTAGTAATATTCACTTCAAATTCTTTTATCATTTATTCAATCTAATAAATTAAATCATTTTCATCACATAATCTAATGGTTAGGAATTTAAATCATTTACACTCTGACCAATGATTTTCAACTATCAGACATATGGAAATAATTCATTCTTTCTATCTCACTAGAGATAAACCCTTCATAACAAATACATCGCACTCACCATGGATCCACAGACAAGGTAATATAATAAAATTCAACCATTTGGGGCATAGATCCTTAGTACGGGTCCCAAATTCAGGCATTCTAGGGGTTGAGTTTAGAACTCTATTCTTCCCCATCCTATGGTTGGAGCCTCAGTCCAATACCCCAAATACCACCAATCTAGGTGACCATTCTAATTCATCAAATTACCACTTTTACCAATTAAAATACCATGCATAATCAATACACAAAACATTCACAACTTACATTCCATTCTAAATTTAAATCTACTTTGGTCCTTAAACCATAAAAACATTTAACAGAAAACATTTAACCAAATTAACATTATTATCTCAACCCATTTAATTTATTTGAAAATTTATATACATTATCACATTTCACAAAATTCATCATTTTACATGTATTATACCATTCAAGCATTCAAATTTCAATTTCACAAGTCATTAGATATGTTCAATATATTTCTGTTAACCCTATTTAGATTTTTTCAAATAAACCCATATTCCATTATTATTATCTTGGAAACACAATCAATAATCCTTTTCCCGACTCAACTAGAATATCACCTTTTTTTCATGGGTTCTACTTTATCAAAATTCATCTCCATAAATATCATTATAATTTACCCTATTTTTAAATGTTATCACACACCATGTGTGGCCCTAAATCATCTTAGTTAACCTCAATACATCCCACATTGATAAAAAGGGTTTGGATTCAGGATTTAGCAAGAAATTTTACAAAATTCATTAAAAATCATCAACTGCACATCCTGGGAGAACTATTAACACGTCCACAAAATAAAAAATAAACTTCATGACCACAAAATATAACATGTTGACCACCTATTTTGAAACAAGAGTAGATCACATTCCTAACCTTATCATTATATCTGATTAAAGAACCCTTTGAATCCCCTACATAGGATTCCCTTGAAAAAGAGGGTTTTTTGGCTTCAAAATAATAAGAACGAAACAATAATCCAAAATCCATAAACGATAAGATGAATTACTGTAATACAAATGCCTAGTATCATTCAGAAAACAATGACACTAAAAATATCAATGAAATGAATGAGATCATTCCTTGGGAATATTAAAGAGTTTAGGTTCCCCACTAGGACTAGAGGATGGAGAATAAGGATGAAATTTCGGTTAGGAACATAAAATCCTCATTGGAAAAAATTTTATAATCCCATTTTTAATTGGGCCCCTGGTTTGGCCACATATATTTCCAGACCATATGCAAACCAAGCGCATGTCTATATCATTGAGGGTAAGATTCACAATGTTAACTTGGGATACAAACACAATTTGAAAAGGCATGTTCCAACAGTGAGGAGTGCCTCTGTACAATCCCATATGGTTTTTCCTTCCCTCATGCATGGTTTACCAATCCATGAATCCAATCATATTCCCTAGAAGAGTTTGGTCACACGGTAACAACTAACCATGCACTAACCATACTACATGCACAGGATGGACAACATATCCCTTTTTTCATGTCCTGAGACCCCAAGACAACACTGAGATTCCTCATACATCTATTAAACAATACATTAAAAACAATAAGGATAATTAAAAAACAAGAACATAACTCAAGAAAAATAAGGATCGTAAAACCTACCAACCTTATATCTTTTCATCCTCGAGACACTTTACAAAGCATCACTGAACTTCTATAGAAACGTTGTTGGGCCAATGAGCCCAAATATATATCTCCCTCTCCCATGATTAATCTAGAATATTATCATGGTAACAAAATACTCAAATCAAATGCAATGCATTTCTTCCATAGTTATTATAACTATGATCCAAAATAAGAAATGGATGCTCTTCAAAGGACGAATTAGCCTCAAGAACAACAACCTCTACATCAAAAACATTATATGAGATTGGGTGATACTGGTGAGGATGTGACGCCTGAAAAACATCATCAATGAAACAATACCACATTAGAAGAGACAACCAATATGGCACTGGTCTGGCCCTCTCTACACTATCAAATGGCTCCATATACCTGGTAACCAACATTCCTTGTTTCGACATCTGATAGTGACCCAGAATTGGAAACACTAGTAGAAACACATGATCACTCACCATAAACTCAAGAGGTCTATTGAACTGATCAACATATAAATTATTTATACACCGAGTTGTTTCCAATATTTTATTTAGTAAACTAATCATGTTCCAACGTCCCATTCATGTGATTATCCCCTAACAATTCAGATTCTCTACCCTCCATTCATCATAACAATGATCTACACCGTTTACCAAAGAGTTACATAAAAAAAGTCATCTAAATAATTAGTAGATAACTATTGATATATATGAATTCAACAATCACTAATATCATCTCAAATAATCAAGCAAAATTGCAGACAAAAATACAAAAATTGATCCTTTAGTGCCGGAATAGTATGCTCTGATTGGACGTTCATCTGTGGGTGGGTATCAATTCTCAAAAAATCTTGGGTACCAAAATATTTCTGTAATCCCTTCTATAAATGTACTCTGTTGTATGGATCCTTATCTAAATTAATTTTTTGTGGTACTCCATGAAACTACTCTATTTTCCAAAAAATAAAATTCACCTAACTGATCAGTCATGAATGTCTCATAAATTGGCATGATATGTTCCACAATGGACAAAGGATCTAGAACTACCCATATCTCATCATTCTTGGGAGGTTTTCATGGATGACCTACCACAAAATCCATCTTTATGTCATCCCATTTCCATAATTCAATGGGAAATAGTCGTAACAAACCACCCTACAGTTAATTATCATCATTCACCAACTAAAAAGTATGACATCCCACCATGAAACATGCAACTATTCCTTCATTACACACTTCAAATAAATTTTAGGATGATCCTGATACTTTTTTTTCAATCCAGGACACACCACCCAACATGATTCTAAAAACACATTAATAAAATATTCCTTAAAAAATGTTGGAAAAGCAACAGAACGATGAATATAGAAAAATACATTCATCTCTAATGTCCAATTGGAAGATGGGTCTCAACCATTAATGATCCCCCTTAATGTCATAAATTCTGAATCCTCATGTTTCCTTTCCTGGATCTGTCATAGAAGCACGAACTCTACTTCTAAGGGTGCAAGGGTTATCTCCCTTTCTGCATTCGACTCGCTAGAATTCATTTCAATGAACAGTTCCAACTTTCGCCATTCAAAACAATATTCCTATACATCATGACATTTATTCTACTAGATCAAAACATCTACATCATTATTCCCCTTACCCGGAGTGAAAACTAGCTAATAGTAAAAATGATTCATGTACTCAACCCATTTTCCCTGAAAAATAGTAAAATCATGAAGAGTGAAGATGTAATTAATATTTTTAGTATCATTAAACATGGTATATTTTTCTATGAATGAGTATTATCTCTAATTAATTCATTAAAAAACAATTATGGATAACTCAAGATCATGCGTAGGTTAATTTCATTAATGAGGCATCAGTTTCCCTGACATACAACACCACCTGATCATTTTTCATCAAAAATACCGAAGGTACAACATCAAACTCATCACACAAAAAGATATAAACCTTACCAAGGTCAGGTAAGATTAAAATTTGTGTGAATTTCATCAGATTATTTATATCATGGAAAACAACCTCATATTCCCCATAACATTCCAACAGGATGAAATTCATATCCATAACCAAAGCTGGAATTGTCAAATGGGAGATGTCCCTAATGAACCATCAGTAATAGACGGAAAAATAATGAGAACATTGTATATTAGAATCATTATTGGGATCTCAAAATATAAATCTAATCACACTTTTTTTAGTTCTGTAACCCACCATCATCAGAGATGATGTCAACCATGAAACTCACCATATCAATTCTGAAATGTCATTGGTACAGCTTGAAATATAGCATATTCCCTCAATTTGTACTCAAGAAAATGTCAAGATGTTTTAAAAGATGAAAACACATTTTAGTGTACATCATGATATCATCAATGAAAACAAATACAAACTAATCTAGGTATGGGTGAAAAATTGTGTTAATTAGGGATATAAACATAGATGGTGAATTGGACAATCCAAACAGAATTAACAAAAACTCATATAAACAATATATTATTTTAAATGGATTTTGGTGAGTATAAAATGATCTCAAAATTAACTTATGTTACCCTAATCTCAGATTAATATTAATGAACCTTTATGAAACACTTATCTGGTCATCAATTCGAGTAAGTTTATATTAGTTCTTAACCGTCATCTGATTCAACTTTTTCTAATAAACACAAAACTATGACAATCCATCATTCTTATAAGAAAGAAACACCATAGATCCCCATTTCTACATACTCATGAAAACACACCTCTTGTTATCCAATTCCTACAACTATATTTTATCCTTCTAGTCTTCTGATGATTCAATTCAATATGATGTAATAGAAACTATCTCTCCTCCAGACATCAACTCTATCATGAAGTTTTCATCTCTTTCAGGAGACAACGCAATGAATTCCTCATGAAATACATCATAAAATTGATCCACCATAGGATTAATGATATGATTCTTTACAACCCCATCATCAAGCTTTAGACAAGCCACATGAGGTGGGATCTCAGCCAATCACTATCAAAATGGCCCTACATAGCCTGCACGAATGTCCCCCTTGACACGATCGATATAAGTGTCTCAATTATGGGATTTGATTGTCAACCAACACTGGAAGTAATTAATATGGGATTGGAAAAAACACAATCAAATCCATTTTCAAAATCAGATCAAAACCATACATCTCAAAGACAGAAATGTCCATTAAGAAATAATAACCCCCAACTTCAAGAGAACACCCACTAAAATTCCCCATATTCTCTACTAACATCTATTACAGTTTATCAGTCGATATGAACCCACCGAAAAATTTCACCTATTGACCAAACATGGCAAAAAAATTAGATGAAATAAAACAATGTGAGTCACCTCTAACGATTAAAGCACTATATAGTCTGGAAGCTACAAGGATTGTACCTCAAACAGTCGATAGTCCAGCCTCACCACCTGATGTTGTATGTTGAACTATTTATATGACATAACCCTATACATTGGGGACCATTCTAAATTCATGACATTGAACTAACCATATGATATGGTTTCTCTCACACAAGAGTACCATATACTCCACCACGACCGATATGGCAAGTAGAGATATAACTTCCTTCCTAATAAGGGGTTTCCAACCCCCTTCTTGCACATAGCATTGGCCTCAATGCATTATCATTTACAATCTATTGAGGGTTCCTATATGACATCTAAATTTTCACCATTCATCTGCATGCTTGGTACTGAACATGTGTTCGAGGACACTGACCATTCATGTTCCTTTTCCTCCAACACTGATAATATAAATGTTGATCACTTCCATGAGGGGGGGTTTATCTTCTAACTTAATTTTCGACCACCACACATGTTTATGTTCTCAGAACATCTCTTCCTTCTATGTGATGTTTTTCCACTGCAACTCCCAACTAGAACTGCATTTCCACCACCATGGGCCTCCTTGAGGATTCCCACAGAAATATGGTCCTAATCCACCACCGTAGAAACACCTTCTAAACATAATATATTCATTTGGCACATAATATCATAATTATTTCCATCCAAAAAATATCATTCAATTGAAACATAATCCACTAATAATGAAGGGAAAATGCTACAGGTTAGTAACACTACTAGCAAATTCCATCACTATCTACAAACACTGGTTCAACATCATAAACTATGAAACCCTTTCAACCTCAATGCCTCAAAATAGAAATGCTCCATAAAATATTCATAAAAATATTTTTTAAAAATAAAATAATCTACATGGTCTAATCCAGAATGTCCCACAAGTTATTTTCCTACCCTTGCAACATGTAATTCTAAATCATGATTGTCCTGTTAGGATGAGTATCTATGTGTCAAGGATTCATCTCGAAGGATCAATCCAACACTAAGCTATATCATGCACACCCTCTCAAGAAATATTCAAAGGGTTTTGTAGATGAAACCCCCGAGTCATCTCAGACATATGTGGAACAACCCACCCAGGGTCCCATTACATCATCTTAATAAAATGAGAGATGTTATAACAAAACGTCTCATATACTCTTTTACCATAAACAATTGGGTGTTCATTAACTACTTTTGTAGGTGCATTCTCGATGAATTCCCTTTTTCCAAAATAGAATAAGATTTTTGGTGGAATATTCCTAAAATTCCAACACACTTATTAGAACCCAAAAAATAAAACATACTCAGTTCTCAGAAAAATAATACTCTCTACTAACCATAAACAAACCCTTTTGAATACACTATCCCCAAAAAACATTGTATCACATTGATTACTACCCTCAATGATCCCAACCATTGTTAATGGTTAACATTGTGTAAACCAACATAATTAGTAATGATTCTATCTATATAATACACTTTTTGTCCAATACCACATTCGCAGTGAAAATATTTCTATATTATGTACCCTTATCATCTCACAATTTTATATAACCATAATTTAAACTAATTTTCTCCTTTAATCATGATTAATTATTTGACCCTTCATTAACAATATTTCATTTTACCCAATCATATATTATTTATTATAAATTTCATTATTTAAATTTTATGTAATGTGATTATCATTCTACCTTTCCTATCTTTGACATGTATACTATTTCTTTCCATCATTATGTATTCCACCAATACCACTATGTACAAATAAGATGCATGTATGACCATCCTCATTCTATTCTGACCAAGAGGAAAGTTTAATAAAAAAATATCATCATACAAAAAGTGCATATCATAATGGTCATATATCATTCAACTATACTACACATAACAAGAATAATAATTTCCACCTTGGATACTTGGGTATATTCCAATGGGTGGATGTGCTACTTCCAAACATGAGGTCCTTTCCAAAACTTGATGCATCCTAATCTCCCATATACCATCTCCAAATAATTATAATATAGAAAATATCTACACTAAAACCATTTTGTAACTTCCCTATCCCAGAATCCACTAAACTGGTGTTTCAAGCTGGGTCTCAATTTTACCATAAGCATGCCTCCCCATACGCTAGAGTCTACTGATTTGTATAGATGGTCAAATATGTTATGTAGGGAGTAAATAACTACTTTAATAGAGTATTTTACAATAGATAACATAATAAATAATGAAAATAGTATAGGATAAACTATAACATTCATTAACAACCATTTCTCAAATAGGGTACAACTACAACCAAAAGATAAATATTCCATGACATGTTTATAGTTCCAAAATAGACAGAAAAAAATTATTGACTAATAGAAACATCCCTTGAAATGGGTCCATAAAACGAGTCTAGATCCTTATCCATTATCATCCCAAGCCCAACCCAAATCTTTATCACTTGGCTTTTTCCATGATCCCATCAATCAATAATGAAATATTATCACGTAGAAAACAATGTCCTATGAAGGATGTGAGTATAACTCGGTCAGCCACAACCAAAAGTGTCGACAAAATAACTTTTTAAAACATATTTTTTATTCATGTAATAATTAAATGGGAATATAATGAAAAGGAAACACAAGATACATTAGTTAACAATATTTACTTTAGGCACATTAACTATATATCCCATTTAATTACATAAATAATATCCATCAATTATTCACTGGTACGCGAATTTACATCATTTAAAATTCATCACTAGACAAAAAATTAATTGAAAAAATGGAATAAGACAACATCCCTATGTAACTAGGGATAAACATTTTATAACAATTATATCACACACACCTTGTAGTCTTATTCTATGTAGTTTCATCAAATAAAACTGTTAGTGGATTTGATCCTACATCTAACTCCTTATCCTTTGCATTCATGTGGTGAGGTTTATAGCCTAAGTCCAACCTGACACATTGGAGGAGACTAAGCCCAAAATTCCCAAATACCACCAAACCATGATCTCATTATTATTCATCTAACTACCACATATACAAAATCACAGACCATGAAAAATAAACAAACATAACATTCACAACTCACATTCTTTTTATCACTTAAATATTATACGGTTTATAACCCATTAACCCATTAACCCTACTCCGGACATAGACCATTTAATCCATTTTCCATTCATATCACAACTTGTTTAACTTATTCAAAAATTTCCATACATTAATCTATTTCAAATAACTCATCATTTATCATGTATTATCTCTTTCAAGTGGTTCAATTTCAATATCACAAGTCATTAGACATATTCACCTTATTCCATTTAACCCTAAGTACATTGTTCTAAAAAACACTTATTCTGTTATCAATGTGTGATGAAAAATATAAATAATACGTCTTCTATAAAATCTAACATATCTTAATGTTCCTATTAGGATATAATTTATCACAACTAAACTTTATATTATTGATGATTATTTTCCATGTTCATGAATATTTGAATACCCCATGGGTGCCTGTAAATCAGTATCGGCAATATCTTGTTATCCCAAGGGGATCATGAGGTGTTAAATTCATAAATTTTCTAACCATTATATAAAACCCATTAAAATACATCAAATTAACATCAATATGGAAACATTAACATAACCACACATTCACAAATCATTTTCATGAGCATAAAATATAACATGTAGACCACATACCTCAAACCCAAAGATGAATTCACACAAAACCATAGTATTCTAACTATATTGAATTACCCTTTGAATCCCTAACTTATAATTCAATATAAAACAGGGTTTGAGGGATTCAAAAGTATAATAATGAATCCACAAGATTTCATCTGAAAAAAGAGAATCAATATGACAATATGACTTCCTATATTTTTGATCTAGAACCAATGACACTACAAACAACCGAGAAATGTAGAAAATTGAAATGTGGGATGATTTTTGTGTTTAGGTTCATAACATCGACTATAAGAGTAATAATGTCAAAAAATATGAGGTGAGGACCCTAAAAACATAGAAGATAAAAATGGTAAAACAAAACATTTAATGAGGTGCATAGTTTCTATACACAGTTGTCCACACATTGCACCATCCTTGAATATTACACCATTCAAAAGGTGATATGTCCCATGGTTAGCTAGGGAGCTGCAAACAATTTAATCAACAATATACAAAACCACAAGAATTCATCTATCCATTCCTACATGGTTTGGACTCCAATGTACATTTTGATATATAATTAATTCAATGTAATGTTTTATTAATTTTTTTTAAATTATGATGGATGATAGTATCAATGAAATTTAGATGTGAAAGAAGATAAATTAAATGATTAATTAAAGAATATAAATACTTGATTCTAGAATGATTTATCTTAAATAATATCAATTTCAATTGAATGGAAATTTTGTTATATTCATAATTTATTGCATACATATGAATGATCATGAGCCTAAACCAGACCCTTGCCTTTTATTGGAGTCATTTAACATAATATTAAATTAAATTTTTGGAATGTGTTCCATCTATCAAATGTTTATGTAGGAGTTTTCATGACCATTGTTTCAGTTTTTAAACTAATTCTCTCCCTTGTTTTTGAATAAAATAATATGTAATGTATGGAGCTCATATGTTGTTTGAGGATGTTGAAATTTGGAGATGACACAATGAACCTTTGAGAGGTACATATTTGGATATGTTGAAAACTATAACATGAACCATAAATGGTTCAAGGATTTTTTACCCTCATTCAATGGACAATTTATCATCTACTAGATAAACTGACCATTAGTAAATGTTTGATGAAACTTCTCCTTTCATTTTCAAACAACATCAAATTACATATTCATATGATATTTCAATAAATAATTTTCAACATCTGTTAAAAAATTCTTGTTATGATATTACCACCCAGGAATATATTTCTAATTTTATCATAAATAATATTTTGAACCTATTGTTGAAGAATGGAATTTTTAAAATTGATGAAGTTAGTTGATTCTCATGTATCATTATAGTGATAAAATAATTGGGGATGTAGAATAATCAATTTTAACTATTATTTTTTAAAGAAATGAAATTGATAATCATTCTTTTTTATCACAATTTTAACCTAAGAATCTTGGGGAGGCTTCATGTGATGATGATTGGATTAAATAAATACAATATGAACTCAATGTATTTGAAATGAACAATGTTTGGATATTAGTTGGACTCCCTAATGATACTTCTCTTATTAGAGTAAAATGGGTTATCAAAAAAATGATGATTAAAATTGAATAATAGCTAGAAATATTGAAAATGTTGTAATTAAGGTTTGTAATAAACCAAAGGGAATATAATTTGGAAAAACCTATGCACTAGTAGAAAGACTCAACCTTATTCGTATACATCTAATTTTTTAGCATTCTTAATTTTTAAGATAATTCTAATGGATGTGAAGAATGATTTCCTTAATTAACATGTTTTCTAAAATATTTATGTATAAACGTCCACTTGCTTTCAAAAACAACATCCAGAACTTGTTTATAAACATACCAAATCACATTATGGATTTAAACAAGCCCATATATCTTGTTATGAAAAGATAACGAGATTTTTATTATAAAAAATATTGTTAAGGGATCTAAATTTCAAAATAATTTTAAAAAAATTAGTTAATAAAAAAATTATTAATGTATGATTGAATTATGATTGAATTATATTTGGTTAAAACCAAAAATATTTAATAGACTTATTTTCCATCGTATGAAATATTAGTATGAAATGCGAATTATGGTTGAGTAACCCTACATTCTAGGTTATCAAATTTCCTAATAATCAGAAGGATTGTTTATATCTCAAAAAAACAATATAAAATATCATCCTAAGAAATTTATTTATGAAAACACTAGAAGAATTATTATTCTAATTGGATACCTCCAATAAATGAAATCATGATGGATCTAGGAAACTAGTTTATCAAAAGACATTTATATTTATGGTTTGATGTTTACATTACTCAAAATCTAGTCATATAGATAAAATGTTTTCAATAACCTTATTTTCTAGATATCATGCAAATAAAAAAGAATCTAGTATTAATGATATAAAATAATTTCTTATTATCATATGTTAAAAATATATTTCGGATTATTTTGTTCTTCTTTAAATTATTCTAAAAAAAACTCCGGGTGCTTATTTTTGTGGATGTACAAAGGATAGGAAATGTACATTTCGAAATTTCAATTATTATGAGAAAATTTAGATTCTTGGTTATGTATGAAACAATACTCAATATCACTTCCTGTTAGTCAATCCAAATACGTGGTAGTTGGAAGTTGTTGCGATCAAGTTTTATTGATGTAACACATTCTCTTGGACTATCACATGAGTTTTACAAAAAAAAATTTATAACACAAGTTCCATTGCACATTGTAGAAACCAAGAACATCACTTACATTCTATGATAATAAAAATAGACTTTATTTCTATTTTGATCACAAACATAAAGGAGATATTATTTTACAATTCATTAGAATGAAAAAAAATACTAGATGATATTTTTATTAAACCCCTTATTTTCAATTAATTTGAAAAATTAAACAGAAGTCAAGAGTGATCAATATTAGCTTATTACTCATATCTAATTCTATTTTTCAATATCCATACCTTAATTAACTACTTTCCAAATGTGGATTACATATTATATTATGATTCAAAATCATATTTTTCTTAAGAAATTAATTTTTCTAAAATATAATAGTTTTTATATTTACTTTTTCAGACTCAAATAATATTTTAAATTTTTTATTAGACATATTTTATTATAAAAATATTTCAAATCAAAATATTTAATACCAATTATAATCTTAATTGAAAAAAAATCCTAAATAATAAAACATTATAAAAACTTTTCATTATCAAATTTCCATAGAATAAATTCAGTAATTAAAATATCACAAAATCCATGGACAATATTTTTTGTCTAAACATTATAAGAACAATTTTTCCTTACAAAAATAATTGATATTGTTCAGTTATGATGACTAAAATTTCATAATCCAAAATGAATTCTTCTTTTAATTTTAACAATAATTTGTAACATTTTTTTATCTATTAATTCACAATATCCAAATAAGATAAGAAATTTTAATCTGTCCAATTGTGATTTATGGGTGTATAACACTCATTTTAGTTCATATTTAAGGGTGATACAATCAGGTCCCTCATCCGTTATCAGATTCATTACTCTTGAACCACACCACTCATTTCTGTTCTCTGTACAAAACATTCTCATTTCTCTTAACACTAATTTTTGTCTTAGTATAATGGAATCATTAGATGTTTTTTCACTGATAGATGTCTATGAAGAAAGAATCTTTGAGAAAAAATATTACTAAATGTATGAGTCAATTATTAAAATATTAAGTATTTTTCAAGGTTTTGAGAATGTTTTATTTGAGAAACCATATAAGGATTTTGATTTACATTTATTAGAAATTATTAGCTAATATAATGATACAATTTGAGAAGGAATTTTGTGAAGAAAAAGAGGAATTGGATAAAGATTAAAATGTGGGATAAGTATAAGGAAAAGAAGAATATGAAAAAGAAGTGGATGAATATGATGATGATGAATAAAAATAATGACTGATGAGGATTCAAAATAATAGAAAAAATATTACTCATCATTGTCATAATATATGCGACCTTCCAAATCAGATAATGATGAAGACATTGAATATTTATGGGATGAATAATCTTCATCCAAATATGACGAAAATTCATCTTCAAATGATGATTAATTTGATAAAAAATCCCAAAAAAATGTTTAAAATAATTTTTAATCTGATAATGAGTATATATTATTCATGTATTATAAGAAAAATATTCTCCTCATAATTACATGGACAATTTTGAGAAGGAATAAAAACCAAATGTAGAATCCTCCAAACTAAATTTTCATAGTCATATAAGGTTTATCAAACCATTAAGGGATTGATCCTCAGAATCTATTTGAATATATTTTCCAAACCTCTAATCGGAAATGCGATTCTTTTCCCTATAATCCAAACATAGAAGCTATGGGTATATAGATAAAAAATAGTCTAAATGAAAAATATAATCACTGAATGTTTTAAATGAATATGTTGTTCCCAATAAGGTAGATTTAGAATCATTCAATGAAAAGACAAAGGCTTAAAAGAGATAATATAATCAAATGGTTTATGTTTCAGAAAAGAGGAAATTTATCATGGAAATCTGGATGATGTGTTCATAAAAGTAAATAAAAATTCTAATGAAACGGGAAAATCCTTCGATAATTTAACCATAAATGTTTTGGATAGAGATATGTTTTTCGAAGAATTCAGAGATAGAATAGATGACATAAAAAGAATTTATAATTTTTTTTAAAAAATTCTTGGTTTAGAGTTAGAAAATAGAAGACTTGGAATTTATGAAGATGAGATTTTCCTAATCAAGGAGAAAAATAAAATTATATCTAAGGAATTTAAATGATTTCAATCATAAATTCAGAAGTATATGGTGATGTAGGACTAGATCATGAATCTTAGATCATCATTTGTTGTTGTTTAGAATGATCAAGATGCATTAATGAAGATGTCAATTGTGAAATTATTGATGAATAAAGAATGATTTTTTTAATTTGAACTATTTATTTATAATTTTAATCATTTTTAGAATTTCTATTAAATACTATTTTATTTTTCAACCAAAAATATTATTTTTTTAATGAAATACATTTATTTATGGTTTTATCATCTTTATTTTAAATAATGTTTGATTAGTAAAATCACTTAAAAAATTGTTTTGTAAGTTATCAATTTATTTTATGTTATAAGATATCACATCCATATTAGTTTATTAAATCAAAAAGGGCGATATATTTATAACGAGGGGGAAATTTATAAAATGGGTCAAATTTTTAAAGGTATAATACATTTAGAAATTATCCTAAGGATAATATTTTACCCTATGCGGAGATTTAATTAATACATTCCAACATATTATAATGTTGTTATAAACACATGGGGGTTAATAAATGAGTATATCATTTAAGATCATAAAAGTATAATGGGATGTAGGATTTTATTTCAATATTATTATTTTATTTATTTTAAGTGTTGGGTTTCATCCTCCATAAATTCAATAGATTATTGTTTAAGAAGTCAAACATCTTAAATTTCATTTCAATAGTTTTGTAATTCAATGACAATTCCTCCAAACACTAATTTACTACATTTAAATTTATAATGTGAGTTAGTATGTTTTTGTAGAAAACCTTACTTTATACCAAATATTTAAATAATTCAATGAGTAAAATATAAACTTATTATTTTTCATTTTGAATTATCAGAATGGTGTTTTTTATGATACGTAGGAATGACTAGTAGTTTTTCCTGCAGTTACTGTGATTTTTTATTGAAAAAAGTAAACATGGTCAGGATAACCCTTGTATCGATTCAAAAAACTAACCCTTATTCAGTTTATCAGATAGATAATCAATAAGAAATTCCTTTGGAATATCCAATGATTCTAATTAGTTTTATTACAATTATATCAATCATAAGGAATCCAAAATATAATTTTAATGGTGCTAATATAAATTAAATCAGACTATCAATGAAAAAATCATCCTTAGTTATTATTTTAAGGATCCAAATCATTATGAGTTGTCTAGTGCATGTTCTCTAAATCTGTTGCAACTGACTCTGAAATAAAACAACTGGAAAATCACCTTTCTGTACGAGGTCACCTAAATAGTTGACAGCTTATACAATTCTAAAATAAATTTGTCTAAATATTTCTATGCTTGAACACCTCATTCTTATACATTGTAATTTTTTAGAGAGTTGTTATTCTATGGAAATATTTTGACGATAGTAATTTCATAAGAACTATTTAACATTGTTTTCAAATGTCCAAATTTTGGAAATGATAAAGGTATTCATTGAATAGAATGATGGTGAACAATATATGTAGGATATAGAGCATACATGGATTGAAATATAGATGTCAATCATCATATTCGAGGATTTCAATGTCAATAAAAACTCAATTGAATCTTATCATAGTATTGATGGATTCAATGGTTTTTGGAAGACAATAGTTATTCTAATCCATCGGATAAAATCATTTCCTGGTATGGAAATACATACATTATAGTAGGAACTGAAAATAGTGGATATCTTTTCTCATATGTTCATAATACCATAACTCTTAAGGTTAATGAGTAAATTATTTTATAAGCATTTAAATCATTCTTTATTTTATAATTTGTTATATTTATTATTTAAAAAAGATCTATTTTATTTTTTGAAAGTGTATTCAAATGTTATTTTCTATACTTATATTTAAAACAAATTGTTTAATCAGTTTTTCAATGATTCTAATAAAATATAATTTAATTGGAAAATATCTGGATCTGATAGAATTACTCTAATCGTCATATGATATGTGAGACTGATCAATTTTATTTATGATGTTTTTTATTTTCATTTAGTTTAATTTTTTATACAATAATTAACCCCCACTTGAACTCATCATGTACTATTTATATAACATAATTTTTTTCTATTTAATGATCTACCATGTAGATTAGTTGATACAACACAATGAAAATAGTTGAGGGTGAATAGGTGAATGAAATTGAACTAATTCATTGAATTTGATTATTTAAATGAAATTAATAATGATATATCTCATTGAAATTCATCCATTTGAATTTTTACAATTCCCAAATTCAATTTCTATGCATAAAATTTTTTATTATATTCATCATTTTTATTTAGAAAAAAACAACACTAAATTTTTGTTCTATTTAAAAATTTATCATATCAAATATAATATTAGTAATTGTTTAGAATAGTGATGAACTGGTGAACAGAAATCATGGGAATAGATCTTGTTCATCCCTATTCTTCATTCCATGCTTTTTATAATGAAATTTGTTTGATGGTGTTCTGCAACAACCACACAATAACCCCTTTTTTTCTATTTTCAATTTTCACCAAATACAAAGGATAAGGAAACATTTGAACATGCTGATAAATTTGGGCATCCATTCATTGTTTAAATAAATAATAATGATTTTAAATTACTAAAATGTCATTTTCATGTTACCTTGTATCAATTAGAGTGTGTTGGGTTGGTTTTAACCCCTAAAAAACAATATTTGAATGTAATTATAAAAAAAAATTAAAAATTTCAAATCATAACATCATACCTAACAAAACAATATAAGATAATATTTGGGATTAGGATATTCCAAAAGGAATGAAATTATTCTTGTATTGTTCTCCAAGATTTTTAGATCAATATGAAGTCATTTTTTCATTTTTGAACCTTCGATGGTAGATAATTCATTTTTATATTACTATAAAATGTTACATATAATTTTCCTTTATAGTGAGCAACAATAGAGTATGTTGGTTGATGTGTTGATTCTTATAGATCAAAAAAATCTGGTTGATCATTCTCCCATGATTTCAGGTCAATGGAATTATGTTTTCTAAGCATTATTTTCTTTTATGTGATTTTTAACGTAATTCTAAATTCATTGGTAAATGCCAGTTCTGAAAAAAATATTATATATGCGTATCCGATCATTGTTATAATGAATCCTATAGGTTGAAAATGACCTAAATATTGTTTCCCAGGATTTCATGTTAATCAGATTTTGTTTAGTTGGATTTGACCCCAAACCATATGATTTTCCATTTATTACTAAAATACTAATAATTTCAAATCATACATTCTATTATACTAATCAATATGGGTATCAAAATTAATCTTGGTAAATTAAAAATGAATAAAAATTATTCAAGTAATATTATCCTATATTTTCACATCAATCGAAAATCATTTTCTTGTTTAACCTCTCCCCCCCCCCATGGTAAATATTTTCGTTTAACATTTGTATGCAATGTAACTGAAGTATTACATAATATCTAGGGACACCAAAATTTTATGGATGTGGAATTGATTCCAATGAGTTGTAATTTTATTAGTGATCATTCACCGTAATAACATGTCAATATGAATTTTTTTACATGGTATTAAGACCTTTTATGTGAATTTTCACATTACTCCAAATCTGAGATACAATCATGAAATTCAATCGTACTATAAAATTAGGGTCTCTGATTGATGTTCCAATATTCTCTATAGGTTAAAAATTACTTGAAGATCACATTCCTCTGATTTCATTTTAATAAATGCTCGTTTAGTTCGATTTAAGACCTAGACACTTACCTGGTGCCATACTGATCAATCTATGAATCAGATTGACATGTGGCTCATTCCATAAAATCCCAATTTTTTTAATAGATATTATCATATATGTTCACATCAATCGGATATCGTTTTCTCATTTATTACTACATGATGTGAGAAATGTAATTATAATTAATCGATATAATTTAATGAGTTTTTCTTTCTCATATGCAGCGACAAGAGCATTCGATGGATGTAACATTGACTACTTCAGATCAATAATGAATTAGTTATGTTTATCCCTTAGTTTCATGAATATCCCAGTATGTTTTCTTTGCATTATCCCCATTTATGTGATTTTTCACTTAACTCCAAATGTATGTGAATACACCACATTTGATCATACCTTCTAATTTGAATATCTGATCGATGTTTTTATGATTTAAATGGTTTTTAAATTACTTAAATATCATTATTCAATGATTTTTAACATTACTAAAAAATAAAATAAAAATGATAAATTCAATTTTAATGGAAAACGAGACATAAAAAATGAAAAACAACTACTGGATCTATGGCATCTTATAGGACCATGGATTCAATATACATTTATTATAATTGTGACAACCGGGCCCCGGTGACAGCACAGCTACACCGCCTTAACATGGCAGTCGGGTTCTGGTCTACCAGGTACCACCAGTTGCCCCGCAGACACGTGAAGCCCACCCCAGGGTCCACCCACGTGCCTGAACAGGTCATCTGACTAATGACAGTCCCCACAGGCCAACACATGTCCTTTCCAGTGTGCTTTGTCCTCACTCACACACACCCTGGGGAACTTCCCAGGAGGTCACCCATCCTGATCACTACTCCAGGCCAAGCACGCTTAACTGTGGAGTTCTAATCAGGTAGGCTCCCGAAAAGGAAGGTGCACCTTGTTGACATGAGTCGTATCATTTAGTCATTTAACCCTTTATCATTTGGGGATGTTACAATCATCCCCCCTTTAGAGCACAACACCCTCGTTGTGGGCCCTACATCTCAACCCAGGTAGTGCACCGTGCACTTAAGGCTCTCAACCCAGGCAGTGCACCGTGCACTTAAGGCTGGGTTCCTGCCTCTGATACCAATTAGATTGTAACATCCCCAAATGATAAAGGGTTAAATGACTAAATGATACGACTCATGTCAACAAGGTGCACCTTCCTTTTCGGGAGCCTACCTGATTAGAACTCCACAGTTAAGCGTGCTTGGCCTGGAGTAGTGATCAGGATGGGTGACCTCCTGGGAAGTTCCCCAGGGTGTGTGTGAGTGAGGACAAAGCACACTGGAAAGGACATATGTTGGCCTGTGGGGACTGTCATTAGTCAGATGACCTGTTCAGGCACGTGGGTGGACCCTGGGGTGGGCCTCACGTGTCTGCGGGGCAACTGGTGGTACCTGGTAGACCAGAACCCGACGGCCATGTTAAGGCGGGGTAGCTGTGCTGTCACCGGGGCCCGGTTGTCACATTTGGTATCAGAGGAGTTCGGTTCTACCGCGAACTCTGATCTTTTCTATGTGAAGCAATAATGTTTAGAGTATTGAGTGTGGTTCTCAGTCCAGGGAGTCCAGTGTTGGTGCGGCGCCCGACGTATCCGTACACCAGGACCCTGACTTCTGATTTCCGACTTAATGCACGAAAACATTAATTGTGTGTGTGTTTCAAAGTTTTCTTTGTGATTACTTAATATATCAGCTCACCAGGTATACTGTTTGACCGTGGCGCACAAGTTTCCTATTCAGGATAGCCCCACGATGACAGCCAGCTAGGGTTCCGAGAGTCGAGCGTGACGACAGCCCACCGAGCGACGAGGCCTCGGTGCAGGGCCCTTTGTTAGCAGTGGCACCGGCGGTAGCTCTACCCGCCGAGCCCCCGATGCTTCCAGCACCAGCCGCTGACGATGCACGTCACCTCAGCGCACTGCATGAGTTTCAGCGCCAGCGACCGCCCAGGTTTCGCTGGGAGACGGATCCCCAGGCAGCAGAGGACTGGCTGGAGGCAGTGGTTCGAGTGTTTAGGCTAGTGAGGACACCAGCAGACCTCATGGTGATTCTCGCTGCGAGCCTACTACACGCAGCAGCAGGACGATGGTGGAGCTTGATGCTCCAGGTGCACGATGAGGCATCTCTACTTTAGACGGACTTTGAGAGCCTCTTCCGCTCGGAGTTCGTCCCAGCCACCCTTCGTGCGGTGCGTATCCAGGAGCTTCTTCAGCTGCGGCAGGGCAGCATGACGGTCGCTCAGTACTCGGCGCGATTTACCGATCTCTCGCGCTACTCGACCGATATGGTACGAGACCCATTCTTCCGGGCCTGGACCTTCGAGCAGGGTTTGAGACACGAGATCAGGGCATCGCTGATCTCCCTCAGCATACCGACTCAGACAGGAGTACTGGAGCGGGCCCTTCTGATCGAGAGCTTCCTTGCTGAGTCTACACCAGCGCAGCGACCCACCACAGAGCGGCACGTGGCAGAGTCATCTGCAGCAGGCAGTCGACGGATAACTCAGGGGTCCAGGCAGACCAGACCTTCAGGCAGACGACCTCAGGGCACACAGCACGGAGCCAGTCTATCGAGTGGAAGGCAGTGATATGCCTGTGGCGGGTTTGGTCACATGGCTCGTGACTGTCCGACCCGCCATGCTGATGATCAGCAGTTGAGTGAAGAACCTCCCAGGCAGAGGCAGAGGTTCGACCGTGGCAGTCCGCAGGGAGGAGGCGGACGAGGCAGAGGAGCTGGACAAGCAGCCGGTGGTGGGCGACGCTTTGAGGCTCTTCCACCACCACCACCAGGAGGTCCACCCCGACCACAGGGAGTAGGTGAACATGTGAGAGCTCAACTTCAGGCAGCCGAGGCCTTCGATCATAGGGCTCTGGGAGCCGATGGACAGGAGCAGAACTAGTGGTACATCCTTTGTACTTCTGGTTCCTTGTTGCATTTATGTAGTGTCTTGTATTATGAGCTGCAATAATAAAAGACGCATACCTTTGTGATATTTTCGTTCTTGTCCTCTCTCGTAATGTTACTAAGAGGTTCCAGTTTTGGCTGTTGACTTGACCCTCACTTGTGAGACATCTACCGGAGGAGACCCAGTTACCACACACTGATGCCGACAGTGTGACTCAACCCTTGGAGGCGAGAGTAACGGTTGAATCTCTTAGTAGTAGCGTCGAGGCCTTACGACGTCATCCTTGGTATGGATTAGTATCATCCATGTTAGGATTGACTGTATTAGGAAAAGAATGTGGTTCATCCAGGGGATGAGACCAGATTTTTCTTATCGGCAAAGAAGAAATCTTGCAGCTCTTGTGGGACCAGAGAAGGTCCAGGTCATCCAGGAGCGGATGAGGACAGCACAGAGCCGGTAGAAGTCATATGCTGACAGGAGGCGGAGGCCACTAGAGTTCGAGTATGGCGACCACATCTTCTTGCGGATCTCACCTCGACGTGGTATTCGGAGATTTGGCCGAGGCGGCAAGTTATCTCCGCGCTTCATCGGACCCTTCCAGGTCCTCAGCAGGATTGGCGAGGTGGCTTATCGCCTGGCTCTACCACCTCAGTTGCACCGGGTGCACGACGTCTTCCACGTATCCCAGCTGAGGAGATACGTGCATGACCCGACGCACATCATTGACCATGGGGATCTTGACGTTGATGATGGGGCGACTTTCACGGAGGTTCCAGTAGAGATAGAGGATCGACAGGAGCGGGTCATGCGTGGGCGATCGATTCCTCTTGTGCGCATCAGATGGCAGTACGGGAATCTCCAGGAGAGCACTTGGGAGTGGGAGGCTCAGATGCGTGCTCAATACCCTCATTTGTTTCCCTAGTTTTTGATGTATCTTTACGGGGACGTAAAGCCCTGAGGTGGGAGTAATGTAAAGACCCGTAAAATTCAAGGGAAATTTTTTCTTAATTTTCTTTAGAATTTTAAAAGAGCGCGGTTTCAGACGGCACCTGATTCTGAGGCCCGGAGTGCCCGGAATCAATTTCTGAAGTTTGGCTCGGGTACGTTCAGTGAACGAACGAGAGGGAATTCCTAACTTTTGATCCGGTGCTCGGAATTGAAATCCGAGGGCACTGATGAACTCGCAGCGCCGATATTCGCTTAAAGAGACCTTTTCGGGAGTTGCGTTTGTTTCGGTTTGAGAGTTAGTTTTTGGGAGATTAGAATAAGTTAAATAAAAATTGTGTTTACATATTTTTATTTAAACTTATTAGTTAACTTCTCTCAAAGGAAGTTAGGGGTGGGACCCACCCCCACTTAACCTCCCTTGAGAGGATTAAGTGTGGTGGGGCCCACACGAAGCTCCCAATCTTTCATCTTCTCCCAACTCCCTTAACCCTTCTTTAATGACTTGAGTTATTTAATTTTGGAGTTAATCTTTTTGAAATTCAAACCTTTGAAATTCTTTTGTTAGGTTTGTAAATAAAATAAGCTCTTATTTTATTTTGTTGGGTTAGAACACTTTGGCCATCTTGAGAGCTTTTGGGAGTTTTTATTCTTCTTCTTCAACTCTGACGAAGAACACGAAGAACCTTCGAACTTGACGAAGAACGCTCAACTTGACGAAGAACGCTCAAGTTCCGACGAAGAACGCCGCTCCGCTCTTCTTCGTCTTCCGTGTCAACGAGAGGGAACGCCGCTTCCTCCTCGGATTCCCTTCGTCGACATAAGAAGTTTCTCCAACGACGTATCACATCGGACGCATCTCTTCGTCAACGGATTTGACGAACGACGACCGCGACGCCCGACCTCCGCGACGTTGTCTTCCGCGGACGTTGACGAATCCTCGAACCTATACCCAAGGTAGGGGTTGTTGATTTATTGATTAATTATTCCATTCTTGATCATGGATTTAGCATGTCTAAACGTGAGGCAACTGAATATTTTTTTAAGTTGTGTTTTTATTTAACGTGAGGGGGGGGCCGGACCGCATGAGCACGGCCGAACTCCCCCCTCCTCCGTTCTTGGTGTTTAAATTGTGAATGAATCAAGGTGGCGTGGTGCCGTCGCACCACGCGGATATTCGCCCAATCTTGATACGCGACGCCGTCGCGCGCGCACCATGGAAGAAACATCAAGAACGTGACGCCGTCGCACCGCGTTGAAAGAAATCGAGGTGCGGCGGAGGGGCGCGGTGCCGTTGCACCGCGCCGGATGACGAACACCGCGACCGGTTCCGGGCCGCGGCGAATTGAGAAGACCGGCGGCCGGGCCGCCGGCGTCGGAAGCCGAAGAGGGGACCGGATTTTTCCGGTCCCGTTGGAGAAAACCGGCCGGCCAGCTGGCCGGCCGGATGGTCAAAGGCCGGGGGAAATAAATTCCCCCGGCCAGCTCAAAAAGGGCGGTTTCCTTGTGGGGGGGGGGGGCAGAAGGCCCCCCGTTTCCTACCAATCAAGCCCCCCACGATGGGAGGGGGCGCAGTTTGCAAAAAGGGCGCGGCTATATGCTGCACCGCCTCTCAATCAGCAGGGGCTTTGTCCCCCCGCATGCCGCCTCCGTGCGCGCCGCCAGGCCGCCGCGCCACCGCCGGGCCGCCGCGCCAGCGCCGGGCCGCCGCGCCACCGCCGCGCCGCCGGCCGGCCGGACCGGGTTCAACGGACCGGGTCGGTCCGACCCGGTTCGCTTCGGACCCGGTTCGGGTCAGGCCAGGGGTGGGGGGGGGGGGGGTCGGGCCAGGTCGGCCCGGACCCGGACCCCCCATTTTCGAATCAGTTTCGGTCTTTTGGCCATAACATGATCCACGGACCTCCGATCGATGAACCATCTGTGGAAACGCGACCCTTGGATCGAGACGGTCATTTTGGTATATCGCACTCAAGGTTTCGGTTTACTTTGTGTTCGGCCGGGTTTGTTCGTTCACGAAACCAACCGGGCCTTCGGAGCGGAAACGCTCATATCTTGAGCTACGGACGTCCGATTGACGTGCCGTCAGTTGTGTTGTGTTCCTCTTAGTTAGGAGGATCTTTTGGCATACTCCGCCCGAGGTTTGGATGCAGGTGGAGTACGGTCGGGTTGGTTTTGCCTTAAAAACCAACCGGGCCCCGGGGACGAAAATGCCAATAACTCTCAGACCGGGTGTCCGATCGACACGCCGTCTGTTGCGTTGAGTTCCTGTTGTCGATACGGAACTTTTGGATACATCAGCTCTGGACTTTGTGACAGTTGATGTATCAGCCTCTCGGCTCGTGGAGCGGACCCTCCGAACAAGCTTGCTGTGTGCGGGAACCCTAGTGCTGGCTGCGACTGTTACTGTGACTACTACTGCTACTACTGCTACTGTGACTGCGACGACGACAGTACAGAGATCCTGTGTGGATTCGACGACGACGACTACAGCACTCAGCGATCCTACGTGGATCAGTGCTATAGGTCATGTGTGGGCCCGATCCTGTGTGGGTCTTGCGGTGACTATCTACAGGTCCTGTGTGGGCCCGATCATGTGTGGGTCTTGCGGTGACTATCTACAGGTCCTGTGTGGGCCCGATCCTGTGTGGGTCTTGCAGTGACTATCTACAAGTCCTGTGTGGGCCCGATCCTGTGTGGGTCTTTGCGGTGCTTATCTACAGGTCCTACGTGGGCCCGATCCTGTGTGGGTCTTTTGCGGGGGTTAGTTACCTATCGATCCTTCGTGGGTCCGACGACTTAGATGGATCAGTGATCATCTTATCATCCTTTGAAGAAGTATACCTGTGTGAGCTGAATCTGTTGCTTTCCTGTGTGGATTGTGTATTGCAATCCTGTGTGGATTACGTTTTGCTTTCCTGTGTGGAATACGTTTACTTTCCTGTGTGGACTGAGTTGTACTTGGGCTCGGAGGTTGGAGCGTATTTGAATTGATGACTTAGGTATATGTATGGGCATATACCTAAGCAGTGTTGGTTGTTACTTCGTGATTGTACCTTTCTTCGTGGTTTATCCTTTATGGATTTTGAGAGACCTTCAGGGGTCTCGGGGTCCCTACTGAGTAGCTTATACTCACCCCTGCACGGGCTTTGCCCGCACTACGGTGTGTTGGTTGCAGACGACGGACAGTGTTGACCTTAGCTGAGGCTTGCAGAGCGGGACGGTACCCGGAGGTGGACCACTGGGCGGGACGTGCTCGGAGCGGACGGCGAGACCCGTGGAGCAGAGGAGCTATCTGTACCCACCCTTCAGGTGGGATTTCCAGTGGACAGCTCAGTGTAGCAGCTTTTACTTTTCAGTTGTTGTTTTCCCTTTCGAGTTGTACTTTACTTTCAGTTTGGGTTTGTATAATGGCCCATTTACTTTTCCGCACTTTCAGTTGTACTCTGCTTTTGTTTAGTTTTTACTTTCCGCATGCTTACTCTGTGATGTTTGTTTACTTTTCAAAGGCAATGCCTTCCCTTTTTACCGGGATTTACGCCTTGGTGCTAGTCGCCAGCCCCTGGCCTATGGAAGGCGGGCTTGGGGTAGTCACGGCACGGACCCCGAGGGCGGGTCGTGACAATAATAGGGGCCTACAAAATTTTTTAAATATAATAGTAATTAATTTAATAAAAATTAACCCAAAATCTACTATAAACTTACATCATAGGATCCCCTACACAATTACCCTCGAAGCTATATTTCCCTAGCGCTATGACCCCTTCTAGCATAAGTGGATTTAACTTCATGGGATCATGCATCTCGACACCAAATATTTAATATGTTGTGTGATTCATGAAATAAAAAGATCTAAATCCCATTTCACATGAAACAATATAATAGGGAATCATTGGTCCACAAGTCATGTTCAAACCATGTCTATCACAATCAATGATGTGATGAAATATCGCTTCCTTCTACATGTAAGGATATCGATGGTCATCTGAGAGAAATGTTAACTACTCCAATAATATATCACGTGTAATATATATATATATATATATATATATATATGTACGTATACATTATAAATTAAAATGAAAACATTCTATAATATTCATATCATCATGATCATTTCGATATCCTATTATCATCCACACAGATATTCTATCAGTCAGTGTCCCTTGATCCCATTAATATAATCCAACAAGATATAAAATTAGAATAGAAAACTATATTAACAAATAAATATAATAAATCAATGATAAATATATCATGTTATATCTAGGACACGTGATGAATCCCAAGCTTGTGAGGCAGTCCTTGCCTCAGATGATTCTCAAAGTGACACACCACAACCACATACATTTAATTAATTATAATTTGAATATTGTTGATTGTTACACATTCATTGAAATATATAAACAATAAATATGAAGGCTCATTCCTGTAGTCACATATGACCAATATTTAACCATGTTATACAACTTAAATGGGAGAGCACCTCTCGGGAATCTATCCAAAATGTCTATGGTGCCCAAATTTCCTACACAGTGCTCCCTCATCACTCTAAAATAATAATATTTCAATAGTTTAAAACATATTTCCATACACAGAGGTTGTATCTTATAGTGGATAACTCTCATATTATTCTATTTAAGAAAATTATATCACAAATATTTGTGTTTTTAAGAATATAAAATAAATTAAATTGACTCTTTTATATGAATTTCTATCCATAGTTGGTCTATTGTGGCATATGGGAATGTAGTCCACTCATGTGTTGTTAATATAAATCTATGATGGTTGTGACTGATATGAACCATGTGGTGAATAAATGAATGGGGACCTTCTCAAATGGGATGAAATGCCTCATTAATTGATATGCTATTAATTCAATGTAATTTTTTATTAATTTTTTTAAATTATGATGGATGATAATGTCAAAAAAATAGTAGTGGAATAAGTTAAATGAATTTTTTAATTAATGAATATCAATAATTTATTCTAGAATGATTTATCTTGAATAATATCAATTTTAATTTCATGAAAATTTTGTTATATTGATAATTTTTTTCATGTATATGAATGATAATTAGCCTCAAACAGACCCTTGCATTTTATTGGTTTTATTAAACATAAAATCAAATTAAATTTTGGGCATGTGTTTCATTTCTCCAATGTTTATGTACGGGTTTTCATGAACATTTTTTTCTTTTGTCATCTATTTCCCTCCCTTGTGTATGAATAAAATAATATGTAATGTATGGAGCTCCCATGTTGGTGGAGGATGTTCAAATTTAGAGATGACACTAAATGAATCTATGAGAGGTACATATGTAGATATGTGGAAAACTATAACATGAACCATAAATAGTTCAATGATTTTTTACCCTCATTCAATGGACAATTTATCATCCACTAGATAAAATAACCATTAGTAAAAGTTTGATGAAACTAATCCTTTCATTCTCAAACAACCACAACATACATATTTAGATGTTATTTCTAAAAAATATTTTCATCATATGTTAGAAAATTCTTATTATGATATTACAACTCATGAATATATTTCTTATTATTTTAATAAATAATATTTTGAACCTATTGTTGAAGAAAAGAAATTCTAAAATTGAATAATTCTGCTGATTCTTATGAATCATGATAGTGATAAAATCATTGGTGATGTAGATGAATCAATTTGAACAAATATTTCTCTATGAAATGAAATTGAAAATATTTCATTTTTATCACAATTTTAAACAATGAATCTTGATGAGGATTTAAGTGAGGAGGATTAGATTAAATAAATGCAATATGAACATAATGAATTTGAAATAAACAATATATCAACATCAGTTGAAGGCCCTAATGATAATTTTATTTTTAGAGTAAATTGGGTTCTCAAATAAATGGTGATTAAAATTGAATAATAGTTATAAATATTGAAAATCATATTACTATGGGTTACAATCAACAAAAGGGACTATAAAATTGAGAAACCTATGCAATAGTATAAAGACTAAATCATATTCGTATACATCTAAATTTTTTATCATTCGTAATTTTTAATATATTTCTAATTGATGTGAAGCATGTTTTCCTTAATTAATATGTGTAGTAAAATGTTTATGTATAAATTTTCTCTCGTTTTGAAAAAAATAAAAACATCTATATCATGTTTATAAACATACCAAATCACTTTATGGATTTAAACTAGCCCTGGATCTTTTTATGATAACCTAATGAGGTTTTTATTAAAATACAACATTGTTAAGGGAGCCAAATATCCAAATATTTTTAAAAAATCAGTTAATAAAAACATTATTAATGTACAAATAAATGTTGATGGAATTATATTAGGTTAAAACCAAAAATAAGTAATAGAGTTGTTTTAAATCTTATGAAATATTATTTTGAATGAGTATTATGTTTGAGTAACCATACATTCTTGGTTATCAAATTTCTAAAAAATCAGAAGGATCTTTTATATCTCAACATATGTATATAAAATTTCTTCATAGTAAATTTATTTATGAAAACAATTATATTATTATTATTCCAATTGGAATCCACCATTTCAAAAGATCATGATGGAGCTTGAGAACAAGTTGATCAGAAGACATTTAAATTTATTGTTGGAAATTTACATTACTCAAAATCTATTCATTCAGATAAAATGTTTTCAACATCCTTATTTTCTAGATATCAAGCCAATAAAAAAGAATATAGTATTAAATATATAAATATAATTTTTTATTATCGTATGTGAAAAATATATTTAGGCTTATTTTGTTCTTCTTGAAATGAATTTGAACAAAAAATACTTTGGTTTCTTATTTTTGTGGATGTAGAGAGGATAGGAAAAGTACATTTAGAAATGTCATTTATTATGAGAAGATTTAGATTCATGGTTATGTAAGAAAAAATGATCAATATCAATTTCCATTATTGAATCCAAATACGTGGAAGCTGGAAGTAGTTGTGATCAAGTTTTATAGATGTAACACATTCTCATGGACTATCACATTAGTTTTACAAAAAAATCAAATTTTTTACGAAAACAAAAGTTCCATTTCAAATTGTAGAAACCATGAACATCACTTATATGCTATGATAATAGACATAGACACCATTTCTATTTAGATCAAAAATATAAAGGATATATTATTTTACACTTCATTGGAATGAAAAAACAACTGGATGATATTTTTATTAAACCCCTTATTTTCAATTAATTTGAAGATTTAAACAGATGTTTGGAGCGAACAATGTTAAGTGATTGTCCATATCTAATTCTTGTTATCAATCCCCTTTCATTAATTATCTCCATTACAAATGTGTATTACAAATTATATTATGATTAAAAATCATTTTTTGTTTAAGACATTCATTTTTCTAAAATTGAATAGATTGTATATTTAGTTTTTCAGACTCAAAAACTATTTTAAATTTTTTCATAGATATATTTTATTATAAAAATAGTTTGAATCTAAAATTTATTACCAATTATTATTTTAAATGAAATAAATTTTTAAAATAAAAAAAACATTATAAATAAAATTCAATTAGCAAATTTTCATAGAATAAATTTAGAAGCAAATATTATAACAAAATTCTATGACAATATTTTATGTCTAAAAATTATCATAACAATTTTTCTATACAAACGTAATAAAGATTATTTCACTTGTGATGATTAATATTTTCTAATCCAAAATGAATTCATCATCTATTTTTTACAGTAATTCGTTAAATTTATTATAAATGATCCTGTTTAATTTTTCATTTAGTATTAAATTTTTTTTGTTTTCAAATTGTTATGTCATAAAATTAAATTGATACTCATTCGAAGTGACTATTTTATGAAAAACATTATGATTTCAAAATTATGTTTACATTATTTTATCAATTAATTCCCAAATCGTCAAATTAGTTATGAAATTTTATTCTAACCAATTATGATTTGTGTATGTATAACATTCATTTTAGTGTGTATTTAAGGGTGGAACAACCGTGTCCCTCATCAATTATCAGATGCATTACTATTGAATCATACCACTCCTTTATGTTCTCCATCCAAAACATTCTCATTTTTCTTATCACTGATTTATGTCTTAGAAAAATACAAACATTAAATGATTTTTCACAGATATATGTCTTCGATGAAGGAATAATCGAGAGAAAATTTTATGAAATATATGAGTCAATTGTTAAAAGAATTAGTATTTTTCAAGGTTTGGATAATGTTTGTGTTGAGAACTCATATAATGATTTTGATTTACATTTTTTCAAAATTATATAAAAATATAAATCTACAGTTCGAGAAGTAATTAGGAGAAGAAGATGATGTATGAGAAGATGAGAAAAAAGTGAGATAAGTATAATGAAAAAAAGAATATGAATAAGAAGTGGATAATGATGATGATGATGAATAAAAAATAAAGACTGATTAGGATTCAAAATAAATTAAAACATCAGACAAATCATTATCATAAATTATTATAGCATCCAAATCAGATAATGATGAGAATATGGAATAGTTATGGGAAGAATAATTAGGATTCAAATATGATAAAAAGTCATCATCAAATAAGGAGGAAGATGATAAAAAATCCCAATGAAATGTTTAAAATAATTCTTAATCCGATAAGGAATATACATGATTCATGTATTATAAGTAACAAATTCTCCTCATAATGTCAAGGACATTGTCCAGAAGGAAGAAAGCCAAAATTTAGAATCCTCCAAACCAAATGCTCATAAAGATTTATAAGGTTCATAAACCACATATGGGATTGTTCCTTAGATAGTTTTTGAAAATATTTTCCAAAACTCTAAATGGATATGTGAATAAATTCTATATAATATAAATATTGAAGCTAGGGTAAAATAGATTAAATCTAGTCTAAATGAAAAATAGAATCACTAAATGTTTTGACTGAAAATGTTGTTCATAAAAAAGATGATTTTAAATCATTTAATGAAGAGACGTATGATTAAAAGAGATCACATAATCAAATGGTTAAGGTTTATGATAAGTGGAAACTTATCTCGAGAATCTAGATCATGTGTTCATAGAAGTAAATAAAAAATCTATAGAAATGGAAAAATCATTAGATAATTCTATAATGGATGTTTATGATAGAGAGATGTTTTTTATGTCTTCATAGATAGAACTAATTTTATAATGATCAATTAAAAGTTTTAAAAAAATCTCAATTTAGAGTTAGAAAATAGATGAATTAGAATGTATGATGATAATATTTTCCTTATCATGGAGAAAAATAAAATTATATGTATGATACGTATGAATCACTAGTGGTTTTACAAATGGTTACTGTGATGACTTATTGAAAAAAGTAAATATGGTCATGCTAACCCATGTATCGATTCTACAATCTAACCCTTATTTAGTTTATCTGAATGATAATCAATAAGGAAGTGCATTGGAAAATTAAATGATTATAATTACTTTTATTAAAATTATATCTATCATAACGAATCCAAAATAAAATTTTAATTGTGATAATATAAATGAAATCACATTATAAATGAAAAAATAATTTTAAGCTACCATTTTAAGGATCCAGAACATTATGACTTGTCAAGTTCTAGTTGCCAAAATCTATTGCAACTTACATAGAAATATGACCAATAGAAAATTACATTTTTGTACGAGGTCACATAAATAGTATAGAGGTGATAAAATTCTAAACTCAATTGCTCTAAATATTTCTATTCATGAACACCTCATTAACATATATTTTAATTCTAGAGATAGTTTATTTTCTAAGGAATATTTTGATGATAGTAATTTCATTAGAAAAGTTTACTTTTGTAATCATATGTCCAAATTTCGGAAATGATTGAGGGATTATTAGGATAGATATATTGTGAACCTGATATGTTGGATATAGTGCATTCATGGATTGAAATATAGATTTCAATCATCATATCCGAGGATTTTATTGTCAATAAAACCAAATTTGAATTTGATCATAGTATTGATGGATTAAAGGGTATTGGAAGTCAATATTTATTCTAATCCATCAGATCGATGCATTTCCCTGTATAAAAATACACACATTATAGAAGGAATTGATAATTGTGGATATCTTTTCTCACAATTTCATACAACCTTTAATCTTAACTTTATTGAGTAAATTATTTTATACACATTTAAATAATTCTTTCTGTTATAAATTTTTATATTTATTATTTATACACGATCTATTTTATGTTGCGTAAGTGTATTAATGTGTTATTTTTTATGCTTAGATTTATAAAAAACTATTTAATTATTGTTTTTATGAGACTAATATACTATGATTTAATTCGAAAATATAAGGATCTGAAAGTTTTACTCTAATATTCAAAGGATATGTAAGGGTGATAATTTTTATTTATGATGTTTTTTATATTCTTTTTATTTTATTTTTTAAAAAAAAATTAACCCCCCCCCCCTTGTAGTCATCATGTACTATTTCTATCACATATTTGTTGGCCTATTTAAGTATCTCCCAAGTAGATTAGTGGTTATAACAAAATTATAATAGTGGAGGGTGAATAGGTGAACAAAATTAAACTAATTCATTGAATTTCCTGATTTAAAAAAAGTTAATAATGCTAAATCTCACTGAAATTCATACATATGAAAATTTACAATTCTCACATTCAATTTCTGTGCATGTACATTTTGATTCTATTCATCCTTTTTATTTATAAAAAACAACACAAAATTTTAGACCTATTTAAATAATTTTATTATGAAATTAAATATTAATAAGTGTTTATAATAGTGAAGAACTGGTGAACAAACTTCATGGGAAAAGATCATGTTTATCCTTATTCTTCATTCCATGCTTTTAATAATGAAATTTGTCTGACGGTGGTTTGCAACAACCACACAATAACCCATATTATGTGATTATTCACTTTTCTCAAAATGAGAGGGATAATAACACATTTGATCATACTGAGCAATTTCGATATACATTCAATGTGTTAATAAATAATAATGATTTTAATTTACTAAAATTCCTTTTTCCTGGTACTTTGTATCAATTAGAGCATGTTAGGTCGATTTTAACCCAAAGAAACTATATTTGTATATAATTATAAAATAAATTAATTATTTTAATTCATAACATTATACATACAAATAAATATATCATTATATTTATGTTTAGGTTATTCCAAAATTTAAGAAATGATTCAAGTAGTGTTCTTCATGATTTTCATATCAATCTGAAGCCTTTTTGTTATTTTTGAATTCATGATGGGTTATATTTAATTTTAATAAAACAATAAAATGTTACATATTATTTTCCATTATACTGAGTGACAAGATAAAATTTTTTTTGATGTGCTGATTAATATAGATAAAAAATGTCTAGGTTATCATTCTCCCAAGATTTCACATCAATGGAATTATGTTTTCTATGCATTATTTCATTTTATGTGATTTGTCACTTAAATCAAAATTCAATTTGAAATGCCACGTTCGAACATTTTTTTATAGTTGGGTATCTGATCCATGTGACAATGAATCCTATAGTTGAAAATGTCTTAAATATTGTTTACTAGGATTTCATGTTAATTAGATCTCATATAGTAGGATTTGACACCAAACCAAATAATTTTCCATTTATTTCAAAAATACAAATAATTTGAAATCATACATTCTGTTATACTTATAAATCTGGGTATCATATTGATTCATGGACAATTCAAAAAAAAATTATAATTATTCAACTAATATTTTCCTTGATTTTTAAATCAATAAAAAGTGATTTTCTTATACTAACCCCCCATCCCATGGGAAATATTTTATTTTAATATTTGTATGCAATGTTACTCAATGTTTAAAATAATATCTTGATACACTATAATTTTAGGGATTAGAAATTGATTCAAATAAAATGTAAATTTATTAGGGACCATTCTCTAATAATAACAAGTCAATAAGATAGTTTTTACATGGTATTAAGACCTCTTATGTGATTTTTCACGACACTCCAAATCTGAGATACAATAATGAAATTCAATTCTACTGAGAAATCATGGATTCTGATTGATGTTACAATCTTCTCTATACATTATAAACGACATGATGATCACATTCCTATAATTTCATATCAATAAATGCTAATTTAGTTTGTTTTAAGACCTATACACTTCCCTAAAGCCATACTGATCAATCAAGTCCTCATATTGACATGTGACCCATTCCAAAAAATCCCAATTTATTTGATTTATGTTCTCATAGATATTCACATCAATATGATATCTTTTTCTCATTTATGACCCCAGGATGTGAGAAATGTCCTTATAATTAATATATACAATGTAATGTGTTTTTCTTCATCACACTGAGAGACAAGAGAATTCGATGGACGTGATGTTGACTCCTTAAAATAAATAATGTATTAGATATATTTATCCCTCAATTTCATGAATATCTAGGTATGTTTTCTTGGCATTAACCCCATTTATGAGATTTTTCACAAAACTTCAAATTTATGTGAATACACCACATTTAATCATACATACCAATTTGGATATGTGATCAATGTGTTGAGGATTCCCATGGTTTTTAAATGACTTAAATATCATTATTCTATGATTTTTAACATTACTAAAAAATAATATTTAATTAATAAATTAAATTTTAATTGGAAATGAGAGAGAAAAATGAAAAACACCTACTGGATGTGTTGCATCTTATAAGACCATGGATTATACATATGTCTATTGTAATAGGGGCCTACAAAAATGTATAAACATTATAGTAATGAATTTAATAAAAATAAACCAAAAATAAAGTATAAACCTACATCATAGGATCCTCTACACAATTACCCTTGAAGCTACATTCCCCTAGTGCTCTGACACCACCATGCAGTAGTGGTTTTAACATCATGGTAGCATGCATCTAGATTCCAAATATTTAATATGTTGTGTGATACTAGCAATAAAAAAATCCAAATACTCTTCACATTAAACAATAAAATAGGGAATCAAAGTTCCATATATCATGTTGTTACCATGTCCATCACAATCAGTGATGCGATGAAAAATCTATTCCCTCTACATGTAAGGATATCGATGGACATCTGGGAGCTATGTTAACTAATCCAAAAATATATCATGACTAATATATATATATATATATATATATATATATATATATCTTTATATATATATGTAAGTATTGTTAATAAATACAAAGAAAATTCTATAATATTCATAACATCATGATCATTTCGATATCCTGTTATCATCCACACTGATATTCTATCAGTCGGTGTACCTTGATACCATAACTATAATCCAACAAGATGTAACATTAGAACACAAAACCATATTAACTTATAAATATAAAAAATAAATGATAAATACAACATGTTAAATCTAAGACACGATGTGATTCCCATGCTTGTGAGGCAGTCCTTGAATCAAATGATTCTCAATATGACAAGCCAGATCCGCCTACATTTAATTAATTCATATTTGAAACATGTTGAATGTTACATATTCATTGTAATATATATACAAAAAATAAGAAGGCTCGCTCTTTTAGTCTTCTAAGGCAAATATATAACCATGTCACACCACTAATATGAGAGAACACCTCTCAGGAATCTATCCAAAATGTCTAGGGTGCCCATATTTGCTACACTGCGCTCCCTATACACTATACATTTATAATATTTCAATAGATTAAAACATATTTCAATACACAATGGTTGTATCTTATTGTGAATAACTCTCAAATTATTTCTTTAAGAAAATTTTATCACATATTTATGTGTTTTTAAGAATTTAAAATAAATTAAAATGCTACTTTTAAATGAATTTCCTTACATAGTCGGTCTAATGTGTCCTATGGGAATAAAGCCCATTCATGTGTAGTAAATTAAAATCTATGAGGGTTGCGCCTGATTTGACACAACTGGTGAATAAATGAATTGGGGCCTTCTCTAATGTGAAGGAATTTCTCATAAAATGATATATCATGGGTCTTATCATGAATAAATCCTACAACTAGAAACTCTCCAATTACATGAAGGACTGGTTGAGTTGAATTCTATTGAAAACAATTTCATACTAAATTTGAAAAATGTGCATATATATGTTTACTTTTTAATTAATAATATTAAACCACATTTACATTCATACATACCAATAACAAAAGATGTTGATTCATATCCATGATAATGTTGATATTGTTTTAGATTCTCTAACAGATCAATATACATAAAAAAGAATTAATAATTGAACACATTTAGACTATATTCAATGAAAGATATAATAAATACACAAAAAACATTTAAATTTATTATAATGAGTTAAACATTTAAAAATAACATTAAAATCAAATAGCATTAAAAAATGATACCATTCACTAGACATGAAAACGGATCATTTTTCCTTCAACTATATCTATAAACTATTTAATATCTTCTTCACATTGAACTGCAATGTGCTCATCTAGATGTTGTGGAATAAGAAAATAATATCAAGTTCTTCTCACTCAATTAAAAAAGTCACATATTTTTTATATTTTCACTAAAACACTCCAATTTGGATAATATGTCAAGGTGGTAAGGAAAAAATGTTCTACATGCAATTCCAAAATTAATGTTTTGTTACTATCTCCTACATCTCAATAGAACATACAAGAAACCATCACCAATGTTGACTACAAATTATCCACAATAGTTCCACGGACTGGATCAACCAAAATACACATTAAAAATATTTATTTTAAGATGCCTACATATACAACATCAATGATGTATTTCAATAGACAATATTAACAAACAAAAATGTCTGATGGATAACCAATGTCACAGTTTCATGTTTCTCTTTTTTTCATCAACATATTGAATGTGAATCAAAATGGTATTATTATCAACAACATTTTAATGATGATTCATTATATATGGACCATCATATAGTTAGTAAAATTACTCAGTCGGTGTAGGGTCACCTAACTTCTACTGGTTATGTACAATTATATTTCGTAGAATTTAATAAATAGTTATGCAGAAATAAATCAGTATTATACTTCTATCATAATGAAAATGTATTTTTACATACAAAATCTTGATCCAATAAAATATTAATGAATACTTGGGATGTTACATCTAATAATCACTAGGGAAATGCATATCTTGTTTTATCATATTAATGTGTTTCTAATAAATGATAACTACACGTCTAACTGATCAACTCCTACATGAAAAAAACATGTAAATGTTGAACAATTAAATTAATAAGACACTCACTACTACAAAAGTGATGCTAATTGAGTGTTGAAAATGATATATTAATGATATTGTTCCACTTTAATGTCTTCCGTATGAAATATTGTTTCTTCTCTATATATACAATCATGAATCCAAGAGGGGATAGTATAGGGTAATGAAAGAGAAAGAAAATCCTAATTAAAAGAATGGTTATGTTTCTCATGAATCATATAATCAGTAGGATGTAGATTTTTCAATAACAACAAAAGGATGTTGAATGATGTGTATCACAAAAAATTCAAATATGTAATGTTCAATAACACTATGATAAAAGACAATTTCTTACGTGTTTTTCAGTAATCATATAATTTATATTTTCAAGCATAATGTATTTCTTAAAAGAACAATGAATCATGATCTAATAAAAAAACACATTGATCTTAGTTGTCATAGCATATCAGATTCTAATTCCTTTAGCATTTAACCAACATAACATTCATTATGAATTTAATGCATCAAATAATTTTTTGTGACAAAAAAATCCATCTGAATTGTTTCTATTCTATGAAAATAAATATATTATTCCATAAAACAAGAAAATTTATTATAAATTTTTATAAACAATTCAATAATAGGTGCTCCCCCATAGTATCTCATGTGTATTGATATCACTTTTCACATTTTCCATATCGACAATAAGTACAGTCTCTTAGAAATCTTCTAGGGAAATCAATAAAATATATAATTATATAAAAATAAATAATATATGTTCTATTTGGATGATAAATCCAACGCTTATACATATATGTATGTCATGATCCCCTCCCACCTAAATATTACACCTCTATGGACGGTAATTTGTGATGGAGGATAGTGACTACCAGCATCCTATTCCCAGTAGACCACAGCTCAGAAACAAGTACTCGAGGTATATCAAACATGTAAATGTGATGAATTTTCCATTAAGAGAAAATGGATGACAAAATGACATTCCTTAATGGGAACCTCTAGGAAGATGTCTACATGAAACAACCTGAAGGGTTTGTGACCCCAAAGGATGCCAACAAGTTATGAAAGTTGTAGAAATCCATTTATGGATTAATTCAAACATCATGGTCCTGGAACATTATTTTTGATGAAGATTTAACGGAATTTGGCTTTGTTAAGAATAAATGGTAGCCTTGTATCTACAAGAGGATTAGTGGAAGTGAAATCATTTTCCAAATTGTATATGTTCATGAAATATTACTAATTGGAAACGAAGTACCTATCTTACAGTCAGTTAAGGAATGGTTAGATATATTTTTCACCTTCAATGACTTGGGAGAGGCAACATATATTCTTGGGATCAAGATCCTTCATGATAGATAAAAGAAAATGTTGTGCCTGAGTAAATTTGGATATATTGACAAGATACTGAAGAGAATCAGTATGGAACAATCCAAGAGAGGATTATTTCCAATGTCACATGGAATTCATCATTCCATAAAAATGTTTCCTCAGACAAATGAGGAATGAATGAAAATGGAATGTATCTATTATGCATCCATGATTGGGTCAGTCGTGTATGATATGCTATGTACAAAGCTAGATGTTGTTTCTGCATTACATGTGGTAGGCAGATATCAAGATGATCCAGGAGACGACAATTGGATGGAAGTCACGACTATCCTTAAGTATCTGAGGTGTAATAAGGATATGATACTGGTTTATGGAGAAGACAAGGAACTAGTCATTAGAGGACATGTAGATGATAGTTTCCCAACTGATCAAGATGACATGAAGTCACAGAAAGGATACACCTTGAGTTTGAATGGAGGTGTAGTGAGCTAGAAGAGCTCAAAGAAATGTGTGGTGGAAGATTCTACAGCAGAGTCCGAGTATATCATAGCTTCTGAGGAAGCTGATGATGTTGTATGGATTAAAAGCTTAGTCCAAGAGTTGGATGTAGTACCTAGAAGTAAAGTTCTTATCACAATCTATTGTGATAATACTTCAGTGGTGGCACATGAAAAAGAGCCAAGGTCGCATCAGCAGACAAAGAACATTCTTTTAAAGTATCATCTTTTGATGGATTTTTCCCAAAGAGGTGAAGTTGCGGTGAGCAGTATTTCCACGAAAGATAACGTGGCAGACCCCTTGACTAAAGCCATGTTTTAGGAGAAACATTATCATCATTTGATGTCTAACAGACTATATGTCGTAGGAAGTTGGCTCTAGTCCATGATGACGTTTGTAAGGGTTGGTGTCCTGAGAACCAACTATTTTGTACATTGATTAAATGAATGTACTCTTATTATATATATTGTTCATTATTCTGCATGACTATTATATAATAATGTTTTTGAATACTTTTTGCATTAATATGGTCATCGAAGATCCCCAATATGATTAGAACCATTAAATGCTATAACAATATTATTATATAATTTTCTACAGTTGGATGAAATACTATGATAGACACATAGTATACAGACTGTGATGTGCGAGTACTCATAAGAAGACTAGACTCTCTCTCACGGAGTTCGCACATGGTAATCTCCAAGATAGAAGATTACTAGAACAAACCTACCAGTAGCAATTCCACATGTCTTGTTGTCATTAGACAATGATATCTACGAGCGTGTGTAATGGACCTTATAATGGAAGATTATCATTAACTCATGTCATGGTTTGCGCGGTTAGTTTTGTTGTCAAAAACCATCACGATGAGAGTTGGTGGGAAGTAGGGTACGTTGGGTGCGTCATGAATGACATGTTGTTAATGGATATGTCAAGGAAGGATTTTCCCTTCCATATTTATGGATGTATAAATCTCGTTCCCTTTGATTGAAATATAACTATCGAACAAATTTGATGGCCATGGTGACATGACGGGTTTAATTCTGGAAGTCAATGAATGAAAAATCAAGAATATAGGTTTATGACACTGCCATGAAACATGCATGATTAGATATTGAGACAAAGAGATTAAATTACACAACAAGAATTCGTATGAGGTGACATGTCAATGTGGCGTCAACTTCATTCTCGTTGGTGCCTTGACCCGTTTTTAGACAGTAATCATGAAAATTAGGAAATCCTACCTAATGCAAATGAGAACGAGGCATAAAGGGTCACACAATAGGTGTATCCATGTATCTCAAGTAGAATAAAGATTTTTCCCATACGTGGTTTAATAATTATTCAAGGAAGCCTATGTCATTTTAATGATGGAGGAAGAAGGAAATGAAAAAATATATACACACCATGTATTAATGATTTCATGCCTTGAAATTTTTCATTGAAAACTGGTACACGACATTTATAAATGATTACATGCCGTGTAGTTTTCATTTTGGAATGGAAATGAAAAACAAGAACATGACGTGTATTAAGGATTACATGTCGTGTAGTTTTCCAGCCGGGATTCTGAGGATATAATATTGTTTTATTAAATAATATTTATTATAATCAGCCCATGCGCATGTCAAGGAATTAATTATTCGACATGTGGGTTTTCAATAAGAGTCAATGAAATAAATAAAATGCATAACACATTTATTTATTGTAATAACTCTACAACCTCAATCCCGATTAAAAATATCCTCACAACAACAACTCTTTTCTGACACATAAGAGAATCGTCGGGCACAACAATTCTGGAGATTTCTTTCAAGGCCAAAAGAAACCTTTCCTCTAAGAACGCTCTAAAGACCGAAAGAGATTCTCTTTCATCAGATCAAGTTGATCTAAGGTGGACAATGAAAGCAATGATTTCTCCACACTAGCACCCGGAGACACCTTTAGCAACATTCAGAGATACGAGGTGCACATGTGGATCTCTACTAGAGGATATCTACCCTTGGCTTCTACAGAACAATGACGTATCACATCAGAATGTGATCAATTATATCAATGAATAAAGAAAACTAAAAGGTACTTTTTACAATTGATTAAATTTATTATAATCAACCTGTATCGATCCTACATTGGGGTTTCGGGGCTTTCCATTTCATTTTTAATTTCTGTTATTCGATCAGTGGAGACTGGAGTATAAAGTCATATTGATACTAGATTTATCCTTGTTAATGACAAAAAAGCAATGTCGGCACATCAACCCACGTGCTTCCATTGCACCCAAAACCTTAAATATTTTCATCATCTTATACCACATTTCCAATTAGTAACCCATTAGTTTTCTAGATCCACCACAGCCTTTAAGATAGTTTTCATACATTAGGTATTATACACCATGCTAGTAGATCCCATACACTGATTATTGTACATAATGTTATCACATTGAATAAACATCTTACCTATAACAATCCATTTGATAATATATCCAATGATAATTTGTGTGAAATGATCACAATGCATTATAGCCCACTACATACATATATGGGGAAACTGACCACTATTCATACAACCACATAATATTATTAGTAGAAGAGAATACAACTAGAGGGTGTAGTCGGGAATCAATCCCTCTCCAAACTAGATATTGGATAAATTACCCACCTAGAGTCCACTGGGTTTCATTCTCCTTTCATACATGGGTTGGGTGTCAAATTAAATCAAAAAACATTAATGATAAAGTATAGATGATGACCACTCTATTTAAATTATTTGTGTCCTAAGATATTCTGTTCTTATCATCTCTCGGAATCCTAGTTAATACTTTTATGGAACACATAAACTATATGAACACAAGAAATTAATGGATTTGTATTCATTTTATTTTTATTCTATTAAAATTTTACTCCATGTTTATTAATTAATTAAATATTAATTATAATTATTTGGAATCAATTTCATTTATAATCCATGTAAAATACATTTACTCCAAGAATAATCCAACTGAGTCCATGGTGTCTCAGGATTAATATTTTCATTTTCATTCCATCATGAATGAAAAAAAACACGTTAACGATTTATCATACATTATAACCATTCAATAATTTCATGTACTCTAGGAAACCATACAAGGAGACCATTAAGAGATATAACCAGTCATATTCATCTACCTCAGGAAGTGGTTAACAGAATGTATGTAATACGAGCAACCAATTCATCCATCAATTTAACTTATTCAATACGAAAAAAAATAATTCATCAAAACAATGAGTAAGCCAATCTTCAACCATGTACATCAACTCTTGTGAAACCCCTAACACCCCCATGAATACCTCCATAAATATCTCTATCTTAGGAATCAACTGCTACTAAAAATTAGGACCTACCGACCCATATCTCATCATTCATCCTAGTCTCATATCGCATAACTTAAAAATGTGCATATCAAGATCTCACAAAATATATTAAGATACAAACATAGTCAAGAAGGAAAATTTCTCCTAAAAATAAGGCATCCCCCCTTCACTTGAAAACTGGCTCTCAAAGCCCCATCACAAGGCTGTTTGTCTTCACATGAAGACATGAATCCTTGTCAAAAAATAATAAATGTTACTAAATTATTTGTCTTTATTCCATAATTAATTAAACAATAAAATTATCATATTTTCGAAATATGGGAATCCTAAGGAATTAGCTATAACAAGTGTTATGTAGTCATGGGGGAAGACAACACCAAACACCCACGCAAAAATAATTCAAAGGAAAACTAAATAAAAATTATTGTTTAATTAAATGTATAAAACATATAAATTAATTTCATTACATGAAAAAAAAACACAAACCAAGTGTTAAAGAAGGAATAGTGAAAAAATGCTTAAAGAAGAATAAATGAGAACTTAATATAAAGAAAACACAATGATTAATGTGCTTCGGTCCCTTTGGGACATACGAAATGGAAAGAAAAACACCAACACATGAACTATTATTAGATGATAAAAAATAGATTACAATGTATAATTTGAAATCAATTAGGAAAATTAATCGTATAGATGTGAAAAACAGAAACTATACACTAGAAGTAGAAACACATAATGAATTAGGTTTTAAAAAAAATATCCAAGACAATTGTATGGGAATCCAGATTACTTCCATATCCAAGAACATCATTCATTCTAATTAATTGGATCTCACCATTGGATGATCACACTAGGTCTCCAGATTTGGTAAATGATCACACGTCTTCAATTAGGATGAATCCCAAAAGGTTCCAACATGATCCATGCACCAACTCATGTATGGGGGATTCCTGGACATTAGGTCACTCCAAAAATGAAGTTAATATAACAAAACATATTGTTATTGATGCCAAGGAAGATGATTCTCACCACTGAGGAAGATCAAAATTAGACCAAAACACGATAGTGAAAACACCACCAGTGGTGGGAGGGTGTCAATTTCGAGAATATGGATATCTGCTTACAAGAAATACCTGACCAACTAAGAATATGATTTTATTTTTTTCATATATCTAATGCAATGGTTTCATGGGTGATGGAACCCCCAAGCAGAACCATAACGGATTTATAGCACAACTAGTGGGGCTTCAATGAATCTAACATAACACTAGCTACCTATAAGCACATGGAATGGATCAAATCAATGGATGTAATGGGTAGATTAGTAATAAAAATATATTGAAGGACCAAAAATAAGTGAAAAGATATACATCAGATAGAAAAAGTAGTATCCCAAATAAAGCAGTCCAAAAAATTGATCGGGCCATGTAAATCATCTCATACATTAAATTGAAACCAAAATACAAAAAATATATAATTAAAAAATATTAAATAATAAAATGCTTGATTTTAAAATGATTTAAATGGTATGATAATTTAAACAAGTCAAACTCAATTTTAAATTTATAAATAATGAATACCCATGTTAAAAAATCTAAATCATTTTCAATTGAAATCGGTGATTGCACATAAATGTTATTCAATTGGAGATATGTACATGATATCTAGGAAATACTGGAACATGGATAAAGTTGTATCCATAGGTAAACAATTGGCTAGGTTACAATTCGTGTGGATCATAGTGATAGACACTTATCCACATTCAATATCTTCTATAATAAAATGAATCCTAATATCTATGTTCTTAGACCAACGATGGACTATTAAATAATAATAAAATTAACTGATGATTTAGAATCACAATGTATAGTAATGACATAATTACTTATACTACATTTAGAAATGAAACCCTTAATTCATATGGCATCTTTGGATGATTCTGTAAATTCTATATACATACCTTTATTGGTCGAGAGGGTTTCCACCAAAACAACATTACCCTTCAATGATAGAGGTCATCCACATTCAGAAAAGACATAATGAGTTATTAATTTTCTACACTAAACGTTTCTAGCATAGTCTGAATCCAGATAACAGGTCAATAACTCAGATGTATAAATGTTATAAACATAGAAAATTGAAATAGTTGTTGTATATGTAATTTACTTCAAAAAAATTTATGATCATTTAAATGTGTCTTGCTTGGATTTTCCATAATACTACTAAAAATATAGATAGAAAAAGAAAAATCTAGTAAAGAAAAAAACATAGCATACATAATACTTCACACTACATTAGTATATGGGATTATATTCATATATTCAATATCAAAAGATGTGGCTAGTGACTGATATATATACAGTATAAAATATTGAAACAAGCAAACACTAACCGGCATCATAGCATCAAAAAAATTTATCTTTATCACTTTATGTATATAGGAAGATTGTGAAAAATAAATTTCTTAGACTTTTTATCCCTACTATAATTCATGCCTAAACTTTCTATAGCACAACTTATATATTTCATTTTAAAATCTGAATTCTTTTGTATTTTATCATGGGTGATTAATTTCATATCACTGAATAACAATAACAATTAATCTACATAGATTATTAAATATATAATGGATTTTTTAATAGATATAAAATATAGGAATTCATAAAATAGACTCTAGATGAAACCATTTTCAATCATGAATGAATCATACTTATTATACCATTTTATTGTATATCATTTTAATCCATATAATGTTTTTTATGCAATAAATTATCATTATCATTAAATTTATAATCAAAAACTATAAGAGTATTCATCAATAATTTTTCAATTAAATCACCATTTATGAAAGTATTTTGACATCTAATTATTCGATATATAAATCTAAATGGGTAGAAAAAGAGAAAAGAATTGTTATTAAATAATGTTTCACTATATTATAACATTATTAGAGTAATCAGTTACTTCTCATGAAGGAAGCATCTGGATAAATGTCTAGCCTTAAAAACTTATTTTATTTCCTACAGTATTTTCATTTAGTTTTTTATATATCAATTTACAACCAATCACCATTGATGTAAGTGGTTTATTAACTATAGACCATGTACGGATCATTCATAGGGATTTCATTTCAACATTCATGGTTGAAATCCAAATCTTAGAGTTTCTTTTATTCATACCTTTAATATAGATATGGTGATACTATCCACCATGTTTTATCATCACATTTAATGAAAAGGGAACATTATCTTTATTGATATACCTAGGAGGAGGTCTAGTGATCCTCCTCTACCTATCTGTAGTGAGTTGATAACACATAAGGTCACAAAGACCTCCATCATGATAAGTATCGTTAGAATCAATCAAATATTATGGATCAAGTAGAGAAAGGGGATCCAGCCAGGAAGAAGAAGTTTCAACATGATACCTACTATCATTGGTTGGATCAACCTCAAGATCCCACTTCATAGAATGATCAGAAATGACATAAGTGGGTGGCTGGAATCTACATAGAACATACTCTTGAAGCACTATATAATGTATAAGAATATACTATAAATGTAGGTTTATATACACAAATCATGTTACCCTTCACCCACTCAGGATTCCCTATGATGGTGCACTTTATAACTATGGGATCATGTTTATCATCTCTAACATTAGAATGGGAAATGCATCAAAACACCCTATGTTGTTCAAAAAAATTTGGTGATTGCTCCAATATTTAGTTTGTGTCTTAAATATATTGGAAGATAATGGACCCCTTTTTATTATGTATACAATTATACAGATAGAATCTATCCAAAAGGATTTGGGAAAGCCCGATAATGTAGAATTCTATGAACCCACTCAATATTTGAATTATTCATACACATAGATAGACCATACATATTAGGAGAATGACTAATAGTTCAAGGCATTAAAATTCCATCATATTCATAATACATTATAAACGTAGCAGATATGAATTCAATGGAATTATAAGTCCTTAATTCCATTAAATCAATCCCAAAATTAATTTATCAATATATAATCCCATACTTTCCATGAAATGTATTCTATAAAGGTTATAAAGTAAGATCCTCCACCAATGGGATGTTTTCTTAGATGGTCCCCAAAAATCAAAGTGAACATTCTAATGTCAGTGATCTACTTTAAAGATGGATCTACAAAAACTCACCCTTGTAGACTTACCCATGACACAGTCACCCCAAAGGGGTACATTACATGGGGTAACATCATTGAGAATCCAATGTATGGTCAATATATCTTGACATTTAACACTCACATTTCTCAGTCGCCTATGCAAAGGAATAGTTTGGTAATTGTTAGTGACTTGTGTGTTTCCCAACTAATTTATGTATGTTCTTCATTAAAAAAATATAAAACATTCAACATAGAGACTTTAATAGGTCTAAGATCTCCCTTAGAGATTCAAAGACAACAAGATTTAGATTTAAATGTAATTACTCTCTAATATATGAAACCTATTGAGTTCGGACTATTGTTTAAATTTAGAACCCATCTCACATCTATGATGTTAATTAGAGAATGTTCTAATATCTCTATTATAATAGAACCACCACTAAAGAAGCAACATATCATATTGTTTCCCATAACAATATCTCTTTAAACTACCTCTATCATAAAAGAAAATGAACTCTAATCAGAGAATATTTGGAATGAACATCCACATTCATAGACCCACTTGACATAAAGAGTTTCTAAGAATAATAATCACACCTCAACAATTTCATTGCCTTGGTCAGAAAAGAGAGATTGATCACTAGACTCAAGAGGATGTTTTACATATTTCAAATTGGGTTATTTGGGTCTAAGATTCCTAAGTTTTCCATTATGGAAGAATCATACTCCCTCTATCATGGGATTAATCATTTTTTAATGTGAGTAGATATTACTCTAAATTCCGTTCAAATGTTTCCCATCATTTTTCCCATGAAACACTGAATGACCCTTCACATTCAGAAACACAGATTCAGGTTTAACATTATCCTTGATATGACAATCTTGGACTGAATGTTGGATTTTTATTCTTGTAATGTCAAGGAATATCTTCAATACATCATAGCATCAGTAAGTGGATCATATGAACAATGTTAAAAAATTAAATATATGATGTCTTTGTCCCCATAATAAAAATTAATATTTATATAGGTGATATCTAATAACATTTTATTGAACTCATCAAGGTGTCTATGTAAGGTTGTTTTATGACATATCATGAAGGTAAATTATTTTTACATCTTATTTTGACGACCAAGTTAAGACGTTGATTTAACAGTTTCTCATGGTTAGATAAAATACATGCATGGGAGGTCTCATAAGAAACATACTACAGGGCTTTATCACTTATATACAAGGTTAAAGATCCATGTTCTTTCATCAAATCCTAGGGAGGGACATCTAAATATATTGTTACTATTTGACGATTGTTGGACAGAATTAAATGGTGTTTCTTGAGTCTATAGAGGTCATCTTATAGCCCATTTTGGACAGTAAGGGCTCGTATTTTCATTCTATACAAACTAAAATCCTTGTTCTAATGACTCAAACATTTATGAATAAAATTAACATTATTTTAATGACATATAGATATAGATAAATCATGAAATATTTCTTTAATACTTGGATTAATTGACCATTAAGTTTCTTTACCCTTGATAATATAGTCATTGAACTGTCATCACATGACTAGTATAAATAATGGGTTTTAACAAATCCTATTGTCACAAACAATGGATGTGATGGCATCAACTAGTAGGATCATACATATAGAAGCCCATTTATCATAGCTTCTAAGAGACATAGCATATATGGGCTTTTCCTTTACCAATCCCATGTCGATATCAAAAAACATATTCATGGGAAAAACTGTTTACTTGGGAAGATCATGATTATCAAGATCAAGACCCAAACCATGTTCACTGAATGACCCCATAAATTATTCACCATTGCAAAACATAATCATCGGACGTATGCTGGTGTAAAAATTAGATATGTATCATGACCTTATAATTATGAGTATGTACACTATTTTTTGTAGAATAAAAAATATTAATTCAATTTATTAGGGTTACGTTATAAATGATTTTTTTGGTGAAAAAATAGTTTTTTTGGTAAATATTTAATTTCAATTAAGAAATCTATTTTGATTAATTATTGGATTTATGAATTATATAAAATTTTAATAAAATATTTTTTTATATTAAATTTATTACATATAAATGATCATATAATTTTTAAGATTTCTTATGTAATTTTTATTAAGATTGGAAAATTGATTTTGTATAAAACAATTCAATTTTCATTAAATGTTAGTTTTTATTTTTAAATGGTAAAATTCACAAATTTATAAAATTATTAGATAAAATTAATATTTTTTTGGATTCAATGTTAAAAAATTAGTCAACGGTAAATTTTTCATAATTTGCGATGATAGTCGACTTTTTGGGAAAAAATTAAATGCTTTATAAATATATAATTTTTTTAATGGCATCATAATGACCCAATAGTGAAGTAATAAAATAATATAAAGGGTATATTTGGACAAACATATGTTTTAACTTTATAATAATTTTTCTATTTGTTTTTGTTATTTTATAAATCATTACTGAATCTTCATAGAGTTATAAAATATTTTATGATATAAAAACAATTTCACATTAGAGTGTGCCTCACCTCCACATAATAAAGGGAAATATTTTAAGAAAATTATCCACTACCCTTATACAATATTTTTCTCTATTAGACTTAGCTTGAAACCAAAGGGAAAAATTATTTTTTGGTTTGTGGTATTTCATATTGTAATGTATTGTGTTCAAAACCAAAATAATAATCAATTCTCGCATATTTCCAATATAATCCAACTCAAGCACAATTTTCTCCCCCCTAAAATTCCTATAATTTCGTCCACACTTTGATCTACAGTCCCTAGAGTCCTTCCAAGGCACACCAAGCTAAAATTACGCCTCTACCAATCCATTTGGGATCACACATACATGTAATAGTTTCTTCCATTTTCATTTTTATACTTATTTCTTTATATTTTAAAACACATTAATTTTCAATTTAAAAAGGAGGGTTATGTTTTTTAAATATTACCAAACTGTCCTTATTATGTTTTAAGGAGTAGATACCCTTTTATATCTCATTATTCCCTCTCATGTAAACTTGTTTCCATGAGGAAATTCTGCAATGGATTTCTCTCATGACATTTCCAAAGAAAATTTTATTTCATATTATACATCTAAAATTATATTTCATTTGTTGGGTTATTATGTTTCAAGACCACTTTACTTTCTATTTCATTTTTAAATTATGATATACCCATTTCCCACTCATAAAAACATTTTATTAATGTTCAAATGATGTCGTTAGGCTGCTGCAATTACAACGCAATTTTTCATTCCAAAATAATCATGTAGTAAATACCATTCCAATTCATATATCAAGGGTATTCTCTATTATCCTCATACACTTATTGATTGAGTAATTAGATTTATTTATTTTACATTCCATTATAATGGAATAAATGATGATGTTTAATAAATCCATGTTGTATGATCTATGTGGAATAGTTAAGAATTAGATTTAAATGATTATGAAGGGTGAGCCCAAATAGAACTCTAATGCATTGATTAATGTGTTTTCTCATGATACATAATATTGTATATGGGTTTACCTGATTCTTATATAGGATTTTTTTCACCATGTTGGGATAGGGGTTTACGTTATACTTTTATGATTATGATGAAGTTATTTATGTTAATGATACATTTCAATGTTATTATAATCATGGTATGTTAGGCCATTATGTTCATATTTCCTCATGATATCCTATGATGTGTTATGTAAAAAAGAAATGATGTTTTCATGTAACATAATTTTTCAATAAATATTTCGTATATCTTGTTTTTTGATTTTATTCAATGTTCCAATGCACCAATGACAATAGACCTCCTGATCTATTGATGGTCATTAGGTGCATATTTATGTAATAAATCATGTTTAAAAAAGAAGTAAAGAGATAAATTATTATAGTTTGTATCAAAGGATAGTTTTAGTTATTTCTGGGATTAGGATTAAAAAACACTAGTGAAAAAATTATGCATTAGATTAAGCATAAGATTAAAGTTCATAAATATTTGTGAGTATAATATAATTTTTTTATCAAGAAAATTAATCCTTTTCTAGATTTGTTCATGTAGACGTAGCTATGGTACAAATGTATCATGGGGTAAAATTTGAGAAAACCACATTGAGCATGACTCAAACAGGAACTAGTGCATGAAAATGAGCCTTTCGACACTATTGGTTTCATATTCCAAGGTAAAATGCATTGGTAAATTCCTAATATTGTTATGAACCATTATTAATGGATTATTAAAACATAAAATAATAGTGTACATTAGGATATAGATAATCAGTAATGTAGATAGAATATTAGTGAATACCTATGTGAAGGAAATAAATATTATTTATATGTTATCCATTTTTTCATTGGATTCCCATTTTTATGTATAATTATTTCAATTACATATACCTAATTTTGCGTTTATTTTTTGAAATGGCATGAAATAGGAGGAATTAGACTAACATCCGATGTCGTGGTCAATGTGAAGAATGCTCTAATGGGATGCCCAGTCCGATGGAAGTAGGAATCACAGACATTGTCATGGTTCTCACTCATTTAACTCAACATTTGAATAGATACATGGAACACGATGAATTTTCATCCCTCCACCCCTTATAAATGAACATGTAGTAATCAAGAGCTTGATGCGAAAAAGGTATCCTATATTCAAGGGATCATCTGATCCCCCAATCGATTAACAAGGGATTAACTCCATTGAGAATATTTTATTCATTCTTAAATGTACCGAAAATGAGAATGTTATTTTAGCTTCTTATTGTATTGAGGGTAATGTAGATTAATGGTGTAAATTGATAAAATAGTGAATCCTGAGGGAGATATGAAGGTGGTGTGATGTAAGGGATTTTTGAAAAATAATTTCGATAAATACTTTCCTTTCACCCCCAATATTAATATGGAAATTGATTTCATTGATTTTATGAAAAAGGAAGATGAATCTATTGGGGAATACATGGAAATGTAACCATGCATGCCTTATATACCTCTGGTTTTGTTGTTAACCTTGAATGAAATGTTAGAAGAATCATTGGTGGGATAAAACCTATCGTATGGAATTCCATAACAATCAATGACATTAAATTCCATTAGGAACGTTTCTGATTTTCCATCAACTTGAAATGGATGTCAAATATTCTTAGGGTTATCATGGGGAGAAGAAGAGTATGGAAGATTCAAATTCAGGAGGCTCGATAGAGTGGTCAAAAGGTTCCATGAAATTTCAACAACCCACTTTCCAATGGTGTGGAATGAAGCCACCTAGAAATTTCCTGATGGGGATGAGGAAATGAATTAGGTGTGGAATGTAATGGAACCATGCAAGATATTGTCGGAAAAAAAATTCCCACTATTGTGAATGAGGAATGAAATGCTGCAGTAAATCCTCAATGCATTGTTCATTAGTACGACTTCATGGAACCCAGGAATTTCCCAAACCAATGCACTAAGTCAAGGTTTTTTTGTGGCACCGACAACCTCAAATGTTGTAAGGGAGATAATTCTCCATCACTGCCAATGATGTGAATCCAAAATACGATGTGGTGAAAGGTATTCTAGTTATTATTTCAATAATAGAAAATGAACTTTTTTATTTTGGTTCTACACATTTATTTATGTCCCAAAAGATTGATATAACAATCCAATCACCACCACAAAGCATGTTAGTGGAGATGTTGGTGAAAATCGAAAATTGGAAAATTATTTCATACCATGAATAAAACACATCCATTATCATATGTTGTTGGATGGAACTCCAAACAAACATTGGCATACAACCTTTGATGGAATTTGGTGTAATTTTAGGCATAGATTGGCTTTCTCTAAATATGTCCAAAATAAATTTTCGTGACAAGAAGATCACTCTATCTACTGATAATATTCTGTCAATTCTATGGAAATATAAGGATATGAATTATTATTATTTAGCACTCTCAATAGTTCCACTGATAATATTAACCAATGATTAATAGTATCTAACATAAAATGTTTGATTCTAAGTAAAGAATAATCCTTCAAGACATTCCCATCACGAGGGAATACAATATTGTATTTACTATGGAATTATCATGTCCATCTCCTAGCTGAGAGGTCTAATTTCCCTTCAATCATATCACTTTGGCCTTGCGAAAATAAATGAATTCATATACAATGGATATTTTGGAACATGATGTGATAAAGAAACAACTGCAAGAGAATATGAATAAAGGATTCATATGCCCATGTTTCTCACCATGGGGTGAACCAGTACTCTTCATCATGATGAAGGATAGGTCAATGCACCTTTTCATCTATTATCTTGTGATCAACTAAATCAATATAAAGAAAAATTATCATTTTCCATATATTGATGACTTGTTCAATCAGAAGAAATTATAATTCTCTAATGTAGATTTGCAGTTAGGAAATTACAAATTATAAATGCAGAAGGAGAATATCCCCAACACTTCTTTTTGTACAAGTTATGAGCACTATTATTTCAAAGTAATTCCTTTCTAACTCACTAATCCTCTAAAAATAGTCATGTACCTAATGAATAGAGTCATTATATATTAAATTGATTAATTATTGTTAGTATTTATTATTGATATTATAATAAAATCCAAAACTATAGAGGATAATGAGGAAAATATTAGTCTGGTATGAAAGATCATGGGAATAGAGAAGATCTCTGTGATGTACAAAAAGTGTCACTTTTGGATTAAGGAAGTCAGATTATAGAAGAATATCATCACATGATATAGGATATCTATAGATCCTTCTAAGGTAAAATAAATTGAGGGATGCGCAAGGCCATCATCTCTAATGTATATATATATAGCATCCCTGGGATTCTAGATATTATTGCTGATTTGTGCTAGATTTATCATGATTTTCAAACCATCTTATATGATACCTTCATAGGGAGTAAAATATAATTTGAATGATTAATGTGAATAAAGATTCATGGATTTAAAGGAGTGGATAACCACTTCCCCTATATTCACAAAACCAGAAGTGGGCTACTTTTCGTAATCATAAATGATACCTTAAAGATGGTCATTGAATGTGTGTTGATGAAAAATGATAATGTCATACCTATGCCTCAAGGCAGTTGAGAATTCATGGGTAGAACTACCCAACACATGATATGGAGTGATTATATAAGATCATTTAATTAAAAATATTTTCGAATTATCTCATTGGTGATGACTGTGAAATATATACGGAACAAAATATTATTAAATATATATTGAAATTTATAGAAATGAATATGTTTTATTGATGTTGGTTAGAGATCAATAAGGATTGTGATTAATCCATCCATTATCCCCCAGAGAAACAGAACAAGGAGGAGGATTTTATATGTAGAAACGACCCCAAGAATCTACCATTAATTAGTATTTAAAAGGATCTAATATTCATTGATTTGATGATGATGGACATTGGAATCATAAATAATGGAACATCATCAATCTTTAACAAATTATTTCTCAATATTATATTTTGGAATTTCTAAATGATGATCAAAATGTCGATGTGGGAATTCCAAAAAATGTGGAAACTATCAATAAATGGGAATCCTTGGAGATAAATGTTAATGAAGAAGGAATTGTTATATTATATGGAGATGTTGTATTACATCATATGCTATGTTAATGAAAAAACATTTGGATGATGAAAATATATAGAATTTCTCAATTCACAGAGGAAACACAGTGAACTATCAAGATTGTTGATAGCATTGTAGGTGGGATTACATGAAAATGTAATATCATAGAATATACATCAAAGTGTTTGGTATGTTATAAAGGGAAGGATGAGAGACAAAATTCTAAGGGGATGATGCAAACATAAACCATACAAACAAGGAAATGGGAAAACATCATAATAGACGTTGTCATCAAACTTCCGAAGACATCCAAAGGAAATAATGTGATCTAGGTTGTGGTGGATCATCTTACATAGATTGTACACGTTATTACGATTCGAGGGGATTTATCATTGGAGGAATGGGAATATATATACATCACAGTAGTTGTATTGCATGATGGAGTAACACTATTTATAGTATCTGATCGAGATCCATGTTCTCCTATATGCATTAGAAAACTCTCTAGTATGCTCTATATACTGAACATAACATCATCAAAACTTGTCATCCTCAAACTGATGGCCAATTTCAGATGAATATAAAATCACATGATAACATGTTTAGATCTTTCTCAATGGACATCAATGTTGGATGGGATAAACATCATTCTCTATATGTGTTATATTACAACAAAATCTTCCACTCAAGCATCCAAATGGCTCTTTATGAATCCATTTATAATAAGAGGATCTGAACACTATCATGTCAGGATGAAGTTGGGGGATGAAAACTTATAGTTCCAAAAATGGTCAAAGAAATGGAAAAGAATGATAAGCCTATCTAGAATAACATTAAAGCTTCTCAGAGTTGAAAAATTATATATGTTGACACTCGATGGTGTGACATACTATTGGATGTTGGAGAAATGGTATTCCTCCATATTTCAACATGGAATATGAGATGAGATTTGGTTAAAAGAAAATCATAGTCCATGGTATATCTACCCTTTTGTTATCCGTGATCACATAGATGTAGTGGCATATTGTCTTGAACTCCCATCAAAAATGTCTCAAGTATAGGATCTCTTCCACGTATCACTCTTGAGGAATTATATACATGACCAGTCACATGTACTAAACTACTGGTTCTACCATTAGAGAGTGACTCTTCCTAGAGGAGAAGCCGGTGATGATATTATATCATTGGGAAAAGGTTCAATTAAATGAGGCAATTACCCTTATCTAATGTTTTGGTTGAAACAACAAGTTTAAAAAAGAATCATGGAACCAGAGGAGGTGATGCGGGAGAGTTACAATAATCTCTTCTATTGTAGTAAATTGAAATTTCAAGGGAGAAATTTCTTATTTGGGGAACATTGAAATGGCCAAAAAATATTGTATAAGATACCCTTTATCATATTATCATATGGATATAGAAAAATAAATTCACTCTTTTTTTGGGACAAATTGCCATTATGTATCTTTACCATTGATAATATAGTTGTTGAAAAGTGATCACATGACTAGTATAAATACCTTATTTTATAAAAACCATTTGGCACAGACAATGGATGTAATGGATTCATCCAATTGGACTGTAACCATGAAATCCCATTTTTTGGAGCTTCCAAGAGTGATAACATTTATAGTAATTTCTCTAAACACATTGTATGTTGAGATCCACAAACAAAATCATGGTTGAAACAGATTATGGGAGAAGTTCAAGCTCGTCGTGATCAGGCACAAACCATGATAATCGAATGATCCCATTAAAGCCCTAGTATCACACACCTTACTCCTTGGGCATATTATAGTTTAATAATTAGCTATGTATGAAAACCCTATAATTAATTTTATGTACATTTGTCTTATATAATAATTTATATAATTCTAATCTATTAATGTTTACTCATAAATGATTTTTTGGAACACAAATAGTATTTTTGGTTAACATTAAAATTTAATTAATAAATCTACGTTAATGAATTAATGGATTTTTGAATTAAATAATATTTTAGGAACATATTATTATTAAATTACATTTAATAAATATAAATGATAAAATAATATTTTTAATGTCAAATGTAATTTTTATTAAGGTTTGAAAAAAAAAATATTAGAAAATGCCAATTTGAAATAAATGTTGGTTTTTATTACTAAAAGATAAAATTATCATATTTAGAAAATTATATAGATAACATTAATAGTAGTTTTGGAATCAGGATGTAGGAATTATCAAATGGTTAATTTTTCATAATGTTCTAAGCCTGTAATGTATTTGGTTAAAAATTAAACATCGTATAAATATAGAATGTGTTTGTTGACATCATAATGACCTGATAGTGGTGTAATTAAAAGCTATAAAATTATATTTTTTCCAAACATATGGTTTACCATTAAAATTACATAATTTCTAATTTTTTTGACTTATTTTATAAATTATTTACTGAATCTTCCAAGTATTATAAAATATTTTATGATTTAAAAACAATTTCCCTTAAATTGTGACTAAACTCTACACAAGAAAGATCAATATTAAAATACATTAATCTATTTAACATGTAAAATATATTTTCCCACTACCATTTTAAAGATACAAATTGAAATATCTTGTTCTAGTCTATAGTTTTGAATCATTTAAATAATATTGTCTCAAACCAAATTGATAAAGAATCCCCAAATATTTCCTATGTTATCCCACTAATGAACCCATTCATCTTCATTAAAAATAATTACATATCATTCCAAATATTATCTCCACTACCTAGAACCATCCCAAGTCACCCCCAATTTATCATTAAGCCTATCCTAAGTTTTTAGTATCACACTTCCAAGTAAGATATTCTTATTTTTTCAATTTTATATGAGATTCATTATATTACTACACCCATTTATATTCAACTAAAAATCATGTATTATGTTTTTAATCGTCGCATATAATACACTAATTTTATTTGAATGATTATATTCCCATTTAAATCAAAATAATCCTTTCCATTGACACTCATTATCAAGGCAAAATTATATAATTATTTGTCTCTTATCATTTCCACCCAATCATTGCTTTTAAATTATGCATCTCAAATTCCACATCATATGTTGGGATATAATGTTCCATAATCCCTATAAATCCCATTACATTATTAAATTATTATAGACCTGGTTCACTCTAATTAACGAATTTTATGAATCTCCAAATGAAGTTGTTAATTTTCTGAAATTTCATTGTCATTTTTCCATGCCAAAATCATCATGTACTGAATAACATACTCATTTTTTTCAAGGGTATTAACCTTTTTGATCATACATGTATTGATTTAGTACTCCCATATATATATATATTTCTAATTCCATTACCATGGAATAAATTTTCATTTTTAATGATTCGATGTTATATGAACTATGTGGGACACTTAAGCATTAGATTAAAATGATTATAAAGGGTGATATCTTATAGATCTCCAATGAATGGGTAATGTTTTATATCATGGTACATCATGATGGGATAGTATTTTACCTAATTCCTATATATTTCATTTTTCCACCAGGTTGGTATATGGGATTACATGATTTCATTATGATTATGATAAATAAATTATGTTGCTTCCACATTTCCATGTTATGATAATCATTAAATATCCTGAATTTATGTTCATGTTTCACTTATTCTCCATTGATATTACTATTCCCTAAAATGTAGTGTACTGTTCATGGTATTCCTTGTTTACAACTTTAAAGGGATTTATTTCTCACACCGTTCTTTTGTAACTCATCATGTTATCCCATGCAGTGTTAAGTATGAAGGAATATTGTGTTCATGTAAAATAAGTTTTCAATAAAGTTGTTGTATTTCATGTTTTATGTGGTTATATAATGTTCTTAATACCCAAACACACTAAATATATTAATTTTATGAGTTTTAATATTTTATATTTTATTTTATAATTCATGTTTAAATATTAAATATTAATTGGGGTTGTTAAAATTTCAACCATCAATTTTTTATATTTCAAATTTTGTAGATGACATTATTTATACGGCTTGCTCTGATACCACATTTTTGTGGGGTAATAGTAGAATACGACCCCACCAATGAAAATAATACAATAAACCACCAAATAAACTATATTATTTAAATAATAATTGAAAACATACAAATGAATTTTATTATACTAAAAACAAAATCCAACATAGTACTCTTGTGGTAAGCGAGAAAAAAAATAATTAAAAATAATTAAACAAGAAAAAACAAATGAATCACCCTAATTTGTGTTTATCGGTCCATTTAGGACCTATTTCACTTAAATAATACAACCCCCACAAGAACACTTATGTTATGATCATAACAAAAATGGATTATATTATTCATAGGGAAAACAGATAGACAACCGAAATGCCCAGATGTAATAAAATATAAACTATTCATTAGAGGCGGCATCATATAAGGAATCATGTTTATGAAAAACATACAACCTTGGAAATTTATTCATCCATCCAGATCACTTAATGAACCAAAAACACTAACCATATTACATTATTGGATATCACTATAGGATGATCATGCTAGGTCTTTGGAATCGACCAATGGTCACAAATATTCAAACAAGAAGAACCTGATAGTCTCTATCATTATCCATGCACCAACATATTTTTGGGGGGTCACTGGGCCACTAAATTTGGTCACTGATGATTCTGATAGCACCACTATTGGAATTATTATTGTCGGGTAAGATGATTGTCTGCAACGGTAAAGAGAAAAATAAGAATGAATCAACAGCGGGAAGAAAAAAATTATTGGTGCCATTAGGGCATCAATTTCGGGAATATGGATCTCTTCATACAAGTTGAAGTCAACAACCCGAGAATATTATTTTTCAGATATACATCTTATATTGAATAATGTACTCATTGGGGTGGTGAGACCCCCATCAAAAACCCTAATTTGCCTCACTACACAACCAAGTGAAGGATTCCATTGCGCCAACACTGAACTGCCAACCGAGTGGATAACAGAATGGATTAAATCAATGAATTTAGGGGATAGATTAGAAATAATCTTCAATTAATGGTATGATATGAAGGGAATAATTATAAAATAGATATTCATGTTAGCTTCCCAAATCGAGTAGTCCAAAAAAATGAGTGGGCCAAGTAAATTAGCTATTATAGTCAAATGTAACAGATATATGAAAAATATTAAAATGAGAAAATTATTAATAATTAATGGAATGTATTTAAAAATTTTAAATCCAAAAACAACTTATATGGGTTAATTTAAACATTCAATATCGAAGACCTGAAATCCCAATTATCAAAATTCTGTTAAATTATTTAAACATGCTCTATGACATTAGCATACAGTTTCAACAAACATATGGAAGAAAAAACCCATTATTCATTCCTTTTATTGCCATCAGTAGGAATTCCAGATTCACGTTCTTTATTGAGTTACATTATCACATTCAATAAAACGTTCTATTAAACATGAAAACATGTATCAATTTGATTGCCATTAAATAATATGAAACATCATATTTATAAAACAATCCTCATCTTTAATTATTTAGAAAACCCATATAACATTATCCACAATTTGTAATTTTTCCAAATTCATAGATTTCAACATTATTATCCAAGAATAAAAAAATATTATACAATACATACAATAAAAAGAACACCATCTAGGAAAACATGAAGCCAATCATTATCATGGGGGAATGAAAAATCATGCAATTTCTAAATGGAAACCAATTCCATAATCTAATTTAGGTTAATTATTATTAGGTTATTTCCACTAACATACAAAGGGTATAACTATGGTCAATTTATGATTTCATGTAAATTAAAAAGGGGAAAAAATAAATCCCCTAACCATAATGAATGGAAATTCTTTGCAGTTGAATTAATCCTTGTCACGGATCTATGATCGCAGCTGCATTAGGGAAACTACGATCTCTAAAAGATGTTGTTCCATTAATGCATTGATAAACAACATAGAAATACCTATTAACATGATGAATATAATTCACCATAATATAGAAATATGGAATGGGATGAAACATTATCAAATGGAGAGAATCCTCTTGAAAAGAGGAAGATCATACCTGAGATCACAACATATTAAACTCTGTAATTTGGGATTGATCCCTATTGAATGGGGGATTCAAAGCCAACGAAAATCACCCTTTGGTTCATATGGTTCAAGTGGATGGAGTTGATGAAAACTAATTCCTAGGGACTCAGGGATATTTACAATTAGAAAACGAAAATTTGGCGACCACATCGCAACCCTAAGGCCACATTATGGACCATATAGACCACTCCGCTGTAAGAGGAGGTCATATCACATCCATTTGTAAAACCCCTAACTAGGATCCAATATAGGATCCAAGGAGAATATAATAGTGTGACAACGGGAGAGACTATGACCCAGCATAAAGCCCACTTTTCAATAACCCATGATTTCACATTATCCTCAAAAAACCATTATGGTGCAACCACCCTACTCTATGCTACAGTGCTTGACACTGTGGATGTGCGTATGTGGAATCAAACCACCATGGTGTAGCAATTCATAAAAAATAGTATCCATAATTTTCAACAATTAAGCTTCCCTATGCCGCTTCCAGGATACTTCATTGATGAATCTTATCATACAACACAACTCATTGATCCACATCGCAACATGGCATCTAATGGTAGTGACACCAACCTTTTTCCCCCATTTTGCCTCAAAACTCCATGAAACCCTATCTAGGTGTCTCCAACACCCAAAAAATTTTGAAGGGTCACTATGGTTCAAGACCATACACTGTATTTAAAAAACAACAAAAATATTTAAACAAATATTACGGGAGTTTTTTTTAACTTCAAATCACTTAATATATTTAAATAATTTCTAGTTCACAATTACAAAAAATTATTTTATACAGTCCATTCTATAAAAAGATTTCATGATATATATCTTCAATATTTGATAACATAGACACAAGTATTTATGATAAACCATGAATATATTATTCAATACTCTATTACATCACAATATCAGGGTATAGTGACCTCAATTTCAATGACCTTGTCAAAAAATTACATTTATTCATCAAAAAAATTATAAAAGTATGAAACTATTTTCTTTATATATAATGATTACCAAATTACATTTGATCTTGGCTTATAAATATTATAATTTATTCTTATATTTCTGATACTTTTTTTATCCAATTATCATAGTGATCTCGTTATGATATAGATTCATTGGTAGAAAATTTCTTCCAACTGTCCTTCTGAATATTATTTATTTCAATAATATTCATAATAATACCATTATCCAATGAATAAATGTTTATTAATGTAGATTATACAACATAAAATCTAGATGATAATAAATAAGGATTTTAATTTAGTTTCTACTAGAGGAACAAAAAACTTTTGTGTATTATAATGATTAATATGTTTCTTATATGATAGTATAATAAGAAACCAAGGTAAAAAAAGATAGAAATATCCATGTAAATAATTTGTATTACACATATATTTTATGATAACATGTTGAAATTTAAATTTTGATATACTATTAAATAGAATTATAAGATTAGATGGAAACACTCAATCAATATGTGAAATCAAATATTCCAGAATTAGTTAACATATAAATTGACATGATTCAAAATTATAGTACTTAATTAGAAAACATTCACTTCAGTATAATGAAATAACATTTTAAATTCACTAAGATAAGGATCCTTAATAACTCTACCACTGAAACAACATAATACAATGATGCCCTTTATCGTCACTATTAAAAACACCCTTATCATGCCACCACATTACTAGTGGTTTTATACTAGAGCTTATAAATGGTATATTTCAAAAATATTACAAATTAAAAACAATATATAAATAATAAATATATTTATATTTTTATATTGTTTTAAAAATAATATACATTTTTAAAATATGTTTTAGATAAGGTTAAATTTAAATTCAAACATAACATATAAGATATTTATTACAAAAGTATTGTAAAATAATTAAAATAATATAAGCAATTAATAATTATGTATTTTGTTTTCAGTAGTAGTATTTTAATAAAAAATTGAATATAAAAAATAATACAATTAATAAAAGATTAAAAATATGTTGAAAATAAAACATGAACATCAAACAACAATAACATTTGATCTGGATGCTCGTTTGTGATCTACCATTTATAAAATCAAACCCTGTGATGATATCTAAATTCTAATTACTTACAATAAACATTTTTTCATAATTTTTTAGGCCAAAACTAGTCATAGATGGCATCCAAAACTGTGTTTTTAGTCGTTGTACCCTAATTTTTGGACTTTTGATGGATTTTCATCTTCCTTTAATGGGGTTTATCTGATATTTTTTAGTGGGTAATGAATTAATTCATCGGTAAGACATTGATATTTATATTATGGATTTGAATTTTTTTTAACAATGTAATGTATTTTATGTTCAAATATATGACAATATATACATATTTTTTATATATATTCACCAATAAAAATTTAATTTCAAAATTAAATATTTATAAATATTTACCTATAAAATATATTTCTTATTTTATAAAATATAAGTTAATAAAATATAATAACAATTTTATTTTAAAAAAATTATGAATATTTATATACATATACCTATACAATAAATGTATATTTTATGTATGTGTATAATAATATATTCTTCTATGTATTTACAAACATATATATGTTAATCTATAAATATCATAACTCATATATATAATATTTAAATAAAATAAAATATGTATAATTATAATTATAGATGCACACATATATATAAATATATATATGTCTATCTTTATAATCACCCAAACACATACACACAGACAACAAATTTTATATAAGTATTTATATATATATATGTGGATAAAAATGTAATGAAATATATATATAAATATACAGATTTATATTAAAATGCAATAAAGAACTATATAGGTGAGTGGAAGAGTCATGGACACACGAGGAGTAAGTCTTAAATTCGAACCCTTGAAATGGAAAGTGAACGCGTGTGGGTGAGAAGGTCCCTTATACCACTTTTTGAAACCAATTTCTTGATAGAATTATATTTCCATGTGGCTTATGAGTATCCTGATGATCACTCAGATGATACCAAAATGTTATTTTATAATAAATCAAATGAATTATTTTCCAAATAGTCGAACATCGTTAGTAAAAATAAAACATGGATTTGAAACCTTATTCAGTACAACATATCACTAAAATCCAATATATCATAAATATTTCAATAGATTTCAATATATTCCAGCATGTGTGGTAAAATTCACAATTTCCAACAATTAATTCATGATTTGTGCAATTTCAGATTTATCTACAAATATCATGTCATCTTGTACTCTTATATTTTTAATTCACAATTTAATTTAATCATGGTGAATACCCCACTTGTATTGTATTTACCCCTTCGTCACACACCACTAAATTTATCATATTTAGAATCAAATTATAATGGAGTGGGGTATATGTAAGAACCTTGTGTTAATGAATATTGTTTTTATTGATGAATGAAATACGTTCATCTACTATTCCCCCAACCCTTTATAGTGGATTTTTTTAAAACCACTTGTGATGATTTCACATCATATGTTCTCTAGAATATTATTTATCCTTCTTGGTTTGGGTTCCTTCACAATTATGAGTCCAATATCAAAAATACTTGTCTCCTATTATGATACATATTCCACACAACCTTCAAAAATTTTCCTCTCACAATAGTGGGATATTCCACAAATATTAATCTCTTGCCATGTGTAGTAATATGTGATGTCACTAATGTATACATTGTTGGGTAGGTATAGTCTCAAAAATATTATATAATTTAATATGATTTTGATGATCACAAATACTCATGATTGATTTAAAAAATATTTTATAATAATTGTATTTAATAAATTAATATTCATTATAATATGTGTTCTATAATTATTTTCAAGCATTTATGTCACAAGGAATAATTTTTAATGTGTTTAGGATGTGTGTTTATGCATTCTGGAAAACATGTTTGTACCCTACATTGGTAATACTTATTTAAGGAATAAACACAATGCTTTGTACTGCACGTATATATCATTATCCTTGTGATTGTAATTAACCTTATGCATGATGAGTAATGTATTGTTTATCAACCCTTCATTATCAAAATATTATGATTATTAAACCTTGCATTAGAATGGAACCTTAAGTTTTTCAAGAGAATAACGTATGGTTAATGAACCCTAAATAATTAATGAAAATTATTTTTTAGAGAGAAAAATATATGTCATCATCCTCACTTTTATGACCAACCTTAAATTTTTATCCTTATGTTAAAAGAAATAGCTAAATGTAATAGAACCCTATGTTTGATATTTTTTCACATTATGAAGTAATCCTTCATTTTACTTTTCAACATCTAAATTATAATTTCATGGCTTTATACAAAAGATTTATGCAACGATCTTGATGGTTTTATCATATTTTTTAAATCTCATTTTTGACGGATTTAAATAAATTCATATTTTATTCAACGAGCCCTATTCAAGAGATAAAATCTCTGTTATTATAATGGGGAGTTACGACCCCATTGGTATGTTACTGTATTTGAATATCAAGGACTTTACAATCATCATTTCTAGATTTGGAATTCATAAGGAGGGTATTTTCATTATATATTCTACTAGTGTATCATTTTCAAATAATTTATTTTTTATTTCTCTTATTTCACATATTAAATCTCATTACAATGAAAATAATTTTACAGTGCTACAGAAAATGAACAACTCTGAAAGATGACTACCCATTGTATGAATACATGTTATATTTTTTTATAGTATATGTTTGTTGCTACAATTAGTTTTGGATTCCAATTAGATTACTTATTGTATTCAGGATCACATCAAATTAATTTATTCTTGATGATTTATATTTAGAAACAATATTATCCATCTACAATCAATTGATACTTCTTCAATTGTTAATTAAAACCAATTTCAACAAATCAAACTATTTTGATATATTGTGAGTTTTAATTGATCACACATAGATGTGGTGAAGTGTCTGCATTTTGTTCTATTTTGTGGATTTTCTATTCTCTATTTTAGAACCAAACAAGTATGTTTTTATTATCCTTAATGTAATAGTGTCATATTTCTTCACTCTGTTTTGGGTTTATGTTATTGTGATAAGAGAACCATTCTAGTGATATTAACCAAAATCATAGAGAGAGTGATTGGTGTAGTGGACTTGGTGACTATGTTCCCCGAACCACAATAAAATTCATTTTCAGTATTTCAACTTTATCTACTCCATATATTCATTATATATGTAAATGTTTTATATAATATAATTATATAAAGTTGTAAAAAGAATGAATTGAGGAGGCTTTCAAAAAGAAAAAAATCACCACCACATCTATTACGTTTTATTATTATACCCAATAATGGGTATCAAGGCTGATATTTTCGGTTAATATATATAAATAAATAAATAATATGGTCTATTGAAGAAGATGTAAATGGTTAATCCTAGAGAAGTAATTTCTATTGTTTGTGATCCATACATTAATGGAACACGTTATGGGTGTTGTAAATCAATGATGATCATTTATATAATGAATCATGGATTCAGAGTCTATTCTAAAGTCATCAATCAATGTAAGATTCTTGGGAAACTAGAAACTAGGGTTGCATCAACATATGTCTTGTATGATAGGAATTCATAATTTATGGATGTCATTAATTTTTTTCCAGACCATATGAGTTCAATCATGTTTAACAATGGCCTATTGCCTATTATATGTGCAAAATCATTGAAGATTACTATGAATTAATAGAAAATATTAGATATGTGAGTAATTATACTGCTAAAATGAAGTAGGACAGAGTTTAAATGATTGATGGTTAAAACATCAAGCAAAATAACGGATGTATTATAGAAATTATAAACAATTTTACATCTTTAAGAGATCCCTTCGAACAATCTAATCCAGATTTGAATTTTCTAAGAGTTCTATGTTCTAAATGGAATGGTATATATTCATCTATTATCAATTCATTAACTCCAATGTATATGATAATTTATGAAATAATTGGGACAGTGATAATGTATGAATTTGAGATGGAAGCTACATCAAATGATGATAATGTTATAGTAAAAAAGGGAAAATAACTCCTTGAAAGTAACATCTTAGAATAAAATAATAAAAATAAAACCATTAGAAAGAATAAGGAAGAATTTATATTCCAATAACTCCAAAATGGAATTGGATTAGCTATCCAAAAATTTCATCTTATTATACAAAATGAAATGAGGATTTTAAAAATCCTTCAGGAAGGATAATAAAGAAATGAATGAAGTTTGATACGATGAATGAATCAAATTGGGTTAAATCAGACCTTGCATTCCTTGCCTAAATGATGAAATGAAAAAGGCTAGTGACAATATTTTTGTAGATTTCTTTTTATCATAATGGAAAAAATACAAATGATATCTACATGGAGTGTTTCTGAAGACAAAATAATCTATTCAAAATTGGATTCATAAAAGAACCAATCAAATCTTAGTAACAATATTTGCATCCTGGAATATGACTAAAGGGTAAAAACTTATTTCTCTTGTGATTCTAATTCTACAAGATTCTCAAATAAAAAATTAGCATCCTACAACTCAATGCTTGATGAAAAGTATGATTGTTTGATAATGATGTACAATCCAATGAGAAATATTTATACTGTTTTTTTTGTGAAAGTGACACTCTACTAGTACTACATACGTAACATGTTGAAAAAATCCACTCATCTACTACAAACTACATTGAACATTAGAAAATTATTTAAAAAAAATTAGATAAATTATAATCATAAAATATTACTGTAATTACTTTTAGAGATAGAGAAATTTTTTTGAATGAAATTATTATAATGAATTTAATTAAAGCGAATTATTTGGAATATGAGGTAAGGGTGAAAATTCCAAACTATATAAAAAATATTTTGTCACAAATTAATAAAATTATACATGTTATTATTGTGAAAAAATTCTATACCACTGAAAACTGTTATTTGATAAATTATCATATTAGTGAAATTAAAAGATAATTAATTTTTAAAATTTACTTTGAAGAAAGTTATATAAATTATGGAATCATAAAAAATATATATATTCCCATATCACAACTAGCAAACACTTCCAGACCCAATAATGTGTGGGGACCAAAATAAAAAAACAATTAAATACATATAAAGCTAACATGCGCCATGAAAAAAAATATTGTAAGGTATATGGATTGTGGTTTTTCAAAAAATATGAAACAAGATCCATCAAACATTAAAATGTAGTCCCAAATAGAGGGTTGTCTTGTCGCTTATTGGACAATTCTAAGGGAAAAATAGATGGAGTTAGAACTATTTGAGATCTGGAGACCATCTCAATCAGTAATGAATTGTATGTGCCATGAATTATTCACAATATTGTAATAATTTATTTGCATTTTGATGATATTTTTATGATGTTTTTTATAATAATTACTTCAAATTTTTCAATGATAAATTTATTAGGTTTAGATCAGCTAGAACTGCCAATTTTTGTACTTTGGACTTCAATTCATTGTTTAATAAAAAAAATTTATATAACTATGATGTAAAATGAGTCCAGGATCTCACTTAAGAGAATTGCTCAATGTAATATTTCTTCATTAAATAAATTTCATAAGAAACATTATTTTTAATAGTTTACTTATAAAAAATTTGATGTGGATAGATTCATTAGTGCATTTCATATTGAAAAAACACAAATCATTCCTCAAATTGATTTACAGAATTACTACATCTAATCTATTAGAACATATCTATATGGATGTATTCAGACCATTCAGAGTAGTATGTTTTTAGGGTAAATTATATTTTTATGTTTTAGTCGATGATTATCCAAGATTTAACTTGTTATAGCTTCTAAAATAAGTGATGATTAAAATGCTTTTGAATGTTTTTGTGAAATTTATCCAAGTGAAAATGATTTTAAATTAATTTTTCAAATATGTGATTAGGATGGAGAATAAAGAATCAATAATTAAATTCACTTTGATTAATTTTGGTAATTTAGAATACATTATCCGCACCAAGAACATAGAAAATTTCTATATATAATACCAATTTGTAACACCTCCAACCCTAAATCCACTACATTGGTTTTCCAAGATGGGTTTCATGATGATAGGTGCACTTCCCCATACGCAAGAGGTCGTCGACTAGTATCAAGGGTCTAATATGTCATTTGGGGATACTATACCATATTTACGATAGTATTAAAAAATAGATAACATAATAAAAAATGAAATGAAATACCAAATAAACTACATCATTCATTACTAACCAATTCCAATATTGGGGACAACCATATCCAAAAGATTGATATTCACTATCATGTTAATAGTGGAAAAAGCGATGGAAACCCAAAATAATGGTTAATGAAAACAAACACAAAAATGGGCATAGAATTCGGGTCTTATCCTTATCCATGATCATCTTATTCAGAACTCAACTCCCTAGAACATGGCATTTTACCTTGTCTAACCTTTTAATAATTAAATCATCTAAGGTACACAATAGTGGCCTAACACGAGTCTATGTACAACTTAGTAGGAAACCCAAAATGGTGTATACAAAATATCCTGTCAAAATATATAGTTCATGCAAGAAATAAAAAAATGGAAATATAAATAAAAGAGGGCTCGGGTTCATTTAGTATAAATTATTCACTTTAGAAACATTAATGATTTATTCTTCTAATCACTAAATCCATTTCAATCAAATAATCCATTGGATAGGTATTTAAATCATTTACACATCAAATATGATCAATTATTAGACATAAGAGAGTATTTTATATTCCCTATATTACTAGGAATAATCATTTCATAAAAAATACATTACACTTTTCTTGGAGACTCAGTTTTGGTAGTATAATAAAATGAAACTCATAGGGGCGTGGTGCCTCAATTTGAATTCTTAACCTGTGCATTCTAAGGGTGGGGTATAGATCCTCAGTGAAACCTAACATGTGGGAGCAGCATTAGGCCAATATCCCACATAACACCAGGCCATGTGCACATTCTTGTTATTACAATAACAACATATACCAAATCACAGATGATGCATAATCAATACACATAACAATCAAAATTCCAATTCCATTTAACAGCTAAATCATATTTGGGACTTAAGTCATTAACACATTTACCACACACCTTACAAAGACTATTTTACACGATTCCCTTTCATATCACAGGCCATTTTTCTTATTCAACAATTTTCATATATTATCCCATATCACATAATTCATCATTTCACATGTGTTATCTCATTAATGCATTTCAATTTCAATATCACATGACATTAGACACAGTAATCTTATTCCATTTAGATCTCATTCAATTTTTACAAACAAATCCTTATGACATTATCAATCTATAGGAAAATCTATAAATAATCCTTTTTCAAACTCAATTTACATATCAACCTGTTCAACTTGGTATATAATATATAACAACCCACATCCATAGTTAAAATTACAATTTTCAATGTTTGTGAATATTGGGACACCCAATGGGTGGACATAAATAAGTATAGTCAATCTTAATTCATCATAGGAGTCATCAGGGGTTAAATTCATAATTTATCCCAAAATTTTATCAAATCCGTTCAAATGAATCAAATGAACAACAAGAGAGAATCATTAACACAACCACACATACAAAAATCAACATCAAGACCATGGAATGTAACTTGTACACCACCTACATCAAAACCAATGATAATATCATCCTTAATAATATCCATAAATTTCTATTCAAGAAACCTTTGAATTGTATACCTAGGATCCATTGGAAAATATGGTTTTAGGGATTTTTAAGATTAAGAACAAAACAAAAAACCATAATCCATAAAACATAATATAGAGGGGCATAATACATAACTGAAGTTTAAATCCAAAACCAACAACACTCAAACGGCCTAGAATAAATTATATTGATCCTTGAAAAGATTTGGGTGCTTAGATTCATCACTAGGGATGTAAGAGGAATAATGATGATTATATTTGGGAAATGAACATAAAATATCTACTTAGAAATTTATTAAAATACAACATTCAATGAGATGCACAATTTTGCTGCATAGATTTCTAAATTGCATGCCATCCTTGTCTCTTCAACTATCAAATAGGTTCAATGTTAGTGTATTGACTTGGAATCCATGAAATATTTTAAAATCAATGATCCAGCAATAAAGAATGCCTCTATCTATTCCCATTTAGTTTTCCCTCCTCTATTTCATGGTTTACACAAATGTGAGCCCCTTAATCTTTGCTATAGTGTATTGGGGTCATGTTTTCTATGAACGTTTTTCCAACCATTAAACATGCACATGTTGGCCAAAGTCTCACTTCTTTCACGTCCTGATCCCTTGAGACAACCCTAGGCTTCCTCATACATCCAAAAAAAATCCTCAATGCATAATAAGTAGACTCAAAAAAACATAAACAAGAACATACCTCTAGAAATTTGGAGCTCTTAAACAACTAGAGGAAATATAACCTTGATTCTTTTAATATATTGATAATATAATTTATATCTCTTTTCATATCCATCAAAAATGAAATAAATTCTCACTTATTAATTTTTTAATTAACTAAATTAATTATTAATAATATGTGATAATCTTGTGTTCTAGTTTTGGTATTTTATCGATGTTTTATTTTTTATTCAATTCCATTGATCACAATGATTATAGTATTGTAAATCATCGATTGATATTTGATTAGGAAATAACGAATAGTTAGGAACGTCCCATCACAGTCTTATATTTCACTCGAAACCTACAAGTTGGATCCGGGTGGAAACGTAATTATTTATAATTATTTAAATATCATAGATTGATTTACGCATTTGTAATTAAGATCACAATATCAGTCTAGTAATTTGTAAAAAAAATTGATATCCACTTATTCTTATTTCCACTCAAAAAAATATAATTAAAATGATTAATTTTAGGAGTGGAATAAATTTGAAGATCTCGTATAGAGGGGCAGAAGAATATTGTCGGATAACACAAGAGTACTCACCATGTCATAAGGTGGTACACACTATATACTGGTGTTCAATGCACTATGAATTATGAGTGGGAAAACATGTATCCCTCAACAGTTCTCAAATACATTGATCCTGACTCTTACCACCCCATTAAGTGTTTTATTCATACAATTGGAATTTTTATGATCATCAGTTCTATTATCTATACAATTCAATAATGAAAATATTTTTCATAGAGAGATGTGTATAGAGAAATAATCCTCGAGAAAAAATGATATGAATAGTGTGACTCAATAATTAAATAGATCATTAGTTTTCATATTTGGTAGATGGTTTTGTGTATACAAACAAGAATAGGATTGTGATTTACATTTTTCCAAAATTATAAGATAATTTTCTGTAATTGATTTAGAGAAACCAAGATGTACAATCCTCCATCCCAAATTCTCCTAAATCTTTATCAGTTTCATGATATACTATTGTGATCGTTGCTCAGAATGATTTATACTATATTTTTTAAACCATAAAAATGATAAATTATTCAATTATTACCCTTCCATACATATAATCAATGTTTAAATTGATTCAAAATAATCTAAATTAAAAATCAGAATCCCTAAATATTTTTACTAAATCAGTTTTCCACAATATGTCATTTTCAAAATAATTCAATGAAAGGACAATGGAATAAATGAGATCATACAATAATATAGTCAAATGTTCAATAAAAGGGTTAATTTATCTCAAGGATCATGATGATCAGTTTATATAAGTAAATAAACATTTGTTTGAAATTGAAAATTCATTTGATAATTTATCAAAATTTGTTTCTGATAGAGTGATGTTTATGGTGGATTTTAGATATATAATTGATGATCATGGTGAGGATGTATTTTTTATGTAATTTTCATATAGATTTAAATTAAAAATCCTCAACATTGTAATGGAACATGATAATATTTTCCTTATGAAGAAGGAAAATTAATATATATCTAACGAAGTTGAAGAAAATAATTCTTGTAGTCTACTTTAAATGTTGATAGAAGGACAAATCGTGTATATTAAATCATCGGTTGTTGAGGCATATAAGAATAATTATGCATCTAAAAAATAATGGAAATTTTTAATAATTTGATGAATAATGAATGAACATTTTTTTGATAGATCTGTTCATGTATATTTTGAAACATTTTTTGAAAGAATGTTATGTCTGAATGAATTTTTTATCCAAAACATTATTCCTAAATGTATTCCAATTAATTTTTGATGTAGTATAGAACTTTTATTTCTTGTATGATAAATTAATTTACATAATAAAATTCCTATTTTGTTTATTTCTATAATTTTAGGACATAACATATCCTTATTCTTTTCGTAAATTAAAATGGGGATAATTTTAAAGATGTATAAATTTATAAAATGGGGGAAGATTATAACGGGAGAATCATTATAGATATTTTCCTAAGGGTGAGATATTATGTTATGGGGGGATTGAATTAATACATTCCATTTGTCTATAATGATGTGATAATCTTTGTGTAAGTTATGATTTGAGATATATCATTAATGATATTATAGGTATAATGGGATGTATGTTTTCTTTTAATGTTATTATCTGTTTCCTTTATGTTTTGTGTTTTTTTTCATTATAAAAAGATGGTTTTTTGTCATATGTATTACTTATTACATTTCTTTCCTTAGTTTTGGAAATCCCAAACACATCCTTAAGACACTAATTTAATAATATTATATTTCCCAGGTGACTTAGTATGTTTTATTTTAAAAAATTAAATTATATCGAACATAGATATATTCAAATGAAAACAGTCATAAACTAATTATTTTTCATTATTATCTATTAGAATTAAGATTCATATGATATATTCGACTAACATGTGGTTTTATCAGTGCCTAGAGATACAACATATTGAAAAAATTCAAGATAATTAGACTATACCTAGTACAGATTCATGAGACTAACCCATATTCAGTTTATAGAATTGAAAATTAATATAGATGTCCATCAAACTAACCCATGATTATAATTGATTTGATTAGAATATATATATATATATATATATGGATAAAAAATAGAATTTTAATGGGTCTAATATAAATGGCATCATACATTAAAAGTACAAATCATTCTATGCTTGAATGTTGATGATCCATATAATTATGAGATTACAGGTGCATGTTGTCTGAGGTAGTGGCAACTCACCCCAAAAAATCACACATTGAAAATTAAGTGAAAATTGGAAGACATTTGAATAGTTGGTAGATGATTCCATTTGAAAGTAATTTATCCTAATGATCTATCTACATGAAAACATAAATCATTTTTTTTAATGGTTTTGAGAGTTGATGTTATATGGAATCCTTATGAGAATTTTAATTCCTTGAGAACTATTTTTTTTATTAATCATTTGTCGAATAGTGGTACTGATCAGGGGCTTCTAGGTATTGGATAATGGTTAATTTGACCCATCTGATTGGGGGATTTCAGGGGATAGAAGTATTATTTCAATCAACATATCAATGAATTTATTCGTCTAATAAGAAATTGAGGAATCTAATAATCATATCAAGGGCTTCCTTGGAATTAAAAAATTGAGGTGATTCTGATCCATCAGATAAAGTGATTTCCTTGTATGGAAAGAAATACGTTACAGTAGCTATTGAAAACTATGGATATCATTAGTCCATATTTCATTCTACCTTGACTGGTAATTTTAAAAAGTAAATTATTTAAAAAAAATTAAGTATTTATTACATTTATATTTTTTTGTCTTTATTTTCTACACGATTTCTTTTTTATGTTGTTAATGTGTAATAAAATGTTTTTTTTTAATATCTTTTCAAAATACTATTTTATCGATGATTCAGTTAAATTGGTATTCTCTGATTTAAACAGATGGTATCTTGATCTGATTGTATTACAGAATACATCAAACAACCTGTGAATCTGATCATTTTTACTTAAGAAGATTTTTATTTTTTTTTAGTAATATTTATAAACTGTAATTAACCCCCTATTATAGAAATACAATACTCTTTGGATCCAATAATTTTTGGTATGTTTAGGGATATATCATGGAGATTAGTGGATCCATACCACTGAAAATAGTGGATAGAGAATAGGTGAATTATATTGAACTTTTTTTGTTGAATTGGACGATTTAGTGAAAAATGTAAATAATGATATATCCCACTGGGATTCATCCTTAGGAATATTTACATTTCCCACATTCAATTTATGTGCATATTTATTTGGTTATAATAATTTTTATTATTTATAAAAAAGAGAAACTAAATTTTTGTAATATAATATCAACTAATAAAGAAAAAGAAATATTAACAATGGACGTGAATAATGAAGAACTGAACAAAAAACACTCCTTGGGAATGATCTTTTTCATCCCAACACATCATTACATGATTTAAAAAACCATAATTGGGATTCCCAACAACCAGCCGATCACCTCTTTTATGTGATTTATCACTAAGATCCAAATGAGAGCGATAACACCGCATTGGATATTAATAAGAAATTTGGTTTTTTTGATCAATCATTTAATTATTTACACAATGTTTAAATGATTACAATACCATTTTCTTTATATTTCATAATAATCAAAGCATGTTTTCACAGTTTTGACCACTACAATCATGATTTTTCTATTTTTATAAAATGGTAATAATTAAATATTTTTTCTTTTGGTTGATTTTAAAAGATCAAAAATGATTCACATATTGTTATCCAAGCTTTTTACTTCAATGCGATGTCATTTATTCTTTTTTGAACCCCCGATGGGAGATATGTCATTTTTAATAAAACTATGAATTGTTACATATTGATTTCTAATATACTTAGTGAGACAAGAATCCAATGGATGAATCATTTATATATGTTGATAAAAAATTATGGGGTGACCATTCTTCATTGAATTCATATCAATCGATGTGTGTTCTATTTTCATTATTCAATTTTCTGTGATTTTTTCACTAAATTCTAAATTTAAGGGGGCACCACTTTGTATCATACTATGAAATGTGGGAATCTAATCAATATTTCAATGAATCCAATATATTTTAAATTACATAATGATCATTTTCAAGGATTTCAAGTTAATCATAGCTTTTTTTGTTGGTTTAGACCACTTACCATATGGTTTTCCCATTATTACAAAAATTTAATAATTTCAAACCATACACTATGTTATAATGATAAAACAATGCAATAAAATATTCCATTTTTGATTCCAAAATATTAGAAATGATTCAAGAAATATTCTCCTTGATTTTAAATCAATCTAATGTCGTTTTATTGCCCCTTGTTGTAGATAATACATTTTAATAAATCTATGAAATATTTCTCATTTTTATTCCTTTATATATAGAGACACCTAAATCTGATTGATTCAATATCAATTCCAATAGATAAAAAATTTCTTAATTATCATTCTCTAATATTTTCTTGTAAATAAAAGTGTTTTTACATTGTATTAAATCATTTTTTACTTATCACTAAACTCCAAATCTGAGAGAAAAACATGACATTCAATAATACTAAGTAATTCGGGTATCTGATTGATGCTCCAACGATTCCTATATTTTATAAATAACATAATGGTCACTTCCCAATGATATCAAGACAATCGAATCTCGTTTGCTTAGTTTTAACCCCTTGACACTTGCATTATCCATATTAATCAATATCGGCTTCAGATTGGCATGCGATGGATTCCAACCAATATAATATTATTTGGTTAATTTTCACCTATATTTTCCCATCAATATGATTTCCTTTTCTAATTTATGACCCCCTTATGGTAGATCTTTCATTTTAATAAAAATATACAATTTTACCAAGTGTTTTTTGTTATACAAGTGATTCAAGAATTTGATGGATGCTACATTGACTCTAATAGATCAAATATAACATAAATTTTTTTTATTCATTGATTTCATTTTAATCCAAGTGTGTTAATATATTATTAACCCCAATCATTTGATACTTCACTTAAATCCAGTTATGAGGTTAGAACACATCTTTTGATTATAATGACCAATTTGGATATCTGATCGATTTGTTGAAGATTCCCACAGATTGTAAATGTCATAAAGATCATTGACCGACTATTTTATTGAAATTTGGAGATCATCAGTTTCTTAGGATTTGACACTAATCCAAGCATGTTTCTTAATTGTTTACTCATAAACTAGAAATATTCATTTTAGGAAAATAATAAATGAAAAAATGTATCTTAAATTACACCTTCGTATTTTAGCATACAATTGACATGTGTTTGAAATTTATTTATAACAAATCACATAATTGTTATTTTATTATGTTTTCTCATCAATATAAATGTAATTAATTGTTTTTGAATCACACCTTCTCAAATTACATTTCAATTAATATGTCAATTTTAAAATTTTCAATAATGAAAATAAAACATAAACTGAGACATATAATTTAAATTGGAACTCAGAAAGATAAAATGAAACAAAATATTGGATTTTTTGTATTTTTAAAGACCCTGGATTTTACATACATCTGTTGTAGTAGGGGCCAAAAAATTATAAATATAATAATTAATATAACAAAATAAAAAACACTAGTATAATCCTGAAATATAGGATCCCCTCAACCATCACTCTGGAAGATATATTCCCATATTACTCAGACCTCAAATAGATGTTGTGAATTTACATTATTGGGAGCATGCATTTAGCCACCAAATCTGTCATCCATTGTCTCATCCTAGTAATAACAAGATCCATAGCCTTAGAACATGAATGTGTATAATGGGGATGCACTGTTACATATGTTATGTTATATTTGGGTCTATCACAATCAATAATGAAATAAAATATCTCATCCATATACATGGAATGCTATCAATGGTCATATGGTAGCTATGTCAATGCTACCTCAAATAGATCTTGTTTAATATATATATATATATGTTATATATATATAAATATAAATATGATTTTTTAATTAATAAAATGACATTTTATATGAGTCGTAACATCGGGAACATTTCAATCTTGAGTTATCTTCCATATCGATATTCTATCTATTGGTGAGCCTTTCTCCCATAACTATAAACCAACAAGATATAAATATATAACACAAAACAAAATTAAATAATAAATATAATAAGTAAATGAAAAATACATCATGCAAAATCTAGGACACATGATGATTCTCATGCCTATGAGGTAGTCCCTACATCACATAATTTTTAGAATGATGCACCACCACCACCGACAATCAATTAATTCATATCATAAACTTATGAAATGTTAAATATTTTTTGAAATATTTAAACCAAAAATAAAAAAGTGTCACTGTCACAGAATTATTGGACCAATATGTAACCATGTCACCCCATTGAGATTAAAGAACACCTCTTTGGACTCAATCTTGAATATCTAGGGAGTCTAGATTTCTTATGTAGTTCTCCATATTCACACTACCATTATGATATTCCAATATTTTCCAAAAATTTTTGTTAAAAAATAGCTAAATTTCATTTCGAGAAAACTCTTATATTATTCTATTTATGAAATATATTATAATAAATTTTTTTGTTTTTTATGAATAACCAAAAAACTAAAATGATTCACTTACCAGAACATCCATCTATAGTCGATTTAATATTATTGAAGGGAATAATTTCTAGTCTTGTGTAATCAATGGAAGTTAACATGGGTATTGAATGATACTAATCGAAAGGAGAATAAATTTTGGGGTCCCTCACTAGTGGTGTGGTATGTCTCATAAAATTATATATCAAAGGTCTTGTCATGATGAAACCCACAACAAGGGCCACACCAATGAAAGTACGAAATGGTTGTGCATAAACCTATTGCAAAAAATTTGAATATGATTTTTAATATTTTTCTACATATGTTAAACTCAAAATATAGAACATAAAATTATATTTACATTCATCCATTCCTTGACCCATTGATGTAGATGCATCTCTATAAAAATTTGGATATAGTTCTAGTTCTTCCCAAATGATTGTAGTCCTGGAAAGAAATTATAGTTGAACTCACATTGAAAATATATCAAATTAATAGATATTACATACATAAAAACATTTAAATGATTTATAAATAGTTAAATAATTTAAAATAGCATTAAAATATATGAGTGTGAAAAACATCATACTATTCACTATACATGATAATCAATCATTTTTCTTCAAATGTCCCTTTGAACTATTGAATATCTTCTTCACATTGATCTTCAATGTGTTGATCAACTATTGTAAAAAAAAATAGTATCCGGTCCATCTCAATCAATTAAAAACACTGATTACCTATTAATTTTCATTGAATCTTTTCAATTTTGAATAGATAACATGGTGGTGAAGAAAACATGTTCTACTAGAAATGCACAAATGAAAATAATGTTACTAACTCGTTCATCTCTATATAACATATTGTTAATGTTAACTAATGTAAACCGAAACTGGTCAACTTTAGTTACATGGACTCGATCAACCGACTTAAACATTAACAATATGTATTTTAACTTGTGTGCATATACAACATCAATTATGTCATTAATTTACAATAGTTATAACCAATATTGATACATGGATAACCAATGTGACATTCGTGTGTTTTAAGTTTATCATCCACATTTTGAATGTGAATCTAAAAGAAATTATCATCTAAAAATATGTACTGATGAGTAGTTGTATATTTACAATCATCCAGTTCGTTAAATTTATTAGATGTTGTTGGGTCACCTAACTTCTAGAGGTTATGTAACAATATATTTAATATAATTCAACAAATAGTTATGTAGATAGAAATTATTGCTAGAATTCCATCATAATGAAAATGAATTTATACATATTATATACTAGAACGAATCATAAATTGATATATAATGGGACTATTAAATATAATAATCACTATAAAATGGAATATCATGGTCTATAAAGTTAATGTGTTTCCTGTAAATGTTAATTACATGTTTAAATGATCAACTTCAATATAAAAACAAACCTTGTAAAATTTGAACTGTAAAACTGAAAGAATGTTACTACCACAACCAAGAAACTAATGGAGTATTGAACAAGATGTATCAGTGAGATTTTATTACATTGATTTTGTCCCAATGAAATATAGTTCATTATTTTTCTATCTTACCATGAATATGAGACTGATTATCTTAATTTGTTTCATCATTCATAGGATATTCAGAAGAAAATGTAGTATACTCATCCACTGAATACTCATTGGCTATAAATACCTCTTGACTAGATATATTACATATAAATAATTTTAGTGTATTAACATTCCTATCAAAGGATACAACCACCTTTATTTCACAAAATGATTTTCAATTACATCATTGGATAAGTATTCCATCAAATGAATCAAAACATCATAATTGAGGGTGGAAATAGTTTCTAAAAGTGAAAAATCATTAGTAAAATCCTATCCTATAAAATTTATAAACCACTAATTCATCATTTTTTAGACAAAGATATCTAAAAAATCACTCATCTCAGTCAATGGATTAATAAAATTGGGTTATATACAGTAATAAATTGTGATTGGAATCATCTAATGATATATTATATGATCTCCTCCAATTTTAAACCCTTTCTAAAAGAGTATCCATCAGTTATAATGAGCATATTAAAATTGGTATCATATGTCATTTCTACACTTCATATAATATAATGAAGGCATGTATTCCCCTTTTTCCAAAGAAAACTATAAATGAAATCGTTTCCTTAAATTGATTTCTTCTAAATCATGTCATGTATTTACATAGTCCTTTTATATTCATACAAAACAAAAAATGGACCGCAATATATTATCACAGAAAAACAATTCATGGATCAGGACATTTATATTAAGGCTTAATATGTTTATTTTATAGTAAGGGAGAGTAAAAATATTGTTATCCTTCAAATTGTGAATGTGTTTTCTACCTTCACCACAAATATAGGGTAATGAAAGAGCCAACATATCCAATAATTCATGTACTAGGGTATTGTTTTCTTTTTCAATATCTAATAATATTTCTTCTCATTTCATTATATTTAGTGATGATTTGAATTTTCTATAACCCTCGAATTCTAATTTGGTATTTATAAACTTGTCTTGAGGGGGATGAAAATATATGTGCCTCATAAATGACAATTATTAAAATGTTTTCATAAATATAGAATTTTTTATTTTATTTCATTAAGTAAAAGAAAACTCACCATTCACAGTCCAAAATGATAAATTTGTACAATTTAGGATGTCATTGATTATCTATAAAAAATAGCCTACAATTTAAACATTTCCTTCATTTAAAAATACTACGTTAGCACACTATCACCACCAAAATCCATTCAAATATTCAATCAAGGGATGATTGAATACATCACTATTATACCACAGACTTCTAGTTCAACCAATAATAAAGATTGTAATATGTTAGTCGTTTCACAGAAGGTCCGTTATCAGTTTCCCAAATTGATATTACGCATTATTAAACATTGTATAGTGAACGTGCGGGATCGATCAACAGGGAACTGGTTAATTATGTAAATTTAATTGAGTTTAGAATTATTACTGTTATTTATGTTGAATTTAGATAGGATTTTCTTTTTTGGGATTATTGAAGTTATTTTGTTTAATTGAAATAAAATTTATCAATTTATGATAAAAAAACCAGTGAATTTATGATGTATTTATTATGAAAAAGTATGTGTTGGGGCTATGGTGATTATGGAGATTTAATGCGGATTTCATAAATGGTTGTGTTGTTCATGATAATTCAACATTCTAGATATTATTAATGACAAGATTCCCTTGTTCCGATTTATTTTGACTTGGAATTGAAGAAAAATTACTCCTTGGTCTGGTATTCAGTGTTTCATAATTCTTACTTTTATCTTTGTCCATTTATGAAACGATGAATCCTTTCAATGATCATGAAAGAATTCACTGTCATTCTTCTTTGAAGTCCCTAAGAATTCTTCCCTTGGTCCGGATCAAAATTCTATGTAATATCCAACAATACTAAAATAAGAATATGAAGAATTTAGAAAAACAAACACAACCATATAAATCAATCCAACATAAACAAACTCTTCATCATTCACGGCCCCAACACAAGTGGTTTTTAGTTACACATATAGCACATAATGAAAATAACACCTTCGATACCTGATATGATCATCGAATAATCTACAAGGAGAGGTGTTGGAAGGTGGAATGGTGGAATAGCGGCACAATGGTGGCTTAGGAATATGGCAGTATAAGTTCCACTCTCTTTATGTGTTCTGGATCACCTTGGTTCGAAGGCCAATGACACATTATAGAAAAATATAGTACATTATGTGTATAATAGTACACACTATGTAGTCTTTTCAACGGTCCTTTTCAATGGTTTTTCATCGATAGGTGTCCAGCCACGCCATCTTTGACACACACAGTGTCGGCGGCTGGTTGTTGGCTAGTACAAAGCGTGTAACACCTCCACACACAGTGAGTAATCCCTAGCTAGGGCCACCGACCGCATGTAGAAGCTGATACATGGCGTGTATTAGTAATCCACACTGCGTGTAGTCTCTAGCTAGTGACTTGGGCATGTACTCCCCCTTTTGATCTCTGTCCCCGTCTGAATGTACAAGGCGTTTATAAATGTACACGCCGTGTAGTTGGAAAAGTTTCTCAAGCTTCACTCAATTTGTGTGTTTCGGTCATAAATCTCAAAAAATCAAACCGCATCACCAAAATCAAAGAATATGTTCATGAAACAATAGAAATTTGGTGAAGATGGGTTTTTATTTTCAATAATATATATGAAAATTTATACACAAATTGTGTCACAACCCGTCCACCGGGGCCCGTGTCGTAACTACACCAAGCCCGCCTTCCATAGGACAGGGGCTAGCGACTAGAACCAGAGCTATAAATCCCTATATCCGGGAATGCATTGCCTCTTTAAAACATAAAAGCACACACAACCAGAGTACAAGCAGATGTAAATACTACGAAAAGTAAGAACATGTGTGCTGAAAGTACAAGGGGTCGGAAATACAAGCCCAACAGAAAGGTGCAGCTACAATTGAAAGTAAAGTACAACTCAAGGACAACAGCAGAAAGGTGAAAAGCAGCTCCTGGATCATCCTCCGGGTTCCTACTTGAAAGGTAGGTACATATGTCCTCCACATCACTCCATGTCTGTCTGTATCCTCCGGGTAACGACTCGTCGTAAGATCCACCTCCGGGTACAGACTCGTCGTGAGATCCACCTCTGGGTACCGTCCATCTCTACAAGCCTCAACCACGATCTGTGATGCTCGTCATCTGCAACCAACACAACAAGGTGCGGGAAAAGCCCGTGTAGGGGTGATTATACGCTACTCAGTAGGGACCCTAAGACCCTTGAAGGTCTCCCAGAATCCCCAAAGGATAACCAAAAAGAAAATATAACCAAATACAAATTAAAATATAACACTACATAGGTATAGGCCCATACATATAACTAAGTTATTACTTTCTACTGAGCTCCAACTCACGAGCTTGTGTACAACCCAGTCCACACAAGAAACCACTACGAGTCCACACAGGAAGCCACTACCAGTCCACATAGGAGGCCACTACCAGTCCACACATGAAGCCACTACCTGTCCACATAGGAAGCCACTACCAGTCCACACAGGAAACCACTAATAGTCCTTGTCCACACAAGAAAACACTACTATTCCACATAGGAAAACTCTTCTACTCCCCACATGAAAGCAGTACAAGTCCACATAGGAAAACACTACTCGTCTACATAGAAAACAATACATGTACTCAAAGGAAAACAGTACTAGTCCACACGGGAAAACGCTACTAGTCCACACAGGAAACATTACTATCCCACACAGGAAAACAGTACTAGTCCACACAAGAAAATGCTACTACTCCACACAGGAAAAATAGTACAAGTCCACATAAGAAAACATTAAAATTTCACACAAGAAAACAGTTCTAGTCCACATAGGAAAACACTACTAGTCCACACAGGAAGAACAGTACAAGTCCACACAGGAAAACAGTACTAGTCCACACAGGGAAACCCTACTAGTCCACACAAGAATAACAGTACAAGTCAACACAAGAAATCATCCACTCGGGAATTTATCCACACAAGAAATCATTCACACAGGAAAACATCCACACAAGATATTAAATCAATCATATCATTGATAATGATTGAATGTTAAGACTCACCTCACGCAGGTATGCCACAATAGAAAAAAGTAATTAGATGATCAGTTGTAGCCACTGGATCATCTAAGTTATTGGACCCATATGGGATCGATAGATACTAACCCACGCTATGACCCACACAGGATCTGACCCACACAGGATCAATAGGTACTAACCCCCGCATTGACCCACACATGATCTGACCCACACAGGATCGGTATGCGCTGACCCACAAAGGATCGCTAAGGGATGACCCACATAGGATCTGACCCACACGGGATCGGTATGTGCTGACCCAAATAAGATCGCTGAGCGCTGACCGACATAGGATAGATAGTCTTTGATGTCGTCGTCGAACCCACGGAGGATTCCAGTACAGTAGTCGATGTAGTCGCAGCCAGCTCTAGGGTTCCCGCACACAGCACGCTCGTTCTAGGAGGGTCCGCTCCACGAGCCAAGGGGTCGATACATCAACTATCACATAGAACAGATTTGATGTATCTCAAAGTTACGTCAGGACAATTGGAACACAACGCGACAGTCGGCACGTCAATCGGACCCTCAGTTTGAGAGTTATTGGATTTTTCGTCCCAGGGGCCCGTTTGGTTTTTAAGTCAAAACCATCCTGACCGTACTCCAACTATGCCCAAACCCTGAACGGAGTAAGAAAAAAGGTCCTTCTCACTATGAGGAATCCAACGAAGTTGGCGGCCCATCAATCGGACGTCCAGAGCTCAAGATATAAGTTTTTTCGCTCTGAGGGCCCGGTTGATTTCTGGTTCAAACCAACCCGGTTGTACCCCAATTTCTCTGAAACCTTGAGTGTACTATATCAAAACAACCGTCTCGATCCAAGGATCGCATCGCAACTAACAGTTCATTGATCGACAGTTCGTAGCCCCTGATATGGGCATTTGAACAGTACTATCTGAAATAGGGGGTCTGGGCCCGGTCCGACCCGGCCCAGTACCCCCTTGGGCAGCCTGAAACTGGTTGACCCGACTCGGGTCCGGGTCCGACCCATTAGGGCATGGCCCGGCCCGTCCCGGCGGGGTGGTCCGGCCCGGCGAGGGTGGCCCGGCCGGCCAGATGTGGGCGCCGCGCGTGCGCAAAATGGGGGGGGGGGTAATCCCCCTTGATGAAAGAAAGGTCCCCCCTTTGGGGGGCCCACCTATAATTGACTTGTGGTTCAACCACCTTTTTTCCAAGGTCACGGATGAATTTTTCCAGACGTTTAGTTTATGCGGGTCCCATGGGGGTCCCACCTCCTACGGCACCACCGCGCCCATTTGGCTGTCGCTCTTCAAATTTGCTGGCGGCCGACGGTTTCGGACGTCCCCTGCTGCTCTATCGCGGCCCCTTTGGCCGCGGCTGTTCGTGGACGCTGGCAGCTGGTGGTTCTGGCCACCTTCTACCACTCCGCCACAGCATAGGCTGCAGCCCTTGTCTGTCCGGCGCGGCGCAACGGCGCCTCACCCCTTTCGCCGCGGTCCGACACTGAATGCGGTTTCCTTGATCCCGCACAGTCCCATTGCACCACGCCACTCCCATTCTAACCATGAAGAAATTTGACAACAAATAAGAGGAGGTTCGGCCCTGTCCTTGTGGTCTGACCTCCGCCCGATAACATGATAACAGAATGCTGATATTTAACAGTAAGGGTTCATTATATAAATCCCAAATGAAGAAAAACCCCTACCTCGGATTAGATGTTCATTATCGAGGGCTTAGAGGGAGAGTTCGAAGGCTTTGACGAACGTCGCGCCCATCACACACCGGCTGCTAAGAGAAGAAGAGATGGCTCTCCTTACGGTGAAATTGTTCTTCGTCGATGCCTCGACACATTCTTCACATTCTTCAACGGGAAAAGAGAAGACCTCCAAGTTCACAAGATTTCTCCCAAAGAATCCACCAAAGGTAAAATAAAAAATAAGAATTCTCTTATTTTTATTTACTCTCTTTCCAACCATAGATAAAAATTTGAATCACCTAATTAATTATACATGCATTGTCCATTTAATTTTGTGGTTTCATTGGCATGCAATTAAATTGGGAGAGTGGAAAGAGTTATGTAATTAATGTGGGGTTTTGAGAATTTGAAAAGGGTGGGGATCGTGTGGGGGCCACACCTCACAAATATCCTACCAAGGATAGGGTGCAGTGGGTCCCACCCCAACTCCCAACCATGTTTTTTTCCACTTAAGTGAAATAAGATTGAAGCACAAATTTATTTCACATAAATTCTTAACCCACAATTTTTAACAACTCAACACGAGCAAACGCAACTCCAGAAAAGGTCTTCATAAGAAAAAATTGTGCTGTAATTTCAACGGTGCCCTCGGAATTCGATTCCGAGCACCGGTTCAAAAGCTTGAAAAACCAGATCGCTCGTTCACTTAACTTACCCGAGCTAAACTTCGAAAATTTATTCCGGGCACACCGGGCCTTGGATTCAGGTGCCATCAGAAACTGTGCACTCGTAAAATTTCAAAGAAAATAAGAAATAAAAATTCCTTTAAATTTCCGGGTCATTATATTACTCGCACCATAGGGATTTACGTCCTCGTAATGATTCAACACACACTACGGATAACAAAGTGGTACTGAGCACGCATCTGAGCCTTCCGCTCCCATGTGCTCTCCTGGAGGTTCTCATGCAACTAATGAAAGCACACCTGAGGAATCGACCGTCCAAGTATGACCACTCTTGTCGATCCTCGATCTCCACTGAAACCTTAGTAAAAGTCACCCTATCATCGACGTCCAACTCCCTGTGGTCGATGAAGTGGGAGAAACGTGCATGTATCTTCTCAGATAAGATACATGGAAGACATCAAGCACCCGGTGCAACAGAGGTGGTAAGGTCAAGCGGCAAACCACCTCATCTACCTTGCTGAGGACCTAAAAGGTTTGTTGAACCTTGGAGGTATCTTTCCACCCCAGCCACCTCTCAGTAATCCTCGTCAAGGTGAGACCTGTATAAGGACGTGGTCGCCATCCTCGAACTCCACAGGCCTCCATTTCCAGATTAGAACTGAATCTCAAAACTCCAGTTGCCACGAGGGTAAGGTTGACCGACTCAAGAGTGGTCGGCTGAACCCTCTTATGCATGATTTTACCAAGTGATGCCTAAGGTTTCCTTTTCGCCGAGCAAGGAAAACTCATCAAAACATTGTAGGTAAACCATAACCTTTTTGCCTAATATCGTCAATTTGTGTATGAACTGTAGTTGTCGAGTCCACACTCAAACAAACGTTGTAAGGCCTCAATGCTGCCTCCAAGAGTGTCCAACCAAAACTCTCACCTCTAGGGTCAGATCACACCATCGGCGTAAATGTGATTATTGAGTCTACTCTCAAAGTTATCTCCACACGTGAGGGTCAAGTCAACGACTTAACCAAAAACTCTTGGTATGGGACAAGATTCATGGAAGGAAAGAAATGATTCGTATCAACGTCTGTTGAAATAGCAGCTAGTAGTGGTGACAGACTGTCCCTCAAATCATTCTTAGAGCCCCTAGGTCACACTCCTTGACCGCATGTAGCTACTATCATTCCTTGATCTCCAACTCCCTGAGCCTGGCGGGGACTACAAAGGTGGGTGGTTGTAACATGTCGAAAATTACACCACCAAATGCTACTCCCCAAGCTTTTCTTCCACTTCTGCTGCTCTGTAGATTCGTCTATAATTAACAGTTCCTCTTCCTGAAACATTTTACATGCCCAAGTCTCCGAGACTGGTGCTAGTTTCTTGATTTCCCACTGTTAACATTATTGGCTATAACCGAGCAGCCAAAGAATTCTCAACCACAGATGTTCTCTTTACCACCCTAGAATAAGTTGGAATTCATAGTGAAATATGTGTTGGCTCAGATGTCCTTTAGACACACCACACTCAGATGTCTGAGACCTGAAGCATTGTTCACATCATATCCAACCACTACCAGGAATGATTGGTATGCCTCGTTAAGTGCTCACCTTCCAACATGTCATCATGACGAAGCTTTATAAGCTCTAGACAACTCTCTACCACCTTTTAACGCCAGTCCTCTGCCGCCTGTGAGTCGGGCTTGCCTCGGAACATGAGGGTATCTGATGCTGAATCATATGTAATGCACTAAGCCTACGAGTATCCTCTACCGATATCGCTGGTAGAGCCTGATGACCAACAGGTAGTGACATCGCTGGTACACTACCCGAAGGTACTATCTCAGGCATCGGTCCACGTACCGAAGCCTCATTATAATGAGAAATAATCTCATGGTCACTCACAGGGAAACACTAGAATCTAATTCCACCCTCCACTCTATTAGTGTCTAAGCTAGATGTAGAACTCTAGCAATCGCCTCCATCCAGTCCACTACTGCCTGGGAATCTGCCTCACCTTGTATCCTCAAAGGCCTCTACTACTGGAACTCGTGAAACACACTCGGTCAGCATGCACCATCCACTAGTTCAGCTGGTGGCATCTGCTTCCTAACAGGTGGTGGTGGTGCTGCTACACCACCCAAAGGTGCCAACACTGAAAGAGGGCCCTCCACCAGAGTCTCTTCGCAAGGTGGGCCGTCATCATGTACTCTCTTTCGAGAACCCTAGCTTGCTTCCTTCCCAGTGGCATCTTGATGAGGAACAGTTTCCCCATGGTCAAATGATTATACCTGGTGAGATGGCATAATGTAACCACAAAAAAAATTGAAACACATGTGCAATCAATGTTTTCATGCACTGAGTCGGAAATCGGAAGTCAGGGTCCTGGGTTATGGATACGTCGGCTGCCGCACCAACACTAGACTCCCTGGACTGATAACCACACTCAACACCCTTAACACGGTTTCTTCACATAGAAAAAAGATCAGAGTCTTGAGTTCTACGGTAGAACCGAACTCCTCTGATACCAATTTGTCATGACCCGTCCCCCGGGGCTCATGTCGTAACTATCCCAAGCCCGCCTTCCAAAGGCCAGGGGCTAGCGACTAGCACCAGAGGTGTAAATCCCTATAACCGGGAAGGCATTGCCTCTTTAAAATGTAAAAGGACTCACAACCAGAGTACACGCTGATGTAAATACTAAGAAATGAAAGAATAGGTGTGCTAAAAGTACAAGGGTATAAAAATACAAACCCAACAGAAAGGTGCAGCTACATTTGAAAGTAAGGTACAACTCAAGGAAAACAGTTGAAAGGTGACAAGAAGCACCTGGATCATCCCCTAGGTTCTTACCTGAAGGGTAGGTACAAATGCCCTCCACAGCACTCCACATCTGTCCGTCTCCTCTGGGTACCGACTCGTCGTAAGATCCACCTCTAGGTACCGACTCATCGTGAGATCCATCTCCGGGTACCGTCTAGCTCTACAGGCCTCAACCACGCTCAGTGATGCCAGTCGTCTACAAACAACACAACGAGGTGCGGGCAAAGCCCGTGCAGGGGTGAGTATATGCTACTCTGTAGGGACGGCGAGACCCCTGAATGTCTCCCAGAATAAACAAAGGATAACCAAAAAATAAAAGATAACAATCACAAAGTAACATCCAACACTACATAGGTATATGCTCATACATATACCTAATTTATCAGTTTCTACTCATCTCCAACTCACGAGATTAAGTACAACCCAGTCCACACAGGAATTCACTACCAGTCCACAAAGAAAGCCACTACCAATCCACACAAGAGGCCACTACCAGTCCACATAAAAAGCCAATACCAGTCCACATAGGAAGCCACTACCAGTCCACACAAGAAACCACTACCTGTCCTAGTCTAAACCGGAAAACAATACTAGTCCAAACAAGAAAACTCTCTTATCCCACACAAGAAAACAGTACAAGTCCACATAAGAAAACACTACTAGTCCACACAAGAAACAGTACAAGTCCACACAGGAAAACAGTACTAGTCCACACAAAAAAACGCTACTAGTCCACACGAGAAACAGTTCTAGTCCACAAAGGAAAATAGTACAAGTCCACACAGAAAAACAGTACAAGTTCACACAGGAAAACAATACTAGTCCACATAGGAAAACACTACTAGACCACATAGGAAAAATATTAAAAGTCCACATAGGAAAATAGTACTAGTCCACACAGGGAAACGCTACTAGTCCACATAGGAAAAATAGTACAAGTCCACACAGGAAATAATCCACTCCGGAATTTATCCACACAAGAAATCATCCACATATGAAAACATCAACACATGATACTAAATCAATCATATCGTAGATAATGATTGAAATTCAAGACTCAGCTCATGTAGGTATTCCATAATAAAAGAAAGTAATTTGATGATAAGTTGTAGCCACTGGATCATCTAAGCTGTTGGATCCACAAAGGAACGATAGGTACTAATCCCCGCTGTAACCCACACAGGATCTGACCCACATAGGATCATTAGGTACTAACCCCCGCAATTACCCACATAGGATCTGACCCACACAGGATTGGTATGTGCTGACCCACACAAGATTTTTGAGCGCTAACCCACATAGGATCTGACCCACATTGGTTTGGTATGCGCAGACCCACATAGGATCGTTGAGCGCTGACCCGCACAGGAGTGATAGCCGTCAATGTCGTCATCGATCCCATGGAGGATTCCAGTACAATAGTCAATGTAGTCACAGCCAGCTCTAGGGTACCCACACACAGCACGCTCATTCCGGGAGCATCCACTCCATGAGCCAAGGGGTCAATACATCAACTGTCACGTAGACCAAAGTTGATGTATTGAAAAGTTCCATCAGGAAAATTTGAAGACAATGCGACAGTGGGCGCGTCATTCGAATGCATGTTCTGAGAGTTATTGGCTTTTTCATCCTAGGGGCCCGGTTGGTTTATATGTCAAAACCAACCCGACGGTACTCCAACTTTATCCAAACCTTTAGTTGATTAAGCCAAAGGTCCTTCTCAGTAAGAGGAATCCAAAGTAGTTGACGGCACGTCAATCGGACGTTCAGAGCTTAAGATATAAGTGTTTCCACTCCAAGGGCCTCGTTGGTTTTGGGTTCGAACCAACCCGGCCATACCCAATGTTCTCTGAAACCTTGAGAGTAATATACCAAAAGGACCATCTCGATCCAAGGATTGCATCGCAACTCCTGGTTCGTCAATCAGAGGTATGTAGCCCATGATATGGGCATTTGAACAGAATTGTCCGAAAACAGGGGGTTTGGGCCCGGTCCCACCCGGCCCAGTACCACATGGGTTGGCCCAAACCGAGTCGACCCGACCCGGGTTCAATTCCGGCCCATTAGGGTGCAGCCCGGCCCGGCGCGGGCGGCCCAGCCCTATGTGGGCGCTGTGTGCTGCGCGTGCATGGAAGGGGGGGGGGGGTATGCTCCCTTGATTGATGAAACGGCCCCCATTTGGGGGGCCCGACTATATTTGACCAGGGGTTTCAACCCCCGGTTTTCCAAGGTCACAGCCGGCTTTTGCCGACCGTTTATTTTATGCAGGACCCGTGGGGGTCCCGCATCCATGGTGAGCCAGCGGCCAGCGAGGCAGGTCGCCTTCTTCGGCACTGCCGCGGCCATTTGGCCGCACCTCTTCAAAGTTGCTGGTGGCTGGTGGTTCCGACCGCCCCCTGCTGCTCCGCCGCAGCCCCTTTGGCCACAGTTGTACATGGACGCCGGCGGCCGGCGGTTCCGGCTACCTTCTGCCGCGGCCCTCTACACATGGCTCTTCATGGTCACCAGCGGCCGGCAGTTCCGGCCGCCTTCTACCGCTCTACTGTGCCTTAGGTTGTGTCCCTTGTCTGTCTGGCGTGGCGCGATGGTGTCACGCACCTTCCGCCACGGTCCAACTCTGATCGTGGTTTCCTTGATCCCGTGGAGTTTCGTTGCACCGCGCCGCTCCTGTTTTAACCATGAAGATGTTTGAAAACTAAAGAGAGCAGGTTTGGCCATGTTCATGTGGTCTGACCTCCTATCGATAACATTATAACAGACGGTTGATATTTAACAACAAGGGTTCGTTAAATAAATCCCAAACAAAGAACAACCCCTACCTCGGATTCGATTTCGTAGTAGAGGGCTTGGAGGGAGTGTTCGAAGGCATTGATGAACGTCGCGCCCATCACACACTGGCTACTGAGAGAAGAAGAGACGGCTCTCCTTGCGGTGATGGTGTTCTTCATCAAATCCCTGGCTCGTTCTTCACGTTCTTCAATGTGGAAGGAGAAGACCTCCATGTTCACAAGAATTCTCCCAATGAATCAACAGAAGGTAAAATAAAAACATGACTTGTCTTATTTTTATTTACTATCATGCCACCCAATGTTTAAAAAATGAATCAACTAATTAATTATACATTTGTTTTCCAATTAATTTGGTGGTTTAATTGGCATGAAATTAAATTGGGAGAGTGGAATGAGTTACGTAATTAATGGTGGGTTTTGAGAATTTGAAATGGGTGGGGCTCATGTGGGCCCCACCTCACAAATATCCAACCATGGGTATGGTGCAGTGGGTTCCACCCCAACTCCCAACCATGGTTTTTTCCACTTAAGTGAAATAAGTTTGAAGCACAAATTCATTTCACATAAATTCTTAACCCACAATTTTTAACAACTCAACACGAGCAAACGCAACTCTAGAAAAGGACTTCATAAGCAAAAATCAGCCATTCAATTTCAACGGTGCCCTCGGATTTCGATTCCGAGCACCGGTTCAAAAGCTTGAAAATACCCAATCGCTCGTTCACTGAACGAAACCGAGCTAAACTTCGAAAATTGATTCCGGCCACAGCGGGCCTTGGAATCAGGTGCCATCAGAAACTGTGCACTCGTAAAATTTCAATGAAAATAAGAAATAAAAATTCCTCTAAATTTCCGGGTCATTACATTACTCCCACCTTAGGGCTTTACATCCTCGTAATGCTTCAACACACACTAAGGATAACAAAGTGGTACTGAGCATGCATCTGAGCCTTCCGCTCCCATGTGCTCTCTTGGAGGTTTTCATGCTACTAATGAATGCACACATGAGGAATCGACCATCCAAGTATGACCACTCTTGTCGATCCTAGATCTCCACTGAAACCTCAATAAAAGTCACCCTGTCATCGACGTCCAACTCCCGGTGGTCGATGAAGTGGGAGAAACGTGCATGTAACTTCTCAGCTGAGATACATAGAAGGCATCAAGCACCCGGTGCAACAGAGGTGGTTAGGTCAAGCGGCAAACCACCTCATCTACCTTGCTGAGGACCTAAAAGGATTGTTGATCCTTGGAGGTATCTTGCTGCCTCAGCCACCTCTCAGTAATCGTCATCGAGGTGAGACCTGTATAAGGACGTGGTCTCCATCCTCGAACTCCAGAGGCCTCCATTTCCAGATTAGAACTGAATCTCAAAATTCCAGTTGCCATGAGGGTAAGGTTGACCGACTCAAGAGTGGTCGGCCGAACCCTCTTATGCATGAGTTTACAATGTGCTGCCTAAGGTTTCCTTTTCGCCAATCAAGGAAAACTCATCCCAACATTGTAGGTAAACCATAACCATTTTTCCTAATATCATCAATTTGTGTATGAAATGTAGTTTCCCAGTCCACACTCAAACTAACGTCGTAAGGCCTCAACGCTGCCTCCAATAGTGTCCAACCGAAACTCTCACCTCAAGGGTCAGATCACACCATCGGCAGAAATTTGATTATCGAGACTACTCTCAAAGGTATCTCCACACGTGAGGGTCAAGTCAACGGCTTAACCAAAAACTCTTGGTATGGGACCAGATTCATGGAAGGAAAGAAATGATTTGTATCAACGTCTGTTGAAATAGCCGCTAGTAGTGTTGATAGACTGTCCCTCGAATCATTCTTAGAGCCCCTAGGTCACACTCCTTGACCGCATGTAGCTACTCTCATTCTTTGCTCTCCAACTCCCTAATCCTGGTGGGGACTACAAAGGTGGGTGGTTGTAACATGTCGAAAAGTACACCACCAAATGCTGCTCTCCAAGCTTTGCTTCCACTTCTTCTACTCTGTAGATTCGCCTATAATTAATAGTTCCTCTTCCTGAAACATTTTACATACCCAAGTCTCCGAGGCTGGTGCTAGTTTCCTGCTTTCCCACTGTTAACATTATTGGCTATAACCGATCAGCAAAAGAATTCTCAACCACATATGTTCTCTTTACCACCCTAGAATAAGTAGTAATTCATAGTGAAATATGTGTTGGCTCAGATGTCCTTTAGACACACCACACTCATATGTCTGAGACCTGAAGCATTGTTCACATCATATCCAACGACTACCAGGAACGATTGGTACGCCTCGTTGAGTGCTCACCTTCCAACATGTCATACTGACAAAGCTTTATAAGCACTAGACAACTCTCTACCACCTTTTAAAGCCATTCCTCTGCCGCCTGTGAGTCGGGCTTGCCTCAGAACATGAGGGTATCTAATGCTGAGACATATGTAATGCACTAAGACTACGAGAATCCTCTACCGATATCGCTGGTAGAGCCTGATGACCAACAGGTAGTGACATCGCCGGTACACTACTCGAAGGTACTATCCCAGGCATTGGTCCACATACCGAAGCCTCATTATAATGCGAAATAACCTCATGGTCACTCACAGGGAAACACTAGAAGCTAAGTCCAACTTACACTCTATTAGTGTCTAAGCTAGGTGTAGAACTCTAGCAATCGCCTCCATCCAGTCCACTACTGCCTGGGAATCTGCCTCGCCTTGTAACCTCGAAGGCCTCTACTACTGGAACTCGTGCAACGCACTCAGTCAGCATGCACCATCCACTAGTTCGGCTGGTGGCATCTGCTGCCTAACGGGTGTTGGTGTTGCTGGTACACCACCCGAAGGTGCCAACACTGAAAGAGGGCCATGCACCGGAGTCTCTTCGCATGGTGGGTCATCATCATGTACTCTCTTTAGAGAACCCTAGCTGGGTTCCTTCCCAGCGGCATCGTGATAAGGAACCATTGCCCCATGGTCAAATGATTATACCTGGTGTGATGGCACAATGTAATCACAAAAAACATTGAAACACACGTGTAATCAATGTTTTCGTGCACTGAGTCAGAAATCAGAAGTCGGGGTCCTGGGTTATGGATACGCCAGCTGCCGCACCAACACTAGACTCCCTGGACTGATAACCACACTCAACACCCTTAACACAATTTCATCACATAGAAGAAAGATCAGAGTCTTGAGTTCATCGGTCGAACCGAACTCCTCTGATACCAATTTGTCATGACCCGTCCCCCGGGGCTCGTGTCGTAACTACCCCAAGCCCGCCTTCCAAAGGCCAGGTGCTAGCGACAAGCACCAGAGGCGTAAATCCCTATAACTGAGAAGTCATTTCCTCTTTAAAATGTAAAAGGACTCAAAACTAGAGTACACGCTGATGTAAATACTAAGAAAAGCAAGAATAGGTGTGGTGAAAGTACAAGGGGCTAAAAATACAAACCCAATAGAAAGGTGCAGCTACAAATGAAAGTAAGGTACAACTCAAGGAAAATAGTTGAAAGGTGACAAGATGCACCTGGATCATCCCCCAGTTTCCTACCTGAAGGGTAGGTACAGATGTCCTCCACAGCACTCCACATCTGTCTGTCTCCTCCGGGTACTAACTCGTCGTAAGATCCACCTCCAGGTACTGACTCATCTTGAGATCCACCTCCGGGTACCGTCCAGCTCTATAGGCCTCAACCACGATCACTGATGCCAGTCATCTACAAACAACACAATGAGGTGCAGGAAAAGCCCGTGCAGTGGTGAGTATACGCTACTCTGTAGGGACCCCGAGACCCCCAAATGTCTCCCAGAATAAACAAAGGATAACCACAAAGAAAAGATAACAATCACAAAGTAACATCCAACACTACTTAGGTATATGTCCATACATATACCTAAGTTATCAGTTTCTACTCATCTCCAACGCACGAGCTTAAGTACAACCCAGTCCACACTGGAATCCACTACCAGTCCACACAGAAAGCCACTACCAATCCACACAGGAGGCCACTACCAGTCCACATAGGAAGCCAATACCAGTCCACATAGGAAGCCACTACCAGTCCACACAAGAAACCACTACCAGTCCTAGTCCAAATAAAAAAACAATACTAGTCCAAACAGGAAGACTCTTCTAGCCCACACAAGAAAATAGTACAAGTCCACATAAGAAAGCACTACTAGTCCACACAAGAAACAGTACAAGTCCACACAGGAAAACAGTACTAGTCCACACAAGAAAATGCTACTAGTCCACACAAGAAACAGTTCTAGTCCACAAAGGAAAATAGTACAAGTCCACACATAAAAACAGTACAGGTTCACATAGGAAAACAATACTAGTCCACATAGGAATACACTACTAGTCCACACAGGAAAAATAATACAAGTCCACATTGGAAAATAGTACTATTCCACATAGGGAAATGCTACTAGTCCACATAGGAAAAACAGTACAAGTCCACACAGGAAATAATCCACTCAGGAATTTATCCACACAAGAAATCATCCACATATTAAAACATCAACACAGGACACTAAATCAATCATATCGTTGATAATGATTGAAATTCAAGACTCATCTCACGCAGGTATTCCATAATAGAAGAAAGTAATTTGATGATCAGTTGTAGCCACTGGATCATCGAAGCTGTTGGACCCACACAAGAACGATAGGTACTAATCCCCGCTGTAACCCACATGGGATCTGACCCACATAGGATCATTAGGTACTAACCCCCGCAATGACCCACATAGGATCTGACCCACACAGGATTGGTATGCGCTGACCCACACAAGATTGCTGAGCGTTGACCCACATAGGATCTGACCCACATTGGTTTGGTATGCGCTGACCCACACAGGATCGTTGAGCGCTGACCTGCACAGGAACGATAGTCGTCAACTTCGTCGTCGATCCCATGGAGGATTCCAGTACAGTAGTCGATGTAGTCGCAGCCAGCTCTAGGGTACCCACAAACAGCACGCTCATTCCGGGAGGGTCCACTCCATGAGCCAAGGGGTCAAGACATCAACTATCACATAGACCATAGTTGATATATCGCAAAGTTCCATCAGGAAAATTTGAAGCCAATGCGACAGTGGGGGCGTCATTCGGATGCATGTTCTGAGAATTATTGGCTTTTTCATCCTAGGAGCCCCGTTGGTTTATATGTCAAAACCAAAATGACAGTACTCCAAAATTATCCAAAACATGAGATAATTAAGCCAATGGTCCATCTCAGTAATAGGAATCCAAAGTAGTCGACGGCACGTCAATCGGACGTCCGGAGCTCAAGATATAAGTGTTTCCGCTCCAAGGGCCTCGTTGGTTTCGGGTTCGATCCAACCCGGCCATACCCAATGTTCTCTGAAACCTTGAGAGTAATATACCAAAACAACCATCTCAATCCAAGGATTGCATCGCAATTGACGGTTCGTCAATCAGAGGTCTGTAGCCCATGATATGGTCATTTGAACAGAATTGTCCGAAAACAGGGGGTTTGGGCTCGGTCCCACCCGGCCCAGTACCGCATGGGTCGGCCCAAACCGAGTCGACCCGACCCGGGTCCGAGTCTGGCCCATTAGGGTGTAGAGACCCGAAGCCTGACGTACATGGAAATTACATTACTTTTGCGAAATACTTAGTACATAACAAAAACACACACACAAGGATCGTAATAGTTTAGTGTCTTTGGAAACTCGGAACGTAATCTTCTAATCGTGGTGAAAGATCTTCAACATCTCCCATAAAGATCTTCCTTTTTTTTATACCTAAAACCTTTCTTTATATCCTAGGGAAAAGAAAACATAAAAGGGTGAGCTAAAATGCTCAGTAAGGGTAAACAAAAGAAATATCAATCACATCATATACATAAGAACATAGCTTTTGGAAATCTTAACCTGCAAAAGAGCTCATAATATCATATCATGGGGTAAATCATAGAAGTGAAATGTAATCCAAATAATCATAACTTAAAACATGAAACTTTGTGGCATACACACATAATCATAGAGAATCATTTCTTGTTAGTCAAGACTCAATGCCAAGACTATCTTAGTGGACAAAGTCCCTTTCTGAATCGAGTAACCCTCGTTTCAGTCCTGTTTCACTGAACCGGTATAACCTACCATTTCAGCCATGTCTATCTCATGAGATATAAAATCTTTACCCAATGCATTGGAGGGAGATATAGGTCCCACCCATCTTATAATGAATCCTTTCTTATGTGTGCCACATAATCATAAAACATACATCATAGCATAACCCATGTAATAAAAATGGGATTCTTAAACGACATGACATCATAAAACAACTCATATAAGATAAAGGAATTCATAAAAATAATTCCATCACAACATGATCAAATCAATTTAATAATAGGGATAAAAACAGAACCCTTTATTATCTAAGATGGAAAATAATTTTGATAAAACACTTGAACTCCATTCTTGAGGAAAATATCCTTTCTTCTTCAAAAACATTTTTCCTTTCATAACATTCCATACAACTTTAAAATAAAAGAAGTTGATTAAAAATAAACTTGAAAACTTGTAAAGGAAGATTCTTGGAAATTTTGTTTTAAAAATCCATTCATGCCATATAAGTTAAAAAAAACATTCTTCGTACTTTTTTCGGAAAAGTCAAAAAGTACCTCGTACGAAAAACGACAAAGGATTCCTTTCGTACATATTACTAAAAACTCACCGAAGGGTAAAAATGGATTTAAACAATTGTAGGTGGATGGAAATAATATTACATATTGATGAAACATGGATGTGGATGATAAAATACACCCCAGTAAATACTTACGAATAAACAATCTCGGATAAAAATGAGATTGTGATATTTTCCCTTACCTTAGGTCCAATTTGCTTTGTACGTGTCCGAAGCTCCTGTATAATGGTTAAATAATGTTATTGACTTATTCCAGAATCATACATATTGATATGATATCATATATGGTCATATTCTTAGCTTCTTGATAGTAATATTTCATTGTTACTTGTTACTCGGGTCTTTATTGCCTTTTGTTCTTATGCGTGTTTTGCCGAATACATTCTTATTCTTCTTTTAAGGTTATAGATACCTTATATCCAGAATGGTATTAGTGTAACATATATCATATTTATTCATTCAATTCATTTATATAATTACTATGTAATGATGATCATGTAGAACGAGTCGCATCACATCGTGGAGACGGTATTCCGTACGTACGCACGAGTGATGATATCGTTCCTATGATCGTGGAACTGTATTAGAGTATATATATATATTATTTCAGTATCAATATTACTTTATAATAATCATAAATAGTTACTCATTACACCATTATACCCATCCTTGTAAGGTGATGGTGGAAAATAGATTACACCACGGCGTGGAGACGGTATTCCGTACGTACGCACGCGCGGTGATTTCATTTTTCCGTAGGATGGATAGAAGGTGAATTAGGGTTGTTTCATATTTATAATAACATATCAGTATGTAAGTAATACTGATGTTATTACTTTATCATGAAACAACTAAAGAAGAAGAAGTTGAAGAAGAAATAAATTGAAAAGATCGGTAATGGATATTACCTTTTCTTTGGAACGCCTCTTTGAATCCTCCACTTAAGGAGCTAAGATTGGTCTTTGGAGAAGACCAGGACCTCTAGGATTATTCTAGGGAAGTGGAGAGGAGAAAATGGCAGGGGTTTTCCGAGCTTGAGTGCTCAATTTGGTGTGAGGAGGAGGGGGAGGAGGTGTCCTTTTATAGGGGAGGAGAGGGGCACCTTAGGAATATCTCAAAATATTATTTTATATTAAAGTCAAAATCGGTTTATAATGGTTCCAAAGGGTCTTATTTAGAAGCTAAAGTGGGGATGGGTCGAAATCCTATCAACCAATAGAATTTAGACAAGTTTAGGATATTATTTTAACCTTATCAATTAGATTTAACTCTAAGTTAAATAATTTAACATTTACCGTGTCTTTTTGTTTTCTTTCACTATATGGTTAATACACTTACTATAACATGCCAAACGAACCCCAAATTGTTTATTATTAATATATATATCCTTATCTAAGTCATTTGGCCGAACCTTAGATTTTTAGGAATAAAATAACAATTAATAATATAATATTTGATTTAAAAACTATTTTGTGTCAATTTTGACACTATTTGATATATGATTTTTGTGAAAGTCATAACAGAATTAAATGTTCGAAACAAGTTGATTAAATCAACATTAATATATCATAGTAACCTAGAAAATTAGTGGAATTCATAAAAAGTTTCAAATTACATTTATTTTGGTGTTTATAACATCAATTATGTCAATATTTCATTAATAAGATAATTACTGCATCATCGTTGTGTCATAAATAAATTAAATTATTTGATGTCTAAAAATTACAAATAAAATACCATCATGTAGGAAATATTTTTAGCTTTCTAATGAATATTTACAATCGAATTTATCTTATGTATAACCCCATATTAAAAATGATTTACTTATTAAACTTTGATTTTAACTATTTTAACCTTTCTTTAAATAAATTAATAATAAATGTCCTAATCTAATCCAAGTGGGCCTAAATGGTCATATTTTATTCCTAAGTTTGTTTTTGGTCGAATTACACTTGTCCAATAGAATTAGGACATGTGTTAGGGTAATATTAATATCATATTTACCCTTAGTTACCCTATTTACTATTAACCGCGGTAAAAAAAGTAAAAAGTTACTATTCACCAAAAATTATTTTTATCTCATTGAACCACATTTTAGTCCTTGATATTAACCGTGTCTGTCGGATTTTCAAAATTCTATTCACAGAAGCGGTAAAATTAAGTTTTATGCAAAATTCAGTTTTTTAACCTACCACTTAGTAGTTTCACTATTCATCAAAAATTGATGTTTTTCAAAACAATGCCAAAATTTCATCCTAAGCTATATTTCATATTCCAAATTCAAAAATGAAATCTATTTTACCAAATTCATAACATAGAAGTTTCATTAATTAATTTTATAATTAAATCCCGCTGTTAAAATAAATAGCGTGTTTTTAGGAAACAATATATATCAAAAGATTGACACTTGATTATGTCTGGTTTAAATGTGAAATTACAACCAATGACCAACATTGTATTAAATTGTAAAAATATATTCTAAATATACTTTAAAACCACTCAAATTAATAATTTATCACTATTAATTATTTCGATTAAAAAAGTTGTTTTTAATTATAATTTAGTAATTTTCACTATTCATCAGAATGTGAAAGTTATCCGAAAAGTACCAAAATTTCACCTTAGGCTAAATTCGATACTCTGAATCCAAGAATGAAGTTCATTTTGAAAAATAAGATTTACAGAATTTTAAAAAGTGGTTATTACTATTCATAACGGCTAGTTTTAATAATATTTTAATAGCATATCATTGTTTCGTGAAACTCAGTATTACGTACCACACACGCTATCGAGGAAGGTTGCGATTGCGTGTAATGCAAGGAAAGTCAAGGATGCGTGTTGTGAAAGCTCCTTTTGGTGTAGCGTACAACACAAGACATTAGTGAAATAAAAAATAATATTTTTCATAAAATCTCGGGCTGTTACATTCTACCCCCCTTAAAATGAATTTCGCCCTCGAAATTCGTCGGGGTTATAAATGGTTTACTATTCGAAAGTTTCTTTAATAGAAACCCACATCGTAAAAAGGAATACCAAAACCAATCAAAAGTATGAAACCTAACGGTTACCCAAATAAACTAATCATTGGGTTTCCACATAGGTGAAAATAAGGATATGGAAGAGAAATCTAACCATCATGTTCTGATGGAGAGTGGTAGAGAACATGGCTATGGAAAAGCCAGTAATCACAAATCCATATATTTGTGATGATATAAGGTACCATCTGATTCATCAGGTATAAGATCACTAGGACAACATTTTTGGTTTTCAAGATCATTTCCCCTAAAGTTGAAAATTTGAATTAGAATAAATACTTACTTTATTTTGGTACAATCTCACTGTTGTTCGTACCTTGAACAATTTCCACTTCATCTCTTAAATAAATGAAGTTGAATTTGTTATTCGTGAAGTGTTAGCAGATCATGTGATAGAATGACAGGTCATTCCATCTGTCTCAAACAAAAGGTTAGCAAAACTTATATACATAAGTCGATCTATAGTGAGATTAATCATATATGGTTCCTAAAATGGACTTATACTTCATATATCATACTGCTTAATATAATAAAACTAGTTTCTACTAAACAGGGACTTCATGTAGGTCAGTGGTAGGCGATAAAGGCCAGTCGCACTTCGGTTGTGGGTTCGATTCCTACAGCCTTGTCCGAAGCGATGGGCTGTCGCCCGTCCTGCAGGTTGTCCTTTTTCAAAAACTACATTACTATAACATCACATAAATAATATCAAAATAAGTTCTATACTTAAATAATACTAACTTATGGTTAACATAATCCATTACAATCTTTAGGCTTATCTAAAATACTTCGGTCCAAGCTCATAGTAAAAAGAAAATGATTTCTTGAAATGTCGTCAACCAAGCATGTGAATACTATCATTTATCCCCCCTATATCTTGTTGGTCACATTCCAAACATTCAAACTCCTTAATCATGTATTCTCTTGAATACCCATTGAACCTTGGTGAAAACATGAATGCAGTTAAACGTTAACATTTTCCACATAACAAAATCCTCAAAATTCTTTATAATCAAACCATGATATCACTTAGTCTTTATATCAATCATGAGCTCATGAATACTGTTAAACATTTCATTTTCTCATTTTCCCTTCATTATGCGCATATCGTCTTATTTCCAAAAATATCTCAATCACTTTGAATACCACATTAGACCAATACACAAATATTCCAATACTCCATGATACAACATTATTTTGGAATCCCATTTCATAAACACTTAATCATTCCACCACATCGTTGTCATATTCAACATCGCCAATAGTGATCGCATGTGACTTCCCTTTATCCTTTTCCTTAAGCGGTTGCTCAAGTCGATCATCACTAACCCTTGGATTAGGGAATTTATTAGCATAATGCCCCATTTCCTTGCACTTGAAGCATTGAAGTGTTGGTGGTGCATTCTCTGCAGTGTTTGCTTTATTCACATCATTAGAAACCCTTTTTCCATTACTTCGACACTCAGCTGCTCGATGACCTTCTTTTCCACACTTAAAACATTTTCTAGTCCCTTTAAGACAATCTCCACCATGCTTCTTTCCACACTTTGAGCATAAGGAAACATTCATTTTCTTTTCACCATTATTCTGAGATTTCTCCTTGAACTCCATCTTTCGTTTCTTGTCAAAACCCTGAGATGGATATGTAACACCAACTTCCATTTCTACCTTGATAGCACAACGCACAATTTTTTTCATAGCTACTGAAGTCTCTTATAGCCAATGCCCTTCGAAGACTTGGTTTTAAGCCACTGAAAAATCGATCAACTTTACTTTCAGGTTGGATGATAATTCCAGATGCATACCTTGCAAGTCTTGTAAAATTCGCTTCGTATATACCAACAGATTCATCATCCTTCTGCTTCAGCTCAAGAAACTCATTTTCCATCTTTGTTCGAAGAATACGAGGGAAGTACTTACTGAAAAACAAGTTCTTAAACTCATCCCATTCCATGGACTCAATTTCATCTCTTGGCCTCGTATTCTTGATAAGATTCCACCATTGATCAGCTTCACCTTCCAAACGATATACTGCTAAGATGACTTTATCATGTTCAGAACAGTGAAGAACTGAAAATATCTTTTCAGTGGTACTGATCCATTGTTCAGCAACAAGTGGATCAGAAGTCCCACTGAAAGAAGGTGGACGTTGCCTCATGAAGGACTCAATAGAATATTGTTCCCTTCTCTGCTCATTTGGAAGTCCAGAATGATTCATAGCTTGTGTAAGTATAGCAATAAGATTTTGCACTCCATCTCCCATAACATTTGTTTGTTCAGGAGGGCAATTATTGCATTGTCCATTGCATTGACCAACACGGTTCCTTCGGGTTCCATCCATCGTCTAAAACCCAAAAAGAATAGTGTGAGAGGCAAAAATCATGATAGGGAAAACAACATAATAAAGGGGAAGTACCTTCAATATATAACATCTTAGGTTTAATTCTATGATCGTTATCGTAATTCTAGTACTATAACCTATACGTATACTTAACCTTAGGGACATCCCTAAACATACCTTAGAAATATCTCTAGGGATCTCACTAACGTTTTCACGTCCTAGTTTCCAAAGGTTGACTAAACCTTTCCTCTGATACCAACTGTAGAGACCCGAAGCCTGACGTACATGGACATTACATTACTTTTGCGGAATACTTAGTACATAACAAAAACACACACACAAGGATCGTAATAGTTTAGTGTCTTTGGAAACTCGGAACGTAATCTTCTAATCGTGGTGAAAGATCTTCAACATCTCCCATAAAGATCTTCCTTTTTTTTATACATAAAACCTTTCTTTATATCCTGGGGAAAAGAAAATATAAAAGGGTGAGCTCAAATGCTCAGTAAGGGTAAACAAAAGAAATATCAATCACATCATATACATAAGAACATAGCTTTTGGAAATCTTAACCTGCAAAAGAGCTCATAATATCATATCATGGGGTAAATCATAGAAGTGAAATGTAATCCCAATAATCATAACTTAAAACATGAAACTTTGTGGCATACACACATAATCATAGAGAATCATTTCTTGTTAGTCAAGACTCAATGCCAAGACTATCTTAGTGGACAAAGTCCCTTTCTGAATCGAGTAACCCTCGTTTCAGTCCTGTTTCACTGAACCGGTATAACCTACCATTTCAGCCATGTCTATCTCATGAGATATAAAATCTTTACCCAATGCATTGGAGGGAGATATAGGTCCCACCCATCTTATAATGAATCCTTTCTTATGTGTGCCACATAATCATAAAACATACATCATAGCATAACCCATGTAATAAAAATGGGATTCTTAAACGACATGACATCATAAAACAACTCATATAAGATAAAGGAATTCATAAAAATAATTCCATCACAACATGATCAAATCAATTTAATAATAGGGATAAAAACAGAACCCTTTATTATCTTAGATGGAAAATAATTTTGATAAAACACATGAACTCCATTCTTGAGGAAAATATCCTTTCTTCTTCAAAAAATTTTTCCTTTCATAACATGCCATACAACTTTAAAATAAAAGAAGTTGATTAAAAATAAACTTGAAAACTTGTAAAGGAAGATTCTTGGAAATTTTGTTTTAAAAATCCATTCATGCCATATAAGTTAAAAAAACATTCTTCGTACTTTTGTCGAAAAAGTCAAAAAGTACCTCGTACGAAAAACGACAAAGGATTCCTTTCGTACATATTACTAAAAACTCACCGAAGGGTAAAAATGGATTTAAACAATTGTAGGTGGATGGAAATAATATTACATATTGATGAAACATGGATGTGGATGATAAAATACACCCCAGTAAATACTTACGAATAAACAATCTCGGATAAAAATGAGATTGTGATATTTTCCCTTACCTTAGGTCCAATTTGCTTTGTACGTGTCCGAAGCTCCTGTATAATGGTTAAATAATGTTATTGACTTATTCCAGAATCATACATATTGATATGATATCATATATGGTCATATTCTTAGCTTCTTGATAGTAATATTTCATTGTTACTTGTTACTCGGGTCTTTATTGCCTTTTGTTCTTATGCGTGTTTTGCCGAATACATTATTATTCTTCTTTTAAGGTTATAGATACCTTATATCCAGAATGGTATTAGTGTAACATATATCATATTTATTCATTCAATTCATTTATATAATTACTATGTAATGATGATCATGTAGAACGAGTCACATCACATCGTGGAGACGGTATTCCGTACGTACGCACGAGTGATGATATCGTTCCTATGATCGTGGAACTGTATTGGAGTATATATATATATTATTTCAGTATCAATATTACTTTATAATAATCATAAATAGTTTCTCATTACACCATTATACCCATCCTTGTAAGGTGATTGTGGAAAATAGATTACACCACGGCGTGGAGACGGTATTCCGTACGTACGCACGCGCGGTGATTTCATTTTTCCGTAGGATGGATAGAAGGTGAATTAGGGTTGTTTCATATTTATAATAACATATCAGTATGTAAGTAATACTGATGTTATTACTTTATCATGAAACAACTAAAGAAGAAGAAGTTGAAGAAGAAAGAAATTGAAAAGATCGGTAATGGATATTACCTTTTCTTTGGAACGCCTCTTTGAATCCTCCACTTAAGGAGCTAATATTGGTCTTTGGAGAAGACCAGGACCTCTAGGATTATTCTATGGAAGTGGAGAGGAGAAAATGGCAGGGGTTGGCCGAGCTTGAGTGCTCAATTTGGTGTGAGGAGGAGGGGGAGGAGGTTTCCTTTTATAGGGGAGGAGAGGGGCACCTTAGGAATATCTCAAAATATTATTTTATATTAAAGTCAAAATCGGTTTATAATGGTTCCAAAGGGTCTTATTTCGAATCTAAAGTGGGGATGGGTCGAAATCCTATCAACCAATAGAATTTAGACAAGTTTAGGATATTATTTTAACCTTATCAATTAGATTTAACTCTAAGTTAAATAATTTAACATTTACCGTGTCTTTTTGTTTTCTTTCACTATATGGTTAATACACTTACTATAACATGCCAAACGAACCCCAAATTGTTTATTATTAATATATATATCCTTATCTAAGTCATTTGGCCGAACCTTAGATTTTTAGGAATAAAATAACAATTAATAATATAATATTTGATTTAAAAACTATTTTGTGTCAATTTTGACACTATTTGATATATGATTTTTGTGAAAGTCATAACAGAATTAAATGTTCGAACCAAGTTGATTAAATCAACATTAATATATCATAGTAACCTAGAAAATTAGTGGAATTCATAAAAATTTTCAAATTACATTTATTTTGGTGTTTATACATCAATTATGTCAATATTTCATTAATAAGATAATTACTGCATCATCGTTGTGTCATAAATAAATTAAATTATTTGATGTCTAAAAATTACAAATAAAATACCATCATGTTGGAAAGCTTTTTAGCTTTCTAATGAATATTTACAATCGAATTTATCTTATGTATAACCCCATATTAAAAATGATTTACTTATTAAACTTTGATTTTAACTATTTTAACCTTTCTTTAAATAAATTAATAATAAATGTCCTAATCTAATCCAAGTGGGCCTAAATGGTCATATTTTATTCCTAAGTTTGTTTTTGGTCGAATTAAACTTGTCCAATAGAATTAGGACATGTGTTAGGGTAATATTAATATCATATTTACCCTTAGTTACACTATTTACTATTAACCGCGGTAAAAAAAGTAAAAAGTTACTATTCACCAAAAATTATTTTTATCTCATTGAACCACATTTTAGTCCTTGATATTAACCGTGTCTGTCGGATTTTCAAAATTCTATTCACAGAAGCGGTAAAATTAAGTTTTATGCAAAATTCAGTTTTTTAACCTACCACTTAGTAGTTTCACTATTCATCAAAAATTGATGTTTTTCAGAACAATGCCAAAATTTCATCCTAAGCTATATTTCATATTCCGAATTCAAAAATGAAATCTATTTTACCAAATTCATAACATAGAAGTTGCATTAATTAATTTTATAATTAAATCCCGCTGTTAAAATAAATAGCGTGTTTTTAGGAAACAATATATATCAAAAGATTGACACTTGATTATGTCTGGTTTAAATGTGAAATTACAACCAATGACCAACATTGTATTAAATTGTAAAAATATATTCTAAATATACTTTAAAACCACTCAAATTAATAATTTATCACTATTAATTATTTCGATTAAAAAGTTGTTTTTAATTATAATTTAGTAATTTTCACTATTCATCAGAATGTGAAAGTTATCCGAAAAGTACCAAAATTTCACCTTAGGCTAAATTCGATACTCCGAATCCAAGAATGAAGTTCATTTTGAAAAATAAGATTTACATAATTTTAAAAAGTGGTTATTACTATTCATAACGGCTAGTTTTAATAATATTTTAATAGCATATCATTGTTTCGTGAAACTCAGTATTACGTACCACACACGCTATCGAGGAAGGTTGCGATTGCGTGTAATGCAAGGCAAGTCAAGGATGCGTGTTGTGAAAGCTCCTTTTGGTGTAGCGTACAACACAAGACATTAGTGAAATAAAAAATAATATTTTTTATAAAATCTCGGGCTGTTACATAGGGTGCAGCCCGGCCTGGCCGGTGTGGCCCAGCTTAGTGGGGGAGTCAGCCCGGCGCGGGCGGCCCGGTCCGGCGCGGGCGGCCCAGCCCTATGCGGGCGCTGCATGCCGCGCGTGTACGGAAGGGGCGGTATGCTCCCTTGATTGAAGAAACGGCCCCCATTTGGGGGGCCCGCCTATATTTGACCGGGGGTTTCAACCCCCGGTTTTCCAAGGTCACACCTGGCTTCTGCCGACCGTTTATTTTATACAGGACCCGTGGGGGTCCCGCATCCATGGTGAGCCAGTGACCGGCGAGGCAGGCCGCCTTCTTCGGCACTGTCGCGGCCATTTGGCCGCACCTCTTCAAAGTTGCTGGCAGCTGGCGGTTTCGACCGCCCCCTACTGCTCCGCCGCAGCCCCTTTGGCTGCAGTTGTACATGGACGCCGGTGGCCGGCTGTTACGGCTGCCTTCTGTCGCAGCCCTCTGCACATGGCTCTTCGTGGTCGCCGGTGGCCGGCAGTTCCGGCCGCCTTCTACTACTCCATTGTGGCTTAGGTCGTGTCCCTTGTCTGTCCGGCATGGCGCGACGGCGTCGCGCCCCTTCCTTCATGGTCCAACTCTGATCACGGTTTCCATGATCTCACGGAGTGTCGTTGCACCGCGCCACTCCTGTTCTAACCATTAAGATGTTTGACAACTAAGGAGAGGAGGTTCGGCCATGTTCGTGCGGTCTGACCTCCTATCGATAACATTATAACAGACGGTTGATATTTAACAACAAGTGTTCGTTAAATAAATCCCAAACGAAGAACAACCCCTACCTCGGATTTGATTTCGTTGTCGAGGGCGTGGAGGGAGTGTTCGAAGGCATTGACGAACGTCGCGCCCATCACACACCTGCTGCTGAGAGAAGAAGAGATGGCTCTCCCTGCGGTGACGGTGTTCATCATCAAATCCTTGGCGTATTCTTCGCATTCTTCAATGTGGATGGAGAAGACCTCCATGTTCACATGAATTCTCCCAATGAATCAACGGAAGGTAAAATAAAAATATGACTTGTCTTATTTTTATTTACTATCAAGCCACCCAATGTTTAAAACTTGAATCACCTAATTAATTATACGTGTGTTGTCCAATTAATTTGGTGGTTTAATTGGCATGCAATAAAATTGGGAGAGTGGAATGAGTTATGTAATTAATTGTGGGTTTTGAGAATTTGAAAAGGGTGGGGCTCATGTGGGCCCCACATCACAAAAATCCTACCATTGGTAGGGTAGAGTGGGTCCCACCCCAACTCCCAACCATGGTTTTTTCAACTTAAGTGAAATAAGTTTGAAGTACAAATTTATTTCACATTAATTCTTAACCCACATTTTTTAACAACTCAACACGAGCAAACGCAACTCTAGAAAATGTCTTCATAAGCAAAAATCGGCGCTGCAATTTCAATGGTGCCCTCGGATTTCGATTCCGAGCAACCGTTCAAAAGCTCAAAAAACCCGATCGCTCATTCACTGAACATACCCGAGCTAAACTTCAAAAATTGATTCCGGGCACACGTGGCCTTGGAATCAGGTGCCATCAGAAACTGTGCACTCGTAAAATTTCAAAGAAAATAAGAAATAAAAATTCCTTTAAATTTCCGGGTCATTACATTACTCCCACCATAGGGATTTATGTCCTCGTAATGCTTCAACACACACAAAGGATAAAAAAGTGGTACTGAGCACGCATCTGAGCCTTCCGCTCCCATGTGCTCTCTTGAAGGTTCTCATGCTACTAATTAATGCACACATGTGGAATCGACCGTCCATGTATGACCACCCTAGTCGATCCTCGATCTCCACTGAAACCTCAGTAAAAGTCTCCATGTCATCGACGTCCAACTCCATGTGGTTGATGAAGTGGGAGAAACGTGCATGTATCTTCTCAGCTGAGATACATGGAAGACATCAAGCACCCGGTGCAACAGAGGTGGTAAGGTCAAGCGGAAAACCACCTCATCTACCTTGCTGAGGACCTAAAAGGTTTGTTGAACCATGGGGGAATCATGCCGCGTTAGCCACCTCTCAGTAATCCTTGTCGAGGTGAGACCTGTATAAGGATGTGGTCGCCATCCTCGAACTCCAGAGGCCTCCATTTCCAGATTAGAACTGAATCTCAAAACTCCAGTTGCCACGAGGGTAAGGTTGACCGACTCAAGAGTGGTCAGCCGAACCCTCTTATGCATGAGTTTACCATGTGCTGCCTAAGGTTTCCTTTTCGCCGAGCCAGGAAAACTCATCCCAACATTATAAGTAAACCAGAACCTTTTTGCCTAATATCGTCAATTTGTGTATGAACTGTAGTTGCCAAGTCTACACTCAAACTAACGTCGTAAGGCCTCAACGCTGCCTCCAAGAGTGTCCAACCGAAACTCTCACCTCAAGGGTCAGATCACACCATCAGCGTAAATGTGATTATCGAGTCTAATCTCAAAGGTATCTCCACACATGAGGGTCAAGTCGACGGCTTAACTAAAAACTCTTGGTATGAGACAAGATTCATGGAAGTAAAGAAATGATTTGTATCAACGTCTGTTGAAATAGCAGCTAGTAGGGGTGACAGATTGTCCCTCAAATCATTCATAGAGCCCCTAGGTCACACTTCTTGACAGCATGTAGCTACTCTCATTCCTTGCTCTCCAACTCCCTGAGCCTGGCGGAGACTACAAAGGTGGGTGGTTGTAACATGTCCAAAAGTACACCACCAAATGCTGATCTCCAAGCTTTGTTTCCACATCTGCTGCTCTGCAGATTCGTCTATAATTAACATTTCCTCTTAATGAAACAATTTACATGCCCAAGTCTCCGAGACTGGTGCTAGTTTCCTGCTTTCCCACTGTTAACATTATTGGCTATAACCGATCAGCCAAAGAATTCTCAACCACAGATGTTCTCTTTACCACCCAAGAATAAGTAAGAATTCATAGTGAAATATGTGTTGGCTCAGATGTACTTTAGACACACCACACTCAGATGTCTGAGACCTGAAGCATTGTTCACATCATATCCAACGACTACTAGGAACGATTGGTACACCTCGTTGAGTGCTCACCTTCCAACATGTCATCCTGACGAAGCTTTATAAGCTCTAGACAACTCTCTACCACCTTTTAACGCCATTCCTCTGCCGCCTGTGAGTCGGGCTTGCCACGAAACTTGAGGGTATCTGATGCTGAATCATATGTAATGCACTAAGCCTACGAGTATCCTCTACCGATATCGCTGGTAGAGCCTGATGACCAATAGGTAGTGACATCGCTGGTACACTACCCGAAGGTACTATCTCAGGCATCGGTCCACGTACTGAAGCCTCATTATAACGCGAAATAACCTCATGGTCACTCACAGGGAAACACTAGAAGCTAAGTCCACCCTCCACTATATTAGTGTCTAAGCTAGGTGTAGAACTCTAGCAATCGCCTCCATCCAGTCCACTACTGCCTGGGAATCTGCCTCGCCTTGTAACCTCGAAGGCCTCTACTACTGGAACTCGTGCAACGCACTTGGTCAGCATGTACCATCCACTAGTTCGGCTTGTGGCATTTGCTACCTAACGGGTGGTGGTTCTGCTGGTACACCACCCGAAGGTACCAACACTAAAAGAGGGCCCTGCACCGGAGTCTCTTCGCACGATGGGCTGTCATCATGTACTCTCTTTCGAGAACCCTAGCTGGCTTCCTTCCCAGAGGCATCCTGATAAGGAACAGTTGCCCCATGGTCAAATTATTATACCTGGTGAGCTGGCACAATGTAATCACAAAAAACATTGAAACACACGTAAAATCAATGTTTTCATGCAATGAGTCGGAAATAAGAAGTCAGGGTCCTGGGTTATGGATACGTCGGCTGCCGCACCAACACTGGACTCCCTGGACTGATAACCACACTCAACACCCTTAACACTATTTCTTCACATAGAATAAAGATCAGATTCTTGAGTTCTGCGGTAGAACAGAACTTCTCTGATACCAATTTGTCATGACCCGTCCCCTGGGGCTCGTGTTGTAACTACCCCAAGCCCGCCTTCCAAAGGCCAGGGGCTAGCGACTAACACCAGAGGCGTAAATCCCTAAAACCGGGAAGGCATTGCCTCTTTAAAATGTAAAAGGACTCACAACCAGAGTACACACTGATGTAAATACTAAGAAAAGAAAGAATAGGTGTGCTGAAAGTACAAGGGGCTAAAAATACAAACCCAACAGAAAGGTGTAGCTACAACTGAAAGGAAGGTACAACTCAAGGAAAACAGTTTAAAGGTGACAAGAGGCACCTGGATCATCCCCCAGGTTCCAACCGGAATGGTAGGTACAGATTTCCACTACAGCACTCCACGTATGTCCATCTCCTCCGGGTACCGACTCGTCGTAAGATCCACCTCCAGGTACCGACTCATCGTGAGATCCACCTCCGGGTACCGTCTAGCTCTACAGGCCTCAACCATGATCAGTGATGTCAGTCGTCTACAAACAACACAATGAGGTGCGGGCAAAGCCCGTGCAGGGGTGAGTATACGCTACCCTGTAGGGACCCCGAGACCCCCGAATGTCTCCCAGAATAAACAAAGGATAACCACAAAGAAAAGATAACAATCACAAAGTAACATCCAACAATACTTAGGTATATGCCCATACATATACCTAAGTTATCAGTTTCTACTCATCTCCAACTCAAGAGCTTAAGTACAACCCAGTCCACACAGGAATCCACTACCAGTCCACACAGAAAGCCACTATCAATCCGCACAGGAGGCCACTACCAGTCCACATAGGAAGCCAATAGCAGTCCACATAGGAAGCCACTACCAGTCCACACAAGAAACCACTACCAGTCCTAGTCCAAATAGGAAAACAATACTATCCCAAACAAGAAAACTCTTCTAGCCCACACAAGAAAATAGTACAAGTCCACATAAGAAAACACTACTAGTCCACACAAGAAACAGTACAAGTCCACACAGGAAAATAGTACTAGTCCACACAAGAAAATACTACTAGTCCACACAAGAAACAGTTCTAGTCCACAAAGGAAAATATTACATGTCCACACAGAAAAAAAGTACAAGTTCACACAGGAAAACAATACTAGTCCACAAAGGAAAACACTACTAGTCCACACAGGAAAAATAGTACAAGTCCACATAGGAAAATAGTACTAGTCCACACAGGGAAACGCTACTAGTCCACATAGGAAAAACAGTACAAGTCCACACAGGAAATAATCCACTCAGGAATTTATCCACACAAGAAATCATCCACATATGAAAACATCAACACAGGATACTAAATCAATCATATTGTTGATAATGATTGAAATTCAAAACTCAGCTCACGCAGGTATGCCATAATAGAAGAAAGTAATTTGATGATCAGTTGTAGCCACTGGATCATCTAAGCGGTTGGACCCACACAGGAACGATAGGTACTAATCCCCGCTGTAACCCACACAGGATCTGACCCACATAGGATCATTAGGTACTAACCCCCACAATGACCCACATAGGATCTGACCCACACGGGATTGGTATGCGCTGACCCACACAAGATTACTGAGCGCTGACCCACATAGGATCTGACCCACATTGGTTTGGTATGCGCTGACCCACACAGGATCGTTGAGCGCTGACCCGCCCAGGAATGATAGTCGTTAATTTCGTCGTCGATCCCATGGAGGATTCCAGTACAGTAGTCTATGTAGTCGCAGCCAGCTCTAGGGTACCCACACACAGCACGCTCATTCCAATAGGGTCCACTTCATGGGCCAAGGGGTCAATACATCAACTGTCACGTAGACCAGAGTTGATGTATCACAAAGTTCCATCAGGAAAATTTGAAGACAATGCAACAGTGGGTGCGTCATTCGAATGCATGTTCTGAGAGTTATTGGCTTTTTCATCCTAGGGGCCCGGTTGGTTTATATGTCAAAACCATCCCGACAGTACTACAACTTTATCCAAACCTAGAGATGATTACGCCAAAGGTCCGTCTCAGTAAGAGGAATCCAAATTAGTCGACGACACATCAATCGGACGTCCGGAGCTCAAGATATAAGTGTTTTCGCTCCAAGGGCCTCGTTGGTTTCAGGTACGAACCAACCCCGCCATACCCAATTTTCTCTGAAACCATGAGAGTAATATACTAAAACGACCATCTCGATCCAAGGATCGCATCGCAACTTACGGTTCTTCAATCAGTGGTCTGTAGCTTCTGATATGGGCATTTGAACAGAATTGTCCGAAAACAGGGGGTTTGGGCCCGGTCCCACCCGGCCCAGTACTGCATGGGTCGGCCCAAACCGAGTCGACCCGACCCGGGTCCGAGTCCGGCCCATTAGGGTGAAGCCCGGCCCGGCCGGTGTGGCCCAGCCTAGTGGGGGAGTCAGCCCGGCGCGGGCTGCCCGGCCGGGTGCGGGCGGCCTGGCCCTATGCGGGCGCCGCGCGTTCGCGGAAGGGGGGGTATGCTCCCTTGATTGAAGAAATGGCCCCTATTTGGGGGGCCCGCCTATATTTGATCGGGAGTTTCGACCCCCGGTTTTCCAATGTCATAGCCGGCTTTTGTCGACCGTTTATTTTATGCAGGACCCGTGGGGGTCCCACATCCATGGTGATCCAGCGGCAGGCGAGGCAGGCCGCCTTCTTCGGCACTGCTGCGGACATCTGGCCGCACCTCTTCAAAGTTGCTGGCTGCTGGTGGTTCCGACTGACCCCTTCTGCTCCGCCGCAGCCCCTTTGGCTGTAGTTGTACATGGACGTCGGCGGCCAGTGGTTTCGGATGCCTTCTGCAGCGGCCCTCTGCACATGGCTCTTCATGGTCACCGGTGGCCGGTAGTTCTGGCCGCCTTCTACCGCTCCATTGTGGCTTAGGTCGTGTCCCTTGTCTGTCCGACGTGGCACGACGGCGTCGCGCCCCTTCCTCCATGGTCCAACTCTGATCGCGGTTTCCTTGATCCCGCGGAGTGTCATTGCACCGCGCCGCTCTTGTTCTATCCATGAAGATGTTTGACAACTAAGGAGAGGAGGTTCGGCCATGTTCGTGCGGTCTGACCTCCTATCGATAACATTATAAAATACGGTTGATATTTAACAACAAGGGTTCATTAAATAAATCCCAAACGAAGAACAACCCCTACCTCGGATTCGGTTTCATTGTCGAGGGCATGGAGGGAGTGTTCGAAGGCATTGACGAACGTCACGCCCATCACACACCGGCTGCTGAGAGAAGAAGAGACGGCTCTCCTTGTGGTGACGGTGTTCTTCATCAAATCCTTGGCACGTTCTTCACGTTCTTCAATGTGGAAGGAGAAGACCTCCATGTTCACAAGAATTCTCCCAATGAATCAACAGAGGGTAAAATAAAAATATGACTTGTCTTATTTTTATTTACTATCATGCCACCCAATGTTTAAAACTTGAATCACCTAATTAATTATACATGTGTTGTCCAATTAATTTAGTGATTTAATTGGCATGCAATTAAATTGGGAGAGTGGAATGAGTTACGTAATTAATGGCGGTTTTTGAGAATTTGAAAAGTATGGGGCTCATGTGGTCCCCACCTCACAAATATCCTACCATGGGTAGGGTGGAGTGGGTCCCACACCAACTCCCAACCATGTTTTTTCAACTTATGTGAAATAAGTATGAAGCACAATATTATTTTACTTAAAGTCGTAACCCACAATTTTTAACAAATAAACACGAGAAAACGCAACTCCTGGAAAGGTCTTCTTAAGAAAAAATCAGCATTGTTGTTTCAATGGTGCCCTCGGATTTCGATTCCGAGAACCGGTTCAAAATTTAGAAAAACCTGCTAGCTCGTTCACTGAACGTACCCAAGCTAAACTTCAGAAATTGATTTCTGGCACACCGGGCCTTGGAATCAGGTGCCATCAGAAACGGCGCACTCGTAAAATTCCAAAGAAAATAAGAAAAAAATCATTGGAATTACCGGGTCTTTACAATTTGGGTGAATCAACCCCCCCCCCCCCCCCCGATATTCATTTTCTTGCCCTCATGAAAAATATCAACAGCTAATTAAAAGAGTCTATACATTTAAAAGGAAGGCATTCAATTATTCAAAAATTATAAATGATACAGTTACAGAGAAAAACTCTAATAGGAACAAACAAATTCAATTCCAATGATATTTGATTCATGCCTCATATATAATTCAATTAACTTCATACATCCTCTTTTAACACATGTTTCTACATTATAAATATAAGCAATCCGCATGAGGATTTACCTCACCAAAAATATACTCAATAGTCAATATGTTTTTAAATAAGGATAGGAAAAATCAAAGATATATACACTCTATCTAAAGGTTTGCAAGAATTATAGTTCTCCATTTAAGAAAATTTGTTTTACAAATATCAAGAGGACTTTTCAAATAATATTATATGTTTTTGTGAAAAAAGGTTGGAAGGTAATGATGTGAAAAAAAACTATGAGGCTTGAAAAAGGAGGCTATATTCCTAAATAACATGCATGATTTTCAAAGTTAAACTCAATGTAAATACACCCTCAACAAGCTTTATCAAAAGATAGTATCACCACCATCTCCTTTAGGAGAGTGAGAGTCACAAACCATTAAATGTGTATAAGGCCCCGTTGTTTGTACTATTTTTTTAGAGCACAAAGGGAACCTTTCTGAATTTCACAGTAAGAGGTTTGGAACTCTTTGTTTCCAAAATTGATCAAGAGTCACTCACCCATACTTCATTTCATGAAAATTCATGAATTTATACCATGTGTTTCCAATCCCTTCTTTGGAACTCAAATAAATAATCATGAAAAAACATAAAATAATTAGTGTAGGAAAAGAAATAGGCATGTAAAATGGATTAAAATAAAGGCTATGAATGATCTATACGGGCTTCACTAAGATAAAATGTAGGGTAGGCTCAAGATAAATGGGTTAACAATCTTATAACTCAATCATTTTAATGTAATTCAAAATTCCCTCATGTTTCAAAATGGAAACATGATAATTCTGTTAGTTATGTATATTCTATGAATCTCTAAAGAAAAATGGTGTTAGAAAGAAATACAATGAATGGTTTAGAATACCTCTCAGGTGTGGTAATGATAAATAAAGGGATAATCAGGTCATGATATGCATATAAATGATCAGCATAAATAATGTAATTTTCCAAGGATTAATGTTGCAATTTAAACTATATCAGTAATCATTTTAAAATACTTATGAATCAGAATAAGCATGAAAAAATCTAAAAGTTCCTATTGATAACTTTAGCATTTATAAATATGATTAAATCAATTCCCAAAAATTTTCAAATATATAATCTAAGAATGATGTCTTCTAGATTAGTTAATGGGAAATGTCTAAGGTGAAATAGAGGGAGGATCCCCCACACTTAAAATCACACGTGGTTCACCAAGTGCCCAATAAATAACATGGGAAAGAGGGAACACAATAGTGGGCCAGACAAAGGGAATATATGGAATAAAGGAAAGAAAAAATTTAAAACAATAAAGGAAAATTAAAAAATCCCCTTGTGTCTAGGAGTAGAAAAAGGATAGGTGATGTAAAAGCGTGTCACAAAATATTCTAGAGTTCCTGTGACAGGGAATGAAAACGAACCCTGAATATAGAAATAAGGAACACATGCATAGGAGATAACAAAAATATATATACATGGAAAAGCATGTGTCCCAAAACCAGTACTGGGGTCACCGTAGAAGAGGCATCCTCGAGTATAGAACCAGCCTGAAGAGATGGCGCTGGAGTCTTGGGTTTAGGAGGTGTGGACACGACATCGATATGGGAAGCTAGAGAAGTAGGGGCCACAGGAACTGGACTTGGTAAAGGAAGATCAGAAACCCCCTGGACTAGCAGCAGTGGTGGCAATGGGAGTAGTAGCAGTAGGGCCTACTGTAGACAGTAAAACGGAATCTGTGGACAGTGCTGTGAATGGCATTGGAGATGCAGCAAAAGGTCCATGAACTGAGGTAGAAGCAGGGGCCGATGGAATAACCAGATGCTGATCAATAATCCCCAAAATCTACTCAGTCTGGTTCTGAAAACTATCTATACAAACCAGATGTTGCGCGATAATATCCTGGTGGCCGGAGACATGGACCAAATGTTGCTCCATCGTAGCTAGGTAGAGGGAAAGGGCTAAATCAACCGTGGGTGTGGGTGTAGGTGGGCTGGTGGTGGTACAGAAGAAGGAAGGCTAGAAGAAGTGGGGTCAGTAGGAAGGGTGTGGGGTGAGGAAACTGGATGGGGTGGGGAAGAAGTAGTAGGGACATCAGCTCGGGCAGGAGGGTCAGCGGGTGGCTGGGGGTGAGCCTTGGAAAGGATGTTGGATCCCTCATCTTCCGGACCATTCCCATGAGAATGACAATGAGAATGTCCATCTTATGGGTTGAACCTAACATGTCATGTGTAAGAGAAGGCTCAAATAGCCTAAGGTGGTGGGTGAGATGGGTGGCGTAAAACCCGTCGTGCAGGTTGACCTGATGGCTATTAAACATAGCATGAAATTAGGAAGCGATGAAGTAAGGGAGTTTCAAGTAGTCCTACCGGATGACACAGGTAAGGAGGTCCATGTCATGACCGGTCACGACCACCATATCCTCTTGGTGGGGAAAAAGAATGGAACTGAAGCATTGTTCTGTTAAATGGAGGATGGGGTCAATAATAAGGGTGTTATTCTGTGAGTTAGGGGTGTAGTTTTGGTCAAGAACAACAATCCCCCGCCACATATTCACAAGCTCAGAGTGCTAGGGTCTAGTTATGTAGAAACAGGGGTGGGTTGATGGGATGGTGGTAGAAACCGCACCCTCGGCCAAACTCAGTCATGGTGGGGGAGAATTGTCGGCTGCCGAGACAGAACCGAACCATAGGCACTGCATCACCAGGTGTCACCTAGTACTCAGCTCCTTCGAACTCGAAAAAGGCCGCAAAATTCAAAATTAAATCATGGAATATAGGAGAGATGGCCTGAAAAATGTCAAGCAGTGGAGTTTGGCCATGGAAATCCTCTAACACTCCACAGATGTCGAGCTACTGAGGCACACTGTTGTCTAGGTATATGCTTCTCATAGGGATCGGATGGCGAGAGAATTGTCGGACCTGGTCGTGCGCCATGTCGGTAGCCAGAAACACCATACACGGATAGGGAATACCCACAGGAGCTAGTACAGGTGGTGCTACAGTTGAGGCTGGCTCTGGTGGTAGATCAGTTTTAGTAGGTGAAGGCTCTGTGGAAGGGGCATGCAATGTGGTACCAGCTACTGATGAAGAGGCTATGTGATGTGTGTCAGCCGGTGAAGAACTGACTGTTCTCGGAGGCTCAGTGTTGGATGGTGGAGGTGCAGTAGTGCTAGGCCCAACCTCTGTGGATGGAGTGAGTGGCAGAAGAATGGATATTAAGGAAGCTCCTAGACCAGAGACTCTAGGTCTGACTATGTCGAAGGTCGGAGGTGAATCTGCTAAAAAATGGGCTTTGTGCCCTTAGTGGCCAAGGTCGGCAGCTTCCCACAGGAAAGATCGTGCTCTTCCACATCTTGAAATGGAAATAAATCCGAAAAAAAAATAAAATTGAAACAAAATTAATAAAATAATGTGTGGGAAATCTGAAAAATACAACTAAAAAGTGAGTACATCCGTAGTACACAGTGCGTAGTACAAGCAGAGCAGCATCCCGTGTTTTCTAGATAATCATGCAGAGGGTGAAGAAGATTGACCGTGAAATGGGATAGGGTGTGTACCGAACATACATGCCATGTTCATAAAAGTGGATATGGTCATGTATAACAAATTACACGGTCAAGATTGTAACCGTTCAAAGGATAAAAGACACCTTGTGTATAGGATAGACATGGCGTGTTCATCACATGAGGAACATGGAGGTGTAGTGGCTAGACACAGGGTCGGATAATGGAAATGGTATACATGGCGTGTACCTAAAATACACGTTGTGTAGAGGAGAATGGGGTAAGAGCCCGTGTCATGTGTTGCACACGTAGGGGCCAAATGAAATGATCTACATGGCGTGTACCAAACACACATGCCGTGTAGATAAAATTGGCATGTGAGGCTGTGGGCAATGGAGTACTCGGCCATGATGGGAAAAAGTACATGGTGTGTACCGAACATACACCCTGTGTAGTTTCAAATTTTGAATTTTGTAGTGTTTGGCCGTGTACAAGAGTACACGGTGTGTGGTCTTCATTTCATGGTCGTGTACCGTAGAAGCCGAACCGTCAGCAGATCCAAATAAACACCCAAAATGCATCTAAAAACCTGAAATAGATGTTGTAGAAGGGCATTCTTGGACAGAAGATCACAATTCAAGAGAAATGATAGCACGAAATGAACCAAATTGATGGATCTGATCAATGGGGGTTCGGGTGGAATTCGGGAGAAGAAACCAGAAGAAGGGGGAGAAATGGGGAACCGCGCGACATGGGCTGAATCCTGGTGGGCCCCATCTTATATAAATGCAGTACATGGCATGTACGTCAGGACTACACACCGTGTATTGAGTTTTATTTTTATTTTTATTTTTTTTGTTTTTGTTTTTTTACAAAAGAAAATATTAATATATATATTTATATTTATATAATTATTATAGTAAACTTTATAATAAATATTATTAATAACTAAAATAAAAATAGATATATATATATATAGATAGATAGATATATACATATTTTATTACAATTAAAACTATACAAGACGTGTATCGGGAAATACACACCGTGTGTTTTAAAATATGAAAAAGAGAAGTACAACCTTTGGTCTGGTGCTTGGGGCGAGGTTTGAACTGTCGATCAACCATTCCAAACAGAAGCCCTCATCCACTGGAGCGAAGGTTGTACTGGTGTCCATATTTTTTATTTATATACATTTTAATCTACACAGCCTATACACATGGAATGAATAAAATTCATGGTGTGTGGGTTTTAATTATAAAAGAAGGGGATGATGCAGGGAGATTAGCTGAGTTCGAACCCGGGTCTTTTGGATCCCATGCCGAGACTTTTCCAATCTTCCAACTTCATCTTCATGAATTTATTTTATAAGAAAACATTTTTACATTAGTATGGAAAATTATTGCACACACGACGTATATCAAAAGACACGTCGTGTGGTTTTATTAAAAGTTTAAATGATATAATTAGGGCGGTCGCCAGGATTTGAACTCGGGTATTTTGGAATTGGGTAACGATCATGGCCAACTGATCCATCCCCTCCATAGGGTTTCTTATAAGAAAAAAAATATATTTTTTCAAATTACTACTCATGTTGTGTAAGAAAAAAAGGAATCTTGTGTCGATGGTAGGTCGGGAGGATTCGAACTGGGTACGTTTCAGATAATCTCCAGTGACTTTACCATCAGCACCGGCATCATCCCTGGTTATTTCTTAGTTATTCTATAGATTTATAATATTAATATTATAAATTAAATAGATAATTATATATCCTGTATGTAACTGGGACACGGTGTGTGACCTCTGGGTTGCCTCCTAGGAAGCGCCTTTGTTTTAAGTCGTTGGCTCAACCGATATACATTTTCTTACCTGAGAGGGGTGGTGGAGATTATTCCTACTGTATTTTCCATGTGATGGTAAATCTTCAGTCATTGGTCATTCATCTTGAACGGTTGACCATCCTCTATATCTATTTTCCGCGCTCTGTGAGAGAATACTCGTATGACATGGAATGGTCCCGACCACCTTGACTTGAGTTTTCTTAGGAATAGGCAATGACAAGAGTTGAAGATGATTACTTGATCACCGGGTTAAAAGGTTTTTTGATAATTATTCCAGTCGTGGATGGATTTTATCCTCTCTTTGTACAATTTAGCGTTCACAAGTGCTTCTCTTCTGATTTCATCGAGTTCCGATAGTTGGAACTTCTGCCTCTCTGTAGCTGATTTCAAATCAAAATTGAGGCCCTTAACGGCCCAATATACTTTGTGTTCTAGTTCAACTAGTATTTGTCATGGATTTCCATAGACAAGGCGGAATTGTGACATGCCTAGTGGTGTCTTGAAGGCGGTGCGATAGGCCCACAATGCATCGTCATCCATTATGGACCAGTCCTTCTGTGAGGTATTCAACGTTTTCTCCAAAATTTGATTGAGCACACAGTTGGAGAGCTCCACATGTCAACATGATTGGGGATGGTATGTTGTACCCATGTGATGCATTACTTCATATTTAGACAGCACTCCTTTCATTAACACTTTTTCAATATGTGTCCCTTTGTCACTGATTAGTACACGAGGAATGTTGAACCTACTGAAAATTTGTTTCTTTAGAAAAATCATGACTAACTTGGTTGTGTAATGGGCCATCACAGTGGCGTCCACCCATTTGAAGATGTAATCAATGTAGATGAGGATTTAGGTATTTCCGAATGAAGGTGTAAATGGCTCCATGAAGTCAATGCCCCAGACCTCAAAGATCTCGACCTCCAGGATATGGTGCTTGGAAATCTTAGTTCTACGTCCCATATTACATGTTTGTTGTCATGGATCACAACATGCAACAAATGCTATGGAATCTTCATGCATTGCATGGATCACAATTGGGGCTTTTCAGCATTCATGTTTAATGGGTATATCAGTGCTGCATGGTCAGTATAAACAATATCTTTATAAAGCACATGGTAAGAACAAAAATTGTCGAAGGCAAATACAACTACTAGCATCTTCTTCTCTATAGTAGTGTAGTATAGTTGGGAATCATTGAGTGTTTTGCTGGTATAGTAAAAGGGTCGAATGATTTGGTCTTGCTACTTCCCCAGGACAGCTCCCACAGAATAGTCACTAGCATGGCACATCACTTCATATTGTGCCTCCCAGTTGGGGGTAATCATCACTGGAGATTCCATCTGTCATTGCTTTAGATGCTCAATTGTGGAGGTTCATGCCACAGTGAATTTGAAAATGGCATCCTTAGTTAGAAGATTGGTGAGGGGATGAGTTATATTCAAAAAATTGCAGACAAACCGCCTGTAAAAACCTGCATGGCCCAGGAAGTCACAAATGGATCGAAAAAAAGATGGAATGGGAAGTCATGAAATGAGTCCTATTTTCCCTGGATCCACCACTATCCCCTTTTCTATAATTCTGTTTCCAGAGACTATGCCACTTTGCACCAAGAATGAATCTTTTCCTACTTCAAAATTGGTTAGTGTTTTCGCATCGCCCATTTACTATTTCCAGGTGCCGTAAAGAGGTGGTAAATGACTTCCAGTAAATGGAAAAAACATCCATGAAGTCCTATAGGATATGTTCTACCATGTCATTAAAAATATCCAGCATGCAACACTGGAATGTGGCATGATCATTTCACAAACTGAAAGGCATACTTCGGTAGGCAAATGATACGTATGGTCAAGTGATGGTGCTCTTCTCCTGATCTTCTGGGGAAATGGAGAACTAATTATAGCCAGATTAGACATCGAGGAAGTAGTAATATTCATTACCTTCAATCCGTTCTAGAATCTAATCCATAAAGGGTAGTTGAAAATGATCTTTCCTTGTGACGGTGTTCAGCTTCCAGTAATCTACACAGACTCTCCAGCTCGTGACTGTGCGAGTAGGGTTGGGCTCATTCTTGACGTTTGATACCACAGTGATGCCTCCCTTCTTAAGGACCACTTGTAGGGGACTTTCCAATGGGATATATGATATCAGTTAAATGATTCCCTTATCTACAAGCTTGATTACCTCTTTATTTACGACATCTGTCATGGGAGGGTTTAAATGCTGCAGGGGTTGTCTAGATGGCTTTACTCCTTCTTCGAGAAGCACCTTGTGGGGGAAAAGTTAGGGATGATACCCTTCAAATCTGAAACATTCCTTCCAATTTCATGCTTTCTCCACTTCAAAACATGAAGAAGTGAATCCACTTGTTCCAGTGATAGTGTTGCTCTAAATTTAATGGTCAATGTATGATGATCCCCCTAATACTCGTACATTAAGTAAGGTGGAAGAGATTTCAATTCTAGTTCAGGTGACATGAGAAATGAAGGTACTAGTGGTTGTACCTCTTCCCTCTCTAGGATGTCAGGAATATTCTCTCATTTCTAGTAGTGGCCACCCTAGCCTTCAAGGAATTTCAAGTCCTCTGGGACTTCATCAGTGGGCATGTCTGGAAAAAACATATCTTCTGAAATGGAATAACATACCAGTTCATCTTCTTGTCTGCTCAGTTGTACATCCATGGTAGCCAATACGTTTCAACCATCATATTAGGGCAACGATACTCGTTTGATGGCCTTTAAAACATTGTAGGAGACTCTTCCATCGCCTGCCCGTAAAATCAGCTCCCCCTTGTGCACGTTAACAGGTTCCTTCCTAGTGCCTATGAATGGTTATCCATGTATAAGAGGTGCCTCCTGACCCTCCTCCATGTCAAGGATAATAAAATTTTCTTGGAGGATCAATCATCCTACCTTCACGAGCACATCCTCCAGTATCCCTTTTGGTTATTTAATCGATCTATCAGCAAGTTGATGGGCGACTCAAGTAGGCTTCAAATTGTGGAGTCCATGCTTTTGGAAAACTGTGAATGGCATGAGGTGGACACTGGCTCCTATGTCGTATAGAGCTTTTCAAAATTCATAGGGTCCAATTGTATAAGGGATAGTAAAGCTACCTAGATCATTTTGTTTCAGAGAAATGGATTGTTGTACGACTGTGGATCATTCATTTGTCAATTCTATCATTCCTCATTCCTCCATCATCCTCTTATTCGAGAGGATTTCATTCATGAATTTTTCATATGTGGGAATTAGAGTTAGAGACTCTGCAAATGTGATGTTGATTTGTAGCTTTCTGAATACCTACATAAATTTTCCAAACTATTGATCCAACTTCTATTGCTTCATTCCCTCCAGAAAAGGTAATGCAGACTCGAATGGTTTTACTACCTCCTTAGCTTTTCCTATTTGAGCCTCTGGTGATGGAATTTCATATGAAGAGGGATCTGAAACCATACCATTGTTTTCAATAGGGTGTATAGGTAATGTTGACTATGCTGTTTCCTTTTGGTGAAGATTATTTCAACTTCATAAAGTGAAGGAATGGCCTCCTTCCATGGGATCTTTTCGGTGTTTCCTGGTTGTGTACCAGGCTGCCTCCCTGAGAACTGGTTTTCTAATTGGCTGATTTGGTTCTCGAGGCCTCAAATTGAAGCCTTCTGGTTCTGAAATATGGTCTCACTAGATGATATGAATTTCTTCAGAAGATCCTCTAACCTTTATGAATTCTCTTACTGAGGTGGTTGTTGAGCTGGTGGAGATGATGGAAGTCGTGACTGTTGCGGGTGAGGGTTTTGATACCCTTGCTACTGGTAAGGGCCATGTTGGGGTTGTTGCAACCGCTGATACGTGTTCTGATATTCCGGCTGACTTAGTCAGGCAGTTGGTGGGGCGAAAAATTCTACTGTTTTTGGCCCCATCATGTGTTTTGATTATCTCTCGATGCTGTGTTCTGGTATTTTTGATTCTGGCCTGACCCTCTGTTTTGAGCTACATAGCTCACCTTGCTTGTTAAAGGGTCGAATAAAGGTCTTGGGCATTCTCCAACGATGTGGTTGTCACCACAGTCACCGAATACTGGATGGTACGCCGCATGAACTTGAGATGCACCCTTCATATTCAGTGCTTCTATCTTTCTGGATACTGCATCCAACTAGGCAGCAAGCATGGTAGTAGAATCAATACTATGCATACCTCATTTTTGGGTCCGCTTATCAGAATTCCATTGGAGGTTGTTTGCAAAAATATCTTCTAGCAGTTCGAAAAGTTCTTCAGGGGGTTTTCGCTTTAACGTACCTCCAACAGCAGCATCCACCATAGACATTGTATTCGTAGTTAGTCAATTGTAGAAGGTCTCGACTTTCATCCAATGAGGAAGTCTATGGTGTGGGAATTTATGTAACATCTTTTTGAAGTGCTCCCATGATTCGTAAATGGATTTCGATTCATGCTGCTGGAAGATGTGGATATCGTTCCGCAGCGTTACCGTCTTTGAAGGTGGGAAGTATTTGGACAGGAATGTCTGGGCTAGATCCTCCATGGTGAGTATAGATCTTTGTGGAAACCATTTGATCTAGTCTTTTGACTTGTCTCATAGAGAGAAAAGGAACATGAAAAGGCGAATGGAATCCTCATAAATGCCATGGTACCTGATTGTATCGCAGATCTCCAAAAAATTGGAGAGATGAGCATTCAGGTCTTCACTGGGAAAGCCACTGAATTGAACAGTTCTATGGATCCGTAGCATAATAGCATGCTTGATCTCAATGAACTGGGATTGTATCAGTGGTCGAATGATGCTCGTATCTGTTCTGTGGATCGATGGAAGGCCGTACTCCATGAGAGTACGACGTAAAGGTGGCTTCTATGGAGGGAGAATCGGAAGGTACTGTTGGTCCTAAGGAGCATATTTTGGCCCCTGGCCTTTGTTGAAATATGGAATCCACACTGGTTGGACTTGTTGGAGTTGTGGTGTGCCATATGGTGGAGTAAGAGGGGCTTAGTGGTTCCATTAGTCATCAGGAACTAACAGTTGTCCAGCTCCTTTGACAACAGCTGGATTTACATCCCCTTTTTGAGTTGTGGGTTTGTTTTGATTTTGTTTAGCCATGAGTGTTCGTTGGTGCCTCAAAAATGTTCATTTTATCTCTGGGTCAGTTGGGAAAAACCCTGATCAATTAGTGCTCTTGGAACGTGTTAGGTGGCCACTCATACACATATGGACCTGCACAGAACAAAACATACTACCAAGCTTAATCCAAGAAAATAAAAGAAAAAATAGAAATGTGATTAAGAAAGAAATTTTTGGGAATTTTTAATTTTTATTTTATCTAAATTAATTACTAAGGAAACTAAATTTTAGCACATAAACCATCAGTTCCCCTACAACGGCACCAAAATTTGGTGAGTTGTTTCACCGAAGGTATGTTATCAGTGTCCCAAATTGATATTCCCCACTATTAAACATAGTATAGTGCAAGATCGATGTCGATCCACAGGGAACTAGTTAAGTGTGTAAATTCAATTGAGTTTAGAGTTAATTTCTCGAGGTATGCTGAATTTTGAGTGGATTTTCTTTTTGGGGATTATTGTATTTTTTTGTTTACATGAAATAAAATTTACTAATTTACGAGAAAACAACATGTGAATTTTTGATGTATTTAGAAAGAAAAATAACGTGTTGGGGATATGGTGAGTATAGAGATTTAATGCGGATTTCTTAAACGGTTATGTTGTTCATGATAATTCAACATTCTGTATCTTATTAATGGAAAAATTCCCTTGGTCCAATTTATTGTTTCTTGGAATTGAAGAAAAAATACTCTTTGATCTGGTAGTCTGTGTTTCTTAATTCATACATTTAGTATTGTTCATTTTTGAATCGATGAATTCTTTCAATGATCATGAATGAATTCACCCTCATTATTCTTTGATGTCCCTGAGAATTCTGCCCTTGGCCCGGATCAGAATTCTCAGTAATATTCAATAATAGGGAAAGATGATAATGAAAATTTAGAAGAACATATAGATCTTTATAAATCAATCCAACATACAAAAACTCTTCATCATCCATAACCCCTACACAAGAGATGTTTAGTTACACATATATAACATAATGAAAATAACACCTTCGATACCTGATATGATCATCGAATACGCTACAAGGAGAGGTTTCGAAAGGTGGAATGGTGGAATAGTAGTACAAACGTGGCTCGAAAATATGGCATTAGAAGTTCCCCTCTCTTCAAGTGTTCTACATCTCCTTGGTCCGAAGGCCAAGGCCTCTATTTATAGAAAATTAAAGTACACAGCGTGTATAAAAGTACACACCGTGTAGTGTTGTCAATGGTTATTTTCCATGATTTTTCATTGGTAGGTGGCCAAACATTCCGTCTTTGACACAAATGGCGTCGGCAGCCTGTTGGTGGCAAGTACACGGCATGTAGCGCCACCACACATGGCGTGTAATCCCAAGCAAGAGCCACCAACCGCATCTAGAAGCTGGTACATGGCGTGTATTAGTAATCCACAATACGTGTGGTCTTGATCTGGTGTCTTTGGCATGTACTCCCCATTTTGACCTGTGTCCCTGTATGAATGTACACCTCATGTATAAAAGTACACGCCATGTAGATGGAAAACGTTCACAAGCTTCTCTCGGTTTGTGTGTTTTGGCCAAAAATCCTCAGAAAATAAACAGAATCACAAATATCAAAGAATATGTTCATGACACAACAGATATTTGGTGAAAACATGTTTTTATTTTCAATAATATATATGAAAATGTATACAAAAATTGCGTGAATCAATAATATATGTTTTTTTCATACAAATCTATAGATGAAGATTATATAGGACCAACAAAATATTCCATGTGTAATGAGTTTCACTACCAATGACCTATATGAATCAAAATCATCTACTTCCATCCCCAATAAGATATTTTAAATATCTTTAGAAATTATAGGGTGCCTCTGATAAATCTCCATCGGTGTAAGAGAATCTATCAGGTGGGATATCATTTTAGTATTCGGATTTAATTCCACATTTCATTTCATTTATTTAGAAACATTAAATGATATAAATAATATTATTATCTCCATGTTTAGTATAAAGTGATTCATTTTTTATGAAAATAAAATTCCATTATTTTATAGTCTATCATTGATAAGTTACATTTCCCTCATTAACATTCTACTTGGAAGAGCCTTATACAATACAATTATCCAAATGGTAATTCTTTTCAAAATAACATTCAGTTGTCTTCACCTCAATTAATGGATTCATATTTGAAACCAATGTTCTTTTTCAACTAATGAGGATGGTAATATTACTATGGAGTCTTGACATCATCAGGATGTACTATTTTCAGTAACACAGATAGAAGGATGAATGATGTGTCTAACCACTAATTAAAATTCATTTAGTGAAATAACACTATGCTAAATGTCATTTTTTGTAATTAGTATAGTGATAATTCAATTCCGTTTGTGTATAATAATTTATTTCATAAAAACACAATAAATCATGATCTACAATAGATAGAATATAGATCTCCCTACTCTCAACAATTCATATGTTAATTTATTTTAAGATCCACCCCACATAACATTTCGTTAAAAATTTTATGCATCAGATGTTCTTTCTCACTTCAACATCCATCTAAATAGTTTCTATTTATTGGAAATTAATATATTATTCCCAATAACAGTCCCACCTTTTATTATCTCGTATAAATCCATTCAAGAATAGGTGCTCCCTTTTAATATTTTATATGAATTTATTTCAGTTTTAAAATTTTCTACAAGTAATACTAAAAGAGTCACATTGAAATCCTCTATTTAAATCAATAAAATACATAAATCCATCAAAATAATATTTATAGATTCTATTTGGAAGATCAATCGAACATTTATCCATATAAATATGTCACCCCCTCCCCAAAGAGTACCCCTCTAGGTCTTGTAATTATTCAATGTGAATAGTGACTACCCGATACCTACCGCCCGATGGCCATAGGTTGGAATCTAGCACTAAATATATATCGTACATATAAATTTTATGCATTACCATTTAAGAGTAACATGTAGAAGAGAGATATAAGATATATAAACCAACCAATTCATGCTCATAATGATAAAAGAATCCAATGTGTATACATGTAATTCTATATGATACAAAAACAATATGTAGGAAAATAAAAGTTCCAAAAAAATTAAACTCAAGTGAAACCATGATGCCCATAGATCTCCTCTAAAACCATAAGCCAGTAACATATAGAATGATCTACAACATAATCCTACTAAAAAGAATTAAAAAAATTATATTCATTGGGAGATCATAATAGTTCCCTCATTAGGATCCTCCCCATATCCTCTAATGCAAATGATAAATAAAGCTTGCTAAATCCCAATGAACAACAACTGAAACTATCTTTTCACCAAAATATATATAAAATATACAAAACCTCAACATGTTAATATATCACCATGTAAAAGATAAAAAAAATTTAATATAATATAATGAATCAACTAGGGCACCCATCCTCCACATCCCCACTTGTTTCCTTCTTGGACTTGACATCACATGTCCTCATCCATCTCTCTCTAAAAGGGGCTACGAGGAAAATAACTAGTCTAAGTATAATGACATTAATCTCATTGATAACATCTTATCATCATCTCCTTCCACATCTCCATATATTAACCAAGTATTTATCAGGATCCACCATGACCCATAAGTCCTATATCATACATTATGTACTATAGCCCAATCCGTCTTATCCCATACACCGAGTATGGTACCACAAGTCAACACAAACCATACATGTAATACCAATATTAATACTTTGTATAAAATATCTTGAAAAACATGTGTCTGAAATAACCACAATACATTGTTTCCATATAAAAACATATATGGGGCAACTAACCACTGTACATACCATCACATAATACTGTTAGGAGAAGAGAATTGGACCAGAGGGTCTTATTAATATTTTGTCTCTCTTGATCCATTTTTTGTGGGGAAAGACACACAGATTCCACGAGGTGTCATTCTCCCTACCTACATGGGTGGGGTAGTGCATGAAATCAAAAAACATGAAATATATCATATATCCCATGACCAATCTATAGGGGTTATCCTAGTCCAATGCTCAACTGCATCTATCGCCTCTTAGACATCAACTACCTCTTCTACAGACTAGATGACTAATAATCATAATAGAAGTCAATGGGGAAGTATTAAATTTATTATTTACTTTTAACATTTCTCCTCACTTTAATTATTTAATTAAAAATTAATTAATGTTATTTTGATTATATTTCATTAACCATCATTATGAAGTCCATGCACTCAAAGAATAATCCAACTGAGCCTAATGTTTTATCATAATGTACAATAATATTTTCATTCCATTACAAACTAAAACCATGTGATAAGCATTTAGAAAACATTATAACCATTCAATCATTCTAGGAGCTCTTGGAAAACACCATATGCTTCTATTGGGAGATGTTACCAAAAACATCACTCAACCTCTACTATTAGGGAAATGAATTTGGTTAAAACAAGAAACCCAATCATCTATACATTAAATAGATTAATTAACAAGCAATCATGTTGGGTTTCAATACAATAATGATTAATCCTAACTTCAACCCATTACATTATCTCTTTTTTCTTTCACAACACCCACATACATATCGCCATCCTTCAAAATTTATTGGGCATCAACTACTTCCAAAATCATGAGCCTCCCCAACCATATCTCATCATCCATACTAGTATCATATCAAATCACATAAAAAGGTTCATAACTAGATCACACAAAAGTAATTATGGAAAAAATAGTAAATATGCAAACATGGCCTTAAAAACCAAACATCCAGCCTTCACATGGAAACAAGCTCTCAGAGACCCAACAAATGATATGATCCTTATCAATAAAATGGGAATCCTTGGAACCAAAAATTTATATTTATTAAACTACTGGGTATTGTTCTATATTCAATTTACAAATACAATTTTTATGTGTTCCAACTATGGGAAACCAAAATAATCAGCTATAATAACTATTATGGGGTAATAGTGGAATACAACCCCCCCCCCCCCCAATAATTCAATTAAACAATCAATAAAAAATATTGTTTAATTAATTCAATAAAATATGAAAAATAATATTGATACAACAAAAACACTTCAAAATAGAGTTATGGTGTGGTAATAGTGATACAACACAAATTTTAGTAGAAGAAATTAGAATATAAAACAAACGAAACACTATGAGTTTTGTGATTTGGTACCTTTGGTACCTACTACATAAGAAGAAAAACACCCACACATGCAATTTTATTATATTCTCAAAAAAATAGATTACAATATAAATTAGAAAATTAAATAGAAAACTAAAATTTACAGATGTGGTAAAAAACCTCACACTAGAAAGAGCAATAAAAAAGTAACCTAGATTAATAAAAACTGATAAACCAAAAAATGTACAAGTGTCCCGATCACTTCAAAATCCATGAACATTGATCTCAAGGATTCTATGCATCTAACACTAGTATGATCATGTAATGTCTTTAGATTAGAGTAATGGTCAAACATCTTCATCCAGGAAGAACCCTGAGAGGCTCCACTATAACGACCCGGACCTGGCTAGCCACCCGAACAGTGCCGAACGGGTCGGGTGTCACTACCATAGGCTCCCCTCCCCTAAACGACAAAGGCTGCCGACTAGCAGTGAGGGTCTGTCAGGTATAGTGGGGAGGTTGTACCCTCTCAGAGGATCCCAATAAGGGTACCGGTCTGAGTATAACACTCAAATATGCCGCGGAAATAAAAGACTCAGCAGACTCGAACTAGACCCGCATAGCAGAAGCATATCAAATATCAATAAACCAGCAGAAGCATCATAGAACACAACAGCAGTGGAAACTAAACAGAACAGCATGCAGAAGAATACAATTAGCCACTACTATAAACAAACAAAGCATGCATCCAAAGAAAGTCATACCGCTCACATATATAACAGCGACAATGGATAACCAACAGATACTACAAAGGAAAGTAAACATGCTGATACAAAAGAAAAACTAAACAAGTAACTCCAGCAAGGCATGAACCTAAGGTCCATATGAGTCTCCAAGCCCAAGAGCACTAAAGTCCAGCTCATGAGGCTGACTATTTACCTACACGCAATTTTATAAAGTCTACACGGTCCCTTCGAGATGTGTGTAGACTTTATAAAATTATCCCAAGTGAATTTCACATTATAATTTTCCATGTACTAGAATATTGGCACAACCCATGGGTAGACCTAAATCGGTCTTGACAACCTCAATTCATCAATGGGGATCATGAGGTGTTCAATTCCCCATTTCTCCAACCATTATACAAAATTCATTAAAATTCATAAAATGAAAAAGAATGAAGAACCATTAACTCAACCAACAATGCACAAATCAACTTCATGATCGTGGAATATAATTTGTAGACCCCCTACCTCAAAACAATAGATTAATTAATTCTTATTCTTAACTATAAATATAGATTAAATCTCCATTTTAATTCTCAACCTGAGATCCACAATTAATATTTGTATATAAGAATTTAGAAGATAATAATGAAACAACAAGACCAATTCAATAATATAGAAGAAACACGAGAAAATATATTACCTATAACTTCTATCCACAACTAAAAACAATCCAAATAGTCTATAGATGAAGGTGAACGATACCAAGAATGATTTGGGTGTATAGGTTTATCAATAGGAATGAAGGAAGAATAATGAGGAAGATTTTCGACTGATGATCTTAAAATACTATGGGCGAAATGGTAAAATTATACTTTTAATGTGGACCATGGATTAGGCACACAGTTTTCCAAACTATCTTCCAATCAAGTAGTACTCTCTGTCTAAGTGGGGAAAAGTTGCATGGTTACATGGGGAGCCTCCCATGGTTTGAAAAATGATTCACCAATCAAGTGTAGTGCCTCTATTTAGGCCCACATGGTTTGGCCTAACATCTTGCATAGTTTACTAAACAGTGAACCAATGTCTCTTATCATGCATAGTATGGGAACTCAGTTTCTACTAACTATCTTCCAACCGTGATGAATCCATAGGATGGCCAAAATATCACTACATTCATATCCCGAGCCCACAATACACCCTTTCTCTTCCTCATATATCTTGAAAACATTCCACTAAACACAATAGTGAGACTTAAATAAAATACTAAAAAAGCATACCTCAATAAAATCAAGGATCATATAACCTCTCCACCATATAATGGCTCACTCTCAAGCAACAGTCCCATGAATCACTGAAATTTTAATGAAATGTGATATGGCCACTAAGCCCTCATATTTTTCTCCCTCTCGCAATATTCTTCCAAAACACTACATTGTTGCCATAAAACTCTAACCAAATTCATTGTCTTACCATTCTAGGATTTTTCACCATGATCTAAAATACGAACTAGATGCTCCTCAAAGCACACATCAGCCTCAAGCTCAACATCCTCAACATCAAATGCATGATATGTGTCATTGTTATACTATTGATGTTGTGATACATGAAAAACATTGTGTAGGAAAATATACCACTATGGTAAATACAATCAAAACCCCATCAGCCTAATTCTATTAAATAAATCAAACGACTCCATATACATGGGACCAATCATTCCTACTTTCAATATTTGATGGCCAACCAACTGTGGTGACACCTGAAGAAACACACGATCACCCACTGTAATTGAAAGGGGTATATTATGTCAATCCAAAATAGGCTTCTGCCCACTTGAATCCACTTTCAACTGTTTCTGAATCAAAAAAAATATCTTCTCATGTCTCCTGCACAAGACTCATCCCCACAAATTTGGATTCACTTTCCTCTATCTTATTGAACAAGTATATACATGGTCTAACATAGAGCACCTCATATAGGTCCATATAGATCATCAACTATTAACTATTTTAATATTTGAATTAAAAAGGTTCTATGTGATTCACCAAAAATCCACCAAAATGCAGTACTCAAGCCCACAACATATCCTCTTTTACCTGAATTGTATGCATTGATTACCCATCCATCTATGGTTTGAAGTCCATACTCAAAAACCCCTAGGTACAAATTGATTTCTATAATCACTTCATGAAACATGATGTAATATGTTAATCATGATCCAAACCTATAGAATACAGAACTCATTGCAACTACACTATTTTTCAAAAATAAAATTCACTCAACTGATCAATGGTGAAAGTCTCTAAAATGGGATGAAAATGAGCCACCATGGTCAAATAATATAAAACTAATCATATAAAATCGTTATTTTAAGGAATATAAGGACTAAATACCACGAAATCCATCATTACACCATCCCATTTCTATTCTGGAATGGGAAATTGTTGAAAAAATCCACCTAACCAGTAATAATTGACAACACTTATTGACGAGTAAGGCATCACACCACAAAAACCTATAACCAGATTCATCATTCCTAGGATCCAATATTGTCTACAATGATCCTTATACCTTTTCATCAAACTATAATTCCCCACCAACCACAATGAAAAAAAAACATGTGATTCAAAAATTCATGAAAATATGTTATCATAACAACACAGCCATGAAAATAAATGATCTCATCATCACTAACAGTCCAACTGATACATGACACCCCACCTATCGGAATATCCCTTAATGCCAATAATTTTGAATCATCATGATTCCTTTCCTTTATCTGGCATAGAATCAAAAACCCAACTTTCAATGATACGTGGGTCATCTTTTCATGCTCACTCTGCACCTTTATATTGATCTCATAAACAATGCCATCATCCTCCATTCAGAATTGAATTCCTAAAATCTCTAACTTTTTATCTCCTAGGACAAAAAATTTAAAATAGAATTATCCTTTCCCTTCTGTAAACCAACTATAATTCAATTGATTTCATGTAATCTAGCTATATTCACTATTGAAGATTCAAATCACAGTCATAGAAGATGTAATTTGGGCATTATGATATTTATACATGGAAAAATGTTCTCCTAACAAGTATTATTTCCATTAAATTATAGAATAACCCACTAAACAAATCTCAACATCAGACGTAATGTAATTTCATTCATGAGGTCCCAACTTCATTGACCCATACACCACAACCCGATTGTTCTACATCAAAACTACCCCATGTTCGACACCAGACACATCAGAAAACAAGGTATAGCCTCTAACTTTGTTGGGTAAGATCAGAATTGGTGTAGATGTCAACTAATTATTTAACACTAGGAAAACATCCTCACATTCCCTGACTAATAAAACATGGTTCCATTCTTAGTCATACTAAAATGTTTGGGTGAAAAATGGTATAAGTCCTTAATGAACCATTGGTAATGAATTGAAAAAAAATAGAAAACATTTGATATAAAAAACATTTTTAGGGAATTCCAAAAATAATATTGATTTCACTTTCTCTATGTACACTAACACACCATCCTTAGAGATGATGTGTCTGAATTAATGTACCCTATCAATTCTTAAATGATATGTGGATAGCATGGCATAGAGCCTATAAAATATTTGTGTACCGAGGATGATTTTAGGATGTTTGGATTGATCATCATGATTTTTAGATTACACAATGATGTCTTCATAAAATACCAATACAAAATAATCTATATATGGGTGAATGATTCGTTTCATTTGGTCGATAATCATTGCTTGTCTATTGAACATTCTGACTGGAATTACCAAAAACACAAATAAATCATATATGCTCCTCAAGGAAGCCTGTGGTGTTTCATATGGCCTCATACTTAGGTAATGATACCATAATCTCTTATCAGTCTTTAAGAACATTGATTGATCCCTTATCTGGTAAAAATGACCATTAATTCGAGGAATATGATGTAATTTTTTAACTGTCATTTTATTGAGCATCCTTTAATTGACACACAACTGCAATGATCTGTCAACCATCATATGAAACAACAATAAAGATCCCCTTGGTGAAATACTCAGGAGATTAAACCTATTGTTTTCTATTTCCTCTAACTGAATACTATTCTATTTGAGTTCGGGTGGTTCTATTCTATATGAAAAATAGAAGCATTATTTGCTCCTTGTAGAAACTCTATCATGAGATCGATATCTTTTTTGGGAGACAACCCCAAGATGTCCTCAAGAAATAAATACTGAAACAGATCTACAATAGGTGGAATTAATATTTACATAACTACACCATTATCAGGAATAAGACATGCCACTTGATTTGTGATCCCTTTCATCAACTGACAAACTGGTCATGCACTGCCTGCTTGAATGTCTCACCCAACATGATGGACATTAGTGTCTCCTTTCTGAGACAAAAATTTTAATATACAGTGGTAATAGTTGATAAAGGAATGGTAAAACACTATCAAATCAATGACCAAAATAAAATCAAAATCCGACATCAGAAGAACAAACAAATCCCATATTAAATGATACCCACCATCTTCAAGAGAACACCCCTTAAACTGCTTGATATTGTCTTCACACATCCCAAACATTGTATCAATAAACATGACACCATAGAATCATTCCACCGCTTGACCAAACATAACCATACGGTAAGAAGATATAAAATAATTTATGGCACCTATCTTAAATAAATAACTAACAAGCATGTAAACTACAAGGATCATACCTAGAATATTCGATGGTTCGGACCATACCACCTATTGGTGTGGACTGAACTATAGGAAGCTGACCTTCCCATCTACCTTGGGATCCTATTTAAATTCATTCCATTGCACTACCCTTATGATAAGGATGCTCTCTCCCATAGTACCACATCTGCAACCTCAACTGATGTGACTAGTTTAACTCCATATTCAAACCTGATAGGGGGTAACCAACCCACATCCTACACTTGGCATTGACCTCAACCCTCCATTATTTCACATCTATTGAGGGTTCCTACAAAACCTCTTCACATTCACCATTCTATTTCATTCTCTCACTAAACCAGTGGTTGGGGATACTGACCACACATTTTCCCCATCCTACATCACTAATAGCAGAAAACATCACAACTACAATGAGGGGATAGTTATATCTTAAAACTACCTTTTCAACCACCTATCTATTGAAAGTTCTCAAAATGGTGTTTCATTCCATTGGATTTCACACCATGGGATCACCAAACAAGAACTGTATTCCCACCACTGTGGGTCTCCTGAATGTTTCCCTATTAAATAAGGGCATTATCCACCACATCAAAAAATATTTGTAAACATATGACATTCACCAATGATTTAATATTTAATTTAAGTCCACCCAAAAAATATCTTAACATAACAACCTATTCCCTGGAAAAAGTCCGGACAAAGAATTGAATGTCATTCAAATGAATAGTGTATTTTATCACTTTATTCAACCCCTAGGTAATGCTCATAATCATTATATCCTTTTCTTGTCTCATGATCTCCAAATATAAATATTATTGAGATATTTCAGGAAAATATTTCCATGAGATACCATAAGACTGTTGGCACTAAACCAGAATGTCCCACCAGTTATTTTCTGCCCCTGTTTCATGTAAGCTACCAACTTGAGTGTCTTATTAAGAGTAATCTATAGGTGACCTAGAATCATTAGGATAGCATCTATCAATAACTCATAAGCCTCAGGTCCACCCACTCCATCAAAAGAAAGACACTTTTCCTACTAAAACACTATAATCAACCCAATCATAAATGGAAGAACATGCTCTAGGTCCCCTTATATCATTTGCATAAAATGAGTGTTGTTCTCATGAAATTGTTCCTATAATATGATACCTTGAGTCACCATGTTTTCTTTCTCTACTTCTGATGGCACATTCACGATGACGTCATCTTATTTCACAAACGGTACAAATCCTTATGGTTGAAAATTACAAAATTTCCAAAAATTTCTAAGAAAACATAACATAAAGATTCCACATATTTAATAAATAAGGCTCTATGATAGCCATAAAACCCCCTTTCTCATACACTATTCCAAATAGACAACATCTCACATTGAGCACTACCCTCATCCATCCCTACCCCGGGACATGGAAAACATGGTGTAAACCAATTTACATAGTCAAGAGACTTTCTTTAGACAACCTTTTTTAACCTTGTACACATTCACAATGAAAATATTTCTCATTTAAGTACCATTATCATGTCAACATTTGTTAAAACCAACATTTTAGATCATATATCAACTTCCATCATGCACAATTATTTTACTATAGTTTAACAATTTTTCTATTTAGCCATTCATATCATATTAAATAGACCTTTCATTCTTCCTATATTATGGAATAAAAAATGCATTCTACCATTCAAGTCCCATGCATCTATCTAGTGTGTTCCCATATTGATGCATTCCGCCTATATCCATATGTTCCTATATTGATGAATTCACCTCAAATCTCCTTAAATTTTAACCACATGAAAACTTCCATAAAACAATTTCATCACACATTAATTGCATTAATCCATGGTGAAATATAATTCAACTATAACAACACATTCCGTGAACAACAATTCCCACCATGGTTACATGGGTTATCCCCATGGATGGGTTAGGTACACCCAATCACTAGCTCATCCCCCAGATAGGATGCATCCTAATCTCTTTTATACAATTACCAACATATTTGAATAGTGAAAATAACTACTTTGATACCAATTTGATATATCCATGACCCGGAATCCACTAAACTATTGACCTGAGTCAGGTTTTTACATGATGTTAAGTGTGTCACACCATTTTCAAGAGGTTTTTGACGAGTAGTTAGTGTCTAATAGGCCATGTGTTGATACTATTCCCTCCTTACAATAGAATGTCACAATAGATAAAATAAGATATCAGTAAAAAAATATAGAATAATCCAGCACATTCATTACCAACCATTTCCGAAATATGGTACAACCAAAACAAAAAGATAAATATTAAATGTCATGCTAACAGTTCCAATTATGAATGAAACCTAAAATAAAATATAATGAAAACATCCCCAAAACCGAGTCCTGATCCCATGTCTGGAATCTCATCCATTCTTCTCCAAAGCCCAAATCAACTCCCTAGCACAAGTCCATTCCCCTCTACCAATCCTGCAATAATGAAATTTTCATGGGCACCTAAAGATGGCCCGAGAAGAGTGTGAGTAGAACAATGTAGTCCACCACCAATGTTGTCTATAAAATATATAGTCAAAATGGATAGTGCACTCATATACTAAATAAATGCTATGTTAAGAAAATACATCTTGGGTTTCATTAGTAAACAATATTCACAACAGAGACATTCATCATTTCTTCCATTCAATCACATAAAACATTTCTATCACCTAATCCATGGGTAGGCATTTACATGATTTACACTATGGCCAAAGTTGATCAATTATCATAAATAATGGAATAATTCAGGTTCCCTATCTCACTAGGGATAAACATTTCCTAAAAACTACATCACACTCCTCTTGGAGTCTCATTCCAGGTAGTCTCTTTAAATGAAACTATTAGGATCACGGATCTGAAATCTGAATCCCTAAACCATGCATTTTAGATGTGGATTTTAGGGCCTCTAACAAAACCGAATATTGGGGGGAGGCTTGGGAAAATATAACACATACCACCAAGCCATATGAACATGCTTATTCATTCAATTGCCTCATATAAAAAATAAAATACCTAGAATAATCAATAAAAATAATATTTACATTTCAAATTCAATTTTACACTTTATTCATCTTTTGTACTTAACCAATTTACCCATTAACACATTTACCACACACCATAAATATCACATTTAACACAATTTTCTTTCATATCCTAATAAAATTTAATTATTCATAAATTTTTATACATTATCTCGTTTTACATAATTCATCATTTCCCATGTATTATCCCATCATATGTTTAATGTAAATATCAATAGTCACTAGACCCATTCACATTGATACAGTTATCCATCGTTACATTTTTTTCAAATGAACCATTATGGCCCTCTACTTTATCACAAGACACCTCCATAGTTAACATTATAATTTTCGATGATTGGGAATATTGGAAAACCCCATGGGTGGCCTTCAATTTTTCTAGTCGGTCTCAATGCATCCCATATAGACATGAGTTGTTTTGTACATCATTTATAAAACCATTTATCAAAATCAATTAAAATTATCAAATTGAAAATAATAGAGAACAATTAACACAAAAACACATTCCAAAATATACTTCAATACCATATAATATAACAGGTAGACCACATGCCTCGAAACAAGAGATGAATTCATGTGTAACCATATCATTAAATCTGGACTCAGGAACCTATTGAAGCCCCAACATATGATCCACTAGAAAAAAGATTGTTTTTATTGGCTTTATAAGAAGAATAATGAAAAGAAATCACAAATTTTGGACAGATAAGAATAATGGTCATAAGACCTACTTAGAGTTTCAATCAACAACCAACAACACTACAAATGACCTAGAATCGAAGGAGATCAACCCTTGAGAAGATTTGGGTGTTTAGGTTCATCACAAGGGAATGACGGGGATGAGAATGGAAGAAATTCAAGTGAGGATCAAAAAATACTGAGGGGGATGGTACAATACCACTTTAAATGGGCTGATTATCTTGTCCCTAAGGGCTTACAAACTGTGCACCAACCATCTATCTGCCAATATCCAAGAAGGGCCGAGTCACATGGTAACATGGAGAGCCTCGTAAGGATTGAAAAACTATGCACCAGCAATGTAGAACTCCTCTACCAAGGGCCACATGGTTTGGCCTCTTCACTTGCATTATTTACTAAACTATACACAACTACATATTAGATAGAATGGTTTTGGTGAATGGTTACTACTAACCGTAAGCTAACCGCAAACCATGAACATGATGTCCAAAATCTCCATGTATTCTTGTACTGAGCCCCTGAGACACTGTTGAGATTCAACATGAATCCAAAAAACATTCCATTAACCACATTATAAAGAATTATACCAATGAATAAAAATGTACACATAGTGTACCCTAACATTTTCAATTTAATGATTTACACGCAATATCCCTAGGAACGTGTCTTAGTTAGACATCAAAAATAATTCATCTCATGAATCTTTCTTGTACACAACGTGTACATTTACCAAATTATGATAAAATAAAAATAAGTTTATTATACTCATAAAACCTTATCAACATGACCATGAGTGTTTTTATTAAGATTATAGTACATGTCATGCAATGTGTTTTCATATATATAAATCATTAATTAATTTTTATATAAGGCTTAGATCTCCATATCATCTATGTTTCATATTATAGTTTTTTCTCTACAAACATTGAAGCATTTCTGGTGATAGAAAAATCATGTAATCATTGTAATCATTAAGTTGATATTAAACATCATTAAAATTTGTGATAACTCATGTATGACACATATCTCAATCGTAAATGGTATTCAAGTATAATACATATTGGGTAGTTCTGATGGGTACTCGCCATGTTACCTCCATTGTACTTTTATGTATATAGTTAATTTTAGATAAATATATTTATTTTTTGTTTACTTATGATGATTGAAAATCTCAACAAAATATAGATGTGAATTATGAAAAAAATAATTTTTTAATTAAACAATATAATTAATTGATTCAAGAGTGATTTATCTTAAAAAAGAATGATTTGAATTAAATGGTAATTTTATTAAATTCGTAATATATGTTTTCAAGTAGATGATCATTAGTGTATACTATATCATTGAATCTGATTTGTTTCATTTATTTTATAATTAAATTAAATTTAGGGCATGCCTATATATTCCCCTCTAATAATGTAAGGATATGTGTGCCCATTGTTACTTTTATATAAACAGTTTTCCTTCTATTTCGTGTGAGTAAAAGAAAATGTAATGGATAGAACTCCCTAGTTAATAGAGGATGTTCAAGTTTGGAGTCGAGACATAAATAATCCAAGAGAGATACTTAGGTTTATATGTGGAAAATTCCAACACAACCCATTGATGATTAAAGGAATTTTTCCCACATTCAATGGATAGTATATCTTCCACTATATAAACTAATAAAAAGTAAAATCTTAATGAAACCACTCCTTTGTTTTCATACAATTCCAACCTACATCATCATATGTTACTTGTAAAACTGATTTTCAACCTATGTTAGAAAGTTCATAGTTCGGGAAAAAACTCAATAATATATTTCTAATTTGTTATATAAAGAACATTCTCAAACACATGTTGACAAATAAGTTTGTTGTTTCTTATGAATAATTCAAGTGATATTATTATTGGTTATGTATATTAACTGATTAGAACTTGAATTTCATTGAGAAACAAAATTGGATATTTATTAATTTTATCACAATTATGTCGTATGAGTCCAAATAATGTTTCAAGTTATGAGGATATCATTAAACAAATGAAAGATGAACCTAATGAGATTGAAAGGAACAATGTTTGGACATTGGTTTAAAGTCCTAATGATACCACTATAAATAGTTTAAAATGGGTTCTTTAGAAAATTGTTATGAAAATGACATTATATTTAGCAATAAAACTACACATTTTAATAAACTTTTAATAAAAAGGGGTAATAGACTATGGATAAACCTATGAATTGGCATTAACACATAAAGTAAATCATATACATCAATATTTTTAAACATGATAAATTTTTAATATAATTCAAATGGATTTGACGTTTGGATTCCGTAACAGATATGTATAATATAATTTTAATGTATAACAACACCATTTATTTTAAATATAAAACATCCAAAATTTGTTTATAAACATAAAAAAGTAGTTTATGGAATTAAATAGGCCCCTAGAGCATTGTATGATAAGTTTACTGGATTTTTGTTACAAATAAAATGTTGTTAATAGAGCTTGGTGTAAAAATAATTTTATAAATGAATTTAATAAAAACATTATGACTGTACAAATATATGTTGTTGACATTATATTTGGAACAAATAAAAAAATTTTAATAGATTCCTATGTAGATATTATTAAATCTAAGCCTGAAAAGAGTATGATGGGTGAGATATCATACATTCTATGATTTCAAATTTCATTAAAACTAAAAGGATATTCATATCTCAAAATAAATAAATAAAATTTAAACATAATAAATTATGGTATGAAACCCCTAAATTTATTAGTTCTCTGATTGGAACATCTAATACATTTGATCATGATGATTGTATGAAAATAGTTTATGACGATTCTTTTAGAGTTATGATTGGAAGTTTACATAAATAATAGCTAGTCATCCAGATTTAATATTTCCAATATGAAAATATGATAGATATCATTCCAATCCAAAAGGTTCACATATTAATGATGTTTGTTATATTTAGTGAACTATGGATTTAGGCTTAGTCTACTATTATATAAAAGAGTTTGAACTAATTTTTATTTCAGATACTAATTTTGGGGGATGTAGAATGGATAGGAAATGTATTTCAATAAAAAGTCATTTTTTACTTGAAGCTTTAGTTTCTTGGTTACGTATGATAAATTACTATGTAGAACATTCCTGAACTAAATCCAAATAAGTTGTAGTTGGTTGTTATTATGCTAAAGTGTTTTAGTTGCAACACACAATCACTGACTATGGATAGAGATTTACTAAAACTCGAAATGTATGTTATAACACAAGTACCATTGTGTTAATTAAAAAACCATAATAGCACTTATGTGATATGAAAATATACTTATGAAACAATTTTCATGGATATCACACATGTAATTGAGATATTATTTTACTATTAATCAGAATGAAGAAAAATACTGATATTTTTGTGAACCCCCATGGTTCGGATAGATTTGAATACATTAAAAAGAATCATGGAATGATCAATATCAAGTGATTATTCATATCTACATCATTTTTTCAATCACCTTACATTAATGAACTATTTTTAAAGGGGTATTACATATGATTTTATGTTTTTAAATCATATTTTTTCATAAATTATTTAGTTTTCTCAAAATATTTATTTGTAATATTCAATTGTTCTGAATGAATATATGTTTTAAAATTTTTAGAGTCATATTTTCATATAAAAACTCTCTGAATCTATATTATATTACAATGGATTACTTGGATTAAAAAAATTTCTAGAAAACAATATGTTCTTATAAATGTTTTTTGTATAAAAATTAGTTATAAAAATTTCAAAATCAAAAATTATTACAAAATCTTCGAAATTATTTTTCCTAAAATATTATCGTAATTAGTTATCATTACAAAAACAATGACGTTCAATTTACTTATATCATTCAAAATTTTATACTAAAAAAATGTATTAACCAATTAGTTTCGGCATTGATCCAGTTAATTAGTTATAAATTTTCTTGTTTACTTAATATTTCAGTTTTCATAATTTGTTTTGTTTTCATATGTTTATGTCCTAAAATGGTATTGATACACATTCTAATTAAATGTTCTATTGAAGACATTTATATTTCAAAAAATTTAATTTAAATTATATATTATATTAATTCATTATCTTAAAATCAGATAAGGAAATTAAACCACATTGATTGAAATTTTAATAATTCTAACAGTTAGTGTCAAGCGTATATAAGGGTGGTACAACTTGTGTCCCTCATCTGTTCTTAGCTACATTTATCTGGACCATTAATAACCCTTTAACTAATTTGTCCAATGTTTTTTCATTTTTATAATTTCCAGTTCATGTATTTTTATAATTCACACATTATACATTATTTATAGAGATAAGTCTAAAGGGAAATAGTCATTGAGAAAAAATGGAAATAAATGTATGATACAATTATTAAAATTATCGTTAGATTTCATGGATGGGAGTATTTTTTTATAACAGAACTACATAAGTATTTTCATTTACATTGTCTCTAAATCATAAAATAATTTTTTTCTATAGATTGAAAATGAATTAGAAGAAGAGGAAGAGTAATGGGAAGAAGATAAAGAAGATGGATTACAAAATAAAAAGAACAAGAGGAATATGATGAGGAAGAAAATTATGATGACGAATAAGAAACAAAAATTGATGAAGTGTAAAAATAATTCAAAACATCATACTAATCATCATCTTTTATAGTGATAAATTCTCAATGAGAAATGGCTTTAGACTTGGATGAAATAGTGTAATAAAAATCATCATACAACGAAGAAGATAAAATATTCATCAAAAGTCAAGGAAGAAGATAAAAAGCCCCAAAAAAGTTATAGATAACGTTCTGGGATAAACTTGTGGACATTATTAATGTATAAAATAAAGAGAATGCTTCTTATAAAAGAATGGAAAATGTTATAAAGTATGAGAAAAAAAAAAGTAAAATCCTCAAGAAAAAATGATCATGTAGCTTTATTAGGTTCATCATACTCGAAGGGGAAAATTTTTCAAAATGTTGTTGACAAAATTTTCCAAACCATGTAAATATTAATTCATTAAATTCTCTATCTTCCAAAAATAGTATAATGGTATAGTTTTATTCAAAATAATAAAAATGAAAAATTAGAATCACTAAAAATTTTGATTGAATTAGTTTTACACATTAAAAATGATTTGATATATTTTATAGAAAATAAAAAAAATCATCAAAGTTATCTTAAAATCATAAGGTTAACTCATCAAAAAATGTTATAATGATCATAAGTATGATGATGATAAAATCAATTATTTCCATAAACGTTATTTATAAAAGATAATATACATTGAAAATTTATCTACAGATTCTTTAGGTAGAATAATGATTATGAAAATTTTTAAAGATACAACTAATTATTGTAATATGGAAGTAAATTTTTAGAATGAAATGGTTAAATATTTAGAGATAGAAAATTGTATACTTAGAATTTGTAAAAATAATATTTTCCTTGTGAAAGTGGGAAAAAAAGCTCTTTGAGTATGTTGAAATACATAAGGCAAAAATTCATAAGCAAACACTGACAGAGGACTAAATCATGAATCATTAATCATTGCTCACACTGGCATTGAAGAATCATTATGAATTTAAGAAAATATTGGAAACTGTGAAAAAGTTTATGAATAATGAATTAACATTTTGAATTTGATATCTTGATATAAAATTTTAATTTTATTAAATGAATATTAAATATGAAAGATATTTCATCCAAAAAGATTTTTTCTAAATGTATTAAAATTAATTTTGGATGTATGTTATTTATATTATATCTTGGATGGTTAGTTATATATCATAAAATTGTTTCATATGTTATCACTTTCTTACATTTTAATAGATATCATTTCCCCGTTATTTTTTTAAATCAAAAATTGGGTAAAATTTATAATGAAGGATAAATTTATAATAAGGGATAAGGTTTTAAATGGAGAAGCCATTGAGATAGTATCCAAATGGTCAGATATTATCCTAAGGGAGAGAAAATGAATTAGTACTACATTGGATTAATAAGATTTTCTACAGACATGAGGAGTTAACAAGTGATGAATATCATTGAAGATCATTAATGTATAATGGAATTTAATATATCTTTTCAATGTTATCATTTTTTCATTTTTAATATTGTGTTCTGTGAGGGGATTATTGAGTTAAAAGACATAATCCTTATATTTCATTTCCGTAGTTTTTGAAATCAAATACAATTCCTTAAAACACTTATTTAAATATTAAAATTTTCCCATATGTTTTAGTATATTTTCATAGAAAACATTAATTTATACCGAACGTAGAAATGATTCCAATGAAAGCAATTATAAACACACTATTTTTCATTCTGATCAGTCATACTGAAGTTGAATAAGATACATTGGACTAAATATTGGTTTAATTGTTGGTTAGAGTTACTTTTTAATGAATAAATTTAAGACCGTTGGACTAATACTGTTACTGATTCATCAGAATAATTATTATTTATTATATCAGTTTTAAAATCAATAAGGAAGTCAATCGAAATATAAAACATTTATAATTTGATTGATTAGAATTATATCAATAATAATGAATATAAAATAGCATTGTAAAGGTGCTAGTTCAAATTATATCGGACTATAAAAGTACAAATCATTCATAGAGTGAAAAATGAATATCTATATAATTATGAACATTCATGTGGATCTTGTCTAAGGTAGTTTCATCTAACTTGTAAATATGACCATTGTAAAATTTCATATAAAAAAGAGGCCATTTGATATATTGGGTGTAAGGACCCAACCCCAGTTGCTCGGAGCCGACGCCTTATTTGATTACGTTGGAATACTTAAAAGGAGTACGAATCTCGATGGACCGATTAGTCATGTATTATTAGAAACAAGATACATACATAATTACAAGATGAATGGAAAAACAACACAAATTTATTCGACTAGAAACATCACATCTCCCAGATTATGCTTGCATGTCATTAATAAATTACTTCTTCATGTCCTGAATAAATGAAACATAAGAAAGTGGTGAGCCCAAATGCTCAGTAAGAGTAAGCAATACATCGGAAGATAATATAAACCATAGACATGGTGAATAATTGGGATCACATGACGTTAATAATAAACATGATAAAGTTATTTCAAGAATATGAGCAGATTAAATTATGCCATAATAAAACATAATCATGGGTATTCTACTAGTCGAATAAAAACATGAACATACTATTATTAGCTTCATAATGAGGGAAGTGCATGTCTCGTACATTCTTAAACATTTTTTCATGGCCTCGATGAAGACGTATAATGATTAAGGCCTCATCCAAAATCCATATCACATTTGGAAAGCCCTCTGGCAAATTCCATGTCTATTTGTCTAATGAGATCTACCAATGCATTGAGGGGCTATAGTGGGCCCCACCCATCACAGAATAAGTCCAATGCATTACTCATATGAGCAGGGATAAATATAAACAACATATACATTATTATTGAATCTATCATATGAAATGTAACTCTCTTTCCCCAATCATTAAACATAAAACACTAACCATTCCGAGTAATGTGGTGAATGGTTTTAGGATTGATCATACATAACAGAGTTAGTCATAAACCATTAAATCAAAGAAAGTCATTTGATAAAACATCTATAATGTTTCAATTTTTTTAGGTACCCCCTTCATAGGAGAAGACCACACCAATAACAATTTATAGTATTACAAACCTAAAAAAAATAGGCTGAAAATAATTCCAAGGACTCAAGTAATGTATCAACTATGTATTTACAACTTCCTCATTGAGGATCACCTCCTCCTAGGCCCCTCCTCCTCCCTCCCTCTGAGAAACAGTGCTCCAACAATGTGTGATATATTCTTTGTTCATATATGGTACATTCACCCCTGGATTGCTTTAGTGTACTGACTGCTTCAATATCATCAAAACACATACACATCGTTGTTTGAAATTCATAACCCTTTGAATGAGTGGTAAGTGTGAATTTCATCTTATTTGCAATCATTCTCTAGAAATACCAAATTACAGTGTTAGAAAAATAACCAAAAATACTAACACTTGTTTCTTCACTACTTAATGCATCACGAATTGATTTCGATATGTGAAATATCTACTTCAAATAATCATGATTTCAGTAGAAAATGAATTTAACCTTCATAAATCATTATAGAATTTATATAACCTTCACTTTCTTGGAAGAACCATTTGAATGCATCGTAGGAGATTCTCACCTGAATTTCCTAAGGTAATGTTTAAATAACTGAAAATTATCCTTTAGAGCTACACTCTTCACTGAGTTCTTTGATGAATAACTTCTTTTTCAGTGTTGAATATATTGGAAAATCCTTTATTTCATCACAAATGAAAACCCTCTTTGCACCCCTATGATTCAGTTTAGAACTATACATCTTAACTAATGTCATGGGCTCTTCACAGCAACAATAAATGAGTGATTAATTTAGAAAATGGTGTATCCAAGATCAAACTCTATAAAATAATCTACACATAATCATGTAAATATCACTATCCCGATGTAGGTGGGTGCACAACCCGATGTCCCGGTCGGTCCAATACGAGACCTAGTTCACCATAGTTTTTTAAAACTCTAAATTCCACATATTGAATCATATTTTGAGTTTGAGAGATTTTTTCAATTAGTTTCCAAATATCTTGAATAGCAATAAAGTGATACCAACATATTCGTTTATAAAAAATAACATGAATGGTTTTCCATGTATTTAAACATCATTAGTAAGACTAAAAACTGGATTTGAAACATTAATCACTACATAATTGTCTTGAAATACCTAGTATCATTAATATTACAGTATATTCCTATATATTGTAGCATGTATATTCAAATTGAAAGTCTTCTACTCGGAATTCATGATTTGTTCAATTTATTATTTATCTAGAAATATCATTTCATCATGAACTCTTTTATTTGTTATACTCCTTTTAATTGGCACATTGTTAATACCCCCCATGGAATGTATTTATCCCTTTATATCACATCACTCAATTTACCATAGTTCAAAATAATTGAAAATGGAAAATGGGTACCTCTGGCATCGTCACGTTAATGAATGTGGTTTTTCATGACGAACCGACTCTTTTATTCTACTCATCTTCCATGCCTTATTAATGGCAGTTTTTTTTCAAAACCACATGTAATGATTCCACATAAAAATTTATCTGTTAGATTATTTATCCTTCTTATCTTTATTTTCTTTACAATCATGAGAAAAATCTAACTAATACATGACTATTTTTACATACACTTTTCTCACACCTATCAAGATGTTTCCTCTATAAATGATGGTCTCTTCCACTAACATTAACCTATATCATTATGTAGTGACATGTGAGATCATTAAAGCATACTTTTTGCTTTTCCACTTCTTTTATATCCATAAGAGTAACCTCAAACTTATTCTACTTTTTGTGTGTCCTTTTTTAAGAGAACTTCCTTCAGAATGTATGGACACTCTATGTGTATGTAGACACAATTTACTTTGATTTTGGTTGTTAAAAGATAGTGTTTGAGTTAGTGGATAATCATTGGATATTATTTGAAATAATGTAAGGAGGCAAGTGATGCATTTTTTTCATTCTAATTAGAGATGGTTATTTTTTTCTAAAATATTATTTATTGAATTTCATAGACCATACAGCATTGAGCATCGATATATATTGTTACATTTTCGATTGAGGTTTATAAATCATAGTTTCTTTGATATTTTAACTGTATTATTGTTTGTAATTATATCAAATTTGTTATAATTCACATGATATTATTATACCATGCTTTTGGGATTTGATGTGGGGTGACACATTGTTGTTATTCTTGAGCAAATGTTTTTTCATCCTAAATACAAGTGTACATTCAATTATTTTTTGGATTATGAAATATATTGAGGAAGTAATAGTGAAAATTTTATTTGGAAATTATTGATGGATGTTTTATCTTTGGTTTCCTCCTATGGTTCTCTTAGTGAATATAATAATTATGTTATTTTTCTTCAACATTAAATATAATATCATATCCTTACTCTTTGTCATTTTTTAGGGACATTCAACTGAACCATATAAGAATTCTTCTTAGCTTAATGCTATGTTTTTGAATGGGTGTGCACCTAGAGCTACATGGGGCATACGTCATACTCATTAACATCCTAAGCCACCAATGGACACCCCATCATAAACACCCTTTCATCCTCATATTATCCCTCCAAGACTGTTCCCACCCATGCCTTTATCATTATCCTATTTATCATTTTATTCTCATAAAATGACTATGTCATTATTAGAAATGTTCCATCCAATACCACATCGATATATAAGGATGTATCCCCATTATTTCTATAATTATCCAACCATGTATAAGATTCCTCCATTTCCTACTATCCATCTAGAATTTGTTGATTTTCCCTTGAGTTTCAACTCTAGTGCATGCAGGTGACCCAGTTCATGCATTTGAACAGACACATTCTTTAAAGGATACTGATCAAGGAGAGCCCACATATCAATCTGATCCTAATGAGCATTTTCATTTGGTTTTTTTAAAATTTGTGTTAAATTATGTAACATTATGTTTTCATTATTGTACTGTGAATTGATTCTTATTTTTATTCCTTTTATATAATTTAATGACATATTCTAATAGAAGACGTGGGTGAACCCATATGCATGAAGTGGGGAATTTTCAATCATAAATAATTGTGGATTATGATGAATATAATCACATGATATATAAAAAAATATAGGAATTTTAAATGTTTTATGGAAACATTACCCATGTATAATGATATCATACCAGTGAAACCAGACTCCTAGTGGCATATTATTAACAAAATCACAGAAAAAACATGGTAAAAGATGTGTGTATGAAAATTTATTAAATTTATTTCTATATTATTGTTATATTTTAATGAATTAACAAGTTTTTTGTAGCATCATTCTAACTTTCCCTATAGTGAAGATACTAACATCCCATAATTTATGGTTATTGGGTAGTTGTGACGATCATAAAAGAACAAGTTAAATGTTTGTTGTGTTAAATTTGTTGACTTAGAACCAGCATATTTGTACACGATGATAATACGTATTCATTGTATTGAATAATAATAATATTCCTTGCACAACATCGCTAATTTTTTGTGTGACATGCTTTGAGATTATATCCTAAGAGAAGGTTTCATAGTGAATGGTCACAAAGGTTCTCTACAATGATGAGAACCCAAAAGTGTTGCAATAGTATTCATGAATAATATGTTCAATAGATTGATGATACTATTTTAGGGATAAAAAATATACATGCTATTATGGGTGGAGGCTCGTAGGGGCATTAGGTATATTCTCATGGTGTACTCCCTCAGTAATATGTAGTGTAGTATTTTATGGGAATAAGTCCTTCCAGTAGGAAATCATCATTTTTTATGTGTCAATGGAATTTCCACTCTATAGAAATGTTTATTCATCTATATAAATTACTATTATTAATAATGAATATTATAAGCCTCCTAAATTGATGTGTTGATGAAAATTGTTATGACATATGTTCGCGGTGAGGTATGAATTATGGGTGTACCACAAGTTAAATTTCATTAATAAATAATGTGAAAATTGGGTTTTCCCTTATGTTATTTAATGGATGTTGATATCTTAGGCCCATTCTGGAAAATTATATAGCCTAAATAAATCATCATCATCATGGTCCCCTATAGGCATTATTGATATTCCAAAATTTATGAAATAAGATATCGACCACATGGGTTGATGACACCAGCATGAAACATACATGATTGGAGATATCATGAAAAATGGTTTATAATATATAGTGATCATCAATATAAGGTATTACGAATTTGTAGTATTATCAACTTTCTCTATTGGTACCATGGCATGTTGTGACATGTTAACCATGGACTTCAGGATTCTTCACGTAATGCCATTAAGAAATAGGGATAGAGGATCACACAGAAAATGTATCCAAAATCTTAGTTAAATAATATATTATTATTTATTATTTAAAAATATTAACATATATTATTCTTTCAAATGGTATAATAATATTTTATATTTTATTGATCACATATATTCTATCACCAATTATTCAAGAGAATATTGTGTGCGCAGAATATTAAATAAATATTTATTTCTATTTAGAGAATATAATATATATTTATTTATTCATGAATAATGCAGTGATATTTATTTATTAAATAAAATGTTTATATTCAAGGAATGATAAATATTTTGTAGAAAGAGATGGATTATTTTATTGGTCTGGTGATTAATAATATATATTGAATATTATATGATTAAATGATATTGTGTTTTAATTAATTAATTTAGCACTTTTCATGAAATAATAATTTTTTAATACAATTATTGACATGGGGTTTCATTGGGATTAAATAAATAATATGTGGAACTTTTTCAATTTTTATTTCTGACCATAACGGTATATAAATCCAATTATATTACTATTCATGACAGTCAATTTTATTTCTCTTATACATATTGATAGAAAAGAAGAATCATCTCAAGCCCATGATAGCTCCCACTACAACACAACCACCTCACAACATGTTATAATGCTTGACACTAGAGATGGGCCGACACTGTGGCCAACCTCCATGGAATAGCCATGCCGAAAGAAGAAGTAGCTCCACATTTACTCCTTCCTTCCTCCATACACCATCATCAAGGGACCACACCACTGAAGCCTAGCTTAAAACATATCCCATGGCTCCACGACACACCATGGCCTCAAATTGAAGTATCACCCACCGTTTTTATCATTTAACCTCTAAACTCCATGAAACCTTCTCCAAATAACTCAATCACCCAAAACAAACAGAGGAAAGGGCCACTAAGGTTTCATCCCTTACAATTATTTTGTATAATAAATAGTATCAATTACATTGGATTTATTATTAAATTGTTTTTTATAATTTTAGATCACATAATAAATTATAAAATTTTTATAGTACACATTTTTATAAAATATTATTTTATACATATCACCCAACCAAAATAAATCACGATATCTAGCCTCAATAACTGAGAGAATTGACTCAAATGTGTATAAGTAATTAACAATATATTAGAAAATCCACTAATGAATCCACATATTAGCTTATAGTTTTCCCAATTTCATTGACATTTTTAAACAAAATTTCAATTGATTTATCAAAAAAATTATAGAATCATAAAACTATTACCTCAATATATTGTGATGTTCACATTTACATTTTAACATTATATCAAAATATTTTAATAAATTCTTTTATATATCAAAGTGTTTTTGTCCAATTATCATAGTGTCCTCTTTATTATATAGATACACTGGTATAAAACTTCATCCAACTATCCATCATAATAATATTTATTTAAAAAGATTAGTAATAACACCATTATCCCGCGATTCATAGGTTATTACTATAGAATATACAATAATAAAACCAAATTATTATAAATATGTAATTCAATTTATTGAATAATACATGAAAAAAAAGTTATATAGTGTTGAAAATTTTTATTATATGATAGTACAATAAAAACTAATGTCAATCTAGAGAGAAAAATCAGTTTCGTTAATGTATTTGTAAATTCATCTTGTAAGTCAATGTGTTAAAAGGTGTAATTTTTAATGTCCTCGACAAAGAGAGAAGCTCTAAATTTCTATCACGAATATTCTTCCAGATCGTGCTTACATGATAATATTTATCTGATAGAAGAAGAATAATAGATATATCAAATATGGATTGTTATCTTATTGGGATGGATAATTATACTGGGAAATTCATATTGAGACTTCTGGACTATGAATGGAGAAGATCAGAAATATTTCAATGGTATACTGATAGAGATATATTTTTTTTATTATGCAATTAGACTTGTCAATTGAACATGGAAATCAGATGGTGTTTCATTATAATGTCCAGAATGTTCTTACCATCTTCTGGGAAAGAATTTGAAAAACTATTTTGAAATATCCTAGTTGTGAAATTTGATCAAGAAACACCATAAGTTGTTTGTTACAAAAAATCTATTACCTTATTTCATGCTACGTTAAGTTCTTTCACTATTGTATTGAGCATTGTGTTACATGATTGTGTGGGAATATCTTATTTTTTGTATTCTACATAAAAGGATTGTTTTATAGTGAATTTTGTGGCTTTAAAAATATTTCCAAACCATATCAAGGACTAGATAATCTTGTTGAGTAGTGAACCTTGTAAATTCTTATGTGGATGTGGTTATGTGTTTGATTATTTTTCATCAGGAAAAAAATATTTATCCAGATGAAATGGTTGTTTCTTAATAAATGAAACTTAAAAGAAAACTATATCACTGATTCATCCACCCCGCTCTCAGTGATATTTAAATCCACGTTCTATGGTCTTAGTAAGACCCAAATACAATAACCTAGAGAATCAACTATAACTTACAATTAAATAATTTAATCATGCTTACTAGCATAAGATTCATATTTCAAAAACCTTAAGGAGGAACAAAACACATTAATCATGAATATTAGTATCATTAACAAGAATTATATCTTCAGGTCCATTATACAATACCGTTAATACATGGAATAACAAATTAATTTTAACATGATGACCTGCATCAATTTCATTACCATCAGAATATGAGAAACACAATATTTGATAATCATTCCCCTTATTTAAACCATTATCACAAAGAAAATATCAGCTATATGTTCTTTATCCAAATTCATCAATTTCAACATCACATACCATGAATAACAACATTCAATATGAATCATAGTTAAAATAGCACACTATCTAGAAAATCATGTTGCTAACCACAATCATGGTGGAATGATACAACATTTCACCCCTAAACATAAATATATTCCATTCTTTAATATGTTTTAATATTAATTAGGTTAACTACATTCCCATAAAAATGGATAAATCATATTAAACATATGATTTCACATAAGTAAATAGTTGTTTAAATGAGACCCCAAACTCAGAGCATCAACATTCATTTCCCGAGAATGAATTAATGTTACAGATCTCTAATCACCTCTATCATGAGGAAACTATGATATTCTAATGATGTTGTCCCATAAATTAATTGATAAATGACAAATAATACCCCATTATAATTATGGATATCATCCACAAAAATATTGAATGTTGGAGAAGGAGGAAATGGGATTAAATGGAGAGAAAACTATACAAATGAAGAATATCCTACTTTAGATCACCACAAAGGTATCTCAGGAAGTCCTTGTTGGTCCCTATGAATATGTGGAATCAAAGACATCTGAAAGAACCCTTGAGTTTTTAGGATTCATGGGGATTGAGTGGTTGAAAATGTTTTCCATGGTCCATGGATGTATTTATAGGCATACTGATTTTTGGAGGACCATAATGTAGCACCTATGACCAAGTAGTAGACCACCTAGGCCACTACCCAATCGGAGAAGACCATAAAAAAGTCCCTGGTAAAAACTACTTCTAGGATCCACTTCTGGATCCACAATGAGAATTATATTTATCTAGGTGATAGACTATAACCCATCTATTATACCACATTGCAGCCACCCCTGATTTGGCAGTAGCCTAAAATCCCACTATGGTGTTGCCACCATGCACCATGCCATAACTCTCAGCCTTGGGGATGGTCCAACAATGTAGCCAAGAACCATGGAAAATCATGACCTTAAATGTTATTATCCTTGATTTTCCTCCTTCAACCCTCCCAACATTTCATCTGAGATACCACACCATAGAACCATGGCTTACAACACATCCCATGGATCCACATTTCAGCATGGCCTCAAATGGTAATGGAGCCCACCATTTTTAAATATTTACCCTACAAAATCATTGAATCCTCATCCATGTGCCTCCAACACCCAAAACACACCAAGAGAATGAACCTTGTTTTTTGATCCCGTACACATTATATATATATATAATAGTAACAATTTCAAAAATGTTAACTGATTATTTATAATTTAAAATCACATAAATATTTAAATAGTTTCATTGCACACATTTAAAGAAATTATATTTTATATAGATCACTCTACCAAAATAATTTATGATATTTTCCTTCAATAATCGAAAACATAGTCTCAAATATGTATGAAACATTATGAATAATTTAATACATACTTTAATGACCCAATATATCACGTAATTGTGATCCCTATTTCAGTGTCCCTCTTATAAAAAATTTCATTTGATTCATCAAAAAAATTATAAAATCAAAAAAATATTGTCTCTAAAAATAATGATTTCCCAATTTACATTTAAATCACTTTCTTGGTATTTTAATTCATTCCAAAATTTCTCTTATTTTTTAACAAATTATCTATGTTATCTCCTTGACATATAGATATGGTGGTATAAAATTTCATCAAACTATTGATCCTAATAATATTTATTTCAATATGATTCATAATAACACCATTATACAGTGACTCACAGGATATTACAGTAGAATAAAAAACTTATAATCCAAATAATAGTAAAAAAGTAATTTAATTTTATGTCTAATAAAAGAACAAAAATTATATTATGTTGTATAATGTTTTATATTTTTATTATATGATAGTATAATAACAACACAAGGTCAATATAGGGACATAAATTATTATATTAGATGTATTTTAAAACTCCTCTTATAATTCAATGTGTTGAAATGTAGATGTTGTTAAATTCATTAATAGAAATATATGATTATATTGATATAGTCAATCGAAACATGAAATCTATTATTCCAAATGTGGTTAACATATAAATTTTTGGGATTCCAAAATAAATATATTTTCGTAAAAAAATTTCAATTCAATATAATTAATATAAATCATAAATTCACTCAATTATGGATCCCTAATAAAAAAATGCATGTTTTTAATAATATCTTGAATTTGATGAATGAACATGAGGTTATATAGGTTGAAATAAATGATATAAGTAGAATCTATAGGTGATAGGATGGAACCAAAAAATAGAATGTTTTTTCAATGAATCGAGTTTACATATTGAAAATATTGTTTTCCTCATGATTATAGAGACTAACGGGTGATAATGCATCACGTAAATGGGGGAGATAACAATTATGGGACTAGCCTAAATCAATGGTAATAGAAATTGGGATTAGTGAGTTGTGGTATGCGGGGTTGGTGAGGGGCTACAGCACTACGAATGCAGTATCGGTAGTGGTTAGGGGGTGAGGGAGTTGGGGGAGTATGTACGATCATTCTAGGGAGGGTATGACCAGGGTGGGGTCGATATGTATGGTTTTATTTCATGCAACAAATCCCAATGATGGTTGTCTTTGACAAGGGTTGAAAAAGATCAACTCTGTAGTATTTGATTGTGTAAGGGAATCTAAAATTATGCAGATGCACATTATTCAAAAATGGAAAATTCATATTTATAATATTGATAATTATTTATGTTATTGAAATCAAATCCAAATGATGGGATCATTGTGACCATGATTATGGTGTGAAATTTAATTTTCAAAAATGATTTTTTTTGGAGATATTGTTCTCCACATTAAAGGTAAAATAAAAAACATGATCACATAAATAGGTTTCATTTGTTGAAAATTATGTTTGTTTTCAGTAACATGATGAACATTCAAAAATTGATTAACTTCTTTCAATAGTTAAAACTCACTAAGAATGTCCTACAAAAAAGACTGTAGATATAGTTTAACACTTAAATTATAATCATGTGTTATGATTGGAATTTTTCTAAGACATCTAGAATATCATAGAAATAATTTGGTAGATATCAGTGAACAATGATGGAGTAAGGGTGAGCCCCGTGATCCTAGAGGATAGGGAAACCACAATCATTATGGAAACAAGAATCCCTATTCCTTCTCCCATTTTCTATGCAACCCTAGAACCAATAGTTAGTTCTATTCATCACCCCTCCCTACATCCCATGATGACCATATCAAATTTCTATTTTCAATGGTGAATTTGAATTAGATCCACTGTGTATGGTGATTATGCTCTATCATATGTGTGTTGTCATTCCAGCGATTCCTAGGGATTCACCGTCTTCTGATTGATTATTGTACTGCTCGTCGTTACACAATAAGTAAGCCTCGCATATTTTAGGATTCTTCCATTTAATCTAGGAATTCAATGTTATGATCTAGAATCTTATGTTGGTGAATTCACCTTTTACAATGATGTTCTAGGTTTTCCTCCTCATCTTCATTCTTCCTTTCCCATCAAAATTCTCACATCGTGCCCCTGTCAATGCAAATATTCTCTTGGAAATATCACCTCACCTATTCGTACACATCCTCATCTTCTTCTACATTTACATCATTTACCACTTCCTTCAACAACTATACACATGATTCCATCTTCCCTGAACTCAGTAAAATCAAATTATTCAAGTGGATTTTGGTCTTCAGTAAACATAGTTTTTTTAAAATTTTGACGGAATCTCATCTAATAATCTTAATATATTTTATCTGAATATTATAAAAACAGTATTTTTAAATTCTATGAATTGATGTTTTTGAACATCTCTCCTCTAATCTAGAAATGAAATTAATTCATGTCCAATCTTGGTTCAAGGGTCCTGTGTGGCTGTTTTATTGGATTAATTTCCACTTCTATGATAAATTTTATATATCAACAATCATATATTGCCTAGTAAAATTCATTTATAGCCTAACATATATTATGTTATTTTTGTATTTTATGCATCATACATTTTGGGTCTCCATAATTTTTTATTATTTGTGTTGGGGTTTGTCCAATTGATATTTGTTTCTAATACTCATATATGTTCCAATTCTAATTTTACATAATTGATGGGACCTATTTGAAATAAAACACTAAATTATCCATCATAATATAAATATATATAACAATATAAAAATTCAAAAGAAGATAAAATTATCAATAATGAATTAAATTTTTTTAATTTATAACGGACCTTGCAATCAATGGGTAGCGGGGAGGTGACCAGATGTGATAGTAAAGAAATGAGTGGATATATTTTATTTCATCAAATTTCATTGGTTATTTATTTATTTTCAGTATAATCCCTTTTTAAGTATTTTGTTATTTTGATAGATAATAAAATTTAAGATAAATTAATTTTATTTTAAATAATTTTAATTTTGTAATTTATGTAGCAGGATTATACATATGTTCTTTCAATAATAATTAATATTAAAAAGTGAATATTTTTTAAAATTGGGATTGAGAAACAATATTGTTTAAGACACTATAATTGAGCAATTGAATGATATAAATTTGTGTATCTTTGATAAAAAAAATTAATGAGGTTCTCAATGAAATGAAACTTCAGAATTAAAACATAATTGGAGTATACATACACTAGAGATGGATGTCAACCAGGATGGCTTCTTGAATGAATAGGAATTCTATCGAAAATAATGAAATATGATCATATTCACACAATCATAGATATTTCATCAAAGAATCTTTTTGGTTGAAAACATCTATTAAGTTTCCATTTTTTTTTTAAATACCCCACGCATGGGAGGTGACCTCCCCCATCATGGAACAAAATCATACACATATAATGAATCAATGTCATTTGGGAACCATTCCATGGAAACACCTATAGTATCAACTATGTATTTATTGCTTCTCCATGGTGGATCACCTCCTCCACTACCCCTTCGCTTCACTACCTCATAGAAATATAGCTACTGAAATGTGAAACACCATATTTCTTCTTATTTGGGACACCCACCCACTATATTGTTTTGGTGCATTAAAAATTGTATCTCATCAGAACACAGAAACATCCCCATGTGAAATTAATGACCCTTATAAGGAGTGTTAAAAGTTAAATGAATACTCTTTACAATAAATCACTAGAAATACCCAAATATTATTTTAAGAAGAATCATTAAAAAGACACACACATGATTATTTGATACACACAGCTTCAAAAATTGATTGGAGACATGACAGAGCTGCTTCAAATAACCATGATCCACATAGAATAAAATTAAAACCTACCAAAATGAATCCAGAATTTAGATAACCAGATCATTCTTTGACGAACAAGTTGCAAGAAGATAAGTTGATGCTCACTAGACAGCCATGAGGTAATGTTTGAATAACTGTAAATTCTCTATTAGAACCATTATCTTCATCATGATATATGATGAATCTATTCTCTATATAGGTAAAATCGATTGAAAATCATCAACAGATGCAATTAACTCATTCCCACTAATACGTTATATAGAAATCGCACAAACATATATGTTTTTCAATGTAATCTCCATAAATGCATGGTTTTTCTATAGGTGCTATAGATTTAGAAGATGGTTCCCATCCCCCATTTTTAATACTGTTATTGCACAGCCAATAAAACCATTCCCCTTTCCTGAAAATCATCTCCTAATCATTGTCTTATCTACAAACATGGGTGGGTGTCCAACCAGGTGATGTGGTTAGTTTGATCAGAGCCCTAGTTCACCCTTATCTAGACTAGTTTTCATTTGTTGAGACAGTGTAGTTGATTAGGGTGGTACTGGATATTTTTATCCAGAACATTCGGATTGGATGATTATTTATATTTATATTCATTATGATTGAATTTACATGATATTATCATACCATGTTTTATGGTTTTTATGTTCGGGGAACATTTTTTTTATTCATGAGTGAATATTTTTCATCGTAAAGACATGTGTAAATTTCAATTTTATTTAGACTATGATATATATTGATGAATATTGAAGGAATATATTATTTGATAATGATTAATGGATATGTGAGATAGGGTTTCCTCCTACTATACCCATATTGAATATAATAATTATAATATTTTTATTTTTCATTAAATTTAAAGTCATGAAATTATTCATTATCAAAATGTTTAGGGACATTTGAATTAACAATAGTTACCTTCTTCATAGCTTACTAGTATGGATTTTAGCAGGGTACTCCTTGAACTACACATAGAACCTATTATACCCATTCACACCATATCAAAAAATGAAAAGCCCATCAACAACACATTTTCATCATCCACCTGATCCTCTATGGATGTTCACACTCATCCATCCATTTTCATCTTAATTAGCCTCTTATTCTCATACAATCTCTACATCACCTCCTAGTATGTTTTCACCTATACCCTGTAAGATGACCCAATTTTTTTCATTGTAAATTAATTAATTATTATTTAATATAATCACATGAAATAACAAAAAATGAACTACTATTTAAGATGTGGCCTTTAAACAAAATAATTTCACTTCTGTGTTTTGAATTTTGAAAATCTGACAAACACATTTGTGATCCCTAAGATGTTTGGTGTCCGATAAGATAAATTTCATTTTTATTAACTATTAATAGACCCTTATTAATAATATTTTTATCCTTATAAATTTTAATTTGACTTATATGAATATTAAATCACCCAAAACAATAGTAACCTAACCCATGAATGTATAAATAAAATCTAGAAATTTTATAAGTGATAATATAACCACAGTAAAAGTATTGGTATTTTTTAAGTAATAAATAATTAATTATGACTTATTATTTAATTTGAATGAAAAATTATTTCCTTAAAAGATGTTTATTAATTAAAAATTTATTCCTTCTTGTATTAATATTATTTTATAAAACCTTATGTAATTTATGAAAGCATTATAAAATCATTCATAGTTTTAAAATATGTATTTTACAAGTAAATTATGATTTCAATTAAAATTTTAAATTAGTCACACCTAGATAGTTGTTATTGAAAATTGGATTTCATTTTTGGATTCTATATGTATGAAAATTTTTCGGTTTACATTTTTGTATTTTTCAAAAATACATGAGTTTGTTATGAATAGGTAAATACTATAATTTACCTTATATATACATTAGAAGAAAAATGGACAATTCCAAGAATCATGGGAGATGTAAGAAACGTTAGATCGATGTCACATTAATTTATTCCGATTTTTGGTCATGTAATATTTGATTTAGTTCTAATTGACATGAACTTATTTCATTTCTTATAGAAAAACTAAATAAAGTAATAATTAAAACATTAAGAAAACCCTCCTCCCCTCCTCTGTAAAACCCACCCACACTCCTTTCTTCTCTAGACTCCTCTCACTCAATGTTCATTCAATAAATTATGCACAAATATATCCCCAAGATCATACCCTACATCCATAATCCCTTAGTCTCATCAAAATTCCAAGTCCTCTCCCCTTAAGAGTCTCTCAAGATTGATTAAATCAAGAGGTAAATTCCTCTTTTATTTTCTTTCGTTTTCTTTTCATTTTCTTTTATTATCATTTATTTAATTACCTATACTCATCCAAATGGTATGAAAACTCTATTAAAATAAATGAACTGTAATTTTTTATGCTAATGGATAATTCCATATAATATCTCCCTCCCCGTCCTTTTATCAAATGAAATAAAAACACTGTCTCAGATGTGTTTATTTATCAAATTCAATAATGACGAGTTATCAATTAATATTACACTATTCATTTTCTGTCATTAAACCATTTTATTTCTGGATCCAAACTATTAAATATGAAATTTAGATTACTTGATGTTCTAGAAACCATTTTCACAAATTATTTAAAATAATAATAATAATAAACCTAATTTTAAAAAAAAAATCCAAATTCCTCGAAGTGTTTATAATTAATATTTTATATAATGATTCAAATTCACTCTGAATAACCAAATTTATTTTAAAAACATTTAAATATACATATGTCAATACTATTATATATCATCAATTCTTGACACCCATTTTTATCCAAAATGTTTATCTGAACATGAATATAAGTGAACAGATCATTAAAACAAAGGAAAAAACTTTTCCAAACAATGAAGATGAACATAATAACTCATCAAAAGGAACATGAAAGGACATAATCATTTTATAATAAAAAATTAATTTGTAGTGGAGGTTTTTAAATTTTTAATTAATTTACCTAATTTGATTACTCAAGAAATTACTATCAAGTGGAGAAAACCATTAGACATAGGGTATGGGATCCTCTCTTCCTCATATTTATTCAAGTGTCTCCTCTATGTTATATCCTTTTATGAATAATTCCTAATTTTGGGGTATTATTTCACACATTCCTTGTAATTCCCTAGTGATGTATAATAGATTAGAGACCCCTTTTCTCTCTCAATAAGCCCTCATAGTAATCCCAATATCATGTTGATATTTCGTAAGGGATTCTACCCAAACCACCATAATTCCTTCATGTTATTATAACTATCTTTTTACCCAAATGAAATCCTATATACTATTTATGTATGTATTCTAATAGTCGTTTTTATGTCCATAATTAGGTATCAATATCCCTTAATAATTATTTTCTAGTGATGTAAATTGTTTTACGAGATTCCATCCTTGATATTTCTCTATTTGCAAACTCGTTTTACGGGAACATCCCAAATTCATAAACAATTTCATTTGAACATTAAGATCTATTTTATGATACAATTTTATTTATAAAATCAATATTTGTATTTTGACATCATTTTTTCTTCAATTCTGGTTTTATATAGTGGATTATTCTGTTTTCTATTTTAAATTATCATTACTATTTTCCTTAAAACCACACTAATATGTTTTAAGGCTAAAATTTCATAAATACACTTATTTTTTATGTGTCGAATTTGTTTGACATCACATTTCATGATATATTTTCATTTTACCTTAGGAATTTCCATGAATTTTTTAATTAAATTCTTTCATCGATACTTGTTTGATTTTCCCTTTCATTATACTTTATGACATGATTATGATATCCATTTCTTTCCATAGGTACCCATATAGTTAGGTATCATTTATTATGTATGATTAATTAGGGGTAAATCATATTCATGAAATGTTAAGGTGTGCTCTCCCAGATAGTTCTCCATTTCATTGGAAATTTTTTTTAATCTAATGGGATATTATGTCAAACGATCTTGGCATTTAGCCTTGACTCATGCTGCCCTATTCCAACATCTTTGTGGATAACCTTGACTTTTGATCCTCTATATACAATGATCCCTGAGTCATGATAATGTCATGATTTATGTTTATATCACAATACAATAAATTCATGAATATATGATCCCATGTTTTTGTGTTATGATTCCATGTGATCCATGCATTTGATTTTCATTATTCCATGCCTTCTAACTCATTTGATAATGTTTTATTACAAGGGTTTTTCTCTTACTGAACTATGAAATCATCCCTTCATTCATGTGATCCCTGGGGTACCCTTTTCATATTTATGGGATCAATGGAAGTCAGTAGCTCTTTAGGAAGATTACGTAATGATGTTTTTTTATGTCTTCTGTTTTAAAATTTATGTACCTAGTCTTCAAAGTCATTATACTTCACGATCCTTAGCACCTTTTCTAAAGTTTAATCATACATAAAATCATATAATGTTTTGTGTAAAAGGGTATGGTATATATAGCTGGATTCAAAGGATGTACTAGTTATTTTTTGGGATTAAGAATCAATTACATTAGTAAGATCTTAAAGGCTGAGACTAGGTTTGACAAAACATTCATACATTTTAGGATGTAAAGAGTATGTGTTTAATCGAGAAAATAAATTTGTGTATGGATAAAAATTGGTATAAGTAGCTCTTTCATAGATTTATCTTCAGTAAAAACCAAATAAAACCATATTGGATTGACTTTAATAAGAATTGGTGCATTAAAACGAGGCTTGTCGCACTATTGGATTGACACTCTTAGGTGATATGTTTTGTAAAATTTATGATCATGGTACAAACCATTATTAATGAAATAAAAAAAATACAATAAGAATATTTGTTAATAAATTGATCAATGATATCCAAAATAGAAACACAAGGAATCACAAGTTATGATATACTTCTCTTTTACATGTTTATCCTCTTATGTTCAATGATTCCTTTCAATGCTCAGCTGCTAATTACTCATACCCTATAATTCTATGTTATTCGGCTTATATAATGGAAGGAAATATAAGAACATAATCCAATAATCAATGTGATAGGGAAAGTGAATATTTCCCCAACACAATTCCTTATATGATGGGAATGTGTTGTCAAAACATCTGGATAGTACATGCTCATCTAGATTAAGTTATGAATAATGACATGAATCACATGGAACATCATTGTACTCCATGGTTAGAGAATATTTCAGTTGAATCATTCATGAAGAAAAGCCCTCCCATGCTTAGTGGATCATTTGATCACCTCATTTCATACCAGGGAATTAATTCCATTGAAATGGTATTCTCTGTCCTCTGGTGCTTAGAAGATGAGAAATTCATATTAGTGGTCTGTCATTTTGAAGGGGAAGCTGATCAGTGCTGGACACTAATCTATAATATGAAACCATAGATGAAATTTTATTCCTTGGGTAGGGAGTAATTAAAGAGAATTTTTTTCAATATATATTTTCCTCGTTCCCTCCATCTCATGATGGAAAGACAGTTCCTCAGACTCAAGTAGTAGGATGATAATTCAATAAGTGTGTATGAATCAAACTTTAGAATTACTTTCAAGTAATGATGATGGATTTTTCATCAACACTAAAAGTAAGGTGGATCTCTTCATTAGTGGTATAAAGCAGAGTCTATGAAAAGAGTTTGTGAATAGTGACATTAAAAACTATGAAGAGATTTTTTTTATTCCCTTATGTTTGAATTAGAGATCATAGAATCTGATTTGTATAATAGGACCATTGAAAAAGGAGAAATATGAAATCTATTGTGGTGGCTCCTCAAATAAATTTATTGATGGAAAGAAACCTGATCACCCCACATGTAAAAATTGTTGGATAAATCATCCTGGGAAATGTCTAAATGAAACCATGAATTAATTCAAATGTGGAATGTTGGTACATCTGGATAAAAACGGCCGAAAAGATATGAAAAATAAAAATAATGTGAAAGAATAAAGGAAGGTTTAGATCAACACACAACCTATAGTGTTGTGATACAATTGTATGAAGCTTGGTAATTATGCGACCAATTTGCCAATGATTAGAGTTTTCGGAGGCAATTAACAATAAACTATAAGAAATTAACGAAGGGCTTCTGCAATCACTACTACTGAGGAGGAACTGGAAAATAAAGTGGGGATAGGTACACTAGATATTCATTAAATAATAGAAAATAAACTATTTTATTGTGGTTCGAAACATTCTTTCATATCTTTAATGATTAGTGTAACTATTCGAACACCACCTCAAAATTTTTAGGATAATTTATTGGTGAAAATAGGTAATGGTGAACTTATTGCATCCATGGTCTATAAATTCTCCCCAGTAAACATTTGTGGACTGAACCTCCAAAAAAGTCACGTCATACTTTCTTTAGTATAGTTTGACACTATCAAGGTAATGGATTGTCTATCTTTATATAAAGCCATCATACAATGTTTTGGAAAGGGTGATCACATTTCACACACTAAAGAATCCTCCAATTATATAAAATTGTAAGGAGGAATATGAATCCTCTTTATAATTGTTATCTCATTTGTGGATATTAATTCCTTATGAGAATGAATTTTTAACTCAAATGATTGAGACAACAGACATAATAATTCATGAAGACATTCCCCTAATGAGGTATTACACTGATGTATTCCCTAAAGAGATTATGTGTCTTCCTCCTGATCGAGATGTTGAGATCTCAATAGAACTTATTCTTAAATCTCTACCAAAATCATATAAAAAATATATAATTGCCACCATAAAGAAAGAGGAGCTGAAGAAGCAGTTACAGGAGAATCTAGAGAAGGGTTTTATATGCCTGAGTGATGCACCATAGGGTTCACCAGTCCTCTTAATCCTAAAGAAGGATGGATCAATGAGCTGCTATATAGACTATCGTGAGCTCAATAAAAAATGATAATGAACATGTATCCCCTATCACGGATATATTACTTGTTCGATCAGCTTTGTCGGACCCGTTATATCACTAAGGTGGACCTTCAGTAAAGATATCACCAATTTATGCTAAGGACGGAAGATTTTTCTAATTCATCCTTATAAATGAGGTCTGGACTCTATGATTTCATAGTGATGCCTATTAAACACTATAATTCTTAAACAATTTTCATGGATTAAATGTGTAGAGTCTTTTGATATAACATCAACAATTTGTTGGTAGTCTTTATTGATGATATTCTTATATAATCCCAAGGAATGGAATAATATGATGAGAATTTGAATACTGTTTTAAAGTCATTGTGAAGCGAGAAATTTTATTCAATGTAAAAAAATATGAGTTCTGGATTGAAGAAGTATCATTCTAGGGAATTTTAGCACCTGCAATAGGATATTATTGGACCCTTCCAAGTCAATGTTGATTGAAGTGTGGCCTTGGACAAAATTTGTATTCCAGATCCACATATTTCTGAGTCTAGATGAGTATTGTTGATGATTTGTGAAGAATAGCCCAAAATTATAAAACCGATTACCACGTTGACATGGAAGGGAGTAAAGATTTTCTAGACTCAGGAATGTGAAGACTATTTTAAGGAGTTTGAAAAGAGGATAATCACTACACCAGTACTCACACTCCCAAAAATTGGAGAAATATTTTTAGATTACAGTAATGCTTCCAATAATTTATTTGGTTTTGTTGTAGTGGGGGATGGTAATGTGATATCCTACACCTCAAGGAAGCTAAAAATACATGAGAAAAATATCCTATGCATGATCTGGATTTGGTGGTTGTGATCTTTGCATTAAAAATCAGGCACCATTATGTCTATGGGAAGAAGTGTGAGATATATACTGATCAAAAAAGTCAAAAATATATATTTAGTCAGAATAAGATTAATATGCACTAGTGAAGATTGATAATGGTCATCATGGATTATTATTGCTCAATATATTACCATCCTGGTAAGGAAAATAAAGTGGAAGATGCATTGAGTAGAAAGAATCATGCATCATTATCAATGATGAGAATTGAAAAGGATCTGGAAATATTATATTTGTAGAGTATAGACAATGGAATTATTACATGAGGAACATCATCAATCCTCTCTTAAATTATTGTTCAACCATACCTCGTGGTGAAAAAAAATGATGCTCAATGAAATGATTTGTAAATTCATAAAAGGATAAAAGCCATTAAAAATTCCAAATCCTATGTGTTCATGATTGATGACGAATGAGTTTTATGATTTGGGAGACAGTTTTGTGTACCGTATGATATAGTGATAAAGAAATAGATTTTTAATGATTCACATAGATCAACCTTCTCTATTCACCCAGGGAGCAGAAACATGTATCGAGATTTCAGAGAGAAATTTTGTTGGGATGATATGAAGAATGAGATTGTGGAGAATAGATAAATGTTCCAGGTATATCAACAACTGAAGGATGAAAGACATAAGTCTAAGGGGATTATGCAACTACAACCCATACAAACATGGAAATGTGAAAACATCACCAACTAAATTGTCACTATACTTCTAAAGACATCTAGAGGAAACAATGCAACATAGGTCATTGTGGATCATCTTGCAATGAAAGCTCACATTATCATTATTCAATTGGAATTACCATAGTATCAACATACACAGATATATATCAACCATGTGGTTAGGATTCATTGAATACCACTATCTATTCTATCTAATCAAGATGTGATATTCACATCGATGTTTTAGAAAAGTCTCCAACATGCTCTAAGCTCTAAACTGAACATTAGTGTGGCCTATCATCATCAAACATATGGCCAAATTGAGTGAACTATTCTAACACTACAAGATATGTTGAGATCACGTTCTATGGACATAAAAGGTTGATGGTACCAATATATTCCACTAGTCTAATTCTCCTATAAAAATAGTTTCTCTTCTAGTATATGAATATACCCATACGAAGCCCTTTATGGGAAAAAGTGAAAAATAAAGGCGTGTTGGGTTGACGTTTGTGAGAATAAACTGCTTGGGACTGAAATGGTTGATGATATTATAGAGAAGGTGAAAACCATTCAAAATCACATTAAGGATGGTCAAAGTTAAAAAGCATCATGTAGATAATCATCAACAAGACCTTGAGTTCAATGGTAGATACATTGTATTTCACCACATATCTCCATGGAAGATGGTCATGGGGTTTGTGAAGAAAGGGAATCAATGTCCTAGGTTCATCAGCCCCATCCAAATTCTTGATCATGTTGGGGATGCAGATTACCGATTAGCACACTCACCAACAATGTCCAATGTAAATGATGTCTATAATTTATCCCTATTAATATAGTATATTCCATACCCTTCACATGTATTCTCTTCAGTGGTGGTATAATTAGAGAATGATCTTCTTGCGAGAAGTAGCAGGTGAAGATATTATATCATAGAGATAACATTCTACATACCAAAACTACTCTCCTGGTCAATGTACAATGGCAGAACCATGAGTATGAATATGCAACATAGGAACTCGGGCCAGAAATGATGGAAAAGTACCCAGACTTGTTTTTGGCTCTTGAGATATTTCTTAATGGGGGAATAATGTAACGAACCGTTGTATTATCAATTTAAATTACCTTCTTATAATAATGTCATAAAATTACATTATATCACAACATAATGAACTACTAAGTACTATGTGACCTTTAAACATAATATTATCACTTATGTGTTTTGAATTTCGAAAATCTAACATACACGGTTGTGATCAATAATATGTTTGGAGTCCAATAAGACAAATTTATATTTTGTGAATAGTAACTGACCCTTATGAATTGTAATATTCCCCTTATGAATATTAATATGACCCTTATGAATATCAAATTTTCTATATGAAATTTCACCTCACCCATGAATGTATAAATTAAATTTAGTCATCCTATAAGTGATAATTTGACCATAGTAAAAGTATTTGTATTTCTGTAAGTACTAAATAACTAATTACAATTAATTAATTAATTTAAATGAATTTTTTTAATAGTTTATTATAAGTTAGAAATTTAATTTCATCTAGTTTTAATATAATTTTATAAGGCCCTATGAAATTTTTGAATTCATTATAAAATCAATCTTTTTTTTAAATCATTATTTTTAATGTAAATTATGATTTTAATTAAAAAATTAAATTTATCATACACAAAAAAAATATTTTTAAAAAATAGATTTTATTTTGGGACTCAACACATTGAAAAATGGTTATAGTGAATTTTTGGGATTTATCTAAAATACATGAATTTTTATGAATAGTGAATTACTGTAATTTACCATATATATACATTATTAGCTAATTGGACTATTCATAGAATAATGGATGATGTAAGAATCCTTATTTAGAATTACCATTCACTTATTAATATCTTTTTTCATGGAATCATCACTAATTCATGTCTTATGAAAAAAATAATAAACTAATGATTAGAATATTGAGAAACCCCTCATCCCCTCCACTATAAAAACCACCAACACTCTACTCCTCTCTTCACTCCTCTCATTCCTTGTAACTTTCCATAAATTATACACAAATCTGTCCCAAAGATCCTCCCACACACATCCATAAGACCTTGGTCTCCTCAAATGTTCAAATCTGCTATCCTTGGGTGTGTCTGAAGGAAAATTAAATCAAGAGGTAAAATCCCCTTCCCTTTAATTTCATTTTCTGGTCATGTTCATTTGTTGTCTTTCCATTCGTAAATGCTCTCTATGAAAATTGAATGACAACTCCATTATCATAAATTTACTATAATTTAGTTATTCTAATGGGATAATTCATTATCATATCTCTTTTCCGCAACTTTTATACGAATGAAATGATAACTTGTCCGAGATGTGTGAATTTATCACATTCAAAGACAACATGTTAAAATTTTCAATTACAATCTTCAATTATGGTCATGAATAAATTTTTATAGTTAAAACATAATATTGAATATTTATTTTATTTTATGTGAGGTAATGTAATCTATTTGCACATATTATGTAGAATAATAATACCACTCATGATAAATACGATCAAAATCACCAATTTAATCCAAGTGTTTTCCCTTAATGTTTTATATAATGATTCACATTCACTCCAGTTAACTAAATGAATTTTATAACCATGTAATATTTCGGGTGATCAATTATGTTATATATATTAAATTATTTCTAACCATATTCATCTTACAGTTTATCTGAGCATGAATATAAGTGAACTGATCATTAAAATTTGGGAGGCAAACACTCCCAAATAATGAAATTGAACATATTAACTCATCAAATAACACATTAATGAACTGAATAAGGTTATAATAAATAAATAAAATGTACTAGTGGTTCTGGAATAATTAATTAATGACCATAATTTTATTACTCAGATCATTAATATCATGTGGAGAACACCATCAGACTTAAGTAACGGATCCTCAATTTCTCAAATTTATTCAAGGGTATCCTCTCTGTTATGTCCTTTTGTTGATAATTCTTAATTTGGGGGTATAATTTATTACCTTACATGTACTTCCATCATGATGTTTAATATATTATAAAACCCTTTTCTCTCTCTTTAATCTCTCTTATGTACACCTGATACCATTCACATATTCTGTAAGGGATTCTACCTGAACCTCCATCATTCCTTCAGGTAATTTTTACTCTCTTCATATGTAAATAAAATTCAATATTTTTTTATTTACATACTATAATTTCATCTTATATATCAAAAATAATGTATCATGATCCATTAATTATTCCCTTTGTGGGATATACATGGTTTTATGTGATTCCATCCACAATACTTCTTAATAAGCAAACAGGTTTTAATAGAACATCCTTAATTATTATCCATTTCCATGTTCAGCCTACAATCAACATTCAGTGCCATTGTTTTTATAAAATCATTATTTTTATTATAAAACACTTCATGGTTAACATATTGTTTTCTATATAGGATTATTCACTTTTCTATTTTAAATACTCTTAATATTTTCTTTAATACAGCACTAACATGTTTTAATGAAAAAAATTTAAAATATTATTATTACATGTTGTCAACATTGTTTGACATCACATCCCATGATATATTCATATTTTACCTTATCCATGTCCATGTATATTTTAATTCCATTCTTTCATAGAAACAAGTATTATATTCCCATTCATTATTCTTTATGACAAGACTGATACCCATTTCGTTCTATGTTACCCTTATGATTATGTATCATTGATTATGTGCAATTAATTATGTGGAAAACATAATCATGTATATGTTAAGATTGGTGTTCCTATATATTAATCCATTTCATTGGGTAAATTGTAGTCTCATTAGAAGTTATGTGCAATGGCCTTGGTGGTTATCATTGATTCGTGCTACCCTTTGCACGGTCTTTGTGGCTAACCATGAATTGAGCTCCTGTATATGTAATGAGCCTTGAATCATGATAATGTCAAGATTGATGTTTCTTCCACATTACTATGAATTCATTTTTACATGATCCCATGTTTATTTTTTATTATTCCATTGAGTTTAAAGCCTTTAATTTTCATTATGTCATGCACTCAAACCCAAATGTTAGTGCTTTATTACTATTATTTTCCATTAATTGTCTTTTAGCTCAACCCGTTATTCATATGATCCACAGGGTAACCATTATAGATGTATTGGGTCAAAATAAGTTATGATCTCTTTAAGAAGATTATATAAAGATTTTTTTGTCTTGTGTTTTCAAATTGATGTATCTAGTATTCAAGGAAGGAAGACCTAATGATCCTTGGATTGTTTTCTGATTTATAATCATGATGTATAATCTTGATTAAAATCATGTAATATTTTTTTTAAAAATTAGGGACTCTATACCATATACATATCATCTCTTGTATCCAAATCCCTTCGGTCATTATCACAACATGTCTATGCCCCTTCAATTTCACACTCTCCATCCAGGATATAATGACATTGTTCCTTCAGGTTCAACTCAAGTTCATGTGTATGACCCAATGCATGCAATGGAACGTTCTAATCCTTAAGATTTTTTTGATCCTAGACTGCCCAGATATCCATCCAAGCCTAATGAGCAGTCTTCATTAGGCTATTTTATAAGTGTGTCAAATTATGTCACAATATTTTTCACTTATTATACTACTATTTAATTATTATTATTTTCCATTTGTATTAGTTTGTGAGATCCTATAATATGTCACATGGGACCACCCATATGCATGAATCATCGATTCACCAGAAATAAATATTTTTTTATTACAATAATGATAACCAAATGATAGGTAAAAATGCAATACAGTGTAGATGTTTTTTTTTTGAAACATTAGCCATGTACAATGATAACATGTCAGTGTGTGGAGTCTCATGGATGAATATCAGATAATGAAATCAAAGAGAAATCATGGGTGAAGATATGGGTAAGAAAATTTATGAAATTTATATATATTTTATTTTTTGTATTTATATGAATTAACATGTTAATTATTCCATCAGTTTAACATTACCTATAGTAGTATACTAAGGAATCATGGTTGATGGATCATAGGAAGTTGTGACAGACATTTAATAATGAGTTATATGATGGTTGTTTTGGATTTGGTTCCTTAGAATCAAATTCTAGGTAAATTATTATAATCTATATTCTTTGTTTTGAATATTAATAAATATCATAACACATAAAGATTTTTCTTTTTTGTGACATAGAATGTGATAATATCTTAAGATCAAGGGTCACACTGAAAGGTCATATAAGTAATCCACAATAATGAGAATCCATATGTGTCAAAATATTATTCTTAAAATAAATATTCTATTGAATGATAAAATCATTTGAGGGAAACAAATGATATAGGATATCAGTGGTGAAGACACATAGTTCTTTAAGGCACCTTATCATAGTGTACTCCCTTGGTAATATCCATTGTAGGATATTATGAGAATAATACTAGCCAGTCGGAAGTCCCCATTTATATTTTTCTTTGGATGTTCAAATCTATGGATGTGTGTTTTGATCATTATAATTTCATATTATTATTAATGAATATTATTACTTTTCATAATTTGTGTATTGATGAAAATTTTTATGACATATGTTCACAATGAGGTAGGATATTTTGCTTGTACCAAGAGTAATATTACATGAATGAATAATTTGATAAAGGACATGTCCCTTCTGTTATATAAAGGATGATGATATCTCAGGGACATTCATGAGAATGATATATCCTAAATAAATCCAAATCCATGGTGTTCAATATGAATGTTTGATTTCTATAAATTCTAAGAAAGATACACTGACCACATAGGTTTATTATTCTATCATGCATCCTACTCAATTATATATATCTTGATAATGGAATTATATAATTCAGTGAGTTCCTGTAATAGGTATTATTATTTTTTCACCATTAATGTCAATCTTTATAGGTTCCTTGGTTAGTTGACAGATGTTGGAATTGGACATTAGGTTCCATCCCCTAATGCCATTGAGAAAGAGTCATTAATGATCACACAATAATTGTATCCAAAATAACAATTAAATAATATATTATTATTTCTTATTTAAAAATTTAAATAAGTATTACTCTCAAAAGTTGTTTAATAGTTATTCATATTATCATGATCACATATATTTCATCAACAATTATATGACAACATATTATGTGGGTGGAATATTTAATAAATATTTATTTTCTATTTAGTGCTTATAATATATAATTAACAATTTGTGAATATTGTAGAGATATTTATTTATTTAATAAAGAGTTATTGTTCAATCTATGATAATACTGTGGAAGAATGGTTGATTGATTTTATATGTCCATTGGAAATTATATATATTGAATGTTATCTTATTAAATGAAATTTATTTTTAATTCATGAGTTTTGAGTTTTTCATTAAAAAATAATATTAGTAATATTATTATTGACAAGGGGTTTTACATGGATTAAATAAAAAATATGAGGCAATTGGTCTATTGTTTAACTCCTACAATAATGATATATAAACCGGATTATACTATTAATCAAGAGAGTAAATTTCATTTTTTTTAATGACTGCTAGAGAAAGTCATCTCAATTCCTAGAGAGATCACTCTCCAAGGATGCTCCCACGAATGGACAATGATCTTACTCCTCCATCTACTCTCAAATATTGATATATTAAAGAGAATCCATTTGAAGCGATTATCATGATGATAAAAAGTGAACGAAACTAGAATTATGATATTCTACTCTAGGACATGAATATTCCTATGTTGATGTTAGTTGATTTTTATAACACGTGTGGATCACCATTAATAACGCCCCTAATCTAAAATCCACTAAAATGGTGCTTCGAGCCGGGTCACCACAAGACCTCAATTATGACCCCTTATATGCTAGTGGAAGTTGAAAAGTTTTGAGGGTCCAATCGATCTTGTGGGGTGACTCTACCCTTTGTAGTGGAGTTTCCCACAACCGATATCTTAATAAATAATGAAACAAGACACAATAAAATAGAACAAGCATTAAAAACCATTTCAAAAACCATTGTATAACCACAACCAAAAGAAATAATGCCTTGTCCTATAATCATTCAAAAATTGAAGGAAACAAAAAATAAACAATAATGGAATCATCTCACAAAAAAGATTTTAACTCCAAGTATTAATCCTAATCCATCCACATCCAAATCCCAAATCAACTCCTGAGCATGGGGTTTTTGTCATTTTCTAGTGCTATTGTATTAGAATATTCTCTGGTACCCAATGGTAGCTTCAGATGTGTGTTAGGAAAACACTATAGGCCACCTCCAATACTATCTACAAAATATCTAGTCTGAATATATATTTCATGAATATAAAAAATAAATGGAATGAAGTCAAAAGATAACATGGGTTTTATTAGTTAAAAATACTCACTTTTTCAACATTGATCATTTATTCTGTTCGATCACATAAACTATATTAGTCAATTAATCAATGGGTTAATAATTTACATCATTTAAAATTATTTGTAATTTAATAAACTGTCAGAAATAAGGGAATAAGACATGATCCATATCACACTAGATATAAAAATTTAATAAAATATACATCACACTCTCCTTGGATCCCCCATCGAGGTAGTCTCATCAAATGAAACTAGTAGGGGATTATAACATTACCCTAATGTCCTAACATGTTCATTATATGGGTCGGATTTAGTATAATGACCCATACATTACATACATTGTAATTACTTCAAAATTGAAGCACACTTATTACAACATATAACAGAAACCATGAAAGGACCGTATAGGTATAGTGTCTTTAGAAACTGGGAAACATAAACAACTGGTTCATAAATCATTTACATTTTCTCCAATTTATTTCATCATAACTAGAGACCCTTTTTGGAAATTCCCACTTAATATCCTTTTTTCTGACCTGGGGAAAAGAAAACATACAAAAGTGTGAGCTCAAATGCTTAGTAAGGATAATCAAAATAAATATCAATCATATCATATTCATAAGAACAAAACATTTTTTAATCTTAACATGCAAAAGAAATCATAACATCATGTCATGGGATAAATCATAGTAATTAAAGGTAATCACAAATAATCATATCTTAAAACATGAAACTTTGTGGCATACACAGATAATCATAGAAAATCATTTCATATTAGTCAAGGCCCATTTCCAAGACCATCATAGTGGACAAAGTCCATTACTGAACCAAGTTCACTCCTCGTTTCAGTCCTGTTTCACTGAACCGGATTAACCTGCCATTCCAGCCCTTTCTATCTCATGAGATATAAATCTTTGTCCAATGCAATGAAGGTAGATATAGGTCCCAGCCATCTCATAATGAAACCATTTTTATGTGTGCCACAAAATCATTAATCTTACATCATAGCATAACCCATGTAATAAAAATGGGATTCTTAATCATCATGCCAACATAACATAATCCATATAAGATAAAAGGACTTCATAAAAATAATTTCATCATATCATAATCAAATAAATGTAAAATTAGGGATAGAAAAAGAACACTATTTTATCTTAGATGGAAAATAATTTTGATAAAATGCTTGAACTCCATTCTTGAGGAAAATATCCTTTCTACATCAAAAGCATTTTCCTTTCATAAAATGTCATATAATTTTAAACTAAAAAATTTGATTAAAAATAAACATGAAAAGTTATAATAGAAGATTCATGTAAATAATGTTCTAAAAATCCACTCATTCCATATAAGTTAAAAAACATTCTTCTCGTACATTGGCCGGAAAAGTCAAAAAGTACCTCGTACGAAAAACGACAAAAGATTCCTTTCATATCATTTAATAAAAACATAACGAAAGGTAAAATTGGATTAAAAAATTTTAAGAGGATAGAAATAATATCACATTTTGATGAAACATGGATGTGGTCGATAAATAAACCCCAGTAAATAACAAAGTATAAACAATCTTGGATAAAAATGAGATTGCGATATTTTCCCTTACCTTAGGTATGATATGCTTTGTTCGTGTCCGAACCTCCTGTATAATGATTTAAATAATGTCATTTACCTATTCCAGAATCATTCTCATTTTTATCATATCACATATGGTCATATTCTTATCTTCATTTTAGTAATATTTCATTGCTACTTGTTATTGGGGTGTTTATTGCTTTATATTCTTATGTGTGTTTTGTTGAATAAATTCTTCTTCATTTTAGGTTATAGATACCTCATTTATAGAATTTTATTAGTGTAATATATATCATATTTACTCATTCAATTCATTCAATTCATTTATATAATCACTATTCAATGAAGATGACGTAGAATGAGTCGCATCACATCGTGGAGACGGTAGGCCGTACGTACGAACGAGTGATGATATCGTTCCAACGATGGCAGAATTGTATTGAAGTGTATGTATACTATTTCAGAATCAATATCTATTTACAATAATCATATATATTTATTCTTTATACCATAATACCCATCCATGTAAGGTGGTGGTGGAAAACAGATTAGACAATGGCGTGGAGACGGTATTTCGTACGTACGCACGCGCGGTGATTTCATTTTCCATAGGATGGAAATAAGGTTCAATAGGGTTGTTTCATATTTATAATATCATATCAGTATATGAGTGATAGTGATGTTATTAATTCATAATGAAACAACTAAAGAAGATGATGTATAAGAAGAACTTAATTTGAATGAATTGGTAACAGATATTACCTCTTCTTTGACACGCCTCTTTGAAACCTCCACATAGGGGACTATGATTGGTATTTTGAGAAGACCAGGACCTCTAGAATGTTTCTAGGGAAGTGTAGAAGAGAAATTGATAGGGGTTGGATGAGCTGGAAGGCTCATAGTGGTGTGAGGAGGAGAGGGAGGAGGTGCCCTTTTATAAGTGAGGGGAGGGGCACCTTAGGAATTATAAGAAATATTAATTTTTATTAAATTCCAACTCCCCTTAAAAACCAAAAACAATTACTCAAATCCAAATATTAGATGATATAGGGTTGTAATATCATTATCCAATAAAATTTAGACACGTTTGAAATTTATTTTAAACATTATCAACATGATTTATCCTTATATAATCTATTTAATTTTATTTGTGGTAATAATATTCTAAATTTTAAATCAATACAAATATTAACATATATGTTATGAATTGTCCATAATTGTATACATTATTACATTTTTGATCATGTAAATTTTAATTTACAATATTTAAATATTTCTGTGATTTGTAAACAATTTTAAAATAAGTAATTTCAATAAATCAAAAATAGAGTCAATTTTGACACTATTCACTTATTTGAGTTTAAATACAATCCAGACTAAAGGTATGTTCAAAATAAAAGATTTAATAAATTCCTAACATGTCATACTAATCTATAAAATTCGTTGATAATATTAAATAGTCCTTATAATATTTATTTTAATATTTTTAAAACAATTTATTTGATATTTCAATCCATAAAATAATTTCAACATAATTATTATGTCACCTTTAATGATATTTATTTAATCCATAAAAATTATAAAAAAATTCAAATGATGTATAAAATTTTATTATCTTTTTGGAGACTATTCATGACTGAATATTTATTATGTTTATCACTAAATTAATATTATTATACTTATAAGATTTAAGAAAGTGACATGTTGTCACGTTCATTGGTTTTGATAATAATTAAATTATTTTCATTGAAAAAAGTCCATTAAATGAATCCAATCTGACCCATAGGTGATATGGGTCTACTTATAGTCATCCAATTGGATTTTGGTTGGTGTTAGGGTAATCGTATAATCTTATTTTTACCCTTAATTACACAATTTACCTTTAACTGTACAAAATAACAATTCCCATAGTTACTATTCATAATGTCAAAAAAATAAAAGTAACCTATTAACATTATTTGGACCCACTAAATCCAAATATGGAATCCATTTATCAAAATTCAAAACATATAAGTTTCAGTAATTAATTTAAAATTAATCTCGTTGTTAAGAAAATGGGTTTTAAAAGATAAAACATTGTCAAAGATTGAAATGATATTACCTATGAATTCATTGTAAAATCAATGATAATGAAATACATTATATTAAATGGTACAAATATATTCTATGTATACATTAAAACCATTCTATATTATAATTTAACCATATAAATTATTACAATGAAAATGTTTTTTAAATTAAAATATAGCGTGTTTTTACTATTCATTAAAATATGAAAGTAATCAGAATAATATGAAAAATTTATCCAAAATAAATTTTTAAATCATGATTCCAAAAAGGAGGTTTATTTAGTCAAATTGAACTTATTAACATGTCAAAAAGTAGATTTAAAATTGGTGCGCCATCAAAAGGCGGCAAAACGGCATTTTTTTAAAAATACTTATTTTCCCCGAAAATTTTATTTTGTTCTCATACCATGTTCTAGAAAATATGTAAGATGAATAATAATGCTATAAAATATAAAATTTAGTTAGTAATATTCATAATGGCTAGTTTATAAAATTATAATAATATATTGTTATTTAGTGGAACTCGGTATTGCGTACTACACACGCTATCGAGGAAGGTCATGATTGCGTGTAATGCAAGCCAAACAAATGTTATGTGCAGTGAAAGATTCCTTTGATGTTTCAGAAAAAATTATAATTCTCATAAAATATGAGGGTGTTACATTCTACCCCCATTAAAATAGATTTCACACTCGAAATTCGTCACTTCGTAACAAATTGATGAGGATACCTCTCCCTCATCATATCCTCAAGCTCTCATGTAGCTTCTTCTAATTGGTGGTTCCTCCATAAAAAATTCACCAAGCGAGTGGTATTGTTCCATAGAACATTTTCACTATGATCCAATATCTCTATCAGTTATTCATAAGATAGATCTTGCTCCAACAGTACAACTTTTGAGCATAGTACATGTGAAGGATCAGGTATGTACTTTCTCAGGAGAGATAAATGGAACACGTCGTGAACTTGAGAGAGATTCGGTGGAAGCGCCAATCAGTATGCTACCATCCCAACATGATCCAGTATTTCAAAAGGACCAATATAACTAGGGCTCAGCTTTCCCTTCATTCCAAATCTCATTACTCTCTTCCTGGGAGATATTCATAAGAACACTTTATCACCCGCTTCAAACTGTAGGTCTTTTCTTCGATTGTCGGCATAAATTTTTTTGTCGACTTTGATCTGCTCTTATGTGTTGTTGAATATATCTGACCTTTTCTGCCATCACATCAACAAGATTAGGTCCTAATATCTTTCTTTCCCCAACTTCATCCCAGCAAGTTGGAGTCCTACATTTTTTTCCATAGAGAGCTTCATAAGGAGCCATCTGAATACTGGAGTGAAAGCTGTTATTATACGAAAATTCAACCAAAGGTAGGTGTTGATCCCAACCATCTTTAAAATCCATAGATCAATCACTCAACATTTATTCAATAGATTGATTTGTCCTCTCAGACTGACTGTCTGTCTGAGGATGATAAGTAGTGTTGAAACTCAACTTTGTATATAGAGTATGCTGAAGACTTCACCGGAACATCGAGGTAAACCTCGGATCCCGATCAGATATAATGTAAAGTGGTACTCCATGTAATCTTACCACTTTTTCACATATATCCTGGAAAGCTGATCTAGAGAGAAATCTTCCCTAATAGCAATGAAGTGTGCTGACTTCAAAAGACGATCAACTATAACCCAGATAGCATTATTTCTTTTTGATGTTTTAGGATGTCCAGTGAAAAACTCCATAGTTATGTTTTCTCATTTCCATTCTGGTATGGGTAATGGTTGTAACAACCCCTTTTACTTCTATCTCCTAGTATTAAATTGCTGACAAACTAAGCATCGAGAATCATATTTAGCAACAACTCTTTTCACGCCATCCCACCAGAATTACTCTTTCACATCTCTATACATCTTCATGCATCTAGGATGAATAGAGAATGACGAACTATGAGACTCATCCAGTATCTCCTTCTTTAATTCTTGGATGGTAGGAACACAAACTTGATTACTAAAACTTATTATCCCATCACAATCAAGGTTGAATTCAGGAACATTTCTCATCTTCTTTTGTAACTCAACATCTTCTTTTTTTGCCTCTTTAATCTTCACATGTATAGATGGATGAACATTCATTTGAGAAAGATAATATTTTTCCCCTTCCATTATAATTCAATGATCCATCCATTGTAAATCCATAAATATTGTATCTTTTGTGATCCTCATCATGGATAAGATAGCACGGTCTTGTCGACTAAATGTGTCTGCCACCATGTTTGCTTTCTCAGGGTGATAATGAATTGAGCAGTCGTAATCCTTAATTATCTCCAAACACCTTCTTTGGTGCATATTCAGCTCCTTTTGGTTGAAAATATACTTTAAACATTTATTATCAATATAAATATCACACCATTCACTATAAAGATAATGCATCCAAATCCTTAATGCAAGGATTCCCGCAGCTAACTCCAAATCACGAGTTGGGTAATTTTGCTCATGGATTTTCAACTGTCATGTGGAATAAGCTATCACCATATCATTTTTCATGAGAACACACCCCAATCCCTTCTTGGATGCATCATTGTAGATCACAAACCTTTCTCCACTATAAGGCAGTATGAGCATAGGTGCACTAGATAACCCTCTTTTCAACTCCGTGAAATTCCTTTCACACTCCTCTATCCACACGAACTTAATTCCTTTTTGGTCAACCTAGTGAGTGGATTTGATAATCCTGAATATTTTTTCACAAAACATCGATAATATCCAGCCAAACCCAGAAAACATCTGATCTCAGTTACTGTTGTTGGTCTCGGCCACCTTTCGATAACCTCTATTTTTCTTAGATCCATAGATATCCTCTCTTTTGAGATTATGTGACCCAAAAATGATACTTTTTGAAGCCAAAATTCACACTTGGTAAATTTGGCATAAATATTCTCTTTTCTCAAGTTCTCCAAAACAATTCTCAAGTGATATTCATGTTCTTCCTTTCTCTTTGAAAAGACATAAATATCATCTATAAAGACTACCACAAACTGATCAAGATAGTCTCTAAAGACTCTATTCATCATATCCATGAAGAGAGCAGGGGAATTATTATGACCAAATAGAATCACTATAAATTCATAGTGTCCATACCTCGTACGGAAAGCTATTTTTGGTATATCCTCCCTTTTGACACTTAATTGATGATACCCTAAATGAAGATCAATATTGGACAAGTATTGATCTCCACTTAGTTGGTCAAATAGTTCATCAATTTGTGGGAGAGGATATTTTTTCTTTATAGTGATCTTGATAAGTTCACGATAATCAATGCAGAGTCACATTGATCCATCTTTCTTCTTAACAAACAGAACAAGTTCTCCCCAAGGTGACGCACTAGGGAGTATGAATCCCTTATCAAGATTCTCATGGAGTTACTTATTCAATTCCAACAACTCAATGGGGTTATTCTATAATCTGTCTTTGAAATAGGCATAGCACCTGTTATGAGTTCTATTGGAAACTCAACATCACAATTTGGTGGAAGACCTGGCAATTCCTCTGGAAAGGCATCATCAAACTCCCGTTCAATGGGCATATTCTTAATCCTAAATTTCTCTCCAACCTTTTCAAATAAATAACATTCATTTATTGGAATCAAGACCCATAAGATGGATGAAATTTCCACTATAAGGTTATATTCAACCTTTCATCGATAGATGATAGAAGATTGATCAGGAATATTAAATATGATATCCCTTCTTTGGAAATTGATATGAGCTTTGTATAAAGAAATCCAATCCATGCCATTAATCCTATCAAATTCCACTATAGGTAGGATCACAAGATTTTTAGGAAGCACTTTCCCACAAACATCAATCGGAGAAGAATTGTAATCTTTGGATGCGACTGTTGTGCCATTACGTGTTTTCATAGCTAACACAACGTCTAATTATTGAGGTAATATTGTGATACCCTTAGAAAATTATTCATAAATAAAATAGTGGGTGGATCAAGAATCAATTAAAACATTTGCAACATTAGAGCGGATGGTAAGTGTACATTTCACCACTTCGTTATAGTACTCCACATCGCCGATAGTAATTGCATGTGACATTCCTTTGTCTTTGTCCATAAGAGTTTGTTGATGTTGATCATCATCAACAACCCTTGGATTTGGGCATTGATTGGCATAATGCCCCATCTCCTTTCACTTGAAACATTGAAGTGTAAGAGTTGCATTCTATGTATCCCTTTCTTTGTACGCATCATTAGACATCATCTTCCCATTATTTCGACATTCAACTACCCGATGACCTTCTTTTCCACACATAAATCATTTGCTTGTCCATTTACCCCAATTCCCTCCATGTTTTTTTCCACAATTTGAGCATAAAGAAAAACTCATCTTCTTTTCAGTGTGGTCATTAGATTTTCCTTTTAATTCCATTTTATTCTTCTTATCAAACCCATATGACTGATGGGTTACACCAATCTCCATCTCAACCATGAGAGCACATCGAACAATTTCCTCATAGCTATTGAAGTCCCTTATGACTAACACCCTTCGATGACTTTATTTTAAGCCACAAAAGAATCGATCAATTTTACTCTCAGGTAGGATAATAATTCCGAATGCGTACCTTGCTATCTTGTAAAATTTCCTTCGTAGGTACCAACAGATTCATCATCCTTTTGCTTCAGTTCAAGAAACTCCTTCCCCATCTTTGTTCGAAAAATATGAGGGAACTACTTATTGAAAAATATGTTCTTGAACTCATCCCATTCCATGGACTCAATTTCATCTCTTTGCCTCATATTATTGATAAGATTCCACCATTGATCAGCTTCACCTTCCAAATGATATACCAATTAGATTACGTTATCATGTTCAGAACATAGAAGAACTGAAAAAATCTTCTCAGTGGTACTAGTCCATTGTTCAGCCACTAATGGATCAGTAGACCCACTGAATGAGGGTGGACGCTACCTCATGAAGGATTATACAGAATTTTGCTCCTTCCGTTGATCGATTGGAAGTCCAGCATGATTTATATCTTGATAAAGTTATGTGATCGTAGCTACAAGATTTTTCATTCCTGCTCCCATGACATTTGGTTGCTCAGGGAGACAATCATTGCATTGTCCGTCACATTTAGCATTAACACGGTTCCTTCAGGTTCTATCCATTGACTAAAACCAAGAAGCTGAGTGTGAGAAACACTAATCATAATAAAAAAACTACATAATCAAGAATAAAATTTTACACTTATGGTCATATCAGAGGTTATTCATAGCCATTTATAAAGCACATAGACTGTGTTCTATTCTTAGACACATACTTAGGGTTCTTACAACGGCTTCCACATCCTATTATCCAATGGTTGACTATACCTTTCATCTGATATGAAATATAATGACCCATACATTACATACATTGTCATTACTTCAAAATTGAAGCACACTTATTACAACATATAACAGAAACCATGAAAGGACCATATAGGTATATTGTCTTAGAAACTGGGAAACATAAACAACTAGTTCATAAATCATCTACATTGTCTCCCATTTATTTCATCATATCTAGAGACCCTTTTTGGAAAATCCTACTCAATATCGTTTTTTCTGACCTTTGGAAAAGAAAAAAAACAAAAGGGTGATCTAAAATGCTCAGTAATGGTAAACAAAAGAAATATTAATCATATCATATTTATAAGAACATAACATTTTGAAAATCTTAACCTGTAAAAGAAATCATAACATCATGTCATGGGATAAATCATAGTAATTAAAAGTAATCCCAAATAATCATAACATAAAACATGAAATGTTGTGGCACACACACATAATCATAGAAAATCATTTCATATAAGTCAAGGCTCATTGCCAAGACCATCATAGCGGACAAAGTCCATTACTGAACCGAGTTCACCCCTCGTTTTAGTCCTATTTCATTGAACCGAATTATCCTCTCGTTCCATCCATGTCTATCTCATGATATATAAATCTTTACCCAATGAATTGGAGGGAGATATATCTCCCACACATCCTATAATGAAACCATTCTTATGTGTGCCAAGAAATCATAAATCATACATCATTTCATAACCCATGTAATAAAAATGGGATTCTTAAACATCATGCCAACATTACATAATCCATATAATATAAAAGGACTTCATAAAAATAATTCCATAATATCATAATCAAATCAACGTAAAAATATGGATAGAAACAAAACCCTATATTATCTTAGATGGAAAATAATTTTGATAAAATGATTGAACTCCATTCTTTTGGAAAATATCCTTTCTACTAGAAAAACATTTTCCTTTCATAAAATTTCATATAATTTTAAACGAAATGAAGTTTATTAAAAATAAACATTAAAAATTGTAAAGGAAGCATCACGGAAATAATGTTCTAAAAATCCACTCTTGTTGTATAAGTTAAAAAAACATTCTTCTCGTACTTTGGCCGAAAAAGTCAAAAAGTAGATCGTATGAAAAACGACAAAAGATTTATTTCATATCGTTTACTAACAACATTCCGAAAGCTAAAAATAGATTTAAAAAATTGTAAGAGGATATAAATACTAATAAATTTTGAGGAAACATGGTTGTGTATGATAAATACACCCCAGTAAATACTAATGTATAAACAATCTCAGATAAAAATAAGATTGTGATATTTTCCCTTACCTTAGTTCTGATATGCTTTGTATGTGTCTGAACATTCTGTATAATGATTTAAATAATGTCATTGACTTATTCTAGAATCATACTCATTCTTATGATATCATATATGATTATATTCTTAGCTTCTTATTAGTAATATTTCATTTCTACTTGTTATTCGGGTGTTTATTGCTTTATGTTCTTATGTGTGTTTGGTCGAATAAATTCTTCTTCTTCTTAGGTTATAGATACCTCATTCCCAGAATGGTATTTGTGTATTATATGTCATATTTACTCATTAAATTCAGTTATATAATCATTATTCAATGAATATCATGTAGAATGATTCGCATAACATCGTGGAGACGATAGGACGTACGTACGCATGACTGATGATAATGTTCCCACGATCATGGAATTTTATTGAAGTGTATATATTCTATTTCCAAATAAATACCTCTCTACAATAATAATATATCGTTATTCTTTATAACATTATACCCATCCAATTATGGTGGTGATGGAAAACAGATTACACCACGGCATGGAGACGGTATTCCATACGTACGGACGCACGGTGATTTCATTTTTTATAGGATGGATAGAAGGGGAAATAGGGTTGTTTCATATTTATAATAACATATCGGTATATGAGTGATACTAATGTTATTACTTCATAATGAAACAACTATGGATGAAGTAGTAGAAGAAGAAACAAATTATAATGAATTGGTAACGGATATTATCTCTTCTTTGACACGCCTCTTTGAAACCTCCATTTAGGGCACTATGTTTGTTCTTTGAAGAAGACCAGGACCTCTAGGATGTTTCTAGGAATGTGGAGAAGATAAATTGGCAGTGTGTGGCCGAGCCTGAAGGCTCAATGTGGTGTGAGGAGGAGAGGGATGAGGTTCCCTTTTATAAGGGAGGAGAGGGGCACCGTAGAAATTAAAAGAAATATTAATTTATAATAAATTTCAAACCCTAATTAAAACCTCCAAAAATGACTCAAATCTTAATATTAGATGAGATATGGATGTAGTCTTTTCATCCAATAAAATTTAGACATGTTGGGAATTTATATTAAACATTATCAACATGATTTATCCTTATATAATATATTTAATTTTATTTGCGGTAATAATATTCTAAATTTTAAATCATTATAAATATTTACTTATATGTTGTGAATTTTCCATAATTTTATACATTATAACATTGTAGAACAAGTAAATTTTAATTTACAATTTTTAAATAATTTTGTGATTTATGAACAATTTTATAATATTTAATTTCTATAAATCAACAATGGTGTCAATTTTGACACTATTCATTTATTTGAGTTTAAATAAAATCCAAATAGAATATATGTTCGAAATAAAAGATTTAATAACTTCCTATCATGTCATAGTACTCTATAAAATTCATGGATAACATTAAATAGTCCATAAAATATTTATTTTAATATTTTTAAAACCATTTATTTGATATTTCAATCCATAAAATAATTTCATCATCACAATTGTGTCACCTTTAATGATAATTATTTAATCCATAAAAATTCAAAAAAAAGTCAAATAATGTAGAAAATTTTATTATATTTTTGGAGACTATTCATGTTCGAAGATGTATTATGTATATTAGTAAATTAATTTTATTATACATATAATATTTAAGAAAGTGACATGTTGTCACTTTATTTGGTTTTAATAATAATTAAATTATTTTCATGGAGAAAAGTCCATTAAATGAATACAATCCGACCCTTAGGTGATATGGGTCGACTTTTAGTCACCCAATCAGATTTTTGTAGGTGTTAGAGTAATTTTATAATCTTAATTTTACCCTTAATTACCTGATTAACCTTTAACTGTACTAAATAAAAATTACCGTAGTTACTATTCATAATATCAAAAAAGTGAAGTAATCTATCAACATTATTGAGACCCACTAAATACAAATATGGAATACATTTTCTAAAATTCAAAACACATAATTTGTGGCAATTAATTTAAAATTAATTCCGTTGTTTAGAAAATGGGTTTTAAAAGTTAAAACATTGTCAAAGATTGAAAGGATTTATATATGAATTCTATGTAAAATCAATGATAATGACATAAATTATATTAAATGGTAAAAATATATTCTATTTATACATTAAAACCATTAAATATTATAATTTAACCATATAAATTATTACAATGGAAAAAGTTGTTTTTAATTTAAATATAGCGTGTTTTTACTATTCATTAAAATATGAAAGTCATCCGAATAATTTGAAAATTTTATCCAAAATAAATTTTTATATCCTGATTCCAAAAATGAGTTTTATTTTGACAAATTGAACATATGAAAATGTCAAAAAATTATATTTAATATGGGTATGCCATCAAAGGCAGCAAAATTGCAATTTTTAAAAAATACATATTTTACCCAAAAATGTTATTTTGTTCTCATAACATGTTCTAGAAAATATGTAAGATCAATAATAATGTGATAAAATTTAAAATTGAGTTAGTAATATTCAGAATGGATAGTTTATAATATAATAATAATATATCGTTGTTTAGTGGAACTTGGTATTGCGTACTACACATGCTATCGAGGTAGGTCACGATTGCGTGTAACGCAAGCCAAGCTAGTGTTGTGTGCAGTGAAAGATTCTTTTGATGTTTCATAACAAATATACTTCTCATAAAATATAGTGGTGTTACATTTAGAGCCTCAGTCATACCCAACCCAAGGAAGGAGCCTCATGATAATACCCCCACATTCCACCATGCCATGTGAGAAATCTTATTTATCTAATTACAACATATACTGAATCATGTACCACGCATAATAAATACACATTACATTCACAATTCCAATTCCATTTAATAATTAAATAATATTTGGGCCTTAACCAATTAGCACATTTTTTACACACCATACAAAGGCCATTTAACCCAATTTCAATTCATATCTCAACCCATTTAGCTTGTTGATCTATTATCATATATTATCCAATTTCAAATAATTTATCATTTCGCATGTATTATCATATTCATGCATTTCAATTTCAATCTCAAAATTATTTAAACATGTTAATATTATTCCATTTAACACTCATTATAATTCCCCAAACAAATCAATATTCCACTATGAAAGTCTAGGCATGACTGTCAATAATTTCTTTTCCAACTCAACTATCATAACAATATGTTCAACATGGGATATACTTTATCACAATTTGATTCCATAAAAAACATTACAATTTTCAATGTTTGGTAATTTCGGCCCACCCCATGGGTGGCCCTAAATAGGTCCACCCAACATCAATGCAACCCATGGTGGTCACGATTGGTTTCTTTCATCATTTAGACATCAATTTAAAAAAAATCCATTCAATGGAATCAAATACAAAACAACAGATAACCAACAACACAACCACACAGGCCCAATTCCACTTAATGGCCATGGAATAAAGCATTTAGACCACCTACATCGAAACAAGTGATGAAGACATGCTTAACCATACCCTTATATCTGAATACAATCACCCCTTATTTCCCTAACCAATGATCCACTATAAAAATAGAGTTTTAGGTCTTCAGAATAAAGGAAATTAAACTATAATACCTAATTCGAAAAGGAGATGAAAGAGGATGGTCAGACATAATTTTAGAATTTATCCACAACATACGTCACGTGAAATGGCCTAAAAATAAATGATATCAATACTTAAGAGGTTTGGGTTTTCAGGATAATTACATTGGATTGAGGGGGAATAATGTTGAAGAAATTAATCTATGGATCTTAAAATAATGAGAGGGAAAATAAAAATTCCCACTATTAATGGGGAAAATGATTAGGCCACATGATTTTCCAAATCATGTGAAAATTGTACGCATGCCTCTATCCAAGATGGAATGAATCATACAGTTACCTAGAGATCCACAAGACACATGCCTATCATGGGGTGTGGGAAAAAATTATTTCCTATGTTATTGTGTAGTAAGTTGTTAGTCAATGTTGTCTCCAGATAGGAGCTCACAACAATTGAATTTGTAAATTTAAATTTATTTAATGAAGTAGTGTTGTTTTGGAAATTTATTGGGTTTGAAAACAATGAAATGAAACAAAAGAGATAAATAAAGTAAAATATTTATAACAAATTAATAATGAATGTGATTAAAAATAATGATTACATTTCAGTTATCTATTTTTGATCGGTTCTTGAATTGAAATTTTATCATAGTTCCAAATAATCTAATCATCTTCTGCTAAACCTTTTAAATTGATATTTTGTGATCTATTCATCTCACTCTGTTGGTCAATGGTGATGGTGAGAGTAAACAGTAACTATTTTTTTAGTTTTCTACTCTCCTTCATTTTTTTGAAGAGTTTATGTGATTTCCCTCAATTAATTTAGGAATTTCTTGATTAGGTATTGTCAATAACTATCATTCAAGAATAAACATTACACCTCCCACACATACTAACAATCACCGAGTACTTCACCACCAATTCCTGATGTACTACATTATATTTAGACAATAACATAGATGAGAGATATAATTATTATTTACCATATCAATAATAACAACATAATTTAAAATCTAATACATTCACACAAAATTATAAAACCCATTTTAATAATTTTAAACCAACATCGTAGAAGAGAGAGAGTTTTATTTAAACAAGATCAAGATATCAAACATTAACAAAGATAAATCATTACCTTCCATAATCAATTAGAATATTTTCCACATCTTGGTAAGGGTAATTGGGATAAGGGGGGAATAAAAATACATTAAATAACTAATAATAATAAAATTAGGGGAAAATAAGTACAGAAAAATTACCTCGATAATCTATCCACCAAATTTTTATCATTGGTTCTCCCAAAACAATTGATGAAACATGTCATGGTCACGTCTTATATATTGTGAATAATGGGGTTGTATATATACCACTAAAATTCTAGAGAATTTAGATTCATGTATATGTAGTTATGGACGAATTACTAGAATTTGCATTTCTAGTCCACTGAATACTATTCCACCAACCCCGATTTTATATGTTCAAGGGATTCATTACTGATATTATTTCTCCATTAACATTAATGTGTAACCTTATTTTAGAGACTTTTTTATATTTCGGATTTAATCATCCCACTTGGAGGTCTCTAGCCTGAGATATTCCTCATTGAATGAGGTATGTTCTATTTTCTCGAACAAAATAAGTGTTCACATTGATCTATTTTTTGTGCCTGTGGGATTTCGAATGGGATCATGGACCATAAGAAGAATTTTTAGACCACAAAACATAGAATAATAAAAAATTGAATCACTTGAATTAGATTAAAATAGAGGATGTAATGATTGAAAAATTGAAGTAATAGAAAACTTCTAAATGACTAGGATTAATCAATTTCTGCTCTAAATCCCCAAACTCACCAAAATTCATAAAATAATCCAAAGAAAAATAAATTAAAAAATTTGTAGGAATTAAATCACATAAAAAAATATGAATAATTATGAAAATATTATCTCCATAAATTCCCCATTTTTAGCACTTGGAATCATGCACAATAAAATTGAAAAATCAAATAAAATCAAAATTTAAAACACAAATCTATGATATATACCAATTTCTCACCATGAAAAAAAGGTATCCTTCCTCAAAAAAATAATTTATAGTTCCCTTTTCATATCATTCAATATATTTAAACATCATTTTTTTCTCCCATGCACACAATACACTTACCTCTAATGCATTTCATTTTATGACACCAATGTATGTTTTTTAGCATTGATTTATCATCCAAAATCCTATAAGGAACATAATAGTATTTACAAATCCATACATATCCACCCATTTTAGTTATGAAAATGAGTTTATCATGTGGAATTTATAGGATTATTCTTTGGTTTCTGGTTGGTAGAATTTACATGTGAAATTCTCTAAGGATGAAATTGGAGGGCTTTGGCACTTTTTGAAGAAAAATTGCATAACTCTAATATTCACTAATTTATGGTCTACTCTTCACTCCCCTTGGCATAAAATAAGCTACAAAATATCTCTTAAAATTCAATGTATGTTTACACCATTCAACAATTTTTCAATTACAATTTCAATAATCTCAATATTGATTTTTCATGAATGCTCCAAATAGGAAGAACTTCATTTCATTGAAATATCTAGAATGGAACAACATATCATACATGTAAGCTCTAGAAGAGGGATATGTTTTAGTAGAATGGTTTTTTATTATCAAAAATATCTCTTTAAAATTTTATTTTCCTCCAAATGTATCACCAAATGTGGTAGCATAACACAGGACATCATCCGCCAGACTTAAGGTTAGCTGGATTATGATATTTCATTTTAAGAGTTGGTTGGAGAAGGAAAATTGTCTTGTAATGTGGCTAGATTAATAGGATGTTCATGGATTCTAGGGGATGAAATGGTTGAATTTTCATTTCAGTATATAACAAAAAAGGATTATTATGAATTAGCAGCTTTAAAACTAAAGATATTCCTTAATCATTTTAAACAGATGCACCTAAACCCTCATGTTTTGATAGGAATTAATCAAATTATTCTTAAAAATAGCATGGTTTATTTCTCTCAACAACTGATATGAAGAATAAAATATGAAAAAAATGGTTCAGAAGCCTCATATAAATGTTATTTCTATGATTTAGTGAGTGAGATGTGGAATGGGACTTAAAAATCATAGTTCAATTCATGAAATTCCTAAAGATTTGACCTTTTAAAAAATCATTTTTAGCATTCATTTAAACTAAATTACATGGGATAAATTTTCCACACATTATCATGGGTTTCCAAAGTTGTGATAATAATCATTTTAGCTCAAAAGTTTTAGAAACACACAAAAATTGAAAAACTGACATTTTTTCAAATGGAGAAAAATAAACAATTCAGAATATTATCCTACAAATGTCGCCCCCCCCCCCCCCACACACACACATAAATGATGCAGTGTATGAAATTCATCAAATTTTATTTTAAATGTAATTAATTTTTAAATTGAATCAAATAAATAATGACTGTGATAAGTGGATGTACAACCTGACTTATTTGCAGTGGAATGTTGAGTTACGCTCCTATGTTTTACGCAATGAAAACCTAAAACCAAAAGTTAGGAAAATTAAATTATAAATTTATTAATACAAAATTAAAATGGAAATATATTTAGAAATTAAGGTTAGATCTTGGTTTAATCCCCCCATATGTTCCATGAGTATTGACATCCTCTAGATGGGTAGTTTCACATAGTTATCCCAAATCGTATGAGGGTGAAGTTTCTTTCTAAAGAATGAACAAATTTTTTTTCTCTCATTCAATTCATTATTTTTGTTAAGTAATCCAAGGATATAATATTCCAAATCTACCCCAATGAGAATTATATTAATCATTTATTGTAGGGTCATGATATATAATGAGTCCTCACCCTTCTTGGTTTTAACTTTCACAACATCTTCTTCATTCTTCAATGGTTTATCAATGTATGATGCTTCAATTGATATATTTTATGCAATGATAGGGTGTGAACATATTTTAATAAAATTAAAGACTTATGAATCAATATCAAATTCATACCATTAGATTTATGAATGTTACGTCTCTTTTTTCTCAACAATATCGACTTGGATATCCACATGATATATCTTCAATAAGCGTTAGTCATGTTTAGGAAGCTCTATATGTTCCTCATCAGGTGTATCATATTTTTCTTCCTTATCCTCCAACTAAATATAATTGTTGTACAAATCTAAAAATTTCAATCAAGGGGTGGTTATACACAATTAAATTTCAGAAAAAATTATATGATAATGAGTTTATGAAAATATTATCTCCCCATGTTTGTTCAGCTTTAATTACTTCATCAGTGGAATGACCATCTTGGATTTGAGTAATATCATATAGAGGTAAGTATTCATGAACCTCTATTTTTTGGATATCCATATAAAAATTTATGAAAAATAGGAGGGATATTATTGATATATTTCCAATCTTTATAATTTTGAAAATTCATGTGAGAACTCTCTTAGCTCTCTCACAATTACATCAAAAATAATCTAGTTCATGTCCTCTCTTAGGCCAACTAAAAATTCAATGAATCTCTGCTACCCATTATTTGATTTTAAAGATACCCTCACCTATCTATCAATAATAGAAACACAATCATCCTTGGAATTGGGTGAGAAATTAATTGGTTATTTCACATGTGGGTAATTATTCTATGAATTAAATTAATGATCATCTAAATACAACATTGTAAAACAATTATATGTTTTTTTAAGAGTGAAATATTATTAATTTTATTTTCTGCACTAAATACCAAAAAATGGGGAAATGTTTTGAAAAATCCAAATAATTCGGTGTGGAAATAATATTATTTTCACTATTTTAATTTTGAAAAGTAGTTAACCTCAATTGTCTCTATATAGAAGTACACAAAATCTATATTATTCAATTTAAATTTATAGAATGAAGTGGTGTAGTTTTTGAAATTTTTTGATTTGAAAAACAAATAATGAAATTAAATGTATAATTAAAGAAAAATAATTTAAAAAAATTTACAAAGCATGCGATTATAAATAGTTGTTTGTATTGGGTGATCGGGTTGGGGTTGGGTTTCTAAATTCAATGTTATCATCCAATTAATCAAATTGTCATCTACTAAGCAGATTAATGTGACATTTCATGATCGATTCTTCCAACTACCTTTGTCAATGGTGATGGGGATGATAAAAATTACCAATATATATATTTTCATATAATCACATTATTTTTGGGAATGAGCAGTTGTGAATACCCTAAATTGATTTATGAATTTCCTGATTGTGTCCTGTTAATCCCAAACAATCCCAAATATGCACTACACCTCCAACACGTACTAATGATCACCAAATAATTTAGCACTAAGCCTTAATATATTACATCGTATATATACCATCACATAGTGGGGGGAAATAATTATCATTTACAGAAGAAGTTATAACAATATAATCATTATTCATATAAAATATAAGAAGGTAATAAAACCCATTTTTAGAAATTGAATCCAACATCGCAGAAGTGGGAGAGTTCTTATTCACTCTTGTGAAAGATCTCAAACACTAAACAAGAGAAAACTGATCCTTCCCCATTCACTAAAAATATTTACCCCTCCATGTTATGGGTAATTTTGAATAATGGATAATTATAATATATTATGAAACTAAAAATAATGAATAGAGGGGAAATAATAACATTAATATTTCCTCTAGAATATTTATACTAGAATGTTAGATTTAGTTATCCAACCAGATTGCAAAAATATTCTGAGAACACTTTTATAGGATGTTTTTAATGTAGTTTTCTAACTGCAGTTAAAATTTCAAAGCAATTGGAGCTCTGAAGAATGAGTTATGGTTGAATTCTTATAAATGACTTTCCTGGGTTGCAATATATTATTTCACCAATCCCATATTGTCTGGTTCGAGCACAGCCTTAATGAAATAATTTATCAATTTAATTTATTTTCTAACATCCCTATTGAGTATTATTTCTAACCATGTGGTGTCATAAAATGTAGAGGTATCTGGCCTAAGATATGCCTCATTTAATGAGTTAAGGTCTATTCTACGAACATGAATATGTGTTAACATTGATCAATTTTTTTGGGCTTCTGGGATTTCGAATTGGCTCTTGTTTTAGAAGATTAATTTTTATATCAAGAATCGTAGAATCATAAAAAATGGAATCATGTTAATTGGATCCAAATTGTGGATGTTATACTTGAAAAAGAGATGTTAAAAAAACTAGTAAATGGCCACAATTAACAAATTTTCACACATAAGCACAAAGATCCCCAAAATTCATAAAATTATCCAAATAAGAAAAAAAATTATTAAATTGAATGGATAAATAATTTAAAAAATATGAATAATTGTGAAAATATTATCTCTATCACAACACATGGTTTGAAAAACCATGTGCCAACCATGTGGAATGCCTTTGTCTACTCCTATAGAGTCTTGCATCCCCTCTTTCATGGTATACTATATCGTGATCTGCTTCCTCTAATATAGAATAATTTGGGTGACGAATACTAATAACCATGTGAAAATAGTGAAACATACATAGTATCATGAAAATGTCACTTCATACATGTACCTAGACCCTGAGACACCACTTATCTTCCTCATACATCCATAAAACATTCCACTACCCACAATATAGAGATTTAAACTAGAACATAAAAAAAGGAACGTTCCTTGAAAAAATTCAAGGTCTTATATCAATATAGAAAATCTTCCAATTATTTTTATAATGCATTGAAAATAATATATAGATATGTGTTCAGATCCATCAACAAAGAAAGTATTTATAAATAGGTAATTTTTTAATTAACTAAACTAATTATAAATTACATTTGATCATCATGTTCTCTGGTTGTGGAATTTTATCCATTGTCTTTTTTTATTCAATTATATTGACCCTAATGTTTATCATCATCTAAATATTGGTGTGATCATTGAATATGAAAAAAAGAAAAGTTTGTTAGGACTCATCACATGCTTCTATTTCACCCAAAACCTACGATAACTATTAGAGTGGTCACATAAATATTTTTTATCATTTAAAGATCATTGATTGATTTATGAATTTATATTTTAGTTTTCAATTATAGTTTAATAATTCTTAAATCTAAATTGGGAGATCTAATTTTTCTATTTTTTTCTAATATATAATATCAAAATGATTAATTTTAAAAATGAAATAATTTCTAAGCTCTCTTATGAAGGTGCTGAGGAATCTAGACAGATAAAAAATGAGTACACACCACGTAACCTAAAGGTACACATAGTGTACTAGTGTTTAATGCACCATGAATAAATTTATAATTAATTCATGGAGTATACATATATTATATTTAATAACAATTCTTTTACAGCACTTTGTGACAGAACCAGTCTACCACAAAGTTAGACAGAGTACATTTCATGTAACTGTTAAACATGATTTGTATTTTTTATTCATAGACGATTCATGTATCTTCTTACACAGCCTACCTAATTGGGGACCATGTATATCAGAGACCACATTATGTGAATCCCATGTACACATTTTGTACTATATTTTTTCACGGAACTATTTACACCCCATGTCCATACATGTGTGTCATTGATAGATGGTGAAAATAATTCACATCATGTGGTTTTGTGGTAAATTTTTTTTACTTTTACAAAATTAAGAGAAATTAAAAATTAGTTTATTATAGTATGAAAACCATATCAACATGATCTTATATGTGGCCATTATATTGATAAGACACCCCATGCGATGATTTTTAATATATTTAAATGTTTAATTAATTTTTGTATAATGATCGAATATACATGTCCTGTATGATTCATTGTATAGTTATTTCTATACATACATTAAAGAAAACCATGTGATAGAAAAATCATGTATTTTGTTTAATCATTATGATGATAGTACATGTCATGAATATATGTGACATGTTGGTTATGAATGATATGTCAAGAGTAAATAGTATTTGACAATAATACCAAATGGTTAATTTGGATGGGTACTCACCATGTTGCCTCAAAAATAATTTTATCTACACAATTTTTTTAATATATATTTATTAAATTTTTAAAAATTGTGATGTATGAGAATCTAATGTAATTTTAGACATGATATATGTAAAATGAACTGAATAATTAAGGAATATAATTAATTTATTCGAGTGTGATTTATCTTAAATATGATTGAGATGAATTTAATGTCATATTTTTTAAATGAATAATTAAATGCATGCATGTGCTTGGTCATGAGTCTAGAAGTGACCGATGAATTTGATTGGTTTGATTTTATTTATTATTAAATTAAATTGTAGTTGTGTTTCTGGTCTCTCCTATTATTATGTAATGTCCTGTGTACCCATTTTTTCTTTTATGTATACCATTTTCCCCCACTTGTGCATGAATAAGAGAATAAGTAATTGATCGATCTCCCATGTTAGTAGATGACAATCACATTTAGAGTCGAGATGAAACCAATCTAAGAGTGATACGTAGGTGGATATGAGGAAATATGTAACGCAAACCATAAATAGTTGATGGTTATTTTCACCCAGGTGAAACTTTTGTTTATCATCCACTAGATAAACCATCCATTAGTAAAAGGCTGATGAAACTGATCCTTTTGTTTTCAAACTACCCCGACATACATATTTTAATGTTATTTCTAAAACAAATTTTCATCCTATTTTAGAATGATCATATTATGAGAAAACAGCTAAAGAACATATTTTTTGATGTTTTTCATCAAGAATATATTCATTATATTTTTCAAGAATAGTCATTTGAAAATCCATGAAGTCAGTTTTTCATTTATATTTTTGTACAAAAATTATCATTGGTGATTTAGATCAAACTATTATAACTGGAATTTCATTGACAAATGAAATTGAAAATATATAATTTATATCACAATTCAAATATAAGAATCATGATGTGGTTTTACGTGATGATGATCATATTAAAGAGATATAAGATGAAGTAAATCAGTTTGAATGGGAAAAAATTTTGAATTTCATTGAACGTCATAATGATACTTATATTATTAAAGTAAAAAGGGTTTTTTTTGAACAAATGTGATGAAAATAGAATAATTATTAGAAATAAAGATAAACATGTTAATAATAGTCATAATAAACATGAGGTAATTGACTATGAATTAACATGTGCACTAGTTTCAAGACTTTATTTTATATGTATACTTCTTTCTTTTACAGCATTCTTAAATTTTAAAATATTTCAACTGGATGTAATGTTGGATTCATTAATGGGTATGTTCAGGAGATATTTTGTGCATAAAAACTCCCTGGTTTTGGAAATTCAATACATCTAGAAAATTATTATAAACATACTAGAGATCATTATGGACATAAATAATCCCCTAAGTCTTTGAATAACAAGTTAATTAGTGTTTTGTTACAAAAAAACATTGTTATAAGATATAGAGATCCACAAAATTTATAAAAGAACTTAATATAAGTCATTTTAATTTGGAAAAATATATTTTGATGAAATTATACATGTTTCAACAAAAAATTCATTACCAAATTATTTTGATGATTTTATGAAATTTAATTTTGAAATGAGTATTAGGGGTGAGGTAACAAGAATTCTAGGATTTCAGAATTTTTAAAATTGAGATGGAACTCTTATATCTCGACATAAGTATATAAATATTATTTATAAGAAAATCATGTATGAAAACACCAAATGTATTGGTACTCCCATTGGAAAATCCAACACATTATATCTTGATGAAGAGGGGAATCTAATGGATTAAAATAATTTTATTGTATGATTGGATATTTACATTAATCAATAGCGATTTTTTATTTTATTTTTTCATTACGCATATATCCTTGATATTAAAACAGTCCAAAATAATCAGATCATAAAGCTATAAAATTATTTTTTATTATCTGAAGGGAACATTGTATTTAGGCATATTCAATTTTTCTAGAAATGATTTTTAACTAAAAATATTTCCAAATGGTAATTTTTGTGGATATAGAAAGGATAGGAAAATTACTTCAGGAACATGTAGTTTCGTAGGAGAATCTTTAGTTTCTTTGTTCTGTAAGAAACAACACCAAGTAGCACATAACAAAATTGAATCCAAATATATGGTATTTTTATGTTTTTAATCTCTATTGATGTAGATAAAACAAACACTCACTGACTATTGCTTGAGTTTTACTAAAACATAATATTTTTTGTGATAAAGAATGTTCTATTGTGTGATGAAAAAACCTCATACATCACATACGGGCATTGAAAATAGATATAAGACACCATTTACTTCAATATCAAACCCATAAATAAGATATTATATTATTGTTCATTGTAACACGAGAATAAGTTGAATTTTTTTTACTAATCTCCTTATTTCTGATAGATTTGATTAGATTATATAGAATCTAGGATTGATCAATATCAGCTGATTTTTCATATCTACGTATTGTTATCAATATCTTTATATTAACTAACTCCTTTTCAAAGGAGTTGTAAATAATATTTTAATCTTCTAAAACCTTTTTTCATACAAATTTTTGTTTTCTAAATGTTTTAGTTTCTATATTTTCTAATTATGATTCACAATTTATTTTTAAATTTGGATTCAAATTTTTTTATAAAAACTCTATGAATCTAAAACGATTTACAAATGATTTTGTCGAGTCATTTATTTTTTCTAGAATCAACATATGTTATAAAAAATTTTCATCATCATAAAAAATTCTAAAATTTACATACTCAATAATTATTACATAATGTTCCAAAAATATTTTTGTTATATTTTTTTTCATAATTAGTTTTCATTACAAAAAACATGAATAGACGTTTACTCATACTGATCCAACATTTCTATACTAAAGGTTACTATTATCATAATGTTTATGCTAATTAATTACATTTGTTATAAATGATCATTATTACTTATTATTTTTGTTTTGATCCATTGTTTTATTTTCAAACTTATATGTTTTCAACTTAGATTGATACTCATTCCAATAAAAAAATTTCTTAATAAAATTAAGGGTTGAAAATTAACATTAAATCATTTCTTCAATTAATTCATTATTTTCAGATCATATAAGGGCTTTTAATCTCATATATTGATATTCTTGGAATTCTAACTGTTGATGACATGCCTATATATGGGTGAGACAAAATGTGCACCACATCTATTCTTAGATACATTACTCAGGTGCCTTACCAATCATTTATGTTCTCTGTCCAATGTCTTCCCATTTGTCTAATTTCAAATTTATGTTTGTCTACAATGGATGATTTGGATTATTTTTCATAGAGTTATTCCAACAGTGAAATAATAATCAAGATAAAATGGTATGAAATATAAGATTCAATTATTTAAAGGATGATTGGTGTTCAAGGCTAGGGAAATGTTTGTGAAAAAACATGATTAATATTTTGATTTTAATTTTTGTGAAATTATAATAGAAATTTAAGTAATAGTTTTAGAATGAATTATAATAAGATGAAGAAGAATGTGGGGATGATAAAGAAGTGGTATAAAAAGAAGAAAAGGAAAAAGATAAATAGAAAGAGGATGGTGATTATGATGATGATGATGATGATGATGATAATGTGGAAACCTAGATTGTTGAAGATTCAAAAGAAAAGAAAATATCATTCTCATCCTAAAATTCAACATTGATACCTTACAAAATAGACATGTTTAAAGTCATTGAAGAACTATCAGTAGAAAAAACATCATCCATAGAAGAAGATAAGTCATCATCAAAATATAAGGAAGAAGATAAAAAGTTCCAAAATATTTTAGATAAAGTTTATTATGATAAAGAAGTAGACATTATTAATGTATCAGGAGAATGAAATATTTCTTATAAAGTCAAGAAAAATATTGAAATTGAAGGAAACATTGATTTAGAATCCTCCAGAAAAAATTCTCGTAATGATTTATTAGGTTCGTCAAACTCTAAGTGGATATATTCTTAAAAATGTTTTTTACTATATTTTCAAAACCATGAAAAGATCATGTAATTTCATTTTCTATCTTCCTAACATAGTAGAAACGTGTAAATTAATTCAAATGTGTTTATATTAAAAATCATAATCACATAAATTTCAGACTGAATTAGTTTTTCACAAAATGGAATATTTAGAATCATTAAATGAAACGAAAAATGATAAAAAGATATCATACAATCAAATGTAAAAGTTTTCAAACTATGTGGAATTGAATCTCATGGATCATGAAGATCAGTTCATATAAGTAAAGAAACCTTCTTTTGATATTGAAAAATCCTTTCATAATTTTTCACATAATGTTTTTGATAGAGTTATTTTTGTGAAGATTTAATAGATACCATTGATGATCGTAATGTGGATGTAAAATGTTTGAATGAAGTGGTTCATAGTTTAGAGTTATATAAAATAAGACTCAGAACATGTGAAGATGATATTTTCCTTATGAAGTAGGAAAATAAAAAGACATATGAGGATGTTGAACGTTATAAGTCATAAATTCATAATGAAACATTGAAGGTATAATTGGTTATGAATAATAAATTATCGGTTATATAGGTTTAAAAGGATCATTATGCATTTAAGAAAATAAATAAAATTTTGAAAAAACAAATTGATAAAGAATGGACTTTTATAATTTGATGACCTTCTGTATATTTTGTATCATTTTTTGAATGAATGTCAAATTAAAATTAAATTCTAATAAAAACATTAGGAATGAATGTATTCCAATTATATATTTTTGTTTGTACTTTTAATTATTTCAGGGATTATTAGTTCTTTCATGTTAAATTGTTTCATATGTTATTTATTTATATAATTAGAAAAGATATCCCATCCCTATTCATTTTGTAAATCAAAAAGGGGAAGAAATTTATATAGAGGGATAATTTTAAAAAGGGAGTATTCATTGTGATATTATACTAATAGTGATATATCATTCATGGTGGGGAGCTGAATTAATACTTTCAATCAGATTATAAAGATGTCATAAACTCATGGGGAGTTAAAATATGAGGAATATACTTCAAAATCTTCAATGTATAAGGGTTGTACAGTTTTTTCAATGTTTTATTTTATTCATTTATGTGTTGTGTTTTTTGATTTTGTCATAGGGTGATTATAGAGTAAGAAGTCCTACATCTTACATTTCATTTCCTTAGTTTTTGAAATCACAAACACTTCCTTAAAAAACTAATTTAAAAACATTATATTTCCCTAGTGACTTAGTATATTCATTTAAAAAAACATTACATTATACCAAACATATAAATAATTACATTAATGAAAATATAAAATTATAATTTCTCATTCTGATCAATTGGACTGAGCGTGCATATAGTACATTGGAACATACAATGTTACCAGTTATTTTTTATAATACAAAGTGTCACAAGAATTTAGAGGATGTGGCATTGAATCCTACTGTTCAAAAATGACATGATTATTTTTATCCCTCAATTTCATGTCAATCCAATTTTTATTGCATTTTTAACCCCCTTTATGTGATTTTTCAATTAACTCCACATATGAGGGAATAATGCCACTTTTGATCATACCGACAAATTTGGATATATATTCAATGTTTTGATAATTCATTTTGATTGTAAATGACATAATTATCATTGTCATAGGATTTTGTTTTTTTAAAAGATCATTGTTCTCTTATGATTTCACACTAAACCAAGTGTGTTTCCCCATTTTTTGACTCTTAAATAGGTAATAATTCATTTTAATAAAATAATTAATGTAAACAATTACCATAATTTCTCCAACTATTTTGAGAAAACAACTGAAATGTATATGAAATTTAAATATAAAAATCACTTAATGGTTATTTTTCTTAGGTTTTCTCATCAATATAAATGTATTTATTTGATTTTTAATCACCAATTGGTAAAATTTCAATTTAATTAAAATATAAATTTTATTTTTGACATTACTATAAATAAAAGATAAAATGAGACATTAAATTTGACTGGGAAACCAAAAACATAAAATGAAATACACCTCCAGCATTTGATGCATCATTTAGTACCATGGATTATACATATGTTTATCGCTATAGGGGTCAAAAATTAAATAATAATAATATAATAATTATAAATTCCATAAAAATTAACAGAAAATATTGAATAAACCTACATCCAAGATCCCATTAACCATCACCTTGCAAGATATATTCCTATAGTGCTCTGACCTCAGCCAGTAGCAGTGTGTTTACATTATCAAGTGCATGCATCAAGCCTCCAAATCTATCACTCGTTGTTTCATCCATTCAATAACAAGATCAAAAACGATATCAAATTATACAATAGAATAGGTAATCCCTATTCCATATGTTAATTTATATCCCTATTCATCATGATCTATGATGTGATGAAATATCTCATACCACTAGATTGAATGTTATGGATTGTCATCTGACATCTATATTAACTCTTCCTCAAATAGATCGTGTGTAATATACAAATATAAATATTTATGTAAATACAGATGTCTTTAACTGTTGTTAATTAATACAAGAACATTCTATAAGATTTTTAACCTCGAGATCATTTTGATTTTAAGTTATGATCCACACCAATATTCTATCAGTCGGTGTACCTTGATCATATAACTATAAAACAAAAATATATAACTATAGAATTAAAAACCATATTAAATAATAAATAGAAAAACTAAATGATAAATACATCATGGGAATAGTTACCATAATTCCCCAATAGCTCTTATAAAACCATAAGCTAGTAATATCTAACGTAATCTCTAGCTTTCTCCTACTAACCAAAAAAATAATTTATATTTACGTTTGGTGATCATAATAGTACACTCAATAGTATCCTCTCCAAAGAGTCTCATGTAAATTATTGAAAAATGATACTAAATATCAAAGAATAATAAGTGAAACTATGCCATTACATAAATACGTATACTAAGTACCCAACCTAACAATGTATATCTCTCACCAATTTTAAGATAAATGATAGATGATATAATATAATAATAACTCATCAAAGACACCCCAATTCTAATTCCAAATTTGATTTCTACTATGACCTAACATTGCTTGTCCTAATCCATATATATCCAGAATAAGATGGCCTGAGGACACCTTGGCTATGTATCATGACATGCATCTCTTTCATCATATGTTTTCATCATCCAAATACACCACTAAAAATTATATCTAAGTGGTTTTGGTGGGAAACTATATCCCATATGATTTGTATCATATATTAGGTATTATACTCTGAACCATCGTAGCACATACATTGAGTATGGTACCTCAAGCCATCATAGGCCATTCAAACCATACTTATAAGAATCCCTTAGATTCTATATCTAGAGATACATGTATGTGAAATAACCAAAATCCTTTATATCCCACTACACACATATATGGGGATACTAACAACAATTCATACCCTCACATATTACTATTCATTGATAAGAAGAAGACCAGATGGGGTAGTCATTCATCTATCCCTCTCCAACGAAGATGTTGTGGAAAACACCCTCCTAGAGTCCACTTTGGGTCATTCTCCCAACCGAAATTGGATGGGTAGGTTTATAAATCACACAAAATGAATGATATAGTATATCCCATTACCAAAGTATATGAATTAACCTAGTCCTAGGCTCAACTACAGCTATTGGCTCTTAGACACTTGACTGACACTTCTATACACTAGATATCATATATGCACACAAGGAATTAAAGAAGGTATAATAAATTCATTCATTTCATTTAACATGTAATTTCATGTAATTTAATTCATTAACTACTAAATAAAATTATTTTGGCTGTATTTATTTAACCATCCATGGGAATTCCATGTACTCCAAGAATAATCAAACCGAGTCGATGATTTCACATGAGTAATAATAACATTTTCATTTTATAGAAGAACTAAAACCATTAGTAAATTTTTTATTAAACATTATTTCCGTTCAAAAATTCTAGGAACTCTAGGAAAACATACTAAATTATAATTAAGAGATATAACCAGACATGTCCATCTACCTCAAGCTGTGCGGAAATCGAATGTCGGTAAATTAAGCAATGCAATAATCCAACCATTAAACAGATTCATTAACTTGTAAGCATAATAGATATCAGAACAACAACTATTATCTCTAAATTCAACCTATTTCATCAACTAATATGTTATCCATAACACCCCATGCATATCATCATGCATACTTCCATCTTGGTCATCAACCTCTACTACATGCATGGACCTCCCATGTAACGCCCCGACCCCAGTTACCCAGAGTCGGTGCATTATTTTAATACATTGGCATGATTACAAGGAATCATGTCCCGAAGGACCGATCAGTTTAGCAGTATTGGAAAATAGATTACATACATGAATGTTACATTGCACTTTAAGACATACAAAACAACATAAATAATCTTTATAAACGCCATTATTACCTTGGCTTAACCCTGCATATCAATCACAATACACTTCTCGGAATCCTTGGAAAAATAAAACATAGAAAGGGGTGAGCTCAAATGCTCATTAAGGGTAAGCAATACAGCGGAAACTTTCATAAATAAGAATAAACATTTAAGGCAATGTATAACTAAAACAAAAGACTTTTATAACTTGAGCTTCAGAATAATATGGAAAAAGTAAAATCAAATAATGCCATTTACTTTCTCACATGGATATTCTACTAGTCAAATAATCACATGAAATATCAATAACCACTTTCATAATGAGGGAATGTATAATGCCGGACATTCTGAAACATTTTGTCAAGGCCTCGGCCAAGATGTCTAAAATGATTAAGGCCTCGGCCAAAACCATAAATCAAATTGGGAAAGGGCCTCGGCCAATTCCACATCTAGTTGTCTCATGAGACCTACCGATGCATCGAGGAGCTATATCGGGCTCCACCTGTCACTTATTGAGTCCAATACATTCCTCATATGAATAGGTTTAAACATTACATAAACATTCGTATTAAAACTAACATACGAAATGTCAATACTGTCTCCATAAACCATGAATGGTATAAAAATAACACATCCACAGTCAAACATATCATAACTCATTCAATACAATAAGGAATATTTTAATCAACCTCAATCCAAAATAATATCTAGTAGAGGATACTGACATAGTTGAAAATGATGAGTAAAACATTTTAAGAGAAATATCCTTTTTGTAAAATCATTTAAAAGTCACACATTTATAAAGGAAGTAATTTAAAAGATATTTTTGAATCAAAGTGTCCCATATCACTTTGAAACTTTTGAAAAGAATTATCATTTCAAAATATTCATGTCCATATAAATAAATACTTAAAATCATTTTGAAAACATGGACATTAATTTAAAAGATTTAGAAAGATAAATCTTTAAAACATTTGAAATTCTGACCATGATAAAGAGTACCTTTAAAAATCCATAAAATCTTCATTTTGAAATCATTTTTATGAAAAATGGTCATGGATGATAAAAATTTCCCAGTAAATACTTACACATAAACAATCTCAGATAATAATGAGATTGAGGAATTAACCCTTACCTTGTACTTTCCTTTAGTTGAGGGTATGTTTAACCTCCTGTACGAAGATCGTAGTATGTTATTAAATTATAACAGAACCATATTAATATTTATGATATCATAAATGATTCATTTATGACTTTATAAAACCCATTTATTAATAATTTCCATGTTAAATTAACATTTCGGGTAATAATCATTTTCTTTATCGTACGTGTTTTAACTTGTTACTCTTGATTGTATCACATAGATAATGATTTAAATACTTCCAGAATATAAACCATGATAAATATATAATATATATTTAGAATATAAATATTAATAATAGACATATATATGAAATGGAAAACACCATTTATGGAGATGGTAGTCCGTACGTACGCATACACGCTGTTTCCGTTTTCATATAGTATTGAACGGAAGTAAGTGAATAAGATATATATAAGTACATAATTACATATATATATATATATCTCAAGTAGCATTATTATGTCATATATTACATACTTATTAGTAATATATATTTTTATAATCGTCGATGAATGGTGAACTTGGAAATGAATCTCATCGCGTCGTGGAGACGGTAATCCGTACGTACGCACGAGCGAAAATATCATTCTTTTGATATTAAAATAATAAATAATTAGATGGTATATCATATATAAAGAATCATTATCATGTTATATTTATCATTTACATGAATTAAACATCATTATTATACCCATCCAAATATTATTGTATTGAATAACAATTACACCACGACATGGAGACGGTAGGCCGTACGTACGCACGTATGGTGACATGTCATTCAAGGAATGGATAGAATAATGAATTTCTTTATTCCATAATTATAATAACATCACAGTATAGAAAAGATACTGGAGTTATTATTTTATAATGGAAATAATAAGGAAAGAAGAAGTTGAAGAAGAAAGGAACTTTAAAGTGGGTGGTGAAAACATTACCTCTTCTTCGGAATTCTTCCTTTTGATTTGACAAAAAGGGATCCTTAGGATGGATTTCTAATCAAAATAAGGTCTCTAGGTTGAAGTGAGGGATGTTGAGAGCGTATTTGGGCAGTGTTTCTCCGAACCAAAAGGCTTTGAAAGTTTTAATTAATGATAAGGGGGAGTGCCCTTTTATAAGAGGGGTGAGGGGCTCTTTTAGAAAAACTGAAAATATTATTTTATAATAAAATAATTTTCGGTTTCTAATGTCTCAAAAGTTGATTATTCAAATTATAAGGTGGGTATGGGTCGAAATCCTTTCAACCAATATATTTTAGACAGGTTTGGGTCATTACATTAACCTTACCTTTTAGTTTTAACTCTAGGTTAATTAGTTTAAAACTTACCATGTCACTTTGTATTTTTATAATATATAGTTAATAAACATACTATATACATCCAAATGACCCCAAAGTGGTCCATTAATGTTATACCAATAATTATATGAGTCATTTTGCCGAATCCTAGATTTTTAGGAATAGAATATAAATTAATAATATAATATTTGTTTTAGAAACTCATTTATGTAAATTTTGACACTACTCAATAATTGATTTTTGTGAAACTCATAACAGAATGATAAGTTCTAAAAAGGTTAATTAAATCACTAATAACATGTAATATTAACTTATAAAATTAGTTTAATTCATAAAAAGTCTCAAATTGTATTTATTTGGGTATTTATAATATCAATTATCCTGATTTTTCACTATTATGGTAATTACTGCATCACCATTGTGTCATAAATAAATTAAATTATTTCATGTATAAAAATTATAAATAAAATATCATTATGTAAGAAATATTTTTAGCTTTTTTATGAATATTTATAATTTAAAAGCCAACATATATAACCTTTTGTATAAATTGTTCTTCTAAAAGATAAAAGCTTATGTCATTTTTGTCTTTTCCTTAAATTAATTAATCTAAAGTGTCATTATCATTAATAATTAGCTCAAAGTGGTCCCCAAATCGTCCCAAAGATACCCCTGGTCGAACATGTATCAACCAATAGGGTTAGAACACGTTTTAGGGTAAAGTAATATTATTATAATATTATTTTTTTACCGTTATTTACCGGATTTACACTTTAACCATGGTAAATAAAATACTTACCGAAGTAATTATTCAAAATGTGTAAAAATAAAAGTTACCTATTTACATAATTTGGACATCCTGATTCCAAATATTGAATCAATTTTTCCAAATTCAAAACACAGAAGTGGCAGAAATTAATTTAATGTTAATTCTCGCTTTCAAAACAAAAAAGCATGTTTTTAAGATATAATAAATATCAAAAGATTGACATTTCTTTATGTCCGGTTTAACTGTGAAATTATGTCCAATGACCAACATTGTATTAAATGGTAAAATATTATTCTAAATATACTTTATAACCACTCAAATTCATAATTTATCACTATTAATTATTTTGATTAAAAAAGTTTTTTTTAATTAAAATTTAGTAATTTTTCACTATTCATCAAAATATTAAAGTTATCCGAAAAGTACCAAATTTTCACCCTAGGATAAATTCAAAATTCCGAATCCAAAAATGAAGTCCATTTTGATAAATGAAATTTTTAAAATTTCAAAAATCATGTATTACTATTCATAATGGCTAGTTTGATTAGTTGTGGTGTGTTAGGACTCGAGGTTGCGTACAACACACGCTATTGCATTATTCTAAGGTAAACATACCGTGGAAACTTGGGGTGTTATATTATAAAGTTTTGATATCCCTATTAATTTATTTAGTTAAATTGAACATATAAAAGATTCAAATATTATATTTAAAAAGGGGTTACTATTAAAAGTCGGTAAAAGTGCATTTTTTGAAAAATACTTCTTTTATCTAAAAAAATGATTTCTTTCTTACATTATTTCTAAGAAACTCATAATATGGATTCTAAAATTACAAGGATTATATAATGTTCAAAATTCAGTTAATACTATTCATAACTTCTTCTGAACGGTTTGTTTGGTAAGTCATGGTGCGCTTGAACTCAGTGTTGCGTGTAGTGAAGGTTATTGATTTATTTTGAAGAAGTAACACACTATGAAATCTTGGTGTGTTACATTCTTCCCTCCTTCAATAAATTGCGTCTTCGCAATTTGATATTGTTCTTTGAAAATAAAGGTTGAATTTTAGAAAATATTTTTGTGGGAAAACCCACATCGGAAATTATGTTAATAAAATTTAGTCTTAATAAGGGGAAAGAGAAATGAAAGGGTTACCACCAAATCATGATCTCTATTAGGAGAACATTGGTGGTAATTAGAGATGTATAATTGGAGGAAAAACATAAATATTTTTAGGTAGTGATTGAGGTCATCAATCACAATCAAGTGTAAAATTGAGGGACTTAAATTCATCAATCTATGATGATTTAAAATACCATCGGTTCAACAAAACATATGGTATTAGGATAACACATTTTTTGTTTTAAGTTCCCTTCACTAAGGTATAAGAATTAATTTCAACATTTAATAAGAGAAAAGAAAAATATATACTTGACAAGTAGAGTCTCATCCTTTAACTAAGTTCTACCACAAATTCATCTTTCAATCTAAAAGATGATACAACTCAAAAATACTCTATTTATCATAATCGTATAGGGTCCCAAATATAATGAATTTATAATTCAAATATTAGACCCTTAAAAAATCAACGTTATACAATCCAGGGACTTCACGTAGTCCAGTGGAAGGCGGTAAATCCCAATCGCACTATGGTTGTGGGTTCGATTCCCGCAGCTTTGTCCGACACGACGGGATGTCACACTGTCCGCGTGTTGTCCTTTTTATAAATATCCAAAAATAACCTCAAACTAGAATTATCCAAAATACTTCTATCCATGTCCAAAACTTATATGGAAGATAAACACAATGAAGATCCTTTTTGCTGCTTAATAACATGTGAACACTTTCATCATGTATTCTTTTACCATAAAACTATATTGACTATGTTCATGGTCCCTTATTCTTTAAAGAATACTGGACATACTCCTTCTATCCAAAAATGTTGTAAACTCCAAAAAGGTAGTCATGAATATCCAATATAATTTATTCAAATCAACCATCTCTTATTACAAAATCACTACCTCAATATCAGGACCATATTAAGGAATACCTTTCCTTCAACCATGTATTTTCAAAAAAAAAGTGTAGCTTACTATTAAGTCACTTTTCATAGAACCATATAATGTCAAATGCTCAATAAAATAGTACTACAGTACAATCCTCATTTATCTCCCTAATTCATATAACCAGTATACTGTTGATACAACACTGAAATTTAATAACAACATAAGAGCACTACTCATTCCTTTTCATCTGTGGTAGTTTCATAACTTGATTATTATCCAATAGAATCATTTGTCGCATAGTCTGATGATTTGAACATTTATTTGCGTAGTGTCCGAACTCCTTGCAGATGAAGCATTGCACATTTGAAATCTTTTTCATATCCTTACAGTCGCGTACTTTGTGTCCTTTTTCTCTACACTTATAACAAACTCCCATTCTTTTCAGGCATTTACCAAGGTGATTCTTTCCACAATTATGACATATGGGAAAATTCTTCTTTCCCTTCTTCCCTTTATCTATCTTTCTCTCTTCCATCCTTTTCATCGCTTTCTTCCCTTCAAATCCATAGGACTCAGAGAATTCTTTACTTATATTCTTAACACATGACATTATTCCTTCATATGATGAGAGTATGTGGGAGACTATTTCCCTTCTTAATTCTGGCTTAAGACCATGAAAGATATGATCCTTCTTACTCGTTGGATCATAGGTATTGCTGGAGTTCTCATTCCTTCTACTATGCACCATTTCTATACAATGGCATACACTAGGTCAATTTATGAATCACAATTCATAATTCCAAACATGTAAAATACCTAATGTAAATTGAATAGTTTATGGATATAATCCATAAGCATAAAAAATGTTTTCTTTTAGTAAGTATATACTCATGATCCCTTCATAATGGTTTGTAAATAAAATGAGAATTATCCAAATCATATCCCCCAGGAGTGTCGTAACCAAGAGTGCAGCAAGGCCCGTTGTCGTGGATTAGTTCCCGTTCGAGTCTAGCTCAAAGCGGTGTTTTTGGGTTTTACCACTACGTATATCTGTGTCAGAGCCGCCTCTACCTGCTCGTATCCAGACTGGGATGTATTGCTCGGAAAACTCACAAAATCTCTACAATACCAAAATTCTAGGAAGTTCTTCTATACTAATCCTCAAAGTCTATCTTAGGGCTATGTGCTCTAATTAGAGTTTATCTAAATCTAGTTTCCAAGGTTATTGCTAAACTTCCTCTAATACCAACTGTAACGCCCCGACCCCAGTTACCCAGAGTCGGTGCATTATTTTAATACATTGGCATGATTACAAGTAATCAAGTCCCAAAGGACCAATCAGTTTAGCAGTCTTGGAAAATAGATTACATACATGAATGTTACATTGCACTTTAAGACATACAAAACACCATAAATAATCTCTATGAACGCCATTATTCCCTTGGCTTAACCCTGCATATCAATCACAATACACTTCTCGGAGTCCTGGGATAAATAAATCATAGAAAGGGGTGAGCTCAAACGCTCAGTAAGGGTAAGCAATACAGCAGAAACTTTCAAAAAAAAAGAATAAACATTTAAGGCAATGTATAACTAAAACAAAATCCTTTTAGAACTTGAGCTTCAGAATAATATGGAAAAAGTAAAATCAAATAATGCCATTTAATTTCTCACATGGATATTCTACTAGTCAAATAATCACATGAAATATCAATAACCACTTTCATAATGAGGGAATGTATAATGTCGGACATTCTGAAACATTTTGTCAAGGCCTCGGCCAAGACGTCTAAAATGATTAAGGCCTCGGCCAAAACCATAAATCAAATTGGGAAAGGGCCTCGGCCAATTCCACATATATTTGTCTCATGAGACCTACCAATTCATCGAGGAGCTATAGCGGGCTCCACCTGTCACTTATTATGTCCAATACATTCCTCATATGAATAGTTTAAAACATTACATAAACATTCGTATTAAAACTAGCATACAAAATGTCAATACTATCTCCATAAACCATGAATGGTATAAAAATAACACATCCACAGTAAAACATATCATAACTCATTCAATACAATAAGGAATATTGTAATCAACCTCAATCCAAAATAATATCTAGTAGAGGATACTGACATAGTTGAAAATGATGAGTAAAATATTTTAAGAGAAATATCCTTTTTGTAAAATCATTTAAAAGTCACACATTTATAAAAGAAGTAATTTAAAAGATATTTTTGAATTAAAGTGTCCCATATCAATTTGAAACTTTTGAAAAGAATTATCATTTCAAAACATTCATGTCCATATAAATAAATCCTTAAAATCATTTTGAAAACATGGACATTAATTTAAAAGATTTAGAAAGATAAATCTTTAAATCATTAAAATTATGACTTTGATAAAGAGTACCTTTCAAAAACCATAAAATCATCATTTTTAAATCATTTTTATGAAAAATGGTGATGGATGATAAAAATTTCCCAGTAAATACTTACACATAAACAATCTCGGATAATAATGAGATTGAGGAATTAACCCTTACCTTGCACTTTCCTTTAGTCAAGGTTACGTTTAACCTCATGTATGAAGATCGTAGTATGTTATTAAATTATAACAGAACCATATTAATATGTATGATATCATACATGATTCATTTATAACTTTATACCACCCATTTATTAATAATTTCCATGTTTAATTAACATTTTGGGTAATAATCGTTTTCTTTATCGTACGTGTTTTAACTTATTACTCTTGATTGTATCACATAGATAATGATTTAAATACTTCCAGAATATAAACCATGATAAATATATAATATATATTTTGAATATAAATATGAATAATCGACATATATATGAAATTGAAAACACCATTTATAGAGACGGTAGACCGTACGTACGCATAAACGTTGTTTCTGTTTTCATATAGTATTGAACGGAAGTAAGTGAATAAGATATATATAAGTACATAATTACATATATATATATATAAATATATATATCTCTAGTAGCATTATTATGTCATATTTTACATACTTATTAGTAATATATATTTTTATAATCGTCGATAAATGATGAACTTGGAAATGAATCTCATCGCGTCATGGAGACGGTAATCCGTACATACGCACGAGTGAAAATATCATTCTTTTGATATTAAAATAATAAATAATTAGATGGTATATCATATATAAAGAATCATTATCATGTTATATTTATCATTTACATGAATTAAACATCATTATTATACCCATCAAAATAATAGTGTATTGAATAACAATTACACCACGACGTGGAGACGGTAGGTCATACGTACGCACGTATGGTGACATGTCATTCAAGGAATGGATAGAATAATGAATTTGTTTATTCCATAATTATAATAACATCACATTATATAAAATATACTGCAGTTATTATTTTATAATGGAAATAATAAGGAATGAAGAAGTTGAAGAAGAAAGGAACTTTAAAGTGGGTGGTGAAAACATTACCTCTTCTTCGGGTTCTTCCTTTTGATTTGATCAAAAGGGATCCTTAGGATGGCTTACTGATCAAACTAAGGCCTCTAGGTTGAAGTGAGGGATGTTGAGAGTGTATTTGGTCAGGTTTTGTCCAAACCAAAAGGCTTTGAATGTATGAATTAATGATAAGGGGGAGTTCCCTTTTATAAGATGGGTGAGGGGCTCTTTAGGAAAAACTTAAAATATTATTTTATAATAAAATCATTTCGGTTTCTAATAGCTCCAAAGTTGATTATTAAAATTATAAGGTGGGTATGGGTTGAAATACTTTCATCCAATAGATTTTAGAGAGGTTTGGGTCATTACATTAACCTTACCGTTTAGTTTTAACTCTAGGTTAATTAGTTTAACACTTACCATGTCACTTTGTATTTTTATAATATATAGTTAATAAACATACTATATACATCCCAGCGACCCCAAAGTGGTCCATTAATGATCCACCAATAATGATATGAGTCATTTGGATGAATACTAGATTTTTAGGAACAGAATATAAATTAATAATATAATATTGTTTTTAGAAACTCATTTATGTCAATTTTGACACTACTCAATAATTGATTTTTTTGAAACACATAACAGAATGATAAGTTCTAAAAAGGTTAATTAAATCACTAATAACATGTTATATTAACTTATAAAATTATTTTAATTCATAAAAAGACTCAAATTGTATTTATTTGGGTATTTGTAATATCAATTATCCTGATTTTTCACTATTATGGTAATTACTGCATCACCATTGTGTCATAACTAAATTAAATTATTTCATGTCTAAAAATTATAAATAAAATATAATTATGTAGGATATCTGTTTATATTTATTATGAATATTTATAATTTAAAATCCAACATATATAACCCTTTGTAAAAATTGTTCTTCTAAAAGATAAAAGCTTGTGTCATTTTTGCCTTTTCCTTAAATTAATTAATCTAAAGTGTCATTATCATTAATAATTGGCTCCATGTGGTCCCCAAATCGACCCAAAGATACCCATGTTCGAAAATGTATCAACCAATAGGGTTAGGACACGTTTTAGGGTAAATTAATATTATTATAATATTATTTTGTTACCCTTATTTACCTGATTTACCCTTTAACCAAGGTAAATAAAATACTTACCGAGGTAATTATTCAGAATGTGTAAAAATAAAAGTTACCTATTTACAAAATTTGGACATCCTGATTCCAAATATGTAATCCATTTTTTCAAATTCAAAACATAGAAGTGGCAGAAATTAATTTAAATTTAATTCCCGCTTTCAAAACAAAAAAACGTGTTTTTAAGATATAATAACTATCAAAAGATTGACATTTGTTTATGTCCGGTTTAACTGTGAAATTATGTCCAATGACCAACATTGTATTAAATGGTAAAAATATATTCTAAATATACTTTATAACCACTCAAATTAATAATTTATCACTATTAATTATTTTGATTAAAAAAGTTGTTTTTAATTAAAATTTTGTAATTTTTCACTATTCATCAAAATATTAAAGTTATCCGAAAAGTGCCAAATTTTCACCCTAGGCTAAATTCGATATTCCGAATCCAAAAATGAAGTCCATTTTGACAAATGAAATTTTTAAAATTTCAAAATATAGGTATTACTATTCATAATGGCTAGTTTGATTAGTTGTGGTGTGTTAGGATTATGTAAAGTTCAAAATTCAGTTAATACTATTCATAACTTCTTTTGAACGGTTTGTTTGGTAAGTCATGGTGCGCTTGAACTCAGTGTTGCATGTAGTGAAAGTTATTGATTTATTTTGAAGAAGTAACACACTATGAAATCATGGGGTGTTACATCCCAACCCACATCACATCATCCATCTCAATATCATATCACATCAAATAAAGATCCCCATATACACATCACATAGAAGGTATAAAAAACAAACATAAAGAATAAAGAAAAATGGACCTAAAAACAATTCATCCTTCCTTCACCTTCAAACAGGCTCTTATATCCCCAACAGAAGATATAATTGTTTCAAATGAAAATGGGAAACCACGACCACAAAAAGTTTTATTTTTTAAATATTTGGTTCTATTCCATACTGAATTGACCATTTAAATTATGATAGGTTCCAACTATAATAATCCGAAGGAATTAGCTATAATAACTATTATGGGGTAATGGTGGAATAAAACCCTCCCCTCCAATTAATTTCCTAGAAAACAAGAAAAAAATATGTATTAATTCCATATATTAAAAATGAAATTTTTTTGATATCAATGAAAACACACCCAAAAAAGATACTATTGGAATAGTGAAACAAAAACAATTTCATAAGAATAAATGAGGACAGAAAACAAAGGCAATACCATGATTTATGTGCTTCATCCCATTTTAGACCTACTATACAAAATTAACACCACCCACACACATACATTTAATAGATTCATAAAAGAAAAATAGATTAAAGTGTATAGAGGCAATTTATATAGGTAACTGAAATGCAATGAACCACTAAAAGAAACACTATGCACATGAAGAAGCAACAAATAAGGAATAATGTTTACAAAAAACACACAAGACACACAAATGTTTCTACTACCAAATCACATTATGAGACATTAACATCGATAATGTTGCTTCATTGGATCTCTCCCTTTTATGATCAAGCTAGGTGTACGGATTCATGAAATGGTCAAATGATTTCAACGTGGAAGAACCAAGTGAGGATCCACCATGATCAGTACACCAGCGACAAGTAGGGGGTTTGATAGGCCATTATATGAGTTTTTTTATGAGGATGATAGCACTACCAACATTGATATTGATGAAAAGGAAGATGATTCTCAATATCGAATTATAAGAAAAGTTGATTGAGCCACTAGCAAAAAGAAAACAAACACTATGGGTGAGGGGGCATCAATATCGAGAATGTTTCAATGGGTTTTAGGGTGCAGAATGGGATTCACTCATCATGTTACCTTTTTCACATTCAAAGTATCTCACAATGATTAGCCCATTTGTAGCCAAGTAGGGACCTTCCTTCCAAATGATGGTGGAAATCTCGGTCTGTCTATCCCAGCATATCTTGGGAACTTTCATTGGTCGAGAGAATGCGAGGTCAGGATCATCACACCCTTTGGGGGGAATAACTCCTGCTCTAGAAGACTCTTATAGATTTAAATCATGTTCAAGAAATCCTCCCCAAATCCAGGTCCAGGTCAGGTTACCCACATGTAAATGACTTTATTATGAACCTTTATCAATTGGGATCATCATTTGTGTATCATGGGTTCTCTATTACTCTCTTATTCGAATATGATGATTTGGACATTGGCCATGCTCGTACACGATCAATCTTATTGTTGTCTAGGGTCATGTTTGGTGTCTTGAGGATAGGATTAATCCTCTACATTGTGCCTTATATATCTAGCAATGATAGTAATAAAATTCCACTTAATTCATTGGATATTGTTTACGGTCATTTGACTAGACCTTTACATATAGGTAAACATCGTATGATAAGGATGTCAATATCGAGCTCCTGAATCAATTATGTGTCATGTGTATCCTATATTGAATTGGAATTTTGAGTTAATATAGATATTATAGTGGGAGTCATTGTCATGAGGGACATAATAATAGAGGCCCCAGGCGGGACTCATGTGTGTGTGGTTTCCCCAAAATACATTATAGGTAATACGGCCCTATAAGAAGTGGTGGGATGTAATCTACCTTATATCATATAGGTGAAGACCACATATTGGGGAGATTCACATCATGCCATTAGTATATTAATTACTAACCTCAGTGATCATGTGATCCATGCTCGGTGTGTGAGACAAGATTGAGTGGTAGACTGGACAAGTTGAAAGAGATTATATCTAGATGGGGAATACATATTAAAGATTACCTTGACTGGAATGATAAAAAATATAATAGATGATATGATATGGAGCATGGGACATATGATGGATTACTATGTATCCTAGATATGGAGGTCATCAGAGTTCTCATAGATCAACTAATATCAAACCAACTGATAGGTTTAAGGTACATGATGGCATGATCGGGGTTTATACATGGGACAATGCATGTGCATGAGACCTATTCTCTATTGATGGAAAAAAAGAGTAGTAGATTATGTGGGTATTTAATCCTGTAATATATGATCAATTGAAATGGGAAGGTACCTACACTAATGTGGCTACTCATTAGAGCTAAAGACATAGGAAGGCTTCCTACAAATCCTAGATGTGGTGGGAATAAGAGTCTTTATATTTCGTAAGTACCTCAACCCACTGATAGGCCATGGTAGGTGACCATTCATGGAGAGATAATAGAGATCTATAGGATGTTTGGTGATTACATCAAAATGGACGACCTAATGTTGGGGACATTTTATATTATTCTGATGGTTAGGGATCACACTATGAGGTTTCCCAGTTGGAGAGCTCACATCATGTCATTGATCAGGGCGTATATTTTTGGGTTACTCGATTGATATCATGGAATTTCCCATGGATTGCACTATATGGGTACCTGATTGGTGTACTCATTCATTATACTCTAAGGGATTAAAGTGATGTATTGGTTACCATTTTTCTCTGTCTAAGAAGATTGAATTTGTTGGGTTGTATGAATTCTGGATCTCAGCTCATCGTGGACACTTCCTTCATAGAAAGGGAATGTGGATGAGGGTGAATAGCCAAGATCCACATGGAATGAGTCCAAGTGGGTCTTTTATACATGTTGAATTTTTCATAAGGGATTTTCTTGACATGTCACAGCCATGAACTATGTGATTCTTGATTATCTTCCTGATATGTTGGGGCCTCATCCTGAAACCGTAAACATATCCATGGATAGCTACCCAGTCATTTGGCATCCTCTGTATTTCATTGATTTGGTGGAGAAGACATGTCTGAGATGCTTCACATGATAAGAGTGGGCATGTCCTTGGTCTTATGCATGATTGATTGATTTTTATATGGTGCCTTTGCAAGAGTGAATAATTCATGTCAGAGGTGCTTTGCATGACATGGTGTACATGTTAGAGGTGATTTGAAGGTCTTGGTGGACATGTCAAAGGTATCATGTGTGACCAAATGAATTTTCAGAAGAATCCTTTTCTATTAATGGTTATCAGGTTTGAGGTGTCATGTGTGACCAGGTGGACATGTTAGGCCGACTAGTTAGGAGGCACATCATGTTTCTTTTAGCGACATAATGTACCTCTTTCTTCCTCCCTTTTGATCTCCTTCACTTAATTTCCTGAATGCACATGATCACACGACTTCAGATGAACAATTCACATGATTTTTACATAGTTTTTGGATGTTGGTTTGCATTCCCAATATGAGTCACGTGGTAAGTATGCTAACGTATCATTGACAAGTCAGTCTTCTTGTCCTTAGGGAAACGTCGAACTATCAGAACATACCTGGGGGCTTTGATGTGGTGAGGCGGACATGTCTGGGGGTCCTATCCTCGGGATATCACATGTCAGTTTAGACATTCTTTTGGATGATCAGGTGATCATTCTCATGTGTCAATGACACCTTAACATGATTGATGTGCATTGTCTAAGATGTCTATTCATGTCCTATTGGACACTACAAAAGGTTGCTCAGAGACCAATCTGACTTGTCTAAGGATTGTCTTGCAGTCTAACATGTTTTGTTCATGGTGTTCTAAGGACAATACGAGATCCTTGAATGGTATTTTGAGTGTTCATAGGATCGTGTTTCCATTTAAAGTCCACAAGTATATATACAATGGGGATGAGGGATCTTGTTGAATGAGGGCATATGTACCCATGTGCCCATGCTAAAGGCATACACCATAGTGTCATCATGGTGAGGGTAGGTCCCTTCCATGGACTCCTGCTTGCACTAAGGGGGTGTTCATATGATAACCCTTTCTCGCAAGCACTCGAGATAGACTATCAGATGATTCTGCATTCATGTTCAGAGACTTAAAATCATTGCCACGAGAATGGAGGGGGATTATTTGATGAATTTGGGAATGGTTTTCCCATTGATCTTAGGGTGTGACAAGGCTGCAAACACATATATGAGGGGAACCCTATATAAAGGATCCATGTGATTCATGGACCCCTAAACAATCTCATGACATCGACTACAGTCTTAATGTCAGTCTGAGTGTGGCCATGAAGGTTGAATACATAGTGTCCTCATGTACATGGGAAGGGATGTGCACTCATTGAAGAAAGGTGTATCACCCGTTATTCGCATAACACAACTAATGTTATCTATATTACGGTAGTTTTCATGGGACATACATGTCTAGGTGGCCATATCTAAGGCAGAATGCAAATGTTTTGGGCTACAGGGGAACTATCTCATGGTTGTAGGGATGAAATGGGACTGTTTCAGGATGGGGGTCTTATGGAAGAATCTGTAGACATGTGAAGGGGTCCATATACCGATACCTTCACCTTAATGGTGGAAGGTTTCTATTTCCTAGTGAGTGGTGCATGTATTGTGGGGTGAATTCACCCATTATTTTTAATCCACAATGAGGGTGTTTTTAGTAATGCTACATATCGAGGAATCCACTTATAAAGGCTACATGAAAACATCTGGGGCCACCAGGACTCCCCACGTGATCATGAATGTGGAAATTATTACAAGACCTATGATCATGCAATGGAGGCATTAAACCAGCACCATTACATGCATAGATATGCATTGTATAGATAGAGACCTGAGGCTATTCTCTAGGAGATTCATGTGAGTGTGGAAAGGCTTGGGTATCATGGTTGGTCAGTGGGAGTTGTACCAAAATTTTAACCAACCACCATGTAAATTTATGGAGGCCCAATGGGATCATCCTTCATTCATATGTTTATCTGAGAGATCATGGATATGCCGACAGAGAGCCAAGAGGGCTCCATGTATGTGTTATAGAGTGTGGTGTAGTGAGGGAGTTTTGTACGCATTGTTTGTAGTGAAATAAATACATGTTTGCCCCCTCTATTATAATCTATTCACAATTAGTGAATCAAAATAGTGGTATCAGAAGATGTTATGGTGAAATGGCGATGGAAAGTGGAAGTTTTCCCAAGACTATAAAATTAATTTTTCCTAGAAACGTGTTTTGATGGGAGATTCTGAATGTTCGCAGTGAGGAGATTCCAATGGTGAAAATGATGTTAAAAATGAAGATAAAAGGAGATATCTAGGATCAGTTAACATTTGGTCAAAACTCAGGTGATATAGTTTCTCAGTTCCCAAGAGGAAGAGATTGTTCTGACGCCAGTGACATTTATGAAGAGATCCATGCAGTTGCTCAGGTGTACCACGTCCTTGCCACATCATTTCCACATCATCATATGATCTCTATCATTGAAACTATTTAAATCATATTGTAATCAATGGGTGTCTGATTTCGACAATCCTAGTGTCGATTCCACCATTTTGACTATTCTATAGAAAATGGTGAGCTCCGTTTTATAATATTCGACTCCTAATTTTTCAAGAATTTAATATTCAATAGAGAGACCATCCATGGGAGGGATGATCATGTTGACCTCCTCAATCTACACCATTTGGATGTCTCAAATGGAAGATATCATCAATTTTAATGGTATTTTTTCCCTCAATGAGAACAAGTGAGTCAACCCTAATTCCACTAATTATGAGATGTGGAAAACGTTGATCAATAAGATGATCAGTAAAATCTTCCAATTGATAGATCACATTTTTTCCCACCATTTCACTAAAATTATTTCGATGTATGAACATGGATGATGTTGGAAAATACATTTAAATTAAATACATAAAGAAACAAGAACCTCTTATTGAAGAAGATGATGAATCTTATACTACATAGTGGAATATCTATATTATAACACAGTAGTGAGTTTCAAAGCTATGTGAACCAATTTGTGGCTACATGTTAGATTCTAAATGATGAACACCAGGAAAACCACCTAATCTGCAAATTTCCTGATAGCTAGGATATGCTTCTCATCTCGCTCAGCAACCCGGCATTACGATTCCAACATACAATGGAGATGTTAATTGTTTCATAGTTCAATGATGATGCCTAAAGAAGGATTCAGGTTACAACAAGACACATCCACTTGTTCTAGAGAAATGTGGGAGACAACTAGGAGGAGGTCGTGGGGTAGGAACTAGAGGTTGAATCAAGAACAGAAGAAGTTCTATATATGGAAGGAGGAAAATATAAATATTCTACCATTTTGGTATGGAGGGACTTATATTGAAGAAATGTCGAATGTCGCTACAAAAAAAGGGTCAAAGTAGCAACCATCAATGAATAAATGGAGTGGCTCATGTGAGCGTCACTGTAGAAGTTGTTCTTTGATCCAGAGATTAGGATGAGATATGTTTTCATACAACATGAAATGACACCGAATGGGTGGTTGATATTGCATCTTTGTACCATGTCACTCCACATCTTGAGTATATCTTGACATACCAAACTACTACTTTTCCGCATTCATGATGAAAAATACATATTCAGAAGAGTTTGTTAGAATGGGTGATGTCCATGTCTGGACAAATTTTGGATAACCTATCGACCTAAAGGAGGTTCGACATGTTCCAAGCTTTCGAGTGAACCTATTATTAGTTATAGACTTTGATCGACAAGGATATGATAACATCTTCATCAATGGAACATGCACTAGTACAAAAACTGTTTTTAATGTCACGTTTTTTCACGCCGGTTATTATATAACCGACGTCAAATCCATTTGCGTGGACTTTTCACGTAGGTTATTATATAACTGACATCAAAATCCATTTGTGCGGACCTTTTCACGTTGGTTATTTAAGAACCGACATGAAAAATAATATTTGATGACTTTTTCTCATCGGTTATATAGGAACCAATGTGAAAAATAAATTCTGCGATGTAAAAAAAACATGGTATTGAAATTTTTAGGCGGAAATTGAAAATTTCGACGCGGCGATGTAAAAAAAATGAAATACCGCATTGGCGGGAAATTAAAATTATATTTTACGTCGGTTATATAATAACCGACGTAAAAATTCATATTTCATGACCTTTTCACGTTGGTTATATTAGAACCGACGTGAAAAATCTAGATTTCATTACTTTTCACATCGGTTATTTAATAACCGACGTAAAAATAATAATATCATTGGTTTTCACGTCGAATATTAAATAACCGACGTGAAAAACGCATGACATGATTCATTTTTCACGTCGGTTTTTAAATAACCGACGTCAAAAAAATAATATCACTATTTTTCACATCGGTTATTTAATAACCGACGTGAAAAACTAGCGGCAGGTTTCATTTTTCATGTCGGTTATTAAATAACCGACGTGAAAAATGCTAAACTACATGTATAATATTTCCGATCTTCGATTTGATATGTCTCGTATCCCAAACGGAGTTACGGATCAAAATATATAGCCATCAGATGTTGATCGTCACTAAACAAAGTCTTTGGGAAGACCAACTTCCGAGGGGCATAACTTTTAATCTGTAACTTCGTTTGGGCTCCGAGACCTATCAAATCGAAGCTCAGGAAATTTTCTACATATGTGTTAACATTTTTCACGTAGGTTATTAAATAAGAAACGTGAAAAATGTATTTTTAACGTCAGTTATTAAATAACCGACGTGAAAAATCTGGTTTTCATGCCTTTTTCACGTCGGTTATTAAATAACCGACGTTAAAAGGGAATTTTTCACGTCGGTTATTGAATAACCGACGCGAAAAATGTGATCATACATGTAGAAAATTTTCTAAGCTTCGATTTGATAGGTCTCGGAGCCCAAACAGAGTTACAGATTAAAAGTTATGCCCCTCGGAAGTTGGTCTTCTCTAAAACTTCGTTAAGAGACGATCAACTTCTGATGGTCATATCTTTTGATCCGTAACTCCGTTTGAGCGCCACGACCTTCCAAATCGAAGCTTAGGAAATTATCTACAAGTTGGAATTGATTTTTCACGTCGGTTATTTAATAACCGATGTGATAAAGTCCTGGGAAATTATTTTTCACGTCGGTTATTAAATAACCGACGTGAAAAACGTGCGGCAGGCCTCATTTTTCACATCGGTTATTAAATTTGATTTTTCACGTCAGTTATTATATAACCGACATGAAAAATGTAAATAAATTTTAATCCCTTTTCATGACGGTTATTATAAAACTGACGTGAAATATAATTTTAATATCCCGCCCACACGGTATTTCAATTTTTTATATCGCGGCATCGAAATTTTCATTTGCCACATAAAAATTTTAATACCGTGTTTTCTTTTAACATATCAATTATAATGTTTCATTATATGCATATAATAACTTATCAATCTTTTATTTCAACCATTATCAATCCACTGACTAGACTTGTTTGATCTTCAACGTGAATCAACTATTTTTTTTTCGCGATCTTAACAAGGTATTTGTAATCATTTATCCATGATTTATATTTTTTATGATTCTTTTTCTAAATTGATTTACCATTTAATGATAATTTCCTTCAACATTAATATTTCCACTGACTTTTCTTGTTTGATCTTCCACATGAATCCACTATTTCTTCTTTTTGTGATCTCGTCAAGGTATGTGTAATCAATTTTCCATGATTTATATTTTATATGAGTGGTTTTCATAATTTATATACCTTTTAATGATTCTTAAATTATTATGATGATGAATAATTCTTCATATCATCGAAAAACTATAAATACTCCTTTGAAATATAAAATTCCTTCCAAGATGAAGTAATAATTTTCGCAATGAATCTTTCCTCAAAAAAATTTATCAATCTTCTGATAGTCATAACTTTTGATCCGTAACTCCGTTTGAGCGCCACGACCTGCCAAATCGAAGCTCAGAAAATTATCTACAAGTTGGAGTTGATTTTTCAAGTCGGTTATTTAATAACCGACGTGATAAAGACCTGGGAAATGAATTTTTATGTCGTTTATTAAATAACAAAAGTGAAAAACGCGCGGCAGGCCTCATTTTTCACGTCGGTTATTTAATAACCGACGTTATAAATGATAACCCAGGGGTTTATCACGTCAGTTATTCAAATAACTGACATTATAAACGCCTGCCCCATCATTTTTCCCATCGATTTTTTAATAACCGATGTGAAAAATGAATCATGGCGCACGTTTTTCACGTCGGTTATATAATAACCGATGTGAAAAACAGTGATATTATTTTTTTTACGTCGGTGTTAAAATAACCGATGTAAAAAACATTATTTATAACATCGGTCGCATTATCTTCGGCTAAAAAGTGACGTAAAAAATTTAAAATAACCGACGTAAAAAATGTTTTCTGCACTAGTGATGGAGGATTAAAAATTGAACCATCATTATATCACGAGGAAAAATATTAGGTATGTTGTACAAAACCCATAAGATGAAATTATAATATACCCTCGATATGTTGTAAGTAGAGACATCCAAAATGTGGCATAGGAGGCTCAGCCATAATAGAAAAATAGGGTTATCTACCACGACGAAGAAGTACATTAGTATTGATAAGTATATGTTAATTCATTTTTGTAAATACTATAGTTTTGGGAAGTAGTATAGAGTCTCATTTAGTACTACATCATCAAGTAGATCAGAGTTTCTAAATCTGGTGCTCTCTGATGTATGCGGACCCCCAGAGGTGGATTCACTCATAGGTATCAAATATTTCCTATCATTTATTGATTTTTCTTCTCGAAGGGTAATGATGTTCATCATGTAGGAAAATAATCCTTTACTAGTCTACATCAAGACATTTTATAAAATTTTGGAATATGAAACTGGAAGGAAGCATAATTGTCATTGTTCTGACAAAAGACCAGAATACACATCCAGGGAATTTGATGCCTATTGCATGAGTCAGGGAATCCGATATGAGAGGATGGTCCCACTTACCCACAAGACAATTGAGTTGTATAAAGGATGAACATAAAAATTATAGAGAAATTTAGAAGCATGAAGAGTTTGGATAAGCAACCAATGCCATTATATGGATAAGCTATTTAGGTTGCATGAAACCTTGTCGAATGTTCACAAATAGTTCAATTGAATATTTAATTTTGTCATGATATATTTTCTATTAAACATCCCAATTACTATCTTTTTCGAGTATTTAGATTTTTTTTATTTTAATTTGAATCCATGAATGTCATGAAGAAGAATGATGACAAATCTTCTCCACGAATCTTCATTGGCTATGAAGATGAGGAGCTTTGATACAATCATTTGGACCCGAAGTAGAATAATGTGATCAGAAGAAGAGATTTCATGTTCCATGAGAACCAGACAATTCAGGAAATTCAAAATCCTAGAATATTGTGTAGGGAATGTGTTTAGGACTCAATTCATGATCCAACATATGTACCAGCACCACCTGTCAAGGAAGAAGAGGAGGTGCATGATGAATCATCGGTAGTGGACGAGGATGTACTGGATAGGGATATTGAGAAGGGGAGAAAGAATACTCTCCGTAATAATTTTTAAAACCATAACATAAGCTAGGGGATGTTTTTATTCCCAAACCTAACATTTTATATGTTAAAATATATTCACGAGGAAGGATTCCATCAAAAATATTTTCAGAGTTAGATTACCTATTGTTAAGTGATGAGGGGGAACAAGAAGGATTCCAGGAAGCAGTGTCTAATTCCAAAAAACACATGTGTATTCATGAAATGGAGTATGATATAGAGTCTTTGATGAAGAATAAAATATATTATTTGGTTGAATTACCCAAAGGTAAGAAATAACTAATGAAGTAATGAATTCTCAAGATGGAGATGGAGGGTAGTAAAATTGAGCTCATGCTCAAAGACTAGTTAGTTGTCAAGGGATTCCCTCAGAAGTTTTTTGTTTACTTTGATGAGATATTTTCACCCATCATGAAGTTGACATCAATCTAAGTTATTTTTCGATTGGATTCTAGAATGGCCTTGGGTCTTGAATGAATGGATGTGAAGACATTTTTTCATCATGATGACCCCTCCTATGGGATCATTATAAAGTATACGGAAGGTTTTTAGGATTTGGGATAAGAAAGCCTCTTTTTTTAATTTGAATAAGAGATTATATGGACAAGAACAATCCCCAATGCAGTGATATAAGATGATTGACACATTCATGGAGAGTCATGGCATTAAGAGGATTTTGGTGGACCATTGTGTTTAAATCGAGAAATTTCAGGATGGTTACTTTGTTGATATTCTACATTATATTGATGACATGATGATCATTGGGAAGGAATCATCGATGATTAGCATTATGAAGATGGAGTTATCCATGTCTTTTGATTTGATGGTCATGATGGTAGCTCAACAGATTTTGAGGATGCAGATCACTCATGATATAAAGAGGAGGTTGTTATGTGTATCTTTGGAGAATAATGTTGAATACGTTTTGAAAATTTTCATCCTGGAGAAATCCAAGTGACTGACCATATCTCTTCCCAGTCATTTGAAGCTGAGAAAGTGTTCATGATTGTCATCAAATGAATAAATTGAGGTGATGGAAATGAAACCATGCCCCTTAGTAGTTGGAAACATGATGTAGGTTATGGTGAGTATGAGACCTAACTTTTCCCATGCAATGGAAATCATGAGACGGTTTCTCTTCACTCCTATGAAGATGCACTGGGATGTTGTAAACTGGATTCTAAGGTATCTTAAAGGTACTTCAAAGTTATTTTTTGTGATATTGGGGCGATGAACTAGGTTTGGAGGGATATATTGATACAAGTAATACTGAAGATTCAGATAACATGATGCCTACATTAAGATATATCTATACTTTTGTAGGTGGAGCTGTATAATTTCAGTCAAGGTTGAAAAAGTATGGTGTTTTAAACATGATAGAAGAAGAGTACATTGATACTTCAAAAGCATGCAAGGAGATGTTGAGGCTAATTAATTTTCTCCAGGTTCTCAGATTCAACCTGAAAGAGTACATGGTTCATTGAGATAGTCAATGTTTTTTGGAAAATAGAAAAGAAGTCTATGTACTATTCCTGGACAATGCACATAGAAAATCTCTATCACTGGATATATGTAGTGATGGATCAATAGCTGCAACAAACTTCTGAAGATCCACACTAAAGAGAACCAGATAGATATATTGACCTAGGCAGTTTCACGAGTGAAGTTAGACCATTGAAGATGATCTAATTGATTGTTTCTGGATGGGGAGAATAAGGGAAAGATCTAGTTGCATCCCATCATTAATTTCAATCATGAATGGTTCACTAACTCAACCTAATATAATGTTAGGTGGCATCCATGAGAGTAGTCCATGGTAGGTGGACTCCATGGTAGAATTCATTGGTAGATGGGGGATTGGTGGGTTGGAGTTGTGTCAAAATTGACACCTCTCACCATGGCTATTTAAAGAGGGCCATACAAAGCTACCTTAATTCATAATTTGAGCTAAGACAACTTGGATATTCAGTGATAGATCCAAGAGATCTCCATGATTGTGTTATAGGGATAAGTGTAGTGAGGGAGTTTTCAACGACTTGTTCATGGTGAAATAAAGACATGTTTTCCCCTTCTATAATTCCCTATTTTTGATTATATAATCATAGTAGTGGTTTCAACTGTGTGTTTTCATGATTAACAGTTCTTGTGCATTAATGCGACTGCATGACCTCTAAGGTCCCATGTGAGGGTGTTTATGGTCACATTTGAGGGTAGGGACTTATTCTACAAATGATGATTCATGTTTAAGGGTTTTCTTTGACATATGACAACAAAATTATTTAGTGTTATTTAAGGGGTCTTGAGATGAATAGCTTGACCTTAAATGGGTCTTCTTGTTGAGTCTCTATGCACTGGGGAGAATATACATGAAAAAATGATGGGGAATGGAATGATTGCAAGTGTGATGGAAAATGAGGGTGTCTCTGGTGTGGGACACCAATGTCATGTTGTTTGTTTTCTTCATCAATGACCAAAAATTACTGGCCCACAAGATAAAGAACATCTATCATTAATTCAATTCAAATTTCTTTAAGGAGGGGTCTCATGAAGGTTACTTTTATTGCTCCAAAGACATAATGATACATTAGAGATAAAGACTTGTATTCTCATAGGAATAAACTCACTGGCACTTGTATGGGTTCCCCAAGTCACCATGTCACATGAGGATTCATTGGTCATGTGATAGTGTTATCCCAAGGGAGGTACAGCATGAGGTAGCACGAGATTTCAGAGTGAGATTCATGTGATTCTGTGATCATATGGGGATCACATGATTAGAAGGATACCTCTGATTACTAGGAAGTGATCCTGATGATGGAAGTTGATGGATCTCTCTCTCCAAGGATCATTTTTTTAGATCTCTACCTGCTCCCTCCCTGCATATTTTTTTTGGATGTAGAGTTACTGATATAGGCCGTGTGAGGTAGAAGGCGGTGCCACTATCAATGGGATGAGGGACACATTTTCATGGAATCACTTTTCTAGGGAAAAATCTAAAATAAATTAAATGAAAAATAAATGCTTCAAGAATTGTATTTATGTAACGCCCCGACCCCAGTTACCCAGAGTCGGTTCGTTATTACATAACATTGGCATGATCACAAGAAAGATCAAATCTCGAAAGACCGATTGGTTTAGTAGCCTTGGAAACACTAGATATATTCATAAGTTTTACATTACATCATAAAATGAAAAACTACTACAACAACATAATGTTTCCACAGTCCACACTATAATCCCCTCATAATATCCCTGCAGGTCATTCATAACTTACATCTTCACATCCTGGGAAAAATAAAACATAGAAAAGGGGTGAGCTCAAATGCCCAGTAAGGATAACAATATAGCGGAAACTTTCATAAATAAGATTAAACATTTAAGGCAATGTATAACTAAAACAAAAGCCTTTCAAACATGAATTTTCAACATGGTATGGCATAAATAAAATGAAATAATTCCATTTACTTATTCACATGGATATTCTACTGATTGAATAATCACATGAAAAAATCAATAACCACTTTCATAATGTTGGAATGCATAATGCCAGACTATCATAACCACATAGCCAAGGCCTCGTGCCAAGACTACAAATAAGATTTTTCCAAGGCCTTGTGCCAAGACACTAGTTTGTCTCATGAGACCTACTGATGCATCGAGGAGCTATAGCGGGCTCCACCCGTCACTTACTATGTCCAATGCATTCCCATATGAAAAGGTTTAAACATAACATAAACATTCGTATTAAAACTAGCATACGAAATGTCAATAATTTCACCATAAAATATTAATGGTATAAAAATAGCACATCCACAGTCAAACATATCACAAAACCTTCATTACAATATAGAAGTTTTTTATCATAATAAATCAACTTCAAATAAGCGTAAAATCCGTCAAAGGATGTTGACATAGATGAAATCAAAACACTTTTTAGAGAAATATCTCTTTCTATTTTTGAAATCATTTAAGATCCATATAAAATAAAACATTTTCTTGAAAATATTCTTATAAGCTTGTAAGGGAAGCTTTAACGATTTTATAACGGCAGAAAATAACGGCACCCGCCGTATAAGTTAAAAAAACATTCTTATCTTAATTCTGTCGAAAAGGTTAAAAAGGACCTTGTTTTGAAAACGACGGAATGATTCCTTTATAAACCTCTTATAAAAAGTCAAACAAGGGTATAAATGACTTTAACCCATATTCTTGTAAATAATAAATATGTTTTGAAATACATTTTGAAGAAAACATGGATGTGGATGATAAAGGAATCCCAGTAGATTATTACGTATAAACAACCTCGAATAAAGAAGAGATTGTGAAATAACCCTTACCTTGTACTTTTCCTTTGTTGGGGTAGGTTAACCTCCTGTATAATGGTGAAATAATTGTTATTAAATTATACAAGAATCATATAAATTAATATGATATCATATATGATCTTTTAACATTGCTTTATTAATAATATCTTAGTATTATCGTCGTTTCGGGTGATAATCGATTCGTTCTTCTTAAATGTTTGGTTACGTAAGACATGTTTTAATGGATAGATTATATCTTATTCATAATTAGAATGATATTAACATTATTTTTAACCCTAAAATGAGAATAAGACTTGAATGGATACGATGTAGAATGAATCGCATCGCGTTCGTGGAGACGGTAGTCCGTACGTACGCACGAACACTACTTCCATTTAATTTTTATTTTAAAAGAATCGAATCCAAATGATACATAGGTATATTACTATTCCAGTATAATATAATATTTTATATATGTTACTTAAGTTCATTAACACCATCCTTTATACGTTCCATGTGTGGTATGAATGAGTCATATCATTTTAAGGGGGCGGTAGTCCGCACTTCCTCAAATGAAATTATCGTATGTATATACAACATGAAACAAATAATGGTATGAAATAAAATGGAATTACAGAAGCTTATATATAAAATATATATCATTAATATCATATTTAATTATAGTGCCATCATAATGGCCACCATGAGAGGCGGTAAGATGTATTTGAACAATCATCGTTTCGTGAGGCGTTAGTTTGCCATCCACAGAAACATTATGTTCATCATCCATTAGATGGATTTGTGTGTATGTGTAGTTTGAATCCTTCTTATAACAACATCCTAGTATATTTTGGATACTGTTGTTGTTACAAAAGAAAGGAAATAAAAAGATTTTGGGGGTTGTAGAAGCAAAATAAATGAAAATAATTTAAGAGAAATCGTTACCTTTAATTTAGGTAACTCACTTTGGTTGGAACCAAAGGACTTCTTGAAATTCTTTCTGCCTAAGAGGAAGCTTCAAGGAGGATGAGAGGGATGTGGGGAGCTTATTTGGGCAGGGTTTGGACGAGCCAAGTGGCTTGAGAGGTGTGAGGAATGAGTAGAAGTGGTCTCCTTTTATAAGGGAGAGGAGGGGCTCTTTAGGAAAGAGTGAAAGTATTACTTTATAATATAATTATATTCGGTTTATAATGGTCCAAAAATCATTGAGGTAGAAGATAAGATGACTCATATTCTAAATAACATCAACCAATAAGAATTGGACAGGTTTTAGATAATATTTTAATCATTATAATCTTATTTATTTAAATGATTTATTAATGAGGTAAACATTGCATCATTATTGTGTTATTAATAATTTAAATTATTTGATGTCTAAAAATTATAAATAAAATATCATTATGTAGGAAATCTTTTTAGCTTTCTAATGGATATTTATAATCGAAATTCCAACATGTATAACCCTATGTAAAAATTGTTCTTCTAAAAGATGTAAGCTTATGCCATTTTTATTTTTATTTTAACTTTATTAATATAATGTGTCCCTACCACATACAAGTGGCTCCAAGGGGTCCCCAAAACGACCCAAGGATGCCCATGGTCGGGTATGTGTCCACCAATAAGGTTAGGACACGTTTTAGGGTAATTTTGTATTATTATAATATTATTTTTTAACCCTTATTTACCGGATTTACCCTTTAACCATGGTAAATAAAATATTTACCGCTGTAATTATTCAAAATGTGTAAAAATAAAAGTTACCTATTTACATAATTTGGACATCCTGATTCCAAATATGGAATCCATTTTCCTAAATTCAAAACACAGAAGTGGCAGAAATTAATTTAAAATTAATTCCCGTTGTCAAAACAAAAAGCGTGTTTTTAAGAGATAATAACTATCAAAAGATTGACACTTGTTTATGTTCGGTTTAATTGTAAAATTATGTCCAATGACCAACATTATATTAAATGGTAAAAATATATTCTAAATATACTTTAAAACTACTAAAATTCATAATTTATTATTATTAAATATTTTGATTAAAAAAGTTGTTTTTAATTAAAATTTAGTAATTTTCACTATTCATCAAAATATAAAAGTTATCCGAAAAGTACCAAAATTTCACCCTAGGCTAATTTCGATATTCCGAATCCAAAAATGAAGTCCATTTTGAAATATAAAATATATATGATTTCAAAAAGTAGGTATTACTATTCAAAACGGCTAGTTTAATTAGTTGTGGTGTGTGTTAGAACTCGAGGTTGCGTACAACACACGCTATCGCATTATTCGAAGGGAAACGTACCGTGGAAGCTTGGGGTGTTACATTCTCCCCTCCTTCAAATAATTGCGTCCTCGCGATTTCTAGGGTATTACTGCATAAAAAGACTCGGGTGGTTCTTCATCATAAGTTCCTCGGGTTCCCACGTTGCCTCTTCCATCTTATGGTTTCTCCACAGAACTTTTACCAGACGCGTCGTCCGGTTTCTCAGCACTTGTTCTCTCTTATCAAGAATCTTGACGGGCTCTTCGCAAAAAGACAGATCGGGTTCCAGTTCTAATTCTTCATAGGTGAGTACATGCGTTGGGTCAGTCATGTATTTCCTCAACAGAGATACGTGGAACACATCGTGAACTTTGGAGAGACTTGGCGGCATTGCCAATCGGTAAGCTACAACCCCAATTCGCTCTAGAATTTCGAAGGGTCCGATGTACCTGGGACTCAATTTACCTTTCTTACCAAAACGTATGACTCCCTTCCATGGAGATACCTTCATGAAAACATGTTCACCGACTTGAAATTCCAAATCCTTCCTTCAATTATCGGCATAGCTCTTCTGCCTACTTTGAGCTGCTTTGATGTGATTTTGGATTACTTTCACCTTTTCCACCGTTTCCTCCACCAGTTCTGGGCCTACAAGTTTTCTTTCACCAACGTCATCCCAACAGGTTGGTGTACGACATCTCTTTCCGTATAACGCTTCATATGGTGCCATATGAATACTCGAATGGAAGCTATTGTTATAGGAAAATTCTACCAGTGGTAAATATTGATCCCACATACCCTGAAAATCAAGTGAGCAAGATCTCAACATGTCTTCTAAGGTCTGAATAGTCCGTTCTGATTGTCCATCTGTCTGAGGGTGGTAAGCAGTGCTCAAATGAAGTTCAGTATCCAGGGATTTCTGAAGACTTTTCCAAAATCTTGAAGTAAAACGGGGATCACGATCAGAAACAATCGATAAGGGTACTCCATGAAGTCTCACAACTTCATTAATATATAGTCTTGCTAGACGTTCCAGGGGTATATCTTCTCTTATAGCAAGAAAATGTGCTGACTTGGTAAGACGATCAAAAATAACCCATATTGCATCATTCCTTCTAGGAGTCTTTGGTAGCCCCATGACAAAGTCCATCGTAATATTGTCCCATTTCCACTCCGGTATGGGAAGAGGTTGCATGACTCCTCCAGGCTGTTGCCTTCCAGCTTTCACTTGTTGACAAACCATACATCTTGACACAAAATCAGCAATCTCCCTCTTCATGTTGTCCCACCAAAAATGTTCCTTCAAATCTCTATACATTTTGGTGCTCCCAGGGTGTATAGAGAAATTGGAACTATGAGCATCATCCAGCAATTCCCTTTTTAGATCAGGTATATCGGGAACACAAAGTCTCTTCCCGAATTTCAAAATTCCATCTTCAAACACAAAGTCTCTCAATCTCCCATCATTCACAGCTTTAATCTTCTTTTGGAATTCTTCATCATCGGTCTGAGAACTCTTAATCCTTTCTAGTAAAGATGGTTTGGAAACCATTTGAAAAATAAATGATGTTTCGCCTTCCCTGGTTATTCCCATGTCCATCTTTACTAGATCCATGAAAATTGGATCCCTTTCAATTCTCATATTGTTCAAAACACCATGGTCTTTTCTGCTCAAAGCATCTGCCACCTTGTTTGCTTTCCCCGGGTGGTAGTGTATCGTGCAATCATAATCCTTGAGTAATTCAAGCCATCTCCTTTGCCTCATGTTGAGTTCTTTTTGTGAGAAAATATACTTCAAACTCTTGTGATCATTATAAATCTCACATTTTTCACCATAGAGGTAGTGCCTCCATATCTTCAAAGCAAAGATCATAGCTGCTAACTCGAGATCATGAGTAGGATAGTTTTGTTCATGAATTTTCAACTGTCGTGATGCATAGGCAATAACTCTATCATTTTGCATAAGGACACAACCAAGTCCTTTCTTCGATGCATCACTATAAATAACGAACCCATCATTCCCAGATGGTAGAGTCAATATATGAGCATTGACTAATCGTTTCTTCAGTTCTTCAAAACATTCTTCACACTCTTTTGTCCAAAAAAATTTAACCCCTTTACGTGTGAGCTTCGTTAATGGGTTAGCCAATCAGGAAACATTCTGGACGAAACGTCGATAATAACCTGCCAAACCAATAAAACTGCGTACCTCAGTTATACTCGTAGGTGCTGGCCATTCTTGGATTGCCTTGGTCTTAGAAGGATCAACAGATATTCCATCTTTAGAGACAATATGGCCAAGAAAAGAAATCTCCTGAAGCCAGAATTCACACTTGCTAAACTTCCCATATAATTCATGCCTCCTCAGAGTCTTCAAGATAATGCGCAAGTGATTTTCATGATCTTCGTAGGTTTTGGAGTATACCAATATATCATCAATAAATACCACCACAAATTCATCGAGATACTCCTTGAAAACTATATTCATCAGATCCATGAATACAGATGGTGCATTATTCAATCCAAACGGCATTACGGTAAACTCGTAATCCCCGTACCTGGTTTGAAATGCTGTCTTCGGAATGTCTTCCTTCTTCACACACAACTGATGGTATCCAGATCGAAGGTCAATCTTTGAAAAGTATTGAGCTCCATGCAGTTGGTCAAATAAATCATCAATACGAGGTAGGGGATACTTGTTCTTTATCGTTATAGCATTGATCTCCCTGTAGTCGATACATAACCTCATAGATCCATCTTTCTTTTTAACAAAAAGAACAGGGGCTCCCCATGGAGAAACACTTGGGCGAATAAATCCCTTATTACTCAATTCCTCTAGTTGTTTCTTTAGTTCGACTAATTCTACAGTGGCCATTCTATAAGGGGTCTTCGATATAGGCCTTGATCCAGGAATCAAATCAATAGAAAACACAACTTCTCGTTCTGGAGGATGTCCAGGTAAATCTCCCAGAAATACATCTACAAATTCTTTCACAACAGGTACATCCTCTATTTGAACATTCCTTTCCTCACCGACAGTTATTTCATTCTCTTCCTCCCCAATAATTGAATTAAGTTGAGATACTGGGGGTGGATCTAAATAAGAATTAAGTGGTGACGATTCTGCTCTAAAAATAAGGTGTTCCTTATCATTATCATCAAGAATCGTAACCTCTTTCTTCTTACAATAAATCTTCGCATCATAGTCCGAAAGCCAGTCCATACCGAGGATTATATCAAACTCAATCATAGGTATGACGATGAGATCAGCAGATAAAGAAAATTTATGTGCTCCAATGGGGACTGATTCACAAAACTTTGTTGCAATGATACTTCCCTTAGGAGTTTTAACTGACAACTCCCTTATTAAATCAAATTGGAAATATCTAATTTTCTTAGAAAACTGGGAAGATATGAAACAATGCGATGATCCAGAATCAAATAATGCATTTTCTAAACTTGAGGAAACCATTAAATTACCTGCCACCATGTCTTTCGGAGCTTCTACCTCTGCAGTAGTGATAGCATAATCCTGGCCTTGATCCCTTGGCCTTTTTTGAGGTATGTTCTCCTGACGCTTAGGATATGCATTTGCATAATGTCCCATCTCCCTGCAATTGTAGCACTGAACGTTGGTAGCTTCCTTCTTCCCCTTGCAATCACGAGCTTGGTGGCCTTTTTCACCACACTTGTAACAGACTCTCATTCCCTTCAAGCAAGTACCAGGATGTTTCTTCCCGCATTTACCACAAGATGGATATTCAACCTTTCCCTTCATCCCCTTATTTCCATTCCCAGATTGATCAGCAGGTCTCTTCTTCTCTTGCTTTTCTTTAAAGTCATAAGACTTAGAGAATTCCTTTTCGGTCTTGATAGCACATGAGACAATGTCTTCGTACGATGAAAAGGATTGTGAGACTAATGCTCGACGAAGAAATGGTTTTAACCCATCAAATAAACGATCAATCTTACTTCTTGGGTTGCGAATATAATCTCCATCATACCTCACTAACCTTGTAAAGTTAGCCTCATACTTTGTGACATTCTCATCCTCCTTTTGTCTCAGACTCAGAAATTGCCTTTCCATATCCGCTCGATGGTCACGAGGAAAGTATTTTTCTAAAAACAGATCTTTGAACTCCCTCCATTCCATATTTGATACTTTATCATCTTCCTTCATGTTTTGAATCAATGACCACCATTGATCAGCATCTCCAGTGAGGCGGTAAACTGCCATGATAACTTTTTCCCTTTCACTACTCCACAAAGCCTGAAATATTTTCTCTAGGGAATTTATCCATTGCTCAGCTACTAAGGGATTTGTACTCCCATTGAACGTTGGTGGTTGTTTCCTCATGAATCTATCTAACATTGATCCTCCACGCTGCGGATCAGGGTGCTCCATACGGGTAAGGTTATTATTCATAACCTGAGTAAGTTGTCCCAGTATGGTGATTAGCTGATCGGCACCAGTTGCATCACCAGCCCCACTATAATTATATTGAGCAGGAGGGCAATCCCTATATGGAGTGCGTGCATTGATACGGTTTCCATTTCTTCCACTAGGCGCCATTTCTAAACAATGGCATAAACTAGATCAGTTTATGAATCAAAATACATAATCCCATACTTATAAAACACTTAACATAAATTGAACTATTTATGGATATAACCCATAATCATAAAAATGTCTCCTTTGAGGATGTATATACTCATAAACCCTTCATAATGATTTGTAAAGAAAATTAGAGTTATCCTAAGCATATCCCCCGGGAGTGTCGTAACCAAGAGTGCAGCAAGGCCCGTTGTCGTGCACCAGTTCCCGTTCGAGTCTAGCTCAAAGCGGTGTTTTCGGGTTTTACCACTAGGTACATCTGTGCCAGAGCCGCCTCTACCTGCTCGTATCCAGACAGGGATGTATTGCTCGGAAAACTCACAAAATCTCTACAATACCAAAATTCTAGGAAGTTCTTCTATACTAATCCCCAAAGTTCATCTTAAGTCTACGTGCTCTAATCAGAGTTTATCTAAATCTAGCTTCCAAGGTTTGTACTAAACTTCCTCTGATACCAACTGTAATGCCCCGACCCCAGTTACCCAGAGTCGGTGCGTTATTACATAACATTGGCATGATCACAAGAAAGATCAAATCTCGAAAGACCGATTGGTTTAGTAGCCTTGGAAACACTAGATATATTCATAAGTTTTACATTACATCATAAAATGAAAAACTACTACAACAACATAATGTTTCCACAGTCCACACTATAATCCCCTCATAATATCCCTGCAGGTCATTCATAACTTACATCTTCACATCCTGGGAAAAATAAAACATAGAAAAGGGGTGAGCTCAAATGCCCAGTAAGGATAACAATATAGCGGAAACTTTCATAAATAAGATTAAACATTTAAGGCAATGTATAACTAAAACAAAAGCCTTTCAAACATGAATTTTCAACATGGTATGGCATAAATAAAATGAAATAATTCCATTTACTTATTCACATGGATATTCTACTAATCGAATAATCACATGAAAAAATCAATAACCACTTTCATAATGTTGGAATGCATAATGCCAGACTATCATAACCACATAGCCAAGGCATCGTGCCAAGACTACAAATAAGATTTTGCCAAGGCCTTGTGCCAAGACACTAGTTTGTCTCATGAGACCTACCGATGCATCGAGGAGCTATAGCGGGCTCCACCCGTCACTTACTAAGTCCAATGCATTCCCATATGAAAAGGTTTAAACATAACATAAACATTCGTATTAAAACTAGCATACGAAATGTCAATAATTTCACCATAAACTATGAATGGTATAAAAATAGCACATCCACAGTCAAACATATCACAAAACCTTCAATACAATATATAAGTTTTGTATCATAATAAATCAACTTCAAATAAGCGTAAAATTCGTCAAAGGATGTTGACATAGATGAAATCAAAACACTTTTTAGAGAAATATCTCTTTCTATTTTTGAAATCATTTAAGAGCCATATAAAATAAAACATTTTCTTGAAAATATTCTTATAAGCTTGTAAGGGAAGCTTTGACGATTTTATAATGGCAGAAAATAACCGCACCCGCCGTATAAGTTAAAAAAAACATTCTTATCTTAATTCTGTCGAAAAGGTTAAAAAGGACCTTGTTTTGAAAACGACGGAAATATTCCTTTATAAACGTCTTATAAAAAGTCAAAAAAGGGTATAAATGACTTTAACACATATTCTTGTAAATAATAAATAAGTTTTGAAATACATTTTGAAGAAAACATGGATGTGGATGATAAAGGAATCCCAGTAGATTATTACATATAAACAACCTCGAATAAAGAAGAGATTGTGAAATAACCCTTACCTTGTAATTTTCCTTTGTTGGGGTAGGTTAACCTCCTGTATAATGGTGAAATAATTTTTATTAAATTATACAAGAATCATATACATTAATATGATATCATATATTATCTTTTAACATTGCTTTATTAATAATATCTTAGTATTATCGTCGTTTCGGGTGATAATCGATTCGTTCTTCTTAAATGTTTGGTTATGTAAGACATGTTTGTAATGGATAGATTATATATTATTCATAATCAGAATGATATTAACATTATTTTTAACCCTAAAATGAGAATAAGACTTGAATGGATACAATGGAGAATGAATCTCATCGCGTTCGTGGAGACGGTAGTCCGTACGTACGCACGAACGCTACTTCCATTTAATTTTTATTTTAAAAGAATCGAATCCAAATGATACATAGGTATATTACTATTCCAGTATAATATAATATTTTATATATGTTACTTAAGTTCATTAACAGCATCCTTTATACGTTCCATGTGTGGTATGAACGAGTCATATCATTTTAAGGGGGCGGTAGTCCGCACTTCCTCAAATGAAATTATCGTATGTATATACAACATGAAACGAATAATGGTATGAAATAAAATGGAATTATAGAAGCTTATATATAAAATATATATCATTAATATCATATTTAATTACAGTGCCATCATAATGGCCACCATGAGAGGCGGTAAGTTGTATTTGAACAATCATCGTTTCGTGAGGCGTTAGTTTGCCATCCACAGAAACATTATGTTCATCATCCATTAGATGGAGTTGTGTGTATGTGTGGTTTGAATAATTCTTTTAACAACATCCTAGTATATTGTGGATACTGTTGTTGTTACAAAAGAAAGGAAATAAAAAGAGTTTGGGGGTTGGAGAAGCAAAATAAATGAAAATAATTTTAGAGAAATCGTTACCTTTAATTTAGGTAACTCACTTTGGTTGGAACCAAAGGACTTCTTGAAATGCTTTCTGCCTAAAGGGAAGCTTCAAGGAGGAGGAGAGGGATGTGGGGAGCTTATTTGGGCAGGGTTTGGACGAGCCAAGTGGCTTGAGAGGTGTGAGGAATGAGTAGAAGTGGTCTCCTTTTATAAGGGAGAGGAGGGGCTCTTTAGGAAGGAGTGAAAGTATTACTTTATAATATAATTATATTCGGTTTATAATGGTCCAAAAATCAATGAGGTCGACGATAAGATGACTAATATTCTAAATAACATCATCCAATAAGAATTGGACAGGTTTTAGATAATATTTTAATCATTATAATCTTATTTATTTAAATGATTTATTAATGAGGTAAACATTGCATCATTATTGTGTCATTAATAATTTAAATTATTTGATGTCTAAAAATTATAAATAAAATATCATTATGTAGGAAATCTTTTTATCTTTCTAATGGATATTTATAATCTAAAATCCAACATGTATAACCCTACGTAAAAATTGTTCTTCTAAACGATGTAAGCTTATGCCATTTTTATTTTTATTTTAACTTTATTAATATAATGTGTCCCTACCACATACAAGTGGCTCCAAGGGGTCCCCAAATCGACCCAAGGATGCCCATGGTCGGGTATGTGTCCACCAATAAGGTTAGGACACGTTTTAGGGTAATTTTGTATTATTATAATATTATTTTATAACCCTTATTTACCGGATTTACCCTTTAACCATGGTAAATAAAATATTTACCGCTGTAATTATTCAAAATGTGTAAAAATAAAAGTTACCTATTTACATAATTTGGAAATCATGATTCCAAATATGGAATCCATTTTCCTAAATTCAAAACACAGAAGTGGCAGAAATTAATTTAAAATTAATTCCTGTTGTCAAAACAAAAAGCGTGTTTTTAAGAGATAATAACTATCAAAAGATTGATACTTGTTTATGTTCGGTTTAATTGTAAAATTATGTCCAATGACCAAAATTATATTAAATGGTAAAAATATATTCTAAATATACTTTAAAACTACTAAAATTCATAATTTATCATTATTAAATATTTTTATTAAAAAAGTTGTTTTTAATTAAAATTTAGTAATTTTCACTATTCATCAAAATATAAAAGTTATCCGAAAAGTACCAAAATTTCACCCTAGGCTAATTTCGATATTCCGAATCCAAAAATGAAGTCCATTTTGAAATATAAAATATATATGAATTCAAAAATTAGGTATTACTATTCACAACGGCTAGTTTAATTATTTGTGGTGTGTGTTAGAACTCGAGGTTGCGTACAACACACGCTATCGCATTATTCGAAGGGAAACGTACCGTGGAAGCTTGGGGTGTTAAAATTTATATAATAAACAAGAACTCAAAAAACTTTGTTACCTTAATCTTAGTCGCATGATCAAGGGAAATCATGTGACAGCTTCAGTTTTGTCTAATGGTGTTTGCGGAAGGATGGTGAGGCTTGTCACTCCTTCTTCTCAGTTCAGTCGCATGATCATGGATAGATCAGACAACAACCTTACTTGTTGCCATGGAATCTAGATGGAGACTAGCGGATATTGTGTTACCTTTAAATTATTTCTTTGAAACCTTGATGAAAGTGGTAGTGAAGAAGGGAAAGCATCAGGAGCCATAAGATCGCATTGATCTAGGGTGTCCAGATGTTAAGGATGGAGGTCTCTATGAAAGCTTGCATGTATAGTATTAAAATCGTGATCCTTTGGAATGATGAATATAAGGGATTAGTGTGGGTGTTATCAAAGAACAAAAATCATTCTAATCTCAAGTTCGCGGTGTGCAAGATTGAAGGGGATGGATGAGATCAGTAAAAGGTGTGATCAAACTATCATGGCTTGATCTCATAGAAATATATACATACCACTTCAAATCTCAATGATTTATGAATTATATATATAATAATTTATATGGAAGACTTAAATTTGAGCCTGTAATAGGGTCGACACTCCTACCACAAGCAATAATTCCACCCAACAGACCTCGACCCACTCATGCGAGCACATGCCTGTCAGCTTGCGCACGCCGGGCCTTATACACAGGCCCGACCTGATACTTATGAGAGCTATGATCCCCCACTGGTCTGCCTAGTTGACTTAGGATGACTCCTTTTGATGTGTTTGACCCAGTCACATATGAGCCTTAGTTGAGATAGCACAGCTGGCTGGTGGGATATCCATGTTTTTTGGATAGGAATGCAACAAAAACTCTTAAATAAGAGGAATAAAATTCTTAGTAGGATATGGGATCCTAGATAATCATTTTTAAACCCCTTTTCTTCTTATAATACCACGTCCATATATTAATTAATCATTTGTAATGATTCTTGGTTATTTGGAATTAATGTGGTAATTTCACAAATACCGGGGCCAACAATTTCCCCCCGTAGAATTTGATTAGTCAGAATGAATGAAACTAATTCTAGGGAAAATGTAGATCACTTTGTTGCTTATTTAAATATCTAATGACCCATGGTACTGGAATCCTCTAGAGGAAATATCATTGGAATGATACAGGCACTCTCATGTAAAGTGAAGATGATACATTTTTCCACAACATCTCGGCTAAATCCAATATGGGATGTAGATTTGGCTTGGTGAATAGACACCCTTAAGTTCGAATGTGTGTAAATTCCAAAATGAAGTAGGGATATGGTAGAATAAAATCATGTGGGTGGATCCAATGATACATTGATGTCCCTATGTTTCCAATGATGAGGGGAATCAGGCATCATATTGTTCTGATATATATCACTGTGATGATCAAACTCATGCAATGGAGACATATGTCAATTAATAGGTAACATTATGAGGAAATGTCATTATGTATATATATGATTCGTATGTAGGAGGGGAGACGTCAATATTTTGTGATGAAATCCACGATACGTATCTATATTTCAGTTGAGATTATGAACATATCATCCATTATGCTCATCGTTTTCACGTAAATCCAAACAAATTCTATTTACTAGATTCGATTTTGTGAAATTCCACATGTTTCTCTTAGATGAAAGTTCATAAGTATCTTCTTACACGATGTCCATCATTGACGAACCTACTCATGTATTCTTGAGATAATCTAATTTCCAAGGGAAATATAGACATGGAGTCCTTCTCGAATGTAGAATGCCCTACTTTTTTCCTTTGTCAAGGGACCAAGACATCATAGGTTGATTTTTTTTATGAGGGCATATGGGGGCCGACCACATTTGTATCTTTTCCATATCATTTTGAACCGAAAATTTTACTAACATTCATGTTGGAAATAACATAGTTGGAATGGAATTGTCTTTTTCTCAGGCCTACCTTCATATTTTATCATTTTGAAATATTTTTCTATGTCTTATATTTTATAGATTCTCAAAAAATTTTGGATCACATAATGTATGTGTCCAGTGAGTGGGAAATCCACTTTTCCCCATGATTCCATTACTAGGTTTTAACCATGGTGAGTATCATGTCATTTTCGATTTTATGGTCCAGCAAGTTCCATGACATCTGATGCAACATATTGTAATGTCTTAACACCAGTAAATTGGTGTTCCATGTTGTTTAATGTATGAATTCTAGATCTTCTATTATTTCCGTGTAGATTGTAGTGTTAATGATAGGGATTATATAGAATATAGGGCTGGAATGGTATGGGTGACATAAAACATTGTGGGGTGTAGATTTATATAGGTATTAATAAGGCTTGTGAGGATTGATGTTCCTTTTCATACAAGGAGAATATTTCATTAGATTTTCAGTTAAATATATTATGGACAGATAGCTTGGTAAATTAGAGATGATCACTAATTTTTACAAGGGAAATAGAAGATTCATGGGGTGAATATGGTTTAGGATGATAAACTAGAAAATATAGGAATGCCTTTATAGTTTGTATGTGGTTGATGTAAACCTCAACCCAACGGCATATGCTAGTATATATTGAAAGGGGTAGACATGACAGGAACGTCCCTTAACAATATTGGGGTCCCAGGTTCTGCTATTGTGTCGTTGAGGCTCACAAGGCTTAAGAGCCCCTTTACATCGGGCCATGTTGTCTACAGCTGGTGGGTCTGATCACATTCATTAATAGAATATCCTAGAATAGATATATCTATTCCAAAATCTGGGCTATTAAATATTAATTATACCACAAACATCCAGTTGATGAATTTTTAAATGGATATAAGGTCATTCAGGATGGGTTCTGCCACCCTAGGGCAACACAACTATTTATGGAATCACACGATCCATAATCCTTATGGTTTCGAATCATGAGGAGTGGTCCATTAAAAGGTTCAATATTAAAGGGCCACCTTTCGGCCATGAAAATGGGTACAAAACAGGGTGATGCACCATCAAGGATGCCAAATCCACTAGGATACTCTGAATGGAAACAATAAATCATTATTCTAAAGTTTTATGGTTATTAAAAAGATATGGGACATTCATTCAGGGGTAACCTATAACACAATGTGGTGATGGTTTCTCATTGGTGACATCAGACTTACAAGAATCAAAAAACCATTTATGTTTGGCCAAGATATCTCTTGTTGTAGGGTCTAAACCCTCACATCAATTGCATGGAAAAGAAGAGAGATCTATTTTCCTCTTTAGGGGAAATTAAATGTCTTTGATGACCTTGGATGCATTAGATTATGTAGTGGGATATAATGAAATTGTACCTCCTAATAAGGGTTCTGGCACCATATAAGTTGTTCCACCATCTATCAAACATACTAACGTGGTGAGGATATGTGTTGAATCATTGTTCTACTTTTTCCCTATACATGGTTGTCTAATGAGAATAAAATGGATTTCACTATGACTAAAAATTAAACCCTACAAGCCTTAAACCATTTTTGTTGTGCCCTAATTATTTTATAAACTCTGTAGATGATGATTATTTTGGTCAGAGACATAACTTTATCTCACGTCACCCTTTGTGGGCATTTGTCCTGACAAGTTGGGGTCACTTTCATTAAAAGTATAGGGGGTTGATATTTGGACCATCATCTACTAATGAATAAGGTTGTATAGATTTTCCAAAGGTGTTACAGGTTTATATTCATTCCACTTGGACATAGTATGGTGGTGATACACAAGAGTCTTATTAGAATGTCTATGGTAAGGATTATTCCAGCACCCTTCTAAGAGGGCAATGGAGATGCTATAAATCATGGATCACTATTCTTGGGTAATGAGTTATGATATGGGATAGTCATTTCAGGGTATATTCTAACACAATTGGGTTCTAGGTTCCACCTTAACGACCTCAGGTCCAGAAGAGTCAAAAATCCATTTACACCTAATTCCATATGGAATTGGTGATGACCTCATTGATTTAAGGTTCAAACATTCCAATTGGTTTCTAATGGGTTTTTTCATAGAACCGGAAACATCCAATGATTCTATATCCATTTGGACCTACATTATAAAGTTATATGCTCATTAGTTGTGAACCGATGAGGATTAAGAATTTTCATTGGTCGAGATGATTGGATGTCGGACTCATCATACCTTTTTGGGTGGAATTATTGTCTACTCTGGGACTCTCTTTGTAAATTTAAGTTATGTTAATGAATCCTTATTAAATTACCAATTATAAGAATGGGTTTTCTCTTATAACATTCAATAAATCATTATTATTTTGGAAATTTAGAGAATCATTTATATGTATTCCAGGTTCTTAATTGGTAGAGAATTATCTGTATTTGTTAGAGATTCTTAGTCAATGGTATCCTTCAATATGTAAAAGTCTCTTGATCATTATGATGACCATTCTAGTTTTAAAGCCACTTAGTGGGGCACTTTATGTTCATTATCATTCAGAAGGACATGGATTCTTTCAATGTTGGGATCAACCCGCAGATGGGCTACCAGCATATCCTTTATTTAGAAAAGGAATTAGAACACATGTAGTTTGAGTAAGGGAGTATGATGTTTATTCATGATTGATTTCTCAAAGACCGATGTCATAATTACTTTTTACAATCTAAGCTCATGTGAGTCATGCTCAGTGTAAAAATCAAGAGGTATTGGTAAAACTAGACAATTGTGCCATGAAAGATGCAATCCTGAAAAATAATGTGGGGCTTATGTATGTGTGACTACCCAGATAGATGAAGATTAGGTTTTATTTCAATGAAGAATCTCATGAATAAGGTCTATAATGGTATTTGTTATTTACGGATATTTGGATACATATCTTATGACTTAATCCTGAGAAGGTGTCCAAATCAAATGGAATTAATACTGGTTAAGGAAATTTGAAAACTAGGGCTTATTCCTAAGGAGGAGGCCCAGGTTAAGAGAACTATGGTTGGGGAATACTCCAAAGGATGATGCCCAAATTTGGAAATTATTACTAGGGCTTACTCCTAAAGAGGATTCCAAGGTTAGGGGACTTGGGGCTTACTCGTAAGGGTGATTCCCAAATTAAGAGAACATGGACAGGGGCTTACTCCTGAAAAGGAATCCCATGTTATAAGAACATAGAGTGGGGCTTACTCCAGAGGAGGATGCCCAGGTTAACAAATTTTTGATTTGGGGACATGGGGCTTACTTCTGAGGAGGAATCTCAAATTAAGAGAACTTGGACTAGGGCATACTCCTGAAAAGGAATCCCAGGTTATAACAACATCTCATCTTAAAGGATGAGGTTTAATGAATGAAATATCTAATCTTACTGACATAAAGATTTGTAAATCACTATGTTTTGAGAGATGTTCCACATAATTCCTTTTAGATAAGGAAGCCAACCAAGAAATCATGTCATAATTTACATTGAAGAGATATAAGAAGACTTAACCCTTAAGTGTACAGGTATAATTGATTAAAATAAGTGAAATAGGTAGGAGCGGTACCCAAAAAACAGGGGCATGCAAGTCCTGCGTGGGCGCGCATGTCCTGGTCGTGCATGTATACTTGTGAGACACATGGGTACTTGTGTGACGGTCAAACCTTAGGGTAATACGTGGGAGAGACTTGGCTCATTCACTTATTATATCCCTAGGGGCTTCCAGAGGAGTGGCGCGCATGTTCTGATGATGGAGTAAGGCAGCGCACAACTGTGGCCATTTCCATTAAGGTATGGCCACCTAGGTGCATAGGTGTTGATGAATATCAACACCTAGGCCTTGTTTCCCATCTTTAGAGATTCTGTTCTATGTATGAAATTACCTTAGAACTGATTGGAAACTTTGAGAAGAGATAAGGGTGCCGGGAGCTCAAATCTGAGATTCTAGAATATCCGTCCTGAGATGGGGGCCCACAATGTGTATTTATAGGCTACTGAAGACACCGAGTGAGAATCAAATAGGGTGCGCAAGTCACATGTGCGACCACTAGGCGGTGTGCAAGTGTACTTGAGCGACTATGATGGAACATGCGCGACCCAAGTGGGAAATAATCCTTGTATATTCAATTGTCAATTTTTGTTGTTTCTTCAATGGATGAATCATTTTGGACTAAGGTATTTTTCATTATCAGTCATTTAGACTTTATGACAAAAAAGGTGTGTCAAAAAAAGTCCCCCATTAGAGTTGGATCTGAATGAAATGAAGGTGTGACTCTAAGGAAAAGATGGAATCCAAGGAATATGTGCCATGAAAATTTAGTGTGCACAGATGCGGCGTGCAAGTGTGAGCCATGTAGGATTCGGCGCGCAGCGGTTGAGCGCGCTTGCTTTATCCATGCAGGGTTGCGGCCTGGCCTATATATATGAAACCATTCTCACACAAAGCACCCGGATTTCAAAATTTCGAGCTCTCACCACGCAGGTTGCATTCGCCGCACAAAGTTTCTCAGTTTTTTCATTGTTTCACTATCGTCGCAATGCTGTAGTGGAACTTGGACTTGCACGGGTCATACTTGCACACCGAGACATGCGCAACACAATTAGACTTGCACACCTTAATGTCTTAGCCAATTTTTTCAAATTTCATTATACATTTAATGAAAAATCAAACCATTTAATAGTTAATTTATTCACATTTTGTGCAGATTCAATGGCTCCAAAAAGAATCAGAATGGATGATGAACTGGACAGCAAGCGAATTGATGATATGATGAGCATCATTGGCCATGATAATTATACTCTTTGCGATAGTACTCTCCCGAATTTGGCAAAGTTCCTAAAGAAGTATCATTTTGATTTCCCACAAATCATTTATCTACCTTTGTATTTCTATGGTCACCTATGAGAAGTATACATTCTAGAGGAAAATATCTATCTACAACATTCACGGTTTGAGAATTACACCAATTATGCTTCAGCAATTATCTCATGTGGAGGATCATTTATAAAAACTGGAACCTTGTAGAAGGCCCATATGATGCATCATGGACCTTTTACGCGAGATCTAAAACCTCATAAGCCCGAGATGCAACCTCATTGTTATCCTTCAATTTTCAGAAATTCTCAGATGGATCAATCCAATGGCTAGATGAGAAGTTAGGACTTTCGACTTAGAGGTGGTGTGAAGCCAACATGTATGTGGGAATACTATGTGCGACAAACCTGTGCAGATTTTGTCGAGGATTTGAAAGGAGTTGCGATATATGAAGCTTCCTGGGCTGGGAAAACATATGTTTACAGGATTGATAACTTCATGCCAATGATACTTAGCCATTGGAGTCTAGAAACCAATTCTTTCCATCTGACTCATGGAGAAGTAGGAATCAGTCTGTGGGATGTCCACAAGATCTCAGGGGCTCCAATTTTGGGTGATATGTATGATGAATTCTTCCACTCTAAGGCAACTTGGAACGATTTTGAGAAGACTCCAGCTATAGATCTGGAATTATTGAAAATCTTACACAAGCTCGAGAGTTCAGTGACCTATTTAACTCATTCCAGAAAGGATATTCATCCAGAGGAGTGAATTGATATGTTTCTTACCAAAAATCAGGAGAATGAGCTAAAGGAGAAGAGATCTAAGTGGAAAGGGTCGAAAGGAATGGGGCCCAAGGAGAAGGGGCCCACTCGTCCTACCACCAGCCCCAAAACAGAAAAGAGGGGTGCTCCTGGCACATTCTAGCCAACTCTAGAAGGAAGAGAATTTGATAAATGGGGATATAAAATGAATCAGATGATCCAAAAAATGACTCCTATGGAAGGATTCTTGGCCTTGAGGATCAGTGTTTATATTTTTCTAGTCATAGATTCTAAGGGAGGCGTCAGGCCAGGGGCCTTTGATATCGTAGCTAAACTGGCTGAGGGGAAAATATTGGAGTTGGCTACACCTTTTTTAGAAAAACATCACAGGAGCTTACTTCATGTCATCAAAGGTAAGTCTCCATTGAGAGTAGTGGGACCATTCCATGTTTTATGGGGATGGATCGCCACACACATCATGACATATAATGAATAGAATAGAGTATTGATCCCCGGAAGATCATTTAGGCCATCAATGAAGGAATTTTCTGGAATTGCACCACTTGCTCTCAATTCTTATGACTTGAAGGGGAGACTGAGCATGTATAAGAAATTAAACTTTTTTCCTTATGGAAATCTGCCAACTGGGTGGTTTGTTGATGATGGAACAACCATCTTGGATTTAAGAGCATACATGCTAGCCTATAGAGATGGTGTACTGGTCACCAGGATTGGAGGAGAGATTATATGCGGGCCTATGCTCCATGTAGATTTTCACGCCAATTCAAGTGTTTGAAGAAGACTTTTATATCTCCACGTGTGCATTTCAGGTTAGAGAAATATCTGAGGGATTCATAGTAACTATGGTTGCTGACATCTAGGGAGAAGACCGGGGATTTATTTGATCAACTAGTTGAGAAAACAACATATAACTTGACTACATGGTATGCCAAGAATTGGATAACAGCATACCCTAGAGGGGTGATAAATCACCCGGTTTATTAGGTGGGGAAAAGGAAGAGAATTGTAGATAAAGAAACCCTCCATCAGGAAAGTGATGCTTCCCCACCTGGTGCTGATTCCCCGTATTCCACATCTAGGACAGGCTCACAGGATTCCCAAGATGGGAATGATAAGGCACAACATGCAGAAAAGCGGCCTCGTGCCAGATATAATCCTCGTGTAAAAATCAAAAGACCCACTCCATCAACTCCTAGTGAGTTTCTTCTTTGGGACATATTAATCACCACTACTTTATAGAGTAAAAATTTCATTTTCATATTATCTATTTGTAGTTGTAGGAGCTGGGAAGAAACTAATGTCCAAGATTGTAGGACCTTCTCGGTAGCCTTATGGAACACATACTGAATATCAACGACCAGATGCTGTCCAGACATGGTGGAGTTTATACTGCGATGCTGAAACTGCCTAACTGAATTTGTGCGAGGGGCTACACCTCCCTGGAATAGGGAATATTTTGTCTTACACCGATATCTGTTTCAAGGATAACCCTAATGAAGTGAGGGATTATATTATAGAGCTGAAAATGAACATATATTCCCCTGATGATTCCCTTCCATTCACCATGAAGGTGATGGAAATGATAGATCGTGGTGGCACTAAAGGGACTGGTGGTTTTGGAGTTGAGGAGTGGCATGACTATGTGGCCCCTGATGGTGTATGTCTCTTACATTATTTGATTTGTAACTTGATTTCTTTTAAAGATTTTTTACTTGAGAAAATTATTCTCTTCATCTTGCAGCTTTCCATGAAAGGAACTGTTGAGGTTCCTTCACCTCAATATAGCCATAGATGTAGTGCCATCGGGGTTAATGAATCTCCTCGCGAGCTGGGCGAGATATCTCCATGACAGAAATCCATGGATGAGGAGTTGGACATGGCTTTCTGTCATCCTATTCCTATACCTGTAAATGAAGATGCCATCACTCTTAAAAAGCCAAAGAAGCAAAAGCTTCGAAGGATGAAGTCCACTGTTAAACGCTTCGATAGTAGTGGTATGTCCATTGGGTAATCATGAGCCTTAACCTAGGAAAAGATTTATCATTTTTCATTGGGATTGTAGGGCCTTTTTCAATTTCCCCCATTAGGGAGAGGAATGACCCACCTGTGAGAACAACAGAGGGTGCTGGTGAAAAATCACAAGCTCATGATGGCATGGCTACTTCTTGAGAATAGCCAGCGTCTGTTCCTAGTATCCCTCTAGTTGTTTTTGCAAGGAGATAAGAGCCTGCTTCTAGTAAGTTAACAACGCTTCATAAAATGTTGAATAAAACATCAACTGACTTCCATTCTATGATAATTTAGGTTCAACTCCTGCACAAGATCTCTTGGCGGACATTGCAACTGATGCCTCAATTTTATCTGATGAAGCTGTTCAGGGTCAGAGCCTGCAAGATGAGGGTCACCAAGAAGACACATTGAATTCTCCCACTGGTAAGATTAACCAGGATTCTGAGATAAGACTGGAAAAAATGATGGAACTGGGTGCATCTTTTGATAATTTTTTAGATCATGTTAAATTTCCATGTAATTCAGAAGATTATGGATGTCAGTGTTATGCTTCATCCAATCAAAATAACATCTTATCACATATCTAATCATGAATGGTTCAAATGTGCAGTTTTATCTGAACAAGATACCGAACAACCAATGCCTGAAGGGGGTACAAATAACCCTACCATTGCAGAGACATTAGCGCAAGTGGAGATGAACCCAGTAGAGCTTCGTTTAACTCATCCTGAAAATCCCACTGAGTCTAGGAAAGACGAGGAGGAACCTTTTCAAGTTGTTGATCTACCGTTGGGTAAGGGATAACAATTTTTGTGACTGTACATAATTTTCAATACAGCCAATTAACTTTTTTTATCCTTCAAAACTAACCAAAGAATTTAATTAATTATGCAGGGTCATCGACAAAAGTGGCTGGATATGAAGGAGAAGTCTCATCTGCCACCCCAACGAGAATTGAATGTGATGAAACACATGTCAGGGGGGTGGAGCATAACAGGGCACTTCCCTAAGTGAAATAATTCTGGATTATATTCCCCCCCCAGTGACAGTGATGTTGAGTTAGACCTGGAAGTACAAAAGGTGCTCCAATTTTCACGATGCAAGGCAAGGTATAACATATAGAAGATCATATCATAATTGCCTCTAGAAGAGATGTCATCAAAGATTCCTTGACTTTCATCCCATTTTGTCATGTTGGGACTTGGTGGTTTTGGATATCAAAAGATCCTGGCCGCAATGAAACAAGTTGTCATAAGAAGGGATTAGGAGTAGAAATACCATCAAGATTTTACCAGGGTGATGTTGTCAGCCAATATCAATGAATTTGAGGTTGTGGTATCCCGAGCTAAGGCTGATTATGCTGCCAAATTGAAGGATCTAAAGAATATGATCAAAGAGAATGTCGTCCAGCAGATGAACCTTCAGCAATAGTAAGATGTTGTTACTGGGGAACTCGACCACCTCAATAATTCACTGGAGGGAGCTCAAACGAATGGTATAAAAACCATTGCAGATGCCAAGAAAGAACTCCATAAAGCTGAAAAGAGTGAAGCTGGCCACGTTCATGAGCTTCAAGTTGCTACTAATGATGCCTGGGATGTTGTACATCATGTGAAGACATATGTTGACAGCCTCTTGTAATTTCTTGGAAAGGAGAACAGACTCCAATCTATGAACGTCCGTCTAACTCTTGTGCATCAATGAAGAATAATTTAATCATCAATCATTTATGCATGCCTTCTTTTGCTACATGCATTAAATTTTACCTAAGTCAATGGGCTTTGTAAGAATGGCTTGATTTTTACTAGGATTATTATAAATAACCCTAAAAACATTGAAACATTCAATTGATCAATATTACCTAAATCACACAAAATGTATGTTTAGTGAGCTGGGACATGACTATTATTTAGAGTTCCCTTGACATTTGAGGTTTGTTTAGTGTCATGCATGTCATACATAAAAAGGATAATTTTTAAGGTTGAAATATCTTTGACCGAATGCATTAATGATGACTCAATTCCTTGACAATTAATCTGAAAATATATTACCATACTCAATTATGAAGGAAAATATGTAAAGTATGACATAATAAATTTTGAATATAAAGAATAAAAAGGGATAAAAGGCATTCTGAAGAAGTAGTTCTCAAGAATGAAGTTACCATTATTTAACAAACCCGTTAGGGGGATGAATTATGTAGGGCCACCTAAGGGAATTGGATACATAGTCAAAGAATTGCATCTTTTGGCTGATAGGTACGTTATGTAGACTACATACGCAAGGCCTCCTAAGGGAACGTGCTTCATAGTCAAGCAAATGAACTCTTGGAAATTTACTTTTCTAGTGCTAAAAAGCCAGTGAATGTTTATGAATATTCAAATTTTTCAAAGAATAGAGTTTACTATATGGAGAGAGGCACTTGAATATGAAGAGGATATTTCCAAATCAAGATTGACTAAGAATTGGTTGAATTTCACTCCAACGAAGGATTGACCCAATTGTATGGAAGGAAAATATAAACCATAGACTTGAATACTTTCATATCATGAGAAAGAGTATGGGACAAATATGTTAAGGATGGATAATTATTGTGGATCCCTACATATTGTCGTTAAGACAAATATGGAAAAATGAGGTTTTCCTCCCAAGAATGAAGTTACCAATATTTTACAAACCTGTTAGGGGGATTAATTAGGTTGGGTGACCTAAGGGCATTGGATTCCTAGTCAAATAATAGCATCTTTTGACTGACAGGTCAGTTATGTAAACTAATTATGCTAGGCCGTCGAAGGGCACGTGCTGCATAGTTAGGAAAAAGAACTCTTAGGTATCAAACATTTTGGGACCAGAAGTCAAGAAAAGGGTATGAAGATCTGAAAATATTTATGGTTAGGATTATGACACATAAAAATGGGAATTATTCAATGTATGTGAAGATAAACAAACCAATGAAAACAATAATAATGTTGTGGCTGGGTCCTGAATTGAGATGCTGGATTTCACTATGTATCCCATAAGGATGTGAATAAATCCATAAGTAGTTCTTAAAATAATGTTTAACATCATGTGAAACGAGAGTGTAGAAGATCTTAGTATAGGGTCATAAAACTCATACCATTGTATGAAATACCCAATGTGTGTTTTATAAACCTAAAGTGAATGAAGACAAGGGTTTTCATATCACATTCATATTTTTACAGGGGACTTTTCAGCCAATGGACTAAAAGTGGAATTTGGGGTTTGGCCTAAAAGACTTGGGGATGGATTCGTGGGACACTGAAACATTTCTATGTATCTCATAAGGATGGGAATCAAGCCCACATAGTTCTATAAATACCCTCTGTACAGATTTGGTTCGTACATGTGAAGGGTGAAAGGGGACATTAGTGCGATGATGGTTTGAGACAAGATTAAAGGATCGGTCATTTCCATGTATGCATGTAGTCTTTGAAATATAACATGATTGGAAATCAATGTAAATAATGATTACCTCTTAGGGAAGGGTGTCAATGAATTTGGTAGTTTATTGTCATACCGGACAAAAAGTGATGTATAGTTTAACATCATATAGCAAGGACAAAGGTGAACCAATGTGAAGATACTGGATCTGGGGGTGGCATCACGAGTCAAAATTGCATGAGATGGAGGTGAACCGACGTGAAACTATTTGTTTTGGGCTTGAACCTTAAGAGGTTTCCTACGTACCCTGCCTAGATGGCATGGATCAAAGTCTGCGTAGTTCAATTAAAGAATGAATTGGCGATCAAATTGTTTTTTGAGGACCACAACCTAAAAAATGGTGTTGTGATGGGATTTATGCATGGTTAGCATCTCAGAAAGGGTGTTATGGTTGAAGTTTACTCTAAGCTCATGTGAGTCGTACTCAGTGTGAGAAACAAGAAGTAGCAATAACCGTAATGATGCACGGTTTAATGACGTGTAGGACATATAAAGGGTCTATGTTGTTTAATGTATTGTAGTTAGGACTATTGGTGATGCGCAGTTTAGTGCCGTGTATCAGGGACAAAAATACAGCTTAACGTCAAGTAAGAAATATTATGATACTTTGTTCAGTTTTACGTCATGTAGGACGAAATTAAGGACACTGTTTAACATCATGTTCGACAATAAGGGTGTTGTATAGTTTAGTGTCATATAGCTAAGACTATGAGGACAATACAGTTTAACGTCATGTTGGATGAAAAAAGGGGGGACTTTGCAGTTTAAAATCATTTTGTAAGGACAAAAGAAGACGTTGTTTAACGTCATGTTGGACGAAAGGAACTTCTATAATGTTTAGAATCATGTAGCTAAGAAGTCACAATTTAACATCTTGCTAGACGTTAACAATGTTTAACGTCTTGTTGGACGATAGGGATGCAAATAGTTTATGGTCATATGCATGGACCAAAGATGGTTTATTTTGTGTTTATTCAAAATAATTCCTTGGAAATATGGCATTGGATGGAGTCGTGATGAGTTCTCTATCCATTGAGATTAAAAAATATGCTCAATTCGAGTAGACCTTATGTATTGAATAAGGCCCATCCCATATTGTTTCAAGCATGGGAGGTTTCTTTCCTTGTATCATAGGAGTTCTGTGAAACAATACGAATTATCCCGAAATGAATGAACGGAGACAAACGTTTTTGTTGAAAGCTCGTGTTATTCGATTCTGATAGAGTTCTAAGTGATGCATGGTGCACAATCTTTTCTCATCTAATCGTTCCAATTCATCCAATCACTTTTGAGACTGTTCATCTATCGATGATTGATCATAAATGGACACTCTATGTGATGGTAATTGAACATCAAGGGGTATGACTACTTCTGTTCCATATACCAGTGAATATGGAGTTGACCGCGTTGTAGTGCGAGTCGTGGTCCGATAAGCCCATAAAGCATGAAAGAGTTTGTCAAGCCATGACTTCTTATCTTTTTCCCCCATCTTTTCCAGTATGCTTGATAGAGTCTTGTTGAAGTATTTTATCTGGCCATTGGCCGCTTCATGATACGGAGATGAATGATTGGATTTGACGTTTTATTTTTGATACAACCTCTTTATATTGGATGAACCGAAATAGGTGCCATTGTCAGTCAATATGGTATGAGGGACACCAAATTTTGTAATGATGTTAGACTTGATGAAGATAAAAATGTTTTATAACTAACTTCTTTGAAAAGTATTGCCTCTTCCCATTTGGAAAAGAAGTGAGTAGCAGTAAGAATATACTTAAACTGCTTGGCTGTAGCTGAAGGGTAATGTCCCACCACATCCATTCCCCATATGGCAAATGGCCATGAGTATTTAGCTGCATGAAGCCTCTCTGGGGGCTGATGAATGTAGATGGAATGTACTTGGAATTAATGAAACATCTTTGCTAAATCAATACAATCTTGTATCATTGAGGGCCAAATGTATCCAAGCCTTCTAATTTGATCAGACAGTCTTTGTCCATCCTGGTGGGCACCACAGACTTCTGCGTGTACTTCTTTCATGAAAGCCATTATCACTTCACCATCAATGCATCTGAAGAGAACTCCATCAAAACAACACTTGTAGATAATCTTGTCTAGGTGATCTGGGCCATCATAAAGAGTAAAATTGACCATGTGTCGTCGAATTTGTTCATTCCTAGCCCTGTCAGGTGGAAGTGTTCCATTTTGATTTTATTCCTTGATTGATGTCATCCATCCTGCAGTATGACCGTACGGTTCAGAAATGGGACTAATTTCACTTATTACCTTTGTTCTGGCTTGAACATAAGGTGAAAATGTACGGCGGTGGACAATGTTGATTCTTCTCTTGTCCCAATTTGGATCTGCCAGAGCTGTGTCTATGTTAGCCAGTGCATCAGCTTGAGCATTTTGTTATCGCGGGACATAAGAAAATGTCGGTTCTGTAGGAAATCCCGTCATTAACTCTCTGACATAATCATACAAAGGGATCAATTCTCTTTTTATGATTTCATAATCTCCATTGAATAGTTTTATTACCAGGTTTGAATCACATTTCACCATTATGTTATTCACTTGTACCTGAAGTGCCAACTCTAAGCATGCGATGAGAGCTTGGTATTCTAATTCATTGTTGGTACTAACTTCCCATAATAATAAGGAATAAGGTAACACTGCCATTTCCAGGGAAATAAGAACATCTCTTAACCCAACTTTTTTGAGTTTCATATCTTCCATTTTCATCCATGTTGGACTTCTAGAAGCACCATCAAAGTACATTTCCCATTCGTGAGTACTATCTTGAATAGAGAAGACTTCCTCATCTGGGAGTTCAATATCTGAAGATGTATCTTCTACTGAGGGATGTTCAGTAAGAAAATCTGCCAGTTCATGGCCCATTATTTCCTTTTGAGACAAATATTGGATGTTGAACTTCTGCAAAATAACTGCACACCTTGTTAGGCGTCTTGTAAGAATTGGACGACTAATGATGAATTTGAGCAGGTAATTGAGAGATACCAATTAGACCTCATGATGTTGCAGGTAGTGTCTCAAATTCTAAACTACAACGATTAATGCTAGTTAGCACTTCTAAATACTTGAATATTGAGTTTCTGCATCAAGCATAGTCCGACTATGATAGTAGAGGCTATTTTCATTCCTGTCATCATTCTTTTGGGTAAAAAAGGCACCCAATGATCCCTCTAATGTTGTCACATAGAGGATAAGTAGTCTTCCTTAAATAGGTGGCATTGGTACTGGTGGACATAAGAGGTATTTTATTAGAATATTGAATGCTTCTTGACATTTTTCAGTACACTGGTAAGTGGATCTCTTCATCATAAATTTGGGGAAGGGTAAAATTTTGCAAGCCAAATTGGCGATGAAACGCCAAATATAGGCTAAGTGTACTTGAAGTCCTCTCAATTCATTGAAATTTTGAGGAGGTGACATACCAAGGATTGACTTTTTCTTCTCAGAATCGACTTCGATACCATGATGGCATACAACAAAGCCAAGAAATTTTCCTAAGGTTGCCCTAAAAGCACATTTTAAGGATTTCATCTTCAAATTATGTTGCCAAAGTTTGCGAAATATGAATTCAAAATCTGTCAAGTGATTATAACATTGTTTGGATTTAACTACCAAATTGTCCACATAACATTCAACAAACTTCCCTAATGTGGGTTTGATGATACGGTGAATGGAATGCTGATATGTTGCGCCAACATTCTTTAGGCCAAAGGGAATTACCCGATAGAAAAACACACCATGAGGGGATTTGAAGGCTATGGATTCTTTATCTTCTGGAGCCATTCAGATTTGATTATACTCGGAATATTCATCCATGAAGGAAAGTGCTTCATATCCAGTTGTTTAATCAAAAACGAGTTCTGTAATCGGAACTAGAAAATAGCCTTTAGGACAATGCAGATTAAGAACTTTGAAATCGATGCAAACACTAATTAGTCCATTCTTCTTCTTTATAGGGGAAATATTAGCCAAACACTTGGGATATTGAACTTCTCTGATGATATTAGATTTGATAAGATTATCCACTTCAGCTTCAATTTTGGAATCATATGTTTGGTGTGTTCTTTTATTGATTGCATAAATCCTAGATATTCTTCTGGAAGACCCAAACGATGAGTAGCAACATCAGGATCAAGCCCTGGCATCTCTGTATAGTTCCATGCAAATATGTCTCGATTATTCATTACAAATGAAATATACATCTCTTACTCTTCATGAGTCATGGCTGCCCTAATTAAAGTGGGGCGTGGATCTTCATTAGTTCCCAGATTTATTTCTCTGAGTTCATCCACGGTGGTAGAGGTACCCTCTTCAAATGTTGGAGAAGCATCTCTGAGATCTTCCTCTTCTTCTTCAACATGGGTTATTTCTTCTGTTTCTACTTGCATAGTAGATAATAAATAATAATTTCTATGATCAAAATAGATGTTAAAATTTTAACTTCTTGAAGAAGAAGCTTCCATTTCTGACCCGATTGATGATGAAGAGTCTTCCTTGTTTAATAAAGAGGAGATTATGGATTGGGAATCGACATCATTGTTCACCTCTAATGTTTCTATAACTTCTTCTAGCCTGGTTGGTGAAGTATAGACTTTCTGGATTTTAGCAGATGAATTGAATACATCCCCATCTGGGCTTTCATCACTGCTTGGTGGATCACCAATTTCTCCCAGGTTTTCTGTCTTGGTGGTCATTATTGACATTATGGAATTTTCCATAAGAGTATTTTGATTTGGGTCTATCCTGTCAATTTGACTAATAGGAAACACATAATATGTACTCACATGTGTGAATGTATTTACTGGAATATTATCCAAACCAAATGGAGCATTAATTTTTGTAACCTCCTTTGTTGGGGATTTCTCCTATCCCATCATGTGATAGAACTCCGCCTCTATGTATTGAGATTCATATGTCTTGAATGGGGATTTATCACTATACAGTGCCCCAATTTGACCATAGAAAGAAAATTGGATAAATTGATGGTATGATGAAGGGATATCCGCATGTTGATGTAACCAGGGTCTTCCAAGAAAAATATTGAAGGTCGTATCATGATCAACAACCATGAAATCTAAATTGGATACAAGGTATCCAAACTGAGTACTGAGTGTAATCTCTCTCAGTGGTATTTGTTCATTTTTATCATACCCAGGAAAAATTAATGTAGAGGGAGATAAATAAGATCCGGTGAGTCCCAATCGACAAAGTGTACGAATGTAGATGAGGGTGACTCCTGAACCATTATCATTAAAAGCTATTCGAATGTCAAATCCATTGGCCTTTACAAATAAGTAGAAAGGTCTAATATTCCCATACACGACATCATGATCATCTTCATCATTGAATGATATCACTACATAGAATTCTGTAGGATTATTTTATATGTGGTAGACTTTAGCTGCAGCAATTTCATTTTCAAACACATGGGGACTTGACAAAGCCTTAATGAGTGCCTCCTGAAGATCCTTTGATAGATTCAAAGCATCCAGAATTGATATCATGGTTTTTACTTGGTCCAGGTGTTTCAATACATCATACATTTGATCCAAAGGTCTGTGTTTCCCAACAGGAACATGTGGTTTAGCATGTACCTTGGATGTTGATGATTTGGAAGTAGATGCATCTTGTATCGGGATACGAGTTGGCAATACCCTAAGAATTGGAAGATTAGACCGAGTAGGTCTATTTACATGTTGAGAGGATGAAGGTAAAACCTCTAACCTATCCTTCAAATTAACTGTTCCAGGAATGAATCTACTAATGGTGGAAGAACTTTCTAGTTCTTATTTAGCTCGCTGAAGGGTTCAAACATGAGTTTCTATTGCATACACAGTTCTAGAATGGGTAGAATTGGAATAGTGGTTTCTAGGATATCCACGTCTTCCACTGTATCCTAGTCCTCTGGAACATCCTCTAACTCCTCTATTTGAAACCGGGAATTTGGGCTCATTGAAATCAAAACATCAACTGGCATAAGAATCTATTAGGTGAATCATATTAACATAACCAAAAATCAACTCTTCATCTGATGAAGTCTCTCCCTGATTATCCAATTTAGGCTGTGCTATTTGGTGTGGCGGTTCCCATTACTTTGAAGTAGATTGAATGAAATTTTCTACAGTCAAGGATAGCTTGGGATTTGACACATACTCATCTTTTTCTGATTCTTCTTCTTTACCTGAATTATTCCACCACTCATAGGATTTTTCTTTTGATGGAGGATTCAATGTGAAATTCATAGAAAAATACACAATTGGTTTCTTCATTTGTGTTCATGAATTGGCATAAGTTCGTTTGATCGTTTTTCTGACCATCCAATCATCATTTTTTTTGCACATTTTTGTTTTTGACTTCATGCCACTCACCTCCTTTATCCTAATCTATAGTAGTAACATAAGATACCTGAGCTGAAGAACCTTTCAATTTTACCTCTCTTGATTCCACCATCTTCTACAAGAGGTCCTTGAAGACAAAACACTCTTCGATGGGATGCACCAACATCTGATGAAATGGCCAATAGTTGGGATGGTCTTGATCTCCCTTCTTGTTTGGCCTTTTGGGCCTCGACAGATGAACCAAATTATTCTCCAAAGCCGAAATGAATTAACCAGGAACTTGTTCATTCCAGAAAGAATAAACTTTTCTCTTTAACTCATCAAAAAGTTTTTGTCTTTGATCTCTTTGATTTTCTTGATGAAACGGCCTCTGTTTTTGAAGCTCAAGAGGTGGATCCCTTCGGAAAGATGAAGATTTCGATGATGAAGCAGGCATAGGTGTTTGATTAAGCATGACTGTTGCAGTCTCTATTCTATTCATTCTCTTTCCTAGAGCTGATGGAAATACACGAGTTTTATCCTTAGTCTTTGTAAGAGAGTCTTCAATCTGCTGAGTGATCAAAGTATGGTCTCGTAACCCTCCTGTGTATTTTGCAGGGTTCAATGGCATGCGTAATTAATCAAGAAAATTTTCCACACAGATTGGCAACAACTCTTCTTGAGGGATTGCTGAGCTTAGGGAATATGTTAATCCCTTCCAACGAGCAATGAAATCTGACACTCTTTCATTATCCCTTTGCTTACAATTCATAAGATCAAAAACTGTTGTCTTTGACAATGTTGAGTTTAATTCAAGAAGAAATGGTTGACGATGATCTTCCCATCCGGCAATTGACTGGGATTGCAAGCGTGTGTACCAAACAAAAGCAGTCCCTTGTAATGACTGTACAAAACACCTGAGCTTAACTACCTCTTACTGTTGAAGGGTTCCCATAATGGGATCACAGTGAGAAACAAAATGTGTTAAGTGTTGTTCTGGATCTCCCGAACCATTATAGATTGGGAATGTGTAACTTGCAAAATTTGTTGGGGGAGGAATCGCATCAACCCATTCCAGGTAAGATCTCTTTTCTGGTTGAATTTGAGCACGCTTTCCTTCCATTACTTCCATCCGAGCTATTAATGACTCAATGGTAGTTATTAACTTTTGAGAAACATCTGGTTGATCATGAACATGAGTAGGTACACTGACTGGAGCTTGGACAGGTATAGCTGCTGGTACTACATTTGATGGTAGCACCGCCGATTGTTGTTGTGCATGACCCGTAGGATTAGACCTGTAAAGGTGTATTGATAAAGGAGGATATTCTTGATCCATCTCAGTAGCTGCAAAAGATTCCCTTGGCTGACTGGCTCTATCATGCTTAGAAGAAAAACTACCCAGAAATATTTATGCATTCACCCTCATCAATTCCTTCATTTCTTCCTCCTGTTGCGCAATCCTTTTCTCTACTGAGAGCAAATGGCCTTCTCTAGAGAATGGGTGGGAAGTAACCTGATTCTATCCTTCCCACTTATTTTATTTCATTTGGAGATGGGGAAGTGGGTTACTTTAAGGAACACCCAGATTTTGGGTAAGCCTTTGATTTCATGAACGCAAAACTTCTTCATTTGTGTCTATGTGTACATCTTCTTGAGCAGGAATCTCTTCCTCTGATCCCTCAGAATGAGCCTCATTTGATGGAACAGCAGCAATGGAATTGATGACATTAATTGATTCATAATTAATTTCATCCCTTTTATTGGCATTTCTGCAATATTGTCTTCTTCCATGTCCTTGACTAGACATTGCCTTTTGTTGATTCGATCCCTCAGGAACTTCTTGGAGATCCGTAATTTGGAGAGAATCTCCTGATAATTTGGATCTATGTTCCTCTTGGGTCTTCTTCCCTAATCTAGAGAAGACCATCTTTCTCTGAGGGAGGGATTGAGGATTTGAAAGAGTCCCTAGTCCGAAGGACTGGGGTTGTTCCTGCTGTTTCTGCTCAACTCCTCGAATCATATTTGTTGACTCCGAGGGTTGGGCAAAAAGAGTCCCCAGTCTGGCGATATGGGGTGGATCTTGACATGCTATATCAGTGACATTCTTAAAATAGTTCATGATTTTACAGACCTTAGTCCATAAATTTTCTTGATGCCTCAACCGACATCAACTTTTATCACCTGACTCAAAAGTCCATTGGATGATTTATGGCACTTCTATCACTTGATGATGTGCTTGCTCCATATGAGAGGCATGTTCAATATTCTCGTTAACCTGATGCAGGAGTAATTCAACCACTTGTTATCTGTATTCCTGATTTTGAGAAGAACTAGTTGAGGCCAGTTCTTGGGCAAGCCTTTGATTTCGCACAAAATCATCTAGACGTGGCCAATTCTAGGAGATAACATTGCATGAAACCACCTTTGGTGGGCATTGTTGATTGGAGAGTACACTGAAATGTAGATCTCCATGAAAACCCCATCCTCTGATATGAATACTAGATTGGGAATTAGCAATTAACTGGAGAAATCTTCTTAATGCACCACGGCATGAATGTTGAAGGGCTCTCTACTACTTTTCAGACTTCAGATATCGAGAAAAAGTGAGAGATGCCAAGTCAATTTGGCATTGTAACCCTTCTATTATCATGACATGATTTTCATATTCATCATAAGATACCATTTTCTTTTTCAATTGATAATGAGTTTTCCATATGTTAGGACAAATATCAGGGATCCCATCTTCCATCAACATCTCTAGAATGTCATACTGAGAATCAGCCAAAGGCCAAAACATGACTGGCACTTCACCTTTCTCCAATTGTTTTCTCATATTCAGCATTTCTTCTTTAACATTTGAAGAAGATTTTTCTACCTATTTAGACCAGAGCTGGTGCTTCCTTGTTACTTCATTGGATTCAACAATATTGGTAGAGAATATACTGATCAAACTAGAAGTTGAAAGTCCCAGGGGTGGTTTGTATAATGACCTACACCATGAGAAATCTTCTAATTGAGAAAGTATTTCACTTTCCAATGATAAGGCATCAGAAATGAATGGCTTCAAATTTGCAAGTGCCTCAAGATAAGAGGGATTTCTAGTCACAGCATTGTATTCTGAATTATTTTCAATGTAATGTGAATTACTAATGCGTTGAGGACTTTAGCAGCTAAATTCATCATCAGGGGGAGGACCACCATGGTGGGTTACAATAAAAGATGAAATCTCTTGCTCGTTGATCTTCTGGCCACACCGAGGTTTATTGTGGCTCTCATCTGAAGATGAAACTTCGAGATCAATCGAACTGTCATGAATCATGCCTTCATGAGGAAGTGTCTAATGAAGTCCTTTGTAATTATTGTTCCCACTATTGAGAAATAGAGGGAGTGTAATCCTGAGTTGCAATAGATAATTTTCTGAGTGAATCAAGAACTCCAGAATCGAGCATGTCTGGATTACAGAACGTCCATGATTTCATGACTATGCTGGGAAGGTCTTCTTCTTAGATGCCTTCTTACTCACTTTGGTAGATGTATGTACCTACTAAGGTGAAATTATTAGGTTAGACTGATTATCTCCACTCAAACCAGGTGTATGTGCCTGACTTGGTTGTCTGTATGATATGGGGGAGTACGCCCCACAACCCTCATGGACTGGAACAGAGAGATGTGTCTGTTCCGGAGTGATATGTTGATGTGTCACTCTACTGGTAGGGAAAAATTTATGTGTCTTTCCTTGAGATGTTGCTGAAGCTGTTATAATATCCTGACAGGCATCCAGGATATGAGCAGGAATTTGCTTCTGCTCTGCACCATTAACAGAATGTTCTTGGTGACTTCAGCTACCGGAATGGGGATATACGTCTATTCTATGATTGGAGTAGGTGTATGTTCCTACTCATGTCTTCATTTTTCTTTCTATGAATTTTGACAGTACTCAAGTGTTGGGGAAGTGAGTTGAGTCTTCCCCTTATTTGTCACAGGAACGTTCTGACTGAATTCTCTGAGTGCTACCAAACAAGAATGTTTATAGGCTTGATCAATACAAGTAGGTGTATGTGCCTCATAATTGAACTCTACCAAACATGGTTGATTAACTTCCTTCAAAACTGGAATACGAGGTTACTGGCAGAATTGTTGAGTGTAAGCAGGTGTATGTGCATGTTTACCAGTTGTCAACAAATTGGGTAGGCGAGCTTCATCATATGTAGTCATATGAGCCTACTGAATAGATGATGATATATAAACAAGTATATGTTCCTGCCTATAATAATCCATTGGAATTATCGGGCGCGATGGGCGTGCTGCTGCCAGAAAATTCTGCTAAATAGAGGAATTAAAACGGATGGGTGTATGTGCCAGCTCATTTCTTTCCACCAATTTATGTTGGTGGATTCCTCCAGAAATGGCAGAGATAATAACATGCCCATTGTTGACCGGATTATGCCTCTGGCGATTCGTCTTGCCTGCTCGGGTTCGAGGAACCTGAGCTGAACGCCTAGAGACGACACCCTCATCATGTTGAGGGCGAACTGCCGCACGAGTCTAGCAGCGATTGTTGATGGGATCCCTCAGGAATGACTCATGTCTTCTTGAATTAAGGCCTTGAGGGACCTACTCATTCACCTAACTTGAATATGGGAGGGACTAGTGATTGCATTCCGGGGATAGCAACCCGAAATGGTTCATAACAATGTTTGGAACCACCTGCTTCTTGATCACTGGTCGTCAATGTCCAGACAACAAGGTTGGATTACTGACATGGAGAGCTTGTTGAGTGGCCTCCAGTGTAGGTATAGTACTGTGTTGATGGTACTCCTTAACTAGTGAATTTGATACCCAGCGTTGAAGATGCTAAGTAGGTGATGTCTTCCTCATAGCAGACGACGATCCAGTAGGAGTAGCAGCAGAGGCATTCACAGCAGAGGTATTCACATGTGTGAAGTTAAGAGAAGCCATTTCTGTAATGCAGATGATCTTGCAAAAGAGTGCCTATTTGATATAACAGACATACTCTATGTACATTCATCCACTACATATTTTGTATAAACACATTTGTCAATGATTACTTTGCTTCCCCACTTATTGAGTTTAAATAGGGGCCTATAAAATAATTAAAAGATCATTTTAACATGGTTGAGAATTCGCATTGGGTTTTCCATTTTTTTTGTTTCCCTCTGGAATTTGGGATGTCCTCATTATTTTAAGGTTAAAACATTCCAATTTTTTTTAACGGGATTGTTCGTAGAACTAGAAACATCCAATGATTCTATATCTATTTTGACCTACTTTCCAAAGGTAGGCGCTCATTAGTTGTGAACCGATGAGGCTTAAGAATTTTCATTGGTCAAGAGGATGGGAGGTTAGACTCATCACATCTTTTTTGGGGGAATTATTGTCTACTCTAGGACTCTCTTTATAGATTTAAATTATGTTCATGAATCCTTATTAAATTACCAAGTATAAGAATGGGCTTTTTTTAGAACTTGCAATCAATGATTAATATATAGGAAATTTAGAGAATATTTTATATGTATTCGAGCTTCTTCATTGATAGAGAATTTTCTGTATCTGTTAGAGATTCTTAGTCAATGGTTTCCATCAATACATATAATTCTCATGGTCATTATGATTACCATACTAGTTTTAAAGCCACTTAGTGGGGAACTTGATGTTTATTGTCATTCAGAAAGACAGGGATTATTTCAGAGTTGGGATCATACACGCAGATGGGCTACCTACGTATCCTTTATTTTGAAAAGGAATCAGAACTCACGTAGTTTGAGTAAGGGAGTATGAAGTTTATGCATGATTGATTGCTCAAATAAAGTTTTCATAATTACATTTTACACTCTAAGCTCACATGAGTCATTCTCGGTGTGTGAAAAAAGATGAATTGGTAAAACCAGACAATTGTGACACGAAATATGCAATCCTAAAAAATAAAGTGGGGCTTATGTATGTATGACTGCCTAGATAGATGAAGATTAGGTTTTATTTCACTGAAGAAACCCAGGAACAAGGTCCATAAAGGTATATTTTCTTTATGAATATTTGGATATATAACTTAGGACATAATCTAAAAAAAAGGATGACCAAATTAGAGGGGTCTCATCATTTGGTTTTTATTCCTGAAAAGGTAGTCCAAATCAAATGAAATTATGACTGGTTAAGGAAATTTGAAAACTGGAGCTTATTCCTAAGGAGGAGGCCCAGGTTAAGAGAACTATGGTTGGGGCTTACTCTTAAGGAGGATGCCCAGATTTGGAAATTATGACTGGGGCTTACTCTTGAGGATGCCCAGGTTAGGGGACTTTGGGCTTACTCCTAAGGAGGATGCCCAAATTAAGAGAACTTGGAATAGGGATTACTCTTGAAAAGGAAGCCCATGTTTTAAGAACATAGACTAGGGCTTACTCATGAGGAGGATTCCCAGGTTAATGGAATTTAAGATTTGGGGACTTGGGGCTTACTCCTGAGGAAGATTCCCAAATTAAGAGAACTTGGAATAGGGATTACTTCTAAAAAGGAAGACCTGGTAATAAGAAATTATAATCATAAAGGATGAGGTTTAATGAATGAAATTTCTAACCATAGTGACATGATGATATGTAAATCACTATGTTTTGAGAGATTTTCCACAGAATTTCTTTCAGATAAGGACGCCAACCACGAAATCATGTCATAAATTACATTGAATAAGGCTAAGAAGACATAACCCTAAATAGATGAGGTGGAATTGAATAAAATAAGTGAAATAGGCCAGAGGGGCACCCAAAAAAGGAGGGGCGTGCAAGTCCAGCGTTGGTGCACAAGTCCTGGTTACGCATGTATACTTGCACGACACATGGGTACATGCACGATAGTCAAACCTCGGGGTAATACTTGGGAGAGACTTGGCTCAAGCCCTTAGTATATCCCTATGGGCTTCCAGAGGAGTGGCGCACAAGTTCTGATGAAGGAGTAAGGCAGCGCGCAAGTGTGGCCATTTCCCATAAGGGGTGGCCACCATGACCCGAATGTGTTGAAAACTTTCCATATTTAGGACTTGTTTCCCCTCTTTAGAGATTCCGTTCTATGTATGAAATTACCTAAGAAGTTCGTGGAAGCATTGAGAAGAGACTAGGGCGCCAAGAGCTCAAATCTAAGTTTCAAAAATTGTCTGTCCAGAAATGGGGGGCTCATAAGGAGTATTTATAGGCTGATGAAGACCCCAAGAGTAAAATAAGAGGGCGCTCAAGTCACCTGTGTGACCACTAGGCGGCGCACAAGTGTACTTGTGCGACTATGATGGAAATTACGTGACCCATGTGGGAAGTAATCCTTGTTCATTATTTTGTAAATTTTTGTTTTTTATTCAAAGGTTAAATCATTTTGGACTAATGTATTTCCATTTTTCAGTCGTTTAGACTCTTTTAAGAAAAGAGAGTGTCAACAACACCTGTCCCAGATTCCTCTAGTTGGTGTGTCTGAGCCCTTGAAAGAATATCATGACCATGAAAAGAGAGTTCTTTTTCTATTCAGGGGAAATGAATGATTTGAATATTCTTATGATGCTTGATACATGATTTTTGGGACATGTCTTGGTATTCTAAAGATGTTTATTTAAGCACTTTGTTCTCTCGTTGAGTAGGGCATGTCTCTTGTAGTACTTTTATGATGAATGAAAAATGGGAGACAGTCTGAACTATTTACCATCATATAATGGGGATGTGTTTCAGTGTAGATTAATGTCTTGTGGTGGGGAAACACTTCCATGATGTTTAACATTTTGTGCGAAGGATTATCTTTCATGTAGTATAGCATATTACAGTGAGGACAAACTTCAATGTTGTTTTTCCTCTTATGGTAAGTACTTGTGACCCGATGTGAAACAAAACAATAATGTTGTGCCTAGGCCTATGGATGTGAACTTTTTCGTCACTAAATAACTCATGAGAGAGAGAATAAAGCCACATGTAGTTATTGATACATCATTTAATTTAATATCATGTGGCAATGACTCATTCCCATGCAGTTTAACTCCATAAGGTAAGGATGTGGGTGACCCGTCATTAAAGGATGATAATTATATGTTTGGAACTAGAAGTTGGGGTACGAGAATCACTATCTATAATGTGATTAAATGATTCAATCCATATGTAGTTCTAAATATGTTGGTGTGATAGGAGACCAACAGCTATGATAACAGACTTCTAAGGTGGTTTTCATAGAAGCGTTATATTTCATATCGTGTAGGGGACATTGACTGTGATGTTTAACGTCATGTAGAGAGGACATACCTTATACCCTTTATTTTTCTATAATTATTGTGCACCATAGTGTAGGGGAACCATTATCAGAACTCTTAACCCCACATGATCTTTTCTTGATGCGTTAAACAAGTAATGACAACGATACCATAAACTGTTTAGAATCAATCGATTGTACAATTAGAGTATTTTTGTTGTGGGGTGGATGGGACAAGATATATAAAAAATTAATTCCTATGAATCCTATTTTGAATGAGAATAAAGGCATAAAAAGTTTTAGAATGACCATCGAGTTCAATTTCATGATGCTAAGTCATCAAATGTGCAGTTTAACGTCATGTGGAATAGGCGAATATGGGACTTTTAACATGAAGATATGTGGTGTGGGGTTGTGAAGATACCCAAAATGAATGGGGACCAAAGAGGTCTCATCCACACCATTCACCTTTCTAGGGAATCCCAATCCAAGGGGCCACAAATGAGGTTATACTTGCGGCAGGGCCAAAAGATGAAATGCTTGGGTGTCGCAACGTATCTCATGATGATAAGATTCAATCCACACATAGTTCTGGGAAAATGAGATACATTATGCTTGTCATCCCCATGCATAAATTTGGCCATTATCACATGTTGTTAATTGTAGCTGGTCCTAGGATTGGTGATCTAGGTGTCACTATATATTCCATAGGGCATGAGAATCAAGTCGTGCGTAGTTCTTGAAGGGCCATGATGTTTAATGTTGTTCTTTTTTGAAATAAATCATGTCGCTTAAAAATATGAGACAAGGATTAATATGGTAATTCTAATGTGGAGATTCTCAATGTGGTGTGAGGAAGAAAACCAACATAAATGAGGACCAAATTGGTCTCAACCACACCATGTACCTTCCAAGGGGAACCCGGGACAAGTGGCCATAAAAAAAAGCAATACATGCGGCTGATCCCAATGATGAAATGCTTTGTTGTTTCTACATATCTCATGAGGATTCGAATGAATCCACACATACATCTGGGAGAAGTAGATACATTATGGTGTATTAGCACATAAATTAATGTGGGAAATATCTCTAGTTATAGTTGCAGCTCATCCATGCATTGAAGATCCATGCATCACTAAGTATCATGTATGGTATGGAATCTAGCTTCACGTAGTTCTTAGAATTCCATATAGTTTAACTTCATATGGTAAGGACTAATGTATATCATTTATTCCATGCCTTTATGCCTTGATTTTTGTAGGTAAATCCTTATCGTAATTCCTAATCTCGAGTGATCTTTGCATGGTACTAGAAACATAGAATGAAAAAGGATCCATTTCAGTAAAAATATGTAATGGGGAATAGGATGGGGGGATTTTTTATCATGTGGGGTATAGACCAAAATATATTATTGAGGAATTTCGACATATCCCATTAGAAATGGGAATCATGGAATGTGTAGTTCAAGAAAGACTATGTAGTTTAACATCTTAGGGTATGGATGGGAGCCATGTAGTTTAATGTCTTCCTAACTGGTCAACAGGCATCATACCATTTATCATCATGTGGTTTGGACATGATTCTATAAAAGATAATTTAAAATTGTTTTGATGTTACTCCATATAGTTTAATGTCCTGTGGCCAGGACGTTATGCCATGTACTTTAAAGTCATGTGATTAGGATGTGACTCTGAAGTGTTTAACACCATGTGGTCAGGATGAGACTCAAAAGAGTTTAACATCATGTGGTCAGGACGTGACCACATATAGTTTAACATCATGTGGTTAGGATGTGACTCCATATAGTTTAAGGTCAATTTTTTCTGATGTGACTCAATATAGTTTGACGTCATGTGCTCATAACAAGAGCCACATAACTTATCAGCAGATTAGATCATCTAAAAGATTGTGGAAAACTCTTTTTCATATTACATGAGTTTCTTGATCATTCAACTCTATAAACCCTTCATACTCCAATTCCTCCAATTGATCCTTTAATAAATAGAACCTTTTGATTGTGTGCCTGAGACATTGGTTGTAAGGGAAATTTTATTTATGGCCTACAAACCCTGACTCATGAGGTTTCAAGATCATTGGGAGTTTCATCAATAATCCTTCCATGATTATATGTAAGTTTTTAGAGACATTATATTTTCAGAAGGAATATTCATTGGTCAACCATGCATTGATATATGTACATTTCTCCCTGGCAGGTAGGGGTCTTATGATCCGCTCCACAATCAGTGCATCGTTTTCAGTGTGATCAGATGATTATAGTAGGGATTTTGGAGATGGTGGTCCCAATATATAACTTTCTATCTACTCTTGAAACATGTACTTAAAGGAAAATAAATCTTATATTGTTTTCCCAAGGTGCCGATGGTATGGGTAATAATCATCTTGATTTATCATCCATGCCTCTTTCAGCTTCTTCGTTCCTGGGAGCTTCATAAAACAATTCTCAGTGGAATAGTTGAAATAAATGGGAAATTGTTTGACTTGGAATGAGTACACTTTTAATTTCATGTCCTCAAGAGAGGGGTGATCAGACCACTCCTCCCGCATACTGCATGTGACACCACTATTGTGAGTGTATGGAAGAGTGGGGTTTCCCGGTTATATAGTAGTGGTCTCAATTGATCCAAGGATGGGTGGTAGATATTTAGGGGTCTTTAGATAATGGATATGATTCCCTCTATACAAACTGATCCTGACCCTCCTAGTGGTTTTGTGGAGACACATGAGGTCGGATGATTTCTAGGATACCCCAGACGTGGAGGTGTAGAAAATGGATATTCCCCCAACCCTGTGAGCTGGGGTGAGATAGAATAACGTCTGGATTCCACCCAATGAGGAGATTCAAAATATGAAAACTTTCATACCCCTATGGGGTGGGGCACATCACATCAAGGTAGTATTTCATAAGAAGGCGAGATATCATCATTCCTAAGAGGATATCTCATGAGTATTCCAAAAATAATCACTCGTTGATCCAAATTATCTTATTGGAGTGGATCAATATATTTTATGCTAAATCTTCCTTGTCAACCTCGAGGGGTCGGATGGTGTGAGACCTAAAAACAACTCTTCCAATGTGAGAGAAATGGTTGGTGGATAATGATGGGTGTCCCGATGTGGATCTTAGACACTGAATCCACTGCATCCATTGCCCATATAATCTATTTTACTGACCATTCGGGATACCATCAAGATTGGTGAGACCTTCTGTAGGGGCTTGGTGGATACAAATTATCCTTTATTCTATCATTCCATTGGTAGGAGGTAAGAATGACTATTGAGACCTAGATGAATGTAGGATGGTATGACTATGCCCTTTAGGATCATGCTTGTGCAGGTCTGGCGGGGACTCTCTAGATCCATCTATTATCATATTGACCAAAACATAAGAAGGTTAGTGAACCCATCGATGGAGTAACTCATTTAATGGGTTAGTGCTTGATATACTATTTTGGGGGTCGATTCCCATGATACAGTTTGGGTGTTGGTTCCCATGATGAAAATAACACAAGGGTAAAATTTGTTAAATAAAGTCCTCAGCCCTAGGATTGGGGTGTTCACTAAGATTCTGCAGTAACTATGGATAGACATAGAGAAGACAGAGGATCCTGAATAGTAGCGATTTAGGATTGGTCCTTGGACACCATTGAGACACACTGGTGGACCTTAGTTAGTTTAGTAATAGTAGGGATATGAGATAGTTGTGGAGTTGCATTGTCTAGATACCCTAGGGGGCTCTCTTGTTGTGTTCTCTGCCCTAGATAGCTGGTGTAAGAACAGCCTCTTATGCAGCTACCTGTATGATTATGGCCACACATAGTTGATGATAATTAGAGTGGATAGGATCCCTCCCATGAATCTCATGGTTGGTGGAGTTGTCAAATTGATCATCCTCATCTGCCCTCCTGACACAGGGTAGGTGAAAATTGATTTATTCCATTGATAGGTTCCTGAATCAGTTGGATGTGGTGATACAGGTCACTTCCTCCCTCGTAGCCTATCAAGGTAATGATTTTCATTGAGACCCATCCTCAGTGGGGATTCATGAGCTGTTTCTAGAGTCGTGAGGGAGCTGTTTATGTGGTATTCACTTCCCTTTGATGTTCACCTACCGATGATAAGGTGAGTGTGTCGGTGAAACTATACATCGAGGCCCCAAGATTAGGGAAGTTCTTCCAGTATTTTCAGGGTCCATGTGCACATTCTATGATGTCATTTTGAGGGAATGGAATCCTAAGAAGTCCAATAGTGATGAAACAACACACCATATCAGTGCATCATCAATCATAAGAGAACATGTTTGGCCAATTAAATTCATAGTTAAAAGGATAATGTGGTGGTCCATTCTTATTTACATGGGGATTAGTTCTTTTAAAAGAGGAATGTCATGTTCAATGTTCTTCTATATGAAAATAATAGCGTAAATAGGCCCGACACGAATTAAGGAATCCTATTATTTTTTACCAGTGAAAGGTATTACATAGCTATAGGAATTCACTTTGAGATCAACATCTTTTCTTCAAGTTGTATGTTGTGGAAAGGGTTTTTCTCATTGCATTACCATTGTCTAATTCCCTAACCCCCCCCCCCCCCCAATGATTTAACAATACATAGCTGGTATGCAGCTACATTCCAATAAGTAGTTGTCGTCTAGGTCTTTCATGCACAATTACTATTGGGGAATCAAATTAGTTGATAGAATGTGAGGTCGGGTTCATCGCACCTTTTTTGTGGGAAATGTTGCATACTCTGGGACTCTTTTATAGATTTAAGTCAGGTTCATGAAATACATCCCAAATTCGGGTTCATAGCACTCTATCACTCTCTTATTTGAATATGATTCTTTTGAACATGGCCATGCATGAGTAGTTTGGAGCTTATTGGTGTCCAGGGATATGGTTGGTATCTTGATGATGGGATTGAACCTCTAAGAGGTTCTATATATATCCTTGAAAGACTAGAATTAAAACTCACATTATTTATTTTACAAAGTTTAATGTCTTATGATTGGACCTATCCATGTAGATTAATGTAGTATTTTATAAATGTGAATATTGGTCCTGGACCTCAATGATGTGTCCTACATATCCTATTTAACACAAGTATTTGATTCCACATATTTTTTATAGTGTATGTCTATGTTTCATGGGATACAACATTTGAGGCCCCAGATGGGACTCATGAAAATGTGGCTTCCCTATAATGATTTATTTAGAATATGGCCCTATGAGTAGAGATGGGATGTGATTAGACTTATATCTCAGAGTTGAAGATACCATATTAGGGGGATTCTCATCATTCCATTACTGCAATCATCACTAACCTGTATACTCATGTGAGCCATTCTAGGATTGAGAAATAAGAGATAGTGGTATAGTAGACAAGTTGAATGAAATTAAATCTTAACGGGGATTAAAAGTCAATGTTTTTGTTATGGGTAATGATCAACCATATTAGGGAATATATGATATGGATTTCAGAACATAGAAATGATTTCTATGTATCCTAGATATGGTGGGTATCAATTTTCATGTAGTTAAACCGATATCAAACCCACAAATATGTTTGAGGTACTTGAGGGAAAGATCAACGATTGTACTAGGGATGATTCCCATGAATGATACCTCTTCTCATCCGCCGATGGAAGAACATGAGTGGTAGACTTACGAGGGGATTTAATCTCGTATGTTATGAACAATTGGGACATTAATGTACATACACCAAAGTGGCTACCCATTAGTGGTCGGGCCTTAGAAAATCTTACTACATATCCCAGATTTGGTGGGAATTAGAGTCCTCGTAGTTCTTAAGTTCCTTGACCTACTAATAGGCCAATGTAGGTGATCATGCATGGACAGATTATGAAGATCTCCAATTTGTTTGGATCTTATACTTAAATGGATACACTATTGATAGGGACATTTTATATTATGCCGATGGTCAGGGATTACACTCTGAGGTTGACTAGTTAGTGAGCTTACATCATGACATTGGTTAGGGGATTACACACTAAGTTCTTCTAGTTTGTATCATGTCATTGGTCGGGGATTACACTCTATGGAAACCTGATTTGTGTGCTCATTCATTATAACTTCGTGTATTAAAGAGAGGTTTTGGTAACCTAGATAGTCTATCCAAGAACATGGAATTGGTAGGGTTTCATGAATGCATGAGCCTGGATAATAGAGGAAACTTCCTTCATAGAAGGGGAATAAGGATGAGGGTTTCTATCAAAGATCCATGAAGCATGAGTCCAAGTGGGTCTACCTTAAAAGATCGACATGTCATAATGTATTTTCCAGATATGTCTTGGTGATCTACTGGGAGATTCATGACTATTCTCCTGATATGTTGGGCCCTCAACTTGACATGGTGGATGTATCCAGGGATAACATTCCAATCCTTAGGAATTCCAGGGATATCATTTCAGGGGTGGAGTAGTCTGTTCTGAGATGCTTCACATGACTGTTGCGGGCATGCACATGGTCTTTTTCATGATTTACTAACTTGTCTCTAGTGACTTCTCCTGAGTGAAGTAGCCATGTTAGAGGTGTGTCACATGAATTGGTGCACATTTCATATGAGCTTCACATGTCTTGGATGATTTGTCCAGGGTATCGTTCATGACTAACTGGCTTGTATCAGATATCATTGCCTGAATAATGTCAATATGTCTGAGGTGATGCATGTGAATAGGTGGACTTGTCCAAATGACTAGTAAGGAAGCACATCGTGTGACATTCATTGACTATTACTTCTTCACAGATCCTCATTTTCGATCTCCTACTCTTTAGATTATGAAGGCCCATGATCACGAGGCTTCATTTGATCAATGAACATGTTTTTCTGAATTTTGGGAAGACGCTTAGCATGACCAATTAGGTTTACATAGTTATTACACAAGTGTATCATTAACAGGTATGTCTTCTTTTCCTATCGGAATCATTGGGTTGTCTCGACGTACTAAGGGACGTCCATGTGGTGAGGTGGACATGTATGGGGGTCTTGTTCTTGGACTATCACATGTTAGTGTGGAAATACATGCGGATGATCACATGATCATTCTCATGCATCAGTGACTCTTTCTCTTGATTGAAATGCATTTTCAATGATGTCTCTACATGTTCTAATGGACATGTTAGAAGATTACAATGATATCAATTTGACTAGACCAAGGATTATCTTATGGTCAAGAATGGTATGTCCATGGTGGTCTAAGGACACCTTGTTACCCTTAAAGGGTATCCCGACTATTCTTTGCGTATTATTATTTTTTAATGTTCATAAGTATATATCCACCGGAGATGATTCCTTCTATTTCATGGGGAATATGAACCCATGTGCCTATAATGAATGTTTACACCGTAGGGTTTTCATGATTATGGTAGGTCCTATCCTTGGACTCTTGCATTCATAAAGGGGGTGTTCATGTGATACCCCTTTGTGGCATGCACTCAATAAAGACTCATTGGGGAGTCTACAACCATGTGCATAGGATTATTAATGAGGTGGCGAGCATGGAGGGGTATTCCATGATTCATATGGGAAAGGGTTTTACCAGGAATCTTTGGGTGTGCCAGGTATGCACACACACATATGATGGGCACCATGTCCAAAGGAGTTGTGTGATTCGTGGACCCCCACATGATTGTATGTATCTGAATGTGGTCTTACGATCAGTCCGAGGGTTTCCATGAATGTTGGATATTCAGATTCATCACATGCATGGACAAGGGTTTGCACTACATGATGACAGGTGCATGGCCTGTTGGCTATGTACGCCTATTGATGGCCTCTATATTAGGGTACTTTTTGGGGGTCTTCCATTCCAAGGAGGCGAACTCCTAGTCCACAATAAATGGTTTTGGGCCATAGGGGATCTCTCACGTGGTTGTAAACTGGAATTGTAGTAGGTCCTAGATGGGGGTTGTGTTGTAGACCATGCACACATGTGACAGGAGCCATATGTAGAGACATTCACATGCATGGGTGAAGGTGTGTGTCTCCTAGTGAGGGTTGAATTGACTATGGGGTGAATTCCCTCATTGTTTTTCCTTCATACTGAAGGTGTCCATAGGGATACTTCATGTTGAGGCGGCCACATCTAACGGTTGAATGCTAACATCTCGGGTCATAGAGACTCTCCACGTGCTCAGGAACGTGGGTCTTGTGATAGTCCCCGTGATTGTGTGACAGAGGCGGTACAATTATACAATCATGTGAACACACATGCACTACATGGATAGGGACCCAGGGCTCTGATATGGGGGATTTTTTCGATAAGCTCTGATATGGGGGATTTTTGAGAGCGTCAGAAGACTAGGGGCTCGCAAATGTCACATGGTTGCTTGGATGCAATACAGTGTATGTCTATTCATGCGGCTGCATGACCTCTGATGGGACATGTGAGGGGCTTTGGGATCACATGTGAAGCGATGACTTGGTCAGCAATGGAGGATGCACGGTCGAGGTTCTGCTTCATACAATCCCCCTAAAGGCTTGTGTGTCCTCAAAGGTGTCCTAGGTTGAACTCCTAACACGGAAAGGGTCGACATTTGGAGTCTGTATGCACTAAGTAGTACGTACATGAGGAATCAAAGGAGGTATGTGTGGCCACATGTCTGATGGCGCATGAGGTTGTCTCTGGTGCAGGACACCCATGCCAGGATGTCTGCCTTCATCATCAGCGACCAATCATTACTGGCCAATGAGATAGGAAAGCTCCTTCAATTATGCATGTCAAATGTCTTGATGGGGGAGACTTGTGATGGTTCCCATTATTTTTACAAGGTCATACATATACTCGAGTGATCGAAGCATATATGCCCATTAGTGCATACTCTCGTGCCCTAGCATGGGTGGCCCATGTCACCGTGTCACATGAAGTTTAATTCCAATGGTGCTCTTATAAGTCTGAAGAGGTTTGTGGCTGCTTATCCTAATTTTTCATGAATGATTAAGGTAGGATCACACGAAATCCTTGTTGTCGAGGAATCATGCGGGAGGGTGAATCCTGTCAATTAGAGGAAGAATTCCTGAAATCAAGTTCTAAGAAGGGGAAGAAGCCTATAGTTGACACAGATGGTTTTGTTACTCCGAGTTACAGACACACAATTAAGAGCAAAGATCACTACAAAACAGAGAGAACCATTATCACAAGAGCCCTAGCTGCACAAGCTAAGGAAGAAAATGCTATTCCACCTCAGCCTGTGACATCTGAAATGCCATCTGATTCAGATGCAACGGATTCTGAAGCCTCCTCCAGTGAGGATGATGAGAATGACCTTGCATTTAGAGATGCTTATGTCATGGAGCAAAGTTTGGATTTCTCAAAGGAACTTGATTCGTGGATAGATGAGAATGACAGAATTGCCTTTAGGAAATACAAAAATGGGGACATGACCGCTGACACATATCTCGAGCTCCGAAAAAGAATGTTTATCTTTGTTTGTGAGGAATTTAAGAAGAACCCAAATTTCAACTTCAATGAAATTCCATGGAAATGATTAGTATGCCTTTTCTGTGTTTCTTCTGGCCCTCTGTTCTGCTTGAGCTCTTGCGGTTTTTCTTTTCCACAAAGGAGCAGATCTCTTTCTGATTTCTGGGCTTTTTTCGGGCTATTTTTTGGGATGTTCTTGGTTCGAAGATGCTGTTTTTTGCCTGCTTATTTAGTTCTCTATAAGGGATGATGACTTCTTGATGATGTTTGGCTTGCCTACTTCTAATGTCTCGAAGCCTGCTTTGTTTTATGAAGATTATCCTGCTCTCCCTGCCTGCTATTGGTCTGGCTTTGTGCGGTGCTTTTCGGTTTGTTGCTGCAAGTTGGCTGTTTGGGTCGTAACCTCTGCTATCAGCAATGTGCTGCAATCATTCTGCTTCTTTGAGCCTTTTCTTTTCGGGATTCCTGATTCTTTAACTCTCGGCTACTCTATTATTCTATCTGCTTTGAGATTATTATGTTGACATCAGGTTGCTGATCCAGATCTGCTATGCTTGCAAGCAACTCCTTGTCTGTTCGAACCTGGAAGCTGCTGGATGCTGTTTTCCTGGTTCTTTGATGCTGTATTTTTTTTTTGGATGCATTCTTGTTTTCAGATGGTTACAAGTAAGGCGTGGTCTGCCCCTTCTTCTCATGAAGGCTGCAAGTGTCCTGCCACCTCTGTTGACCCCGGCCAGTGGAACATCACCTTGGGACCCTGGAGCTTTCCCAGTTGCTGCACTACTTGGAGTAGGACTGAAAGTCCATTGCCCTGCAGCAGGGCTGTTCTTCATCTTGGAGGTCAAACTGCATTTTTCTTTGGTTTTCAATGTATGTTTTTTGGCTTCTTTAAATTTCATAGGGTGTAAGCACATTACACCTCGAGATTACCATGTACCCCACTTTTTTTGATTCAACAAATTTCTTGGACATGTACTGGTAAACCAGTTCATGTCAACTTTCAAAAAAAAAAACAAGTGGCAATGACAATGGGACAACAGCGGGTTTCAAGGGATCACGTCAAACCTTGATGTCCATAGGCTGTAGAAGGAGGCCTCTACGGCTTATGGGCACAACTAGTTATGAAATCATGATACATGAGATGGATGAATGAGACGGATCAGAAGGGGAAGGATCGAACGGCACATATTGAACTGATCACCGGTTCGTGTCACGTGATATTGAAGTGGACATTCGAGATCAGAGGGAGGCGCGATCAGATAGTCCATGTTTGACCCTATGGAAAAATCAGTGCCCCACATTGAATCATCATAATTTCAGCCGTCAGTATACAAATATTTCGCAGCAGCCATGTATTTTAGCCATCAACGGCATCACCACCCCTATCGCTTGCCACACATCCATCGAGCTGGCCTCTGGCCTCTCATGTGATATCATTCCTTCTTTCTTGCACAAATCATTCCCCATACATGAGTTTGCACTGATAATTACAGGAGTTTCGCTACTCATTGGCTTTCCTGGATTGCTCATGCTGACTCCTTTCAGCAAGGTTGACCCTGTCCTACATGTGAGACCATAGTTTGAGACTTCCCATTGATCTATAGCCATATATTTTGGCTAAGAATTCGATAAAACTCCTAAATTCTTAGTAGGATATTGGATCCATCATAGGATTCATTAAATCCTAGGTATTCTTGTACAGCCTCCTCACAGGTCCGCTCGGTTTGCACATGCTGACTCCCTTCAGCAAGGTTGACACAGTTCTACCAGGGCCTTGGTTGAGTCTACCAATCTTGATAATTAAATAGCCATATATTTTGGCTAGGAATAAAATAAAACTCCAACATTATTAGTAGGATATTGGATCCAACATATGCTTCATTAAATCCTACGTATTCATGTACGACTTCCTCACTTGTCCACCCGGTTGGCTCAGGCTGTCTCCCTTGGGCATGGTTGTCCCAATCCCACATGGTCCTTGGTTGAGTCGGCCCATCTAAATGATGGGATAGCCATATATTTTGGCTAGGAATGCAATAAAAACACCAAAATATGAATAATGAAATTCTTAGAATAATAATTGATCCAATATATGATTCATTAAATCATAGGTATTCATGTATGACTTCCTCACTTGTCCGCCTGGTGGCCTCAGGCCGACTCCCTTGAGAATTATTGACCTCGTCCCACGTGGGCCTTGGTTGAGTGTGCCCATCTGAATGATGGGATAGCCATATATTTTGGCTAGGAATGCAATAAAAACTCCTAACTATGAAGAATAAAATTCTTAATAGGATATTGGATCCAAGGTATGATCAATTTAATCCTAGGTATTCATGTACAGCTTCCTCCACATATTAGTTCATCATTCGACATGATTCATGGGTTTTTTGTGGCAAAGTGGGAAGTACACAAACATCGGAGCCAACAGAGAAAATGGATCTCTGCTTACTAGATGAAATCAACCACCAAAGAAGATTATTTTCATATCTATTTTGTATATTGAATCCAGGGTCAATATGGATGATGAAACCCCCTGCCATATCCTTTATCGGGAAAATGCACAGCAAGGGGAGGGTGCTATGAAGCTCATGCTGAATTGGCCACCCATAGGCACATGGAACGACTCAAATCAATGGATGACCTGGATATATAAGAATTTAACATCCATTGAATGCCATTAATGATGAAAATATGTATATTGTGTATAGCCAAGGTGGCATCCCAAATCAAGAAGGCCAAATAATTGATCTGGACACAAAAATCAGCTCATGCGGTAAAATGAAACCAAAATCCATCATATATTAAAATGTGAAAATATTTAATAATTAATTTCATGTATTTAAAAATATTTAAACGTATGAACCATTTCAATGGGATCATATCAATTTTCAATATGAAAACAAAGAATATCCATATTTAAAAATCTCAAACATTTTCAATTGAAAATTTGTGAATTTTCAGAACCTTATTGTTATTTAAGTGGAGCCATGTTCAGGATATATAAGATATGCTTGAACACTGTTAAAGATCAATCCTTACTCAGACTATATGTTTGGATTTCATCCATGTGTATCTTATTGAAACACACTTCTCCATTTTCTATAACATATCTAATAAAATTTATCCTAACAATTATTAGATTATACCTACCAGGGAATACTAAATATTTGGAAGAAATGTACCTAAACATCCTTTTAATATCACGCCAATGTCGCTTGATATTAATTTCCATAATCTTGCTCAATGTACATATGGGAAAAGAAATAGGTTGTCCAGTACAAATCATAGAATACATAATACTTCCAACTACATTAGAATATGAGATTCTTCTAAGATATTAAATATCGAAAGCTGTGGAATGTGAATGAGAAATGAAAAAGTATAATTATTACATAAAGGAATACTAACAGGCTTCAAAGCATCAAACAAATGCCTCTTATTAATATTAAGGATATAAGAACATTGAAATACATACTGAGGCTTATGCTTCTTATCCATAACAATTTTGATGCCAAAAATCTGCTTAGCACATCATAGATCATTCATTTGTAAAAGCCAAATTTATTTTCTTTTTAATATGGGTGATTAATTTCATGTCACTACATATGAAAAATATGTCATATACATATAGAAGTAAATAAATCATTGACTTTTAATAGAATTAAAATATACACATGCATCAATTTCAATCATGATGAAACTTTTTTCTAACATCAATGAATCAAACATCTTAGACCATTACCGTCAAGATCATTTTATTCCTTTTAATGATTTATTAATAAGACAAACTTCATTAGATTTAAATTCATGGTCATAATGTGTAGCATGCTTCATGTATAATTTTTCAACTAAATATAATTTCAAGAATACAATTTTGACATAAAGAATTTCTATATTAAAATCTAAATGGGAAACAAATGAATGAAAAATTCTTATTGAATTATGTTTCACAACATGAGAATTTTTTTTAGAGTAATCAATTTCTTCTCATTGAAGGATTCCATTGGCTACAAGTCTATCTTTACATTTAATTCTATTAAATATGTTATTGCATATTTTTTGTTTTATATATCAATTTACAACCAATCCCATTAAAAGTAAGTGGTTTATTGAATATGGACCAAGTATGGTTCTTTCATATGGAATTAAACTCATCATCCAAGGCTGAAATCCAATGCTTAGAGTTTATGTCATTGATGACTTGACTGTAGATATGGGGATACTCTCCACCAAGATCTCATACCACATTTAAGGAAAATGAAACAATATTTTTATTTATATACCTAGGAGGATTTATAAGGACCATCCTATACCTATCCCTAGGGAGATGATAACCCCTAAGGTCACTAAGAATGATATTATCAAGAGAATCATCATAATCAACCCAATATTATAGAACAAGATTATAATGTGGAGCCTAAGAGGTGGCAGAAGTCTCAATAGAATACTCACAAACCTGGGTGGGGTCAACCTTAAGATCCATCTTCTGAGAAGGATCAACACTTTATCTGTGGGAGCCTAGACTCTAGCAATAACAGACTCTCGAAACAACAGATCACAGGTATGAATTCAAATTTGAGAGTATGGTTTATCTACCAAAATATTATACCCCTTCACCCCTGCTGTATACCCTAAGAAGATTCTGTTGATAGCTCTGGGATCATGTTTATCATCATTAATATTAGCGTAGGAAGTGCATCTAAACACCCTAAGATGATCATAGTATGGGGTGATTGCTCTACAATTCAATAAAAATATTAAATATATTGGATGATTAGGGAAAACTATTTATCGAGTATTCTTCCATAGTGACAACTTCTACCAAAAAGAATTCTGTAAATCCTGAGCATGAAATAATTCTACGAACGTTATCATGAATGGTACGATACATATTTTAAGATTGACCATTCTACGGAGGAATATGACATGTGGTTCTGGGCTTTAAAATTCCCTCAGTATCAATACACATGATAAACTCAATAGAAAGGTAATAAAGGCCATTATCAGTCCTAAAATCCTTTAACTTATTCTTCTTAGATTTATTTTCTGTATATTCTTTCCTTCTTTTAAACTACTTAAATACAAAAGATTAATTTCTAAACAAATAAACCCAAACATTCCTTGAAAATTATTATATAATGAAGACAATGTAAGGGCATGAACCATGGATGGTAGTCCTAGAATGATCCCATAAATAATAGTGAACATTCTAAAATGGATGAGCCACATTATAGCTAGATATTCAAAAACTCACTCTTTTAGACATACCCATCACACAATCATCACAAAAGGGTAATTTACATGGTGTAACGTGTGTGCGAAGCCCTTGCTTTCTCAATTTATCTATTCCTTTAGCACTCACATTCCCCAATCGCCTATGGAAAAAGGAGTGTTTTTATTGTAAGTGACCTCAGTGTTCCCCAACTTCCCGACATGTGTTCTTACTTCCAAAATATATAAACCATTCAGAAATGGACTTTTATGAAACACAGGATCTCTTTCAGAGATTATAAGACAACTAAAATCATATTTAAGTGTAAAACCTCTCTGATTTAAGACAATTAGTGAGATTATATTCGAGTGTAATTTTGAAACCCATATCACTTCCATCAATGTAAAAGTAGAATGGTTTGAGAGATCTAGCATAACAGAACTTCAGCCAATGATGAAACATTTCTTATTGTTGCCTATAACAACCTCTCCTTCAACTCCCGTAGTCAAATAAGAAAAGGAACTCATATCTGAGAACATATGGGAAGAACATTCCACGTCTAAGACACACTCAACATCAAGAGTATCTCGGGACACACACAACACATCAACACATTCTTATCCTTATTTTGAAAAGAGTGAATGATCACTAAACACCTTAGAAAGATTTCTAGATTTCAAATTCTATCATTTGTGTCTAATATTCCATGATTTCCCATAGTGGTAGTAGGTAACTTCCTCAGTATTCAGTTTAAAATGATATTCATGTGATATGATATGAATCTTACTTCCCTTCCTGCATTTAAATTTCTCTTTACCTCGAAACCGCAAAGATCCCCCCACATTAAGACCATCGGCTTCAGGTTTAACCGTTTCCATGCAATGCCACTCACGTGAAAGCTAGGTGGACATGTCTTCCTCTAAAGTCATTGAATATCTACCATACATCATAAAATCAATAAGATGGTTGTATGAAGTGTCTAAATAAATTAAAAGTATGATGAATTTGAAATTATCATCAACGATAAAATTTCTTTTTCTGAGATCTAATAACATTTTATTAAAATCATCATGGTGTGTCTGGAAGGTTGTTCCATGACATATCATGAAGGTATATAATTTGTTCTTCTCCAGTACACATCCAATTAATGATGCTGTCCTATACATTATTTTTCATTCTTAGAAAAAATATTGGTAGGAGAGGTCTCATAAGAAGCCTCCAGTGGGAATTTATCACCTATAGACATGGTTAAATTTCTATGTTCTTTAATTAAAACAACGAGTGGGGAATTTGAATAGGTTTTGACCGTTTGACTATCATTGAAAAGTCTCAGGGTTTTTATGGTCCATAAAGGGCATATTTCTTCCCTTTATGGGCTAACATGGATCAATTTTTTAATCGAAATAATTAAAATCATTTCACAAATCTAATTTATCTATTTCATGTTTCACAGATGCCATGATTTATTTATGTAGATCTAATTATACATTGTTGTGGGGAAATTATGAAATAAACCCCCCCATATAATTCCATGGACCAAACAATAAACAATATGGTTTAATTTAATATAAAAAACATAAAAATGAATTTGATTACAACGAAAACACACCCAAACAAAGTGCTGATGTATGAATTCTGAAAAAACAACAATTGCAGATGGAGAATGAATAATAGAAAACAATGGAAACACTAGAATTTATGTGATTTAGTACCTTGGGACCTATTTTACGGTAAAATCACCACTCACACATGCACATTTAATATACTCTGAAATTATTAATGTATTATAGTGTATAAATGCAATGTAGATAAAAAAATGAAATGCACTGAATCACTAAAACAGAAACTGTGAACTAGAAGCAGCAAAATATAAGTAATTTGTTTGAAAAAAAATTACAACCTCGGAAAAATGTCCTAGAATCCAGATTACATCAAGATACAAGAGCACCAATGTCGTTTGATTACTGGATATCACTGCATAGTGATCATTCCAAGTCTCGGGATTCGATCGATTGCCACACATCCTTTAAAAGGTAAGAAACCTGATATGCTCCACCATGAGTCGTGCACCAGCAATGTGTATGGGGGTCTACATGCCACCCTACGAGTTTGCTGATGAGAATGATAGAAACAGAACTAGTGATATTAATGATGAGGAAGACTATTCTAAATACCGGGTGAGGGAATGTGTAGACCGAACCCCAACGGGAAGAAAACAACCATAATCCTCTTGAGTGCATTAATTTTAGGAGTCGGGATCTTTGATTACCAGATGAACTAGACAACCCAAAATGTATAATTTCAGATCTATTTGTTATATCAAATTTTGGTTCCATAGGGGTGATGAAACCCCCTACCAGAACCCTAATCAGCTAACTGCACAGCTAAGGGGATGGTTCCACGAAGCCAACACCATACTGCCCACCTAGTGGCACATGGAACATATCAAATCAATGGATGTCTAGATTAAGTTATTTGGAAGTATCCATAAATGAATAAAAATGATGAAAATAGGCATATGGCGAATATCCATGTTGGAATTCCAAATCGAGAAGGAAAAACAAGTGACTGGGACACGTAAATCAGCTCATGTGGTATAATGAAATAAAACTCTAGCTGATATTAACATAATCAAATATTTAATAATAATTTTTATGTACATAAAGCAATTTAAATGATAGAATAATTTAAATGGTTTAGTTCCAATTTTAAATAAAAAATCAAAGAATACCCACATTTAAAACATGATATTAAATTATATAAACATGATCAACAACATTGAATTATAGTTTCAAAAAACATATGGATGAACAAAGGTGATTAAAAATGAATTTTCTTATTATAAAAAAAACATTTTGGATTTATGATTTTTATCCAGTTCCATTAAAATATTGAACAACACATTTATTTTAACATGAACAATTTCAGCAATTTGATTAACATAGAGTTATGTGAAACACCGGATTTTTTAAACAAGCCTCCTTGTTAATTCTTTATCCTACCAAAAAAATTGTCATATTTATGATTATTATAGAAAATCATATATTTTAACATGATATCACAATCATAACATTTTTCTATACAAATCATTGTATATATTGAATAATATCTATCAAAATAAGAAGAAAACCATCATCTTGGTGCAAAGCAACAACTTGCGATTGTTAATCATAAACTAATTCTATTCTTTTATCTGGTTTAATAATTATTAGGTAATCACACCACCATAATTATGTTTAAATCATGGTAAATTTATGGCCTCAAATGAATAAATAGGATAATAAATGAATCCCCTATCTCAATGCATTAGCATTTTTTACAAGATAATGAATCAATGTAGCATATCTTTGATAACCTCTACCATTAGGAAACTTGGATCTCTCAGTGATTTCATTCCATGGTATCATTGATAAATTTAAAATAAAAATCTCATAGAATGATGGAGATCATCTTCGATCACATGTAAAGAAGGAATGGGAGGAAACAAGATTAAATGGAGGGAAACATCTAGATAAGAGGAAGTGCCTACCTCAAATCATCACTGACTGAACTTCTGAATTTATGATTCGTCCTAATCAAAATGGGGATTCAATGCCTTCAAAATCCACAATTGGGTGCTTAGGGTTTAAGATAAAGTAGTTGTATAAAACTATATCTAGGGGCCTTAGGGTTATTTATAGGAAACCGAATTTACATAGTATCACGTCGCATCCCTGAATATCATATTGCAGACTAGCTAGACCACATCATAGTGGGAGGAGATTATATCCCAACCCCTAGTAAAAGCTATTTATGGGATCCACATCTCAATTCATGGTGAATATCCTATTTATCTTGAGGAGGAACTATATCCCAGCTGGTAAATCATGTTGTAGCCACTCTAGATTTGGTAGTAGCCTAAAAAACCACTACGGCACAACCACCTCTCACCACACTGCAATGCTCGACACTAGTGAAGGGACTACGTTGTAGCCATCCTCCATGACACATCTAGTATATAAAAGATTGTATCCCAAATTTTAATTCTTTGAGCCTCTCTAAACCACATTCGGGGGACCACACCACAGAATCCTGGCTTACAACACTTCTCATGGCTCCATACCACTACTTGGACTGAAATGGCATTGGCACCCACAATTTTTCTTCATTTGTCATCAAATCTCGATGAAACCTATTCTAGGTGCCTCCATAACCCAAAAAACACAATGTGAAGGTCCACTATGGTTTGATCCGTCACACTATTTATGTACAACAAATAGTAACTGTTGGTCAGAGTAGATTACTCAAGAGGGGGGGTGAATTGAGTATCTATAACAAATTTTGTTGATTTTGGGTCTCTAAAATAACATTACCCCATTAAAATAATAATCAAATTCATTTTTTAGTGAATTTATTATTGTCTTAAAAGTACAATTATTTTATCATAAGATGGATTAGTTCTTAGTTTTACCAATCTAATATTATTCAATCTTTTGAAACTAATCTAATTATTCAAAACATATATATAGAATTTTTAAACTAACTATCATAGATCATTTTATCTAAATGTGAAAAATACATATCATATTAAAATATAAGATAGGCAACACAACGGATAAGTAAATAGGTTCAGTCTCATGATGAGACTTAGTCCTCTCCAGTTGGTGACCACCTGCCACCAAAAAGATTATATTAAAAAAATTTGATCCACACCCAGGATCGGGGTCCACAACAGCACACAAGGCTGTCCAAGTCACACTTGACCTCTACCATAGTTATTCATGGGAATACATTCAAAAAGTTCACAGATGATCTCTTCCACAATTCTACATGGGATACAACAGTGAAAAGTGATTGAAAGTGAAGATATTTTGGTATCCTCCATTTAAAATCAGTAGGTAGTGTGTGTGTGTGTGATACAAAGATATATACACACAGATCAAATAGTAACTACAAGAACACAATAGAGTTATTAATGAAGATTCAGGTTCAGTAATCTCTTTGTGTTGTTCAATAAAACTCTTGACTCAATTGATGTAGAGAAAATGATATTCGAGTCATCTTCTGAATGTTGGCTTCAGAACAGAGTGTTGCAGTTTCTGTAATATTGCTTACAAGTGAGAAAAGGTCCAGATCTTCATTTCTAGGATTTTCATCAAGATTCAGTAGGTTGTTGTTTGTAAACATTCTAGTGAGATCAATCTTCATGTTCATCTATTGCATATTCGCTATGTCTATTTTTTGTGTGTTTCTTCAATCAATATTTTTATGTTGAGGTTGTAGTCCTTTTATACTTCAAGTACCACTAGACATGAAGATCTCTGCACATTCATGAACCTCGTACTTTCTATGGATTGTCATGCCAACAACATTTAATAATGTCAGGAACATTAATTAGTCTAAATATGACCGTTAAAAATAAATTTTAATTAATAAATTGAAATCTGTTATTTACGACTATTGGTGGGTCATTTGCATCGGTCTATCATATTTTTTGTGTGATTTTCGGTCTGTCATCTTCGGTGAGTCATCTTCGGTCTATCAAATTCGGTGTGTCATATTCTGTCTTTCAACTTCGTTATGTCATCTTTGGTCCCTCAACATTGGTGTGTAATCTTCGGTCTGTCATCTTCATTGTGTCATATTCGGTCTGTCAACTTTTGTGTGTCATCTTCAGTCTGTCTACATATGTGTGTCATCTTCGGTCTCTCAACATTAGTGTGTCATATTTGGTCTGTCAACTTTGGTGTGTCATCATCGGTCTGCCAAATTCGGTGTGTCAAACATCAGTGGGTCGAACATCGGTTTGTCGAACAAACAATCAGTGCCATGGACTCAAAAATATTAAGAATTGTCTGTATTACACAAACAATTACAAGACTAATTTATATCTAAACATATATTTAGAAATACACTTGAAAATATTTATTAAAAAATATAGGTTATTGTCTTATTAAAATACATGGCTCTGTATGACATAATTGATTTCTTTAGGGATATTAAATGGCATGAATGATTAGAATCTATAGATTTGTCATTATTAGTGATTATAAAAAACTACCATATCATTGAGGTTCCACCAATCATTCCCTTTTCGATAATCACAAATTATCTTATACCTGAAAACATAAAGAATAAAGATAACTAATCAACAAATAATGATTTGAGTTTTTTGTTTTTGTTTCTGTTTTTTTAAACAAGAGGTAAAGCTTCCCCTAAATAAATAGAGTACGGTGAGTACAAGACATGTGTCCTATACCAGAAAATCTCATCGTTTGATAAATAATTTATGCCTAATTGTTTCTCCCCCATTTGGGATTAGCAAAAAAATAAAAGCAAAAAATAGGAGGAGAAGGAGTGAAATGAAAGACATCATAAAGAGTTCCATTAAGTTGAAGAACAATACAAGATAGAAAAAGGAACAAATCCCTATCAAAAATAAAATCCATCACTAAGGGTTTGGCTTCTGAGGGGATTTTCTGTTATTTGGAGGATCTGAAGAAGGAGGAGAAGGTTTGGGAGTAGCAGAGGGTAGAGGTGGTATAATGATAACTCTTGGCCAGGCAACACCTGGTGGGACATTGGCAGAAAGGATAGGCCTTCATTCTGAAAACACATGACTAGGAGTTTTCTCTATAATGAAAAGTCAAATCTAGCAACGAGCCTGAGAGACAGTCATTGGAGCAGGAGGCTGAGAGTTAGTACCAATGGAGGCAGCTGGAAGGACCCCAATTGCTTCATCCGAGACATGCAGATATGAATTAAAGAGGTTGATGAAATCATTGATTATTTCACTACCATATTGCATGGCTTTCTCGAAGTCATCCTTATTATCCATACATTTATTTATCAAATGGGTAAATTCCTTCAACTAAGTAACATTATTCTTTAATGATTCTGTGACAAGATGTATTCTGAGATTCTCTACTATAGACTCGAAGCTATTGATCAGATCATGCTTGTAATAATCTTAATAATGTACTTATCCACCTTTTCTCAAATCACTTTATGAGCAGCAGTGGCTTCATTTTCATATTGCCTTAACATATTATACATGAGGTTGGTATTTTTATGCACCTTTTTAAGAGTTTATTTGTCTAAAACACTCTGAAGGCATTGGAGTTACTCTCTCATCACAACCTTGAGAGGCTCCAAATCAATAGCAGCACATTTCCCAACCCTAGAACTGGATGGGCTAGTTAAAATCTTTCCACGCTCCTCATTCAACATCTTAATATCTACACTAAAGAGATGAGTCACCAGCTTCCTAAGAACCTCCGGTATATCCCTAAAATAAGTCTTGACTTTAGAGGTTAGAGTATTTAAATAATTTCTCATGTTTTTTACTTCTTCTCTCATCAAAGTATTGTGCCAAATAATGGTTTCTATTGTAGTAATGAGATTTAGTGGAATTTCCTTTATCACTATTCTTGCAATTTTTGTTGAATCAATATTTGTAATACCTAATAATGTGGAGGCTTCGCTTCTATATCCAACTGAGGCTATTAATGACTCACATAAATCATTTTTTTAATTTCTCCAAAAATCAGCATTAATGACATAGTCACTAAGCACTACCTATGCTACTGGATCTACTGTCGGAGGATCAAACGGTGGAATTGGTGTAACACGTTTGGGATCAGCATGGACATGTGGAGTAGGAGGAGAAGGCACCCTCTCCTCATTTGATTCATACTCCAATATGAAAAGAATTAATCTTGGATCATTATCCCATTCTCTAGTACATGTCCAATACCTTGTCTCAATAGTATCAATCTGGATCCTTCTTCACTGAGGCTCAAGAACTACATCATCTTCATCAACTTCTCCATCCTATCCAATGGCCATAAAAATATTTCTGGGTACAAGAACAAACTGAACTTGAGGTTTTTCATGACCTCCATCTACATCAACTTCCCCAGACTCATCCTCAATTTGTGGAACTTAATACTTAGCCTCTTCTACATGGACACTAGCCATATGTTCATTCAATTCATGAATGATGTCTTGATTTCCAGTATTAATATGGGGTTGTCGTCCTCATGATCAACATCTCTATGATCAACAGCCTGTTTCTCCACAAGATCAACACCATCACCAGCTCCATGTACAGATTCCTCACTGGATCTGTCAACCACCTGTTGTCCCACTATTAAAGAATCACATACATACTAATCAGTTCCTACTTCATCCACATCATCATCATCATCATCATCATCACTAGACTCCTCATCTGATTTACTCACATAGCCTTTAACTCCAGTAATCTCGGTCTCCTCTTCATCCTCATCACCCAGTAAAGGTTCTCCTGAGGGTAAGTCTAAAGGGGGACTATAAGGCCTATAAGACATATCTTTGGGACATTCAGAAATATCAAGATCACTCATGTCATCAAAAGGATATCCTTCTTCTCTTGGTACTTTAGGCTCAGTTTCCTCATCAGAATAAACAAGTTCTTTTATTAGTTTGAGACTTGGATCAACTTGATCCTTTGGTATTGTAGGATGGTCAACAGGATTGAAATCCTCATATAGCCTTTCCTCATCACTTGCCCATAATTTCATCAATGGGTTCCCGAAGATTTTAATCTTTTTACAAATATCTTTTTGAAGATAGAAACCATGACAAGCACTTATTACTTCGTCTCCATCTTCCACACAACCAAACTATTTCAACATGATAGAGATCAACCTCAGATAGTATAATCATGTTGCCTTATTTGATGGATTTATCAAATCAGAGATATTCACCATTAGATACCTACATAGATTCAATTTTATCCCATGTTTCAACAGATCAATCAGGAATACATACTGATGCTTCATAGTAGAGAAATCTCTCTTCCTTGGGTAGATTTGATGATGAATAAACTTAAAAAGAAATCCTACTTCTCCCAAAAACTCACCTTAAATTGTTTTTTTAGATTCTCCATTTATAGTCAGGTCCTTTAGAGTATCTTTATAAGAGAACAAATTATATGATGGTGGAATATTACATGGATAATCAACATAGACACCTTCATGAGGCATCTTCAAACACTCATCCCATTCCATAGATGAAAAAGCTACTTCCTTTCCCTTTACCGCTGATGTCATTCTTTCTTCCTAAAAATCATCCAGAGATATCTTCAAATGTTAATAAAACTCTTGAAATAGATGCGGATTGTAAGGCCTTTCATTTTTATCTAAGCATCTCATCCACCATTGAGATTCCATCACATTTAATAAAAATGACTTGTTTGACTGAAGCCACTCTACAGACAATTCTTTTTCATCCATAACCAATTGGATTTATAAAATCAGTTTTTCAGTCCAACTTGACTCACCTTTCTGATGCTATGTAGATAGAGATTTTCTTCCATCATCCATAGTGTGCTAGTTCATTTCCATGTCGAGGTTTCGGATTCCAAAAGTGTTGAGAACGAGGGTCAAGAGATATAGTGACAAAGGGTATAAGGTTTTATGGTAGTGGGAAGGTGAAAGGTCGAGATGTATTGAACTAAATATATCATTTATGTATTGTAAATCATAAATCATAAAATTAAAATTCTGAAAAATAAGAATAAAAATAATGATGTTTTATTTAAAATAGATAGAATTAAAAAAGAATCCTTAAATACAGCATTGTCAATGAATCGATTTCATATATCAATTTCATGATGTTGGTATCAAGGATAGGTTTCAAGGATTAGTTTCTAGATATCGGTTTCAAGGATTGGTTTCATGATATCGGTTTCAGGGATCAGTTTCATGATATCGGTCTCAAGGATTAGTCTTCTATGATCGATTTTAGGGATCAGTTTCATGAGATCGGTTCCAGGGAATTGTTTCACGAGATTGGTTTCAGGGATCTATTTCATGAGATCAGTTTCAGTGATTGGTTTCATAAGATCAGTTTCAAGGATTGGTTTCATGAGATCAGTTTCAGGGATCAGTTTTATGATATCCTACCTCTTTATCATTCCATTTTCAAGTCTGATGTAATTTATTCTATCAAAATTTAATGGTTTGGGGAATATATCAACAAGCTGATGATTAGTCCCGATAAATTCAATAGTAATATCACCTTTTTGATAATGATCTCTCAAAATGCGATGTATTTCATCAATATTCTTTATTCTATAATAAGAAATTGGATTCTTAGAAATTTTAATAGCACTTGGGTTGTTATAGTTTATGGGGATATGTCTGAATTGAAATCCATAGTCTATAAAGGTGTGTTTCATCCCCAAAATTTGTGCGCAAATAATACCAGTAACAATGTATTCTACTTCAGAAGTTGATAATGTAACTGAAATTTTCTATTTAATACACCATGATATTAGTGAATTACTAAAAAAGTGACATGTTCCAGAGATACTCTTTATATCTAACTTACAACCACCAAAATCAGTATCTGAATAACTATCTAAATCAAATGTTTTTTTAGGATAGAACAATACTATGTTACTTATTTATTTGAGGTATTTTAAAATTCTTCTAAAACCATTTAGATGTGACTCCTTTGGGTTTTCTATAAATATTACACACATACACAAACTGAACCTAATATCTGTCCTACTAGCAGTTAAGTACAGAAAACTCTCTATCATTCCACTTTAAGCAGTTTGATCAACTGATATTCAATTTTAATCAAGATACAGCATATATGTAGAACTCATAGGGGTTTCACTGCTCTTAATTCTATCAAATCCACATCTTTTAAAAATATATTTTGTGTACTTACATTGATTTAAAATAATACCATCATTATTTGAAATATTTGAAATCTATGAAAAATAGTTATGTTCACCCATTAAACTCATTTCAAACACCCTTTTCATTAGGATTGAAAAATCATTAAATGATCAATTTTTAGATGATCCAATGATGACATCATCTAACTATACATGGTGTATTAAAACATCTTTTGAAAATATTTTTATAAATAAAGTAGGGTATGAATGTTCTTTTGTAAAGCCATTATAAATAAGAAAATTACTCAATAATTCATACCAAGATCTTGGAGCTTATTTCAAACCCTCTAAAGCTTTCGATAATTTGAATAGATGATTTAGAAAATGTGGATTTGTAAAACATGGGGGTCGTTCAACAAAAACATCCCCAATTATAAAACCATTTATGATTTCACTATTGACATACATTTGATAATATTTAAAATTTATGTGTGCTACATAGCCATGTAAGAACCTAATTGGCTCAAGTCAGGATACTGGGGAAAAGGTCTCTTCATAATCAATTCCATCTCATGGATTATATACTTTTGAAAATAGTCTAGCATTATTTCTAACTATTTTTTCAGCTTCATATACTTTATTTGTAAACACCCATTTGGATCCTATGGTCAATGTATCATTCGGTCTGTCTAAAAGTTTCCAAAAATTATTTCTTTCAAACTGATTTAGTTTATCATGCATGGCCATTAGCAAAAATTCATCATTTATTGCATCCTTTATATTTTTATGATAATGATGTGATAGGAAAGCTTGATATTCAACCTGGTTTATCAAGGAAGATCTTGTTTATGTTCCTCTATCTAAATCTCCAACAAAAACATCTAGGGGATGATTTTTAAGAGTCCAAGTTGGTCTTGTGAAGGTGGAAATAAATATTTTAGGATGATCTGGTTGATCTGGTTCACTATGGTTAGGTACTGGAGAATTTCCAGAATTGGATGTTTTCATAGCATCCTTCACATGATGATTTTAGGTTTTATCATTAATTTATATGTTGGACATATCCTCATCAAAATATTCTTGTGAGGTATTGGGCTCATGTGGATCTGCTTCATCATACATGATGTGTACAGATTCCTCTAAACATTTTTTTTCTAATTAATGACACAATAGGCATTTCATGAAGTAGAATATCCTATAAATTTTCAATGAAATTTTCTTTCATCACTTTTAGAGGAAAGTTTATCTAAATTATCTTTAGTGTTTAGAATATAAACAGTGCATACAAACACTTTAAGATAACCTACATTGGGATTCCTATTATTCCACAAATCATAAAGAGTTTTCCTAGGGATGGGACTGATTAATACTCTTTTTATTAAATAAAAATGTGTATTAACAGATTTAGCCCATAAATAAATGGGTTGATAAAAATCATTAAGCATAGTTTGAGCAATTCCCTCTAATTTTCTATTTCTTCTTTCTACCACACCATTCTTTTGAAGTGTCCTATAAGAATATAAGTTATGATTATAGACATTATATGTGAAAAAAGATTCAAAATCTTGATTCTCAAACTCACAGCCTTGATCACTTCTTAAGGATTTAATCTCAAGTCCATAGAGATTTTCTATAGTCCTAGAATACATGGTAAAATGTGAACAAGCATCAGTTTTGTGAACTCGGAAAATGGTCCAAGTGTTCCAAGAGAAATCATCTAAAAGAACATAAACATATTTCTTCCCCTAGGGACTTGAAACTCTACACGATCCAAACAAGTCCATGTGAACCAACTGTAGAAGTTGATAAGTAGTTACTTCTTTCTTTGGTTTGAAAGAGAATTTATGATGCTTTCCTTTTTGACAAGGATTACACACATTTTTGTTTGGAAACTATAATATTGGTATGTTTCTAGCAAATACTTTTCCAGTTATCTTCTTAAGAGAGTGAATGTTACAATGTCATATTCTTCTATGCTAGAGCCAAGACTCTTTGTGAATGGAATTTAGACAAGAGACATTTTGTGAGGCTAGTGTGTCTAGATTTATAGAATATAAATTTTCATTTCTAAATATAGTAAATACTATATTATTCTTGGCATAAAAAACATGGAATAGGTAATTTTTAAATTTAACATTAAATCCATAATCACACAATTGAGAATTTCTGAGCATGTTATACTTTAATCCATCAACATACAATACTTTAGAAATTGAAATAGAGTTAGGGTTACCAATCTTCCTGACGCTGATGATTTATCCTTTTCCATTATCACCAAATGTGACATGTCCTCTATCAATCATGATAATACTTTTAAAGCTTAAAAATCCCCTTTCATATGACTTGAATTGCCACTGTCCAAGTACAACATCTTTTTGTGGGAGCTCTTTAGGTAGTTTACCTACAAAACCGTTTACCCATGAAACGATGTTGGTATCCATATTTTTTTAGGTCCACAAAATTTAGACATATAAGATTTAGGACCCACAAATGTCTTATGGGTTTCTCATATGCAGAATATAGAGTTTTCAAAAAAATAAACATTATTTTGTCCTAAAGTATTTGATACTGTAACCAAATTTATCGAACTGGAACATGCTGTCCAGTTCTGGTTATTTAAAAAGGTAGCAGACTTTCTAGATTTGTTTACAAAATAAGATTTGGATAAATTTCATTTTCTTGGTTAATATCATATCCCAGATGTATACTTAAGAGCTATTTGTTTTCCAAGAATTTGAGTAAGAGTGTTTTTTCCATTAGTAATATTTTCTATGTTTTTCTCTAATAGCTCATTAGTCATTTCTAACTCATTGTTCTCCTTGAGCAGTTTATAATTTTTCTATTTTCTAGTTGTATGTTCAGAGATAGCAGTTACAGTCACATCATGTTGTTTCTTCAAAAATTTATACATACCTTTCAACTAATTACATGTTTCTTCCAACATGTTCCAATATTCACATAATTCATCATTTCTCATATTCTTATACTCACATTCAGAATAATAAGATGTATGTACATGAGAGTGTAATTTTACCTCATTTTTGTTTGTCATAAATCACATATTAGCCATATCAACATTCTTATTTTTGGAAGAGCCACATTCACATGATATTTCCTCAATGGTAGTCCAGGTAGACTTCATTGCATTCTTATACCTTCTATCCTTATTTTTATACTTTTTCTTGTATTTCATCCATGGACAATCATCCTTGACATGTCCTTTCCTTTAAAATTTTTAGAAAATGATCTCTTCTGATTTCTCATTTTTTTCCAATACTTTTTACAATTCCCCTTGTTATTATACTTTCCTTTCTAGTTTGGATTTTTGAAAAACTTCTTTTTCATATAATATTTCTTGAATCGACTAGACAACTGGGTCATTTCTTCATCACTGTCTGAAGCTAATTCATCACTACTTGAGCATTCAATAACTGCTTGAACATTCTCATTGTCTTTGATTTTAGAAGAAGTTGTCTTGAAGGCTATAGAATTTCGTTTTGGTTAATCCTTTTCATGATTTACATTCAATTCCTCTTCATACATAATTAATTTTCCAATCAATTCCTTCATTGTAATCTTATCAATATCAAACAAGTCTCTAATAGACACAAACGTTCCACGCCACCTTTCTAGTAGGCATCACAGAATCCGCAGAATCTGCTCAATCGATTTTACTTCTTTTTATAATAAATCATAGTATTCACAATTTCATTGATCCAGAAATACATATATGAAATTGAATCATCATTCTTAATTCTGAAGTTTTCATATTTAATAGTATAATTATTTAATTTCATTTCACTAACATTAGATGGTTCTTCATGAGAAACAGATAAAGTGTCACAAATTTCATGTCCAATTTTGCTAGAAGAGGTTAAACTCTACATATCCTAGTGCACATTATAGATCATTCATTACATTACAATTATTGTAATAGGGAGTCTTGGTAGGTTCATCCCATGTGTTACTAGCAGTTTCAGTAATTTTGATATTTACATTCGATAGCAATCCGGATTTCAAATCCCATTCTTTGAATATCTATTTTAATTTTAAGATTCCTCTCAGCATAATTAGTTCCATAACAAAAGGTTGTATATTGGTAGCCGCCCCTTCTAGTCTATTTTTCATGATACAGATAGTAAAATAATTTCAATGAGATGAGTATTTAGAAATAATACAAATTCTGAGATCTGTGAAAAACAACTATAATCACAGTTGACGTGATTAAAAAAACTAACAATAACTTGTAACTATCCATATGATACCAAATGTTGGTAGGAGTAGATTACTCAAGATGGGGGGTGAATTGAGTATCTATAAAAATTTATGTTGAAATTGTCTTTCAAAAATAACATTTACTTTTTAAAATAATAAACAGAGTCAGTTTGTAGTGAAATTATAAATGTCCTGATTGTTTAACTAGTTTCGTAGAAGATTGATTATTTCTTAGTTTTACAAATATAAGATTAGTGAAAAATTTGAAACTAATCTAATAATTCAAAATGGATATGAACACCTACAAAACTAACTATCAATGTTTAGTTTATCTTAATGTGAAAAAATACATATCAGTTTAAAATATAAGACAAACAGTATAGTGGATAAAACAAGAGGATCAGTCCCAAGATGATACCCAGTCCTCTCTACTTGGTGATCACCTTCCACCAACCATTTTATATTAATAAAAATTTGATCCACACCATGGATTGGGGTCCACAACAACATACATGGCTATCTAGGACACACTTGACCTCCACAACAGTTATTCGCGGGAATACAATCAAATAGAACACACATGATCTATTCCATAGTTCTACATGGGATATAAGAGTAAAATGGAATTGAGTGTGATGATAGTTTGGTATCTTCCAGTTATGATTAGAAGACAATGTGTGTGATTCAAACAAGTACACACACTACTCAAATGCTAACTACATGAACACAACAGAGATATTAAGGAGAAATAGGGTTTTGAAATCATTGTGTGTTGTGCAGTAAAACTCTTGACTCAATGGATGTAGAGAATATGATATTTGAGTCCACTTTTGAATGTTGGCTTCCGAACAGGGTGTTAGAGTTTCTGTAATCTTGCTTCCTGGTGACAAAATGTACATATCTTTTTTTTGAGGATGTTTTGAAAGCTTCAGTAGGTTGTTTCTTGTAATCCTTCTTATGAGCCCAAGCTTCGAGTTCTTCTATTGCATATTCACTCAGTCTATTTTCTATGTGTTTTTTCAAGATATCTTTTAAGTTGATGTTTTAGTGCTTTTATACTTTGTGGTCAACTAGGAATGAAGATCTTCTCACGTGCATGTACCACATACTGTCTAAGGATTGTCTTATATACAACATTAAATGTTTTCAGAAACATTAATTTGTCTAAATAAGGCCATTAGAAATTAATTTGAATTAATAAATTCAAAACATATATTTTTGACTATCGGTGAGTCAATTGCATCGGTCTGTCATCTTTGGTGTGTCATCTTTGTTTTATCATATTTGGTGTGTCATCTTCATTCTGTCAACTTTTTTGTGTCATCTCTGGTCTGTCAACTTCGGTGTGTCATCGTCGGTCTGTCAACTTCGGTGTTTCATCTTTGGTCTATCAAATTTAGTGTGTCTAACATCGGTGTGTCGATCATCGATGTGTCGAACATCAGTGGTTCGTACATCAGTGTGGGAAACAAACTATCAGTGCCAAGGACTCAAAAATATTATGAATTGTCTGTATTACACAAAACAATTACTAGACAAAGTGAATCTAGACATATAAGTACAAATACACTTATAAACATATTTATTCAAAAATATAGGTTATTGACTTACTAAAATACATTGATCTGTAGGACATAATTGATTTCCTTAGAGATACTAAATGGAATGAAAGAGTAGTATATGTAGATTAGACATTATTGATGATTATGAAAACTACAATATCATAGAGTTTATAGAAGTAACAAGTTCACATGATTTAATATTATATGAATTTTTTTAATATGAGATCACATAATATATTTAAATAGTTGTATATTAAACATTTTAAAAAAAATATTATATTAAACAGATCACTCTACAAAAAGAATTCAGGTTATATAGGCTCAATATATGATATCATACACTCAAATATGTATGAAAAAATTTCAATATATTATAAAAACCTATATTGAAAATCCATATTATGTTATAGTTATACCATTTTCAATGACCAATTTAAAAAAATTTAAATTGATAAATATAAATAATTATAGAGACATGCAATAATTTTTTCAATATATAACGATGTTCTAATTTACATTCGAACAATGTTTTTAAATATTTTAATTTATTATTATATTTCAAATAGTGTTTTTATCCAATTATCATAGTGACCTATTTATCAGATAGGTATGATGGTATAAAATATCTTACAACTATCCATCCTAATAATATTTATTTTAATAAGATTCATAATTACAATATTATACAGTGGAAAAAAGGTTATTTCAAGATAATATAAAACATGGAATCTAAATAATAATAAATAAGGAATTCAATTTAGGGTCTAATTCATGAAGAAAAATGTTTTTATGTTATATAATGTTGAATATTTCTCTTATATAATAGTATAATAACAAACCAAGGTAAGACTATAGAGAAAAATACATCTATATAATTTGTTTTAAAACTACTCTTCTATGTCATTGTGTTGAATTGTATATTTTGATAAACTCATCTTCCAAGACAGAATATCTTATATTCTAGCATGAAGATGTCTCCATATTGAGCTTACTTGAAAAAGTATATCTGACAGAAAAATAAGAAGAATAAGAGGTAGATTTTATTCACATGGTAATCATATTTAGTAGGATAATCAGATTGGGGAAATCATATTGATATTTATGGACTAAAGAATAATAATCATAGAATTGTTTCTACAGTATTCTGGCAGAGTTATATTTCCCATACAGAGATACTGCACATTGAAATCAGACTGAGTATCATTAAAAGGTCTAAGACGTTCTCGATGGAATATGTGTAATAAATTGAATAATTGTTTTGAAACATCATATTTGTGAATGTAGATTAAGAAGAATCATAACATGTTTGTTTCACAAATTGAATTACATCATTTCATTCTATTTAAAGTACATGAACTATTTTATTGAACATGGTGCACATGAGTGTATTGCTGTATCCTAATCATTTTATTCCACACAAAAAATTATCTTCTAGTGGAATTTGTGGTATCATATTATTTCAAAACACTACCAAGAACTAGCTACACTTTTTGAGAAAAAACCTTTTAAAAAATTATTTTCCTTTAGTTATGTTTTTAATTTATTTTTATTAGACAAATAAATCATTAACTAAAGGTGATGGTTGTTTCCTAATAAAGGAAACATAAATGAAAAAGATATCTATGATTCACCCTCTCCCCCTCTTAATGATACATAAATATTGGTTGGGAAATATCAATAGGTTTCAACTACAACAACCTAAGGAATCATTTATAACAATCTACTAAATTTATTTAAGAATTCTCTCTATCATAAGCATCGAGTTTCCACAAATTTAAAGAAGAAAAAAACTAATTAATCATGGATTTTAGTATCATCAACAAGAATTACAGCTTCATGTTCTTTACCCAATTCCATTAACACATGGAATAACTCATTTATTTAAACATGAATACTTATATCAATTTGATTACCATCAAATTATGAGAAAGATTAGACTTTTAAACATGTATCCTAATTAATTAATTAACCATCTTAAAAAACATTATCATCTCTATTTTCTTTAACCAAATTTATCAATATCATCATGATAAATCACAAATAAAAACATGTTGTGCATGTCATTGTATAAATATCACACTATCTAGAAAAACAAGAATTCAACCATTATCATGTTGGAAAGAAACATCATGCGGTCACTAAACATAACCCAATACTATTCTTTAATTTGGTTTACTCTTTATTATTATAATTCCACATTCATCCAAAGGGATAAACCATGTCCAATTTTTAGTTTCACATAAATAAATAATAAATGAAGTGAACCCCAAACCAAAAAGCTTCAACAATCATTGAATGAAAATGTTTTAATGTCATTGATATATGATGACCTCAACCGTGAGGATACATTGATCTCCCAATGATATTGATCGATGAATGCATTAATAAATAACAAAGAACGCCTTATTGTAAGGATGGAGATCATCCTTTGTATTATGGAAATAAGGAATGGGTGGAAATGAGATCAAATACAGAGAAACATCTAGAAATGAGGAAGGAAATACCTGAGATCATATATATTGAACATGGTATGTTTTGATTGATCCCTATCAAATGGGGTATTCAAAGACATTGGGAATTACCCATAGGATCCTATGGATCAAGTGGAAGGAGACAAATAAAATTGAGTTTAGGGACTTATGGGGGATTTATAGGAAGTCTGTTTTTTAGAGGACCACAAAGCTACCCATAATACTATGCAGTTAACCACCTAGACCAATACATAGTTAGAGTAGACCATATCACAACCCCTAAAATCCCTACATCTGGGATCCACTATTGTATTCTAGGTGCTGATCCTATTTAACAAGGGGGAGGGGATATTATCCAACCTATAGCCCACATTGCAGCCACCCCTGATATTGAAGTTACCTAAAAAAACACTATGGTGCGACCACCATGATCCACACCATATCAGTAAACATAGGGTATTGGAAAATGCAACATCCAAACACCACAATGCAGTCGTGTCTAAAAAGATAGAATCCCCAATTTTCCACCTATGAGCCTTCCCACAACATAACTTGGAGACCACACTGTAGAAATATGTCTTATGGAACAACCAATGCATTGATGTCGTAACCTAGCCTCAAATTGATTGTTTTCCAAACTTTTTACCCCATTTACCTACAAAACTCCATGAAACCTCCTATGGGTGCCTCCAACAACCAAAACATACAAAGGTAAGGTGAGATGAGGTTCTAACCCATAGAATGAATATGTACAACAACCAGAAACAATTACACAAATAATATGTGAATTTATATAATTTCATAGATCATTATATATTTAAATAGTTGCAAAGTAAACATTTACAAAAATTATTTTATACAGATCACATTAACAAAATATTTCATGATATCAAGCTTCAATAATTGATAACATATACTCAAATATATATGGAAAATTATGAATATATTATAAAATCCTCTAATGACACACCATATAATCATAGAGTGATTCCAATTTCAATGGCCATGTTACAAAAAATTTAAATTGATTTGTGAAAAAATAATTTAAACATTAATCAATTTCCTTTACATATTATGATGTCTCCATTAACATTTGAACTCAGTTTCTAAATGTTTTAATATATTCTTATAATTATCAAATGATTTTTTATCGACTTATCATATCAAGATCATTTTAATATAGATATTCTGGAATAAAATATCCTAAAACTATCTATCCTAATAATATTTATTTCAATAACATTTCTAATAATGTATTTATTTAGAGAATCATAGGTTACTACATTAGAATATACAATATAGAATCAAAATAACAAAAAATTAGGAATTAAATTTAGTGTCTTATATTATAGAAAAATGTTTTTAAGTTGTATAATGTTTAATATTTTTCATATAATATATAATAATAACAAAAAATGGTCAAAATAGGGAGAAAAATTATATTAGATAATGTATTTTTAAACTCCTCTTACATGTTAGTGTGTTGAAATGTAGATTCTGTAAAATTGTTGAACAGAAATATAATGACACATGAATTCACTCAATCAACACATGAAATCATGTATTCCATGAACCATTCCCAACACTCCAATTTTCATGCCTCCTATTATAACATATTCCAAACAAATCCAATACAAACCCCAGCTTCATCAAAAGATTAATAAGATTTAAAATAATTCTTCCCATTTACAAAAATAAACTCACCCCACAATAATACATTTCATTGAATCATGTATAGTATCATCTTTGAATTTACAGCTTCCCCATGGTGGATCACCTATGAATAAGCCCATCACCCTCCCTCCCACATAAACAGAGAGATACAACAATGTGTGACATCTTCTTTCTTCCAATTTGGGACACACACACCCTCAATTTCATCGGTGTATTTGGATATTCAATATAACCAGAATACCCACCAATCCTCATCTAAAACACAATATCCTTTTAAAGAGTGGTAAAAGAGAAGTTCATCTTCTTCAAAATTAATCTCCGAAAATCCCAAATTACACTATAAGATGAATCAATGAAAGGACAGACACAGGATTCTTCTCTACTAAAAACATCGAAAATTAATTTGGTGATGTGAAGGAGCTTCATAGAATCATCATGATCAATATAGCATAGTACTCAAACCTGCAAAAATGAATCTAGAGTTTAGATAACCAACTCTTTTTTGGAGGAACAAATTAAAAGAAGAGAAGGAGACACTCACCAGAAGGTCCTGAGGAAATGTTTTAAAAAATAAAAATTCTTCATCACAACAATTATCATCATTGAGTTTGATGATGAATATCTTCATTATAATGGTGGAATTGATGGAATGATCCTTCACGACAACCCAAATCAAAAACCCTCTTCATCCTCAACAAACCCAATCACTGAGTGAACAGTAACCATTCCTACATCTTCAAACCCCTAAATTCTTGTTTAGAACTACACTTCATCCCAAAATATATAGACTCTACATAGAAACAAAAATGGCATAATTATTTTATAAAATGAAATATAAGAGTAAAAAATTATTGAAATATTCAACATAAAATCAAATCAAAATCCATGATCTATCTAAAACCAGATTCTACATACTCACCAATTTACCAAACTCAAGAAACATAAATTTCAAACTACAATGATGTGTTTTTCCCCACTCCCTCAACCCATATAGCAATAGTAAAATTAGATATATATTTTCATTTAGTCTTCCTAAATGCATGATGTCTATATAGGATCCATATATCTAGAATATGAATCACTTTCCCACAAATGATTTTTATTCATCTAAGAAGTTATTCGGTAGGAAACCCTGATAGTTTTAGAATTTGCCACTTCTTACCACTTTACATCATCTATGTCACTAACTAATTTTTTTTATATAAATAGGATCATTATTATGAACTAATAGTGAGTCATGATCCTCGGTGACTATACTGTTATGGTTATCTAACCTCCCTTATACACCTATTTAGTACTTGCGTATTTTGAACATCATAATTCATGAGGATTTATGGAACTTTGTATTATATCCATTCCCATTTACCATGACCCTATAATTCATTAATGTCTATCTCGATCCTACTATCTCTTTTAGAGATGGGCTCCCTCTTAAAAAATTTAGCTTTTATTCAAACATTTATAATTTTTATGTGGATTGTATGGTCAACACATTGTTTCTTCCATGGGGAATCCTATAATGGTAAACATACATCCTTAGGGAGAAATATTTTTAACAAAAGAGGCCTTAATAAACACATAGCAACCCAACCCATGCATGTATGAAAAAACGAGTTTCATTGTATTACATAATTAGCATGGTATTCCATGTGCATCATTAGTGGTAACATGGGTTATTATTTTTTCTCTTCTTTTTGTAAGTGGTATCCTCAAAAAAATAATGTACGACTCACATGACTCATTAATGATCTCACCATGTCCCATACGGGGTAGTTCATCCTAGCATGACCCACCTTGTCCATGAATAGGTAAAGGGAAGAAAGATTCCCTATCCTTACATATTTAAGGTGAAGGGGTGATAATGACCCCAAGTCCTGCATTCAGTAGGCCCTGTGGTGGAGGTATGCACCAGGGGTATAGAATCTCACGTGAATGGAAGGCATTGCCCTTTGTATAGAAAAATATATGGAGATAAGATGGTAAATCCCCGCAACACCAAGTACTAAAAGAAAAAAGTAAAGCCCCAAATCCATTCCCATATTCATGTTCAAAAAAATAATACAATGTAAAAGAGAATATTTGGAAGAAATTACCCAAAGTAAATAAAACAAGTAACATGAATTGTCCCGAAACCTGAGCTAATTATGTCTGTCATAGCCCTCGAAGTCCTCCAAGAAACCTGAAAGTAGTTTTATATTAATAGAGTGAGTATACCGGTATAGTCATTAGGGAACCAAAAGCCCTAGTACACAAGAGGTGAGGCATTCTAATACCCCATGAGAAAAACATAGAGGCAACTAAAACAGATAGAAAGGAATATTTTCCATCCAGCCTCCCAAAGGCACACTCCCAAATATCGCAAACCAGGTAAAATAATAGTAAAAGTACAATGTTATTTGGGTACCCCTTTACACTTTCCAACTAGTTATTTAGAACATCCTACATGTCATACATCCCCCACAATCCCACTACAATCCCACTACTCCCCCCAAAAACAACTATATGGTCCATCCCAACCACATGTATATCCCAACTGCAAACACCTAGGCCAACACAACAACACATCCCACCTGAAGACACAAGTTCCACCATAACCACACATCCCTCCCACAGACACGTGGGCCACCAAAATCTCACATCCAACCGCTAGACACTTGTTCATCATCCCGACGACACATAGGAAACAAACCTGCCTGTACACTCCTAGGCCAATCCACCACAACACTCCCTACACAAAGAGTCCTAGTATATAATGAACCTTAGGCCGTCACAACGGCCCTGAATATTATTTGGATATGTAGGAGATGGAGAAGAATGGATATAATAACTAGCCCCTCATAGGATTGTTTAGAAATACACCCTCACCCATGAAATAGGGGTATTATGCATAATGTACTCGATGTTGGAGGGGTGGGTATAAAAAAAAAGAACTAAATATTATATATATAGGTAATCAAGAAATAATTCCAACCTAAGGGTCCTGAAACCAACAACCATCTTGTACATAACCACTCTAGCTGCTATCCCTACAAACACATGTACACAACATCCATAACCATGGAAAACACTATTTCTAGAATATAGTTCCCCATTTTATATGTTCTTGTTATCATGTTCATGTGATTCTGTTTAAAAATTCCTTCTCTATCTGGAAATAAACAAGCATTACCACTGGCCAAAAAAACAACTAAATGAAAAATATCTAAGAATTCATTTAGAATCCACTCCCGGTTCTGTTGTAAATATCAACATAAAAATTAGATATGTGAGATCCCTCAAAGTACTAGAACCAAAAAAATAATCAACTTACTTGGTCCAGAGTATTTACCGCCAGCTCCACATGACCTCAGATTCACAATCTGATAACCTTTAAAAAAGAGATTTCATTCCCCACAAAATTACCCCACAAACATTAAATAGAAAAATCATGAATACCTCCAGAACAATGAAAAGGATTTTTCAGATTTATCCAACACCATTCATTATGATTCTTCTTTCTATTGGTTAACCAGGGTGATCACACATGAGTTCTTATTCATCTGGATTCCATTTAACCAACCATGTTTATGTGGTCTATGAATTCCCATGTTATAGTTATTCAATCAATATATTATCCAGAAAAAATAGAGCATAATTAGTCTGAATGAAAAGACCACAAAAAGCTATGATTTTTAGTGGGAATGAGCCTTTATAATTCACAACATAAACAAGATAGTAAAAGGCAACAACATCATCACCTTCATCATCCCAATATTTTTTAAAAGTCTATTTATTTTCTTCGTTAAAGTTGGTTCCATCTATGTCTCGAGGGAAGATCATCATAACCACCCCACATAATGCACAATAAAGATAGATGAATGTAGAACCCCTACATTGATGATCAAAGATCAAATTTCCTTCTTTTTCCAAGTACTAGGGATGCATGACTTATAGGTAGAACGCCAAGGCTGAGTGGTAAGGGATCCAACATGGGCGCACGATTCGTATTTGAAGGAAGTATAAAGGCGCACTCAATCAAATGAAAAGGAAAAAGTAATAGAGTATTTTGGATTAAGAAGACACCAGATCCTAAAATCAGGAATCCATTTTGAAGTACATAAAAGATAGATCGTGGCTTGACTATGTGGTTTAGTAGTATCACATGATGGAGTTTATTAATATTTAACTATTCATATCTGAAACTGTATAGATAGACCCACCGACAGGTTTGAGTTTATAGATTTCCTTTCAAAGGTGAATACTCTTAACATGGGTACTACTGGAAAACTAGGGAGACCATAAAATGCAGAAAGTGGTGTGACACTGATAAAAAGTCCACACATTTTGGTAAATCATGGTTCACTAGACACTTTGGGGATTTAAAATATCTTTTGCGTGCCTCAAATCATAGTAAAAAAGGGGTATTGAAACACATTTTCGTTAAAATATACGTTACTAGAGTGATACTGGAGTGTCTGGGAGAAATTAGAAATCACCCACCAATGGGTGGGTAAATGAAACCCTTTCACCGATGCCCTAACACTGATGTTGATTAGTGCCACCAGTGGCCCATTGGTGCAATTGTTGCCTAATGGTGCCACTGATTCCCATCGGTGCCACCGATGGACGATCAGTGCCACTAGTTCCCATCAGTAAAATTGATGGCCGGTTGTTGCCACCAATGACCATCAGTGCCACCGACACCCATTTCTTCCATCGACGCCCATCATTTCCACTGATGCACAACAGTTCCATCGATGGCAGATCAGTCACACCATTCCTTAAACCTGAAATTTTGCGAACTCTTCAATGAGTAAATGATGGTCCCCAGGATACCTCAGTCATCAGAATTTAGAAAATAAATAGACTAGGAGCATTCCTTCCATTACATCAAATACCTCTCAAATTATTCTCTTCCTTCAGAATTCAAGAGTAATCCCAAATAAATGATAGGGGTTCAAACAACCACCTTCTACGATACCTCTTAGGGATAAAACACCTTAGATTTGTTCAAGATCTAGAATAAAACCTTAAAATTTTGGAACACCTCTCCCACATATATCTCCTGATCAACTGTAGGAACACTACCGATCCTCACCTTCATGAAACCACAAAAACACAAAAAGGCCACACCGTCAAGAATCATTGATTAGGGAGCTCCTTCTTCCATTGTAAGGATACTATCTGCATTGGGCATCACTGAATATTATACATGGTCTTAATCACATCCAAATTAATTCATATTGATTAGGGATCATATCCTCCCCTTCCCATAGTCATGATTTTTTCACAAAAAAAAGTATCGGGAAACAACTTATCATACAACAAGCGGGGTATAATTTTACATCCCAAGTAAGGAAAAATGAAAACACAAGATCAAAACAAAGAACAACTCTAGGTACTGGGAAAACATCTATGCCTACCATTCCCATGTTCTCTCCTCGAGGAAACCAAGCCTCCATTAAACAGGACCTATGGAATTTTCCATCCATGAAGCACCGTATCCATACGATCCCCGACTCTCACCAGTCGCTCCACGAATGCCGCGTCATCCCGAAAATCAAACACTCCCCAGTCTAGGATGTGGGGCTCATTGTGTAGTTACTTAAAGAGATGAGACACATGGAAGAAGTTGTTGGTTCTCTCCAATGGATATGGTAATGCCAACTGATATTCCACCTCACAGACTCGTCCCAAAACCATTAAGGGTCAGATGAACCTAAGAGAAATCTTACTCCCCCTACCGAAAATACACTTCCAATGTCGAGGGGAGATCATTAAGAACACAGTGCCCCCAACCTCAAACTCCAAGGGTATCACCCTATGATCATCATACAACTTATTCCAGTCTTGATATGCCTTCATCCTTTCCTAAAAAAATGATCCTTCTCTGTCGTTCTATTCACTCCCTTTGAGCCATGAACACCTACCACCCTAACCATTGTCTAGATCCCTGGTTAACAACAATTTCTTCTATAAAATGCTTCATTTTATCCCATGACAATGGTAGAGTGATAGCTATTTTTTTTAGAAAAACTATACTATTAGAAATTGGCATACCCGTGATCCCCAAAATTTCAATAGACATGCACACAAATTAGCTTCCAACATCTTGATGGTCCTCTGTATCATCAAATCCCTATGAAGGTGGAAAGAATTGCTAAGTCATAGATGGGTTCCAAAATCATGTAGCAACCCCTTCCAAACTCGTGAAGTAAAGCGTGTATCCTCATCCGAAATGACGGTTTTCGGAACTCCATGTGGCAACACAACATCACCCATGAACATTTATGATAAGGTATCCACTTTTATCGACCTCTAATCTTCTATGATGTGTGATGATTTCATCAATCGGTCCACCACTACATAGATGACACCAAATCCTCCCACATCCATGTTTAGTCATGTGACCAAATCCATCGATACGTCATCTCACTTCAACACAGGAACATCTGTGGGCTACAATAAACCACCAAGAACAAGTTTTTCAGCCTTCACCTTCTAACACATAAGGCACTTTCAACAAGCTCCACAATATCCCACTTCACTACAAGCCACAAAAACTGACCTATCAATCCCTGGTAAATCATGTAAATTCCTAGGTGTACCACCAGAGTTGAGATATGGATCTAATTGAAAACTCCCTCACACATTGTCTCTAGGAAAAACAATATCCCAAGGGAAATCATCTGATTCTGACCATCCTCCAACCATGCTTTTGAATAATCATCATGTCTAACATGATCAGACATCACATCAGCCTATTAGTATCCCCACTGAGACTCCTACACCTTCCATAACTAGAATGACTACTCTCTCATCTAAAATAGATACCAGCTGCCATCCTCCACTCTCTTTCCATGATATAATTAATCCAACTCCTCCATTTCCTTCTTGGAATATACTGACTCCTGATCCGCATCCCACTATGACTTCCTTCACAAGGAATCAAAAACGAAATTCCCCTTTCTTGAGGTGTAGGAGATCTCAAAGTATTATTTTTAAAAAACCCCATCCACCTTCAATTTCACAAGTTTAGGTCTCATTGGGAGAATCCATACCTTACGATCTTGTGATATGTGATGACCACGAAGCATTCCCCAATGAGGTAATGATGCAAAAACTTCAATGATAACTCCACCACTTCAAACACTAGGAAATGCGTGGCATAGTTACGTTCATGAGGGTGCAACTACCTACACCCATAATAGGTCACTCCCTATTGCATCATCATCACAAACACCATTCCTAGACTAGAAGCATCACTAAACATATCAAACATTACCCCTTCTTCAAGAAACCGAAGCTCTGGGGCACTGACCGTCTTAAATTTTAGATAACTAAAAGATTCAGGGAACTTCTCACTCTCTACGAAATCCCAGTTTTTTCTAGTCAAGGTTGTTAAAGGCACTGAAACTCAAGAGAAGTCAGGTACGATCCTCCGGTATTTACCTATCAATCCTATGAATCTATGAACCTTTTCGAAGTTATTGGGTGATTCCCAATAAACATAAATTTTGACATTCAATTGGTATATTTCTATTCCCTTCTGGGACTCCAATTGTCTGAGGAAGTGCACCTATCGTGCCGAGAACATTCACTTGGACAACTTATCATTGAGCTAGAAGTGTCTGATGACCTCAAATACAATCCTTAGATTCTTGTCTTGATCATCCTCTGAAATTGAGTAGATCAGAATTTTTATCGATGAACATGGCCATCAAATGGCCCATATACTCTCCTATAGAATAGTTCATGAGCCCCATGAATATAGCTTGTGTGTTCGTAACACCAAATGACATGACCACAAACTCAAAGTGCACATACCTGCATATGAATGTAGTCTTTAGGATGTAACACACCTTCATCCTCAACTAGTGATATCCAGAGCATAGGTCAATCATATATAACCCACCTGCTACCTTCAATAGGTCAAAAAGTTCATCAATTTTTGGGAGTGGGTAATAGCTCATGATCGTCACCTGATTCAGCTTTTAGTAGTCTATGAACAACCTGAGACAAATGTCTACCTTCTTTGTTAATAAGACTGGATCACCCCATGGTGACGCACTTGGTTAGATAAAACCCTTCTTTACCAGGTCTGCAACTTGAATATCTAACTCCCTTACTATAAGATGCGCTATCCGATATGGAGGCAACAAAATCAGATGAGCACCAGGTTGTATGTCTATCTCAAACTCAACATAAGGTCGAGGGGGTATTGTCAGAACCTCTTCATGGAAGGCATACAGAACTCATTGTCAATCCCCTAACCCCCACCATCTCTAAGTCATCTGATTTCAATAACAACTCAGCTAACATTGAATGAAGGGTCTCCACATGCCAATTTTCCTCTTCGCAACCCCGTTCACTAAATAAAGCTACACACTAGTCACCCAAATCTGAGAGCGTGAACCTTCCTCGAAAATAGTCGAAAATAGTGTGCTTGAAAAAAAACTAGTCGATGCCCAATATTACATTGAATGGATGCATTTTTAAAAAAAGAGATCCCCAATAGACTGATGTAGACCCACCATTCGTATTCATCCTTGACACAGATCAAACAAGATAGTCTAACCGCCAATTGGCATACTCAATAATAGGGGCATGGAATGTCTATATACATTAAAACCCATGGAATGGGTTAGACTGTGTGAAACAAAGGAGTGAAATGATTTTGAATCAAACATGGAACATGCGGGAGTACTACACAGAGGAATCGTACCTCGTACAACCCCTGGGCCTGCTAGAACTACTACCTATTCGGGGTGAAACTACCCACTCACCAATACATTTCCAATCGGCTTTCATCCGCCTTCCCGACCACACTCTAGTGGAGGTCTCTGATGATAACACTAAATTTGGTCTCCTTCAGCACTATCCACCGTCATTGGAGAGGATGCTTTCTTCATCTGCTGCTGCTGCTAAAAAGGACTGGCTAGAAACGGGTGCTATTGTTGTCGGTACATGACATGCCCATTGCCACTATACTTCACATGGATGAGAAATTGCATTTGAAGATTCCTATTGATGCCACAGTGAATGCACCTCAGTTATATGCCCATAGAGAAAGGGTGAGGTCCTGGATATCGAAATTAGAACCGTAGAGGCTTGCTCCCAACCAACCGAATCCTTGATGTCCCTGATGCTAGAGGCCTGTTGCTGGAAGCCTTCTACTTTGATGAACACTATTGGATACCCTCTTGTGGTAGACCTCCCAGTGTGTGCATCCTTTCCACTACTTTATCATTCTTCTGAATATCCATGTACATCGGTAGAGTGAAGGGAGTAACATCATATTGAGGAGAATGTCAGAATGCCTCCTCTAAGAATATTTCCCATGACTCATCATCTCTAAAGAGGTCTGGGAAAAAAATTAAGGAGATCCTTCAACCATATCCATAGTTTCCTCACAATCATACTCTCTTACAAGAGGTTGAAAAACTCTATCCTTTTTTGGCCTTCATGATCGATGAAATGAATTCCACCCAAAGCACCTTCTATTAGACAGTCCATGGCCCCTCTGCTTACTTCTTCTCCGCATGATAAAATGTCCACCACTGACGCGCCACTCCCCACATTTGGATCTCAACCAAAGGAACCTGGTACACTGTTGGAGCCCTGATCAAGCTGTTGGTAATCACCTGCTTCTTGATTTAGCTCTCTGTCTCCATTTATAAGAAGCATCCATCATACATCCCATGAGTCAGCAGCTAGAATTCACTAAGAGTTTTCTACCACTGGTCATCCTCAAACTCTCAATCATATATCCGCTGACCAACTAGATCAACCTTCTAGGCCTTGACTACCCATACTACTCATGGACGTCATTTGTGTCTCATAACATAAAAGAGAAATAAAGAGTTCCTAATCCAGAGTAGTTCTGAAAATTATTGTTAATTGTTTTAAATCTTTTTTTCCCAAAACACCCAAGAATCGAAAGAGAACATGTCGTTATGATGCATGTACCTTTCATATGATCTCTACCTTGAAATCATTATAGCCTCACTCGGTAGTTCAGTTTTTCCAGAGTCCAGGCATCAATTCACGAGGGGCCCTAAAATACCATGTACTAGATAGTCTTCCTTGGACTATTTCAGACACCATGATTTCATAACATTGTTTCCCTACCATCCCATGAAATCCAAAATATGTTTAACCCAAAACTCCATCCTATATCTCTACCATCTCATTTGATATAATCTGTCATGACCCACATTCTACTAGAATTGGGAATGGATGGAAAGATTCCCTACCCTTCTTTCTTCTAGGTGAATTAGATATAATGGAGTCTAAGTCCCATCATTAGTAGGCTCCAGGGTGGTAACAAGCACCATGGTTATAGAATCTCACATGAATGGAAGGTATTGCACTTTTTATTGAAAATAATTAGTAGATAAGATGGTAAATCCCAGAAACATCAATGAATAAAGATAAAAGTAAATCCCAAAATCCATTCCCATATGCATGATCAAAATACACTGATACAATGTAAAAGAATAAATATGTTGGATTGTCCCAAATGAAAAGAAAACTAGAAATGAAAAGTATCCCGACATCCGAGCTAGTATGGTCTAGAATGGTCCTCAAATTCCCCATTTAAACATGAATATAGATTTATATACGTTGGGTGAGTATACAAGTATACTCAGTTGGTACCATAATCGCTTGTGAAAATGTGGGGATGCATTCTATTGCCTCATGAAAAAAAAATCGGGGTTACCAAAACATGTAGAATAGAAAACAATCCACCCAGCCAGACCAAGGAACCACACCCAAATAACCTAAACCAGGTAAAATAATAGTAATAGAACATCGATATTTGGGTACCCTTCATGGCTTTCAAACCAGTTATTTACAAAATCCTACGCATCAGACCTCCACTACAAATACCACTATTGTCTAACTTCCACACCCAACAACAACTAAATATTTCATCCCAACTACATGTCTATTCCTCTCGCAAACACCATTTACACCACAACCATACATTCCACCCTTAGACACCCAGGACACCACACCATCACACCCCACCCACAGACATTTGGGCTACCATAGACACACATCCCATCCATAGACACCTGGGTGTGTCATTCTGAAGACACCTTCAAAATAAACCATCTCGCACACACCTGGGCCAACCCACTAAACACAACCTGCTGAAGAGTCTTTGGGTATATTGAACCTCATGCATTCACAACTTTCCTGACGAGTCTTGGGAAACCTAGGATATGGAGCATAAAAGATCTAAAAACCATCCAATCATTGGAATGTTCGGAAATACACCATATCCCATGAAATAGGGGTGTTCGACATGATTTTCTAAAGATTGGTGAGGTGGGTATATGAAACATAAGAACTAAATTTTATACATATAGGCCATCAAGCAATCATCCCATCATTGGGGTCACAAAACCAACAACCAGCACATACAAAACCACTCTTACTGTTATCCCTACATGAACAAGTACACAACAACCATAACCAGAGCATAACCCATTTCTAAAAAAATGTACCCCATTGTACCAGTTTTCACTATCATGTTCAAGTGATTCGGTTTAAATATTCCTTCACTACAGAGCAACTAATTAGAAAACCCACATACCAAAAAAACTACTAAACTAAAATAACAAAGCATGAGTTTAAGAATTCACTCTAAGTACTCTTTTAAATAACAATATCAAAATAGGATTCATGGGTTCCCTTAAAGTACTATAACCAAAACAAGACACAACATATTGGGTGCAGAACATTTCCTGATAGCTCCACATGGCCTTAGATTGACAAACTGATAGCCTCTCAACCAGAGATTCCATTCCCTTCCACATCATGCCACAAACATTAAATAGAATAATCATGCATATCAAAAGAATAGAAAAAGGTAGTTTTCTAATTTATCCAACCCCATTCCTTATGTTACTTCTATCTATTGGATAATTTGGGTGATCACACTATGGTTCTTATCCATTGGGAATCCATTTAAGAAACCATATTTATATCGTTAATTAGTTCCCATGTTAAATTTATTCAATAACAATATTATCCCAAAAAACATAGCTTCATTAGTGTGCAATAAAGGAAAATCAATGGCCATGAATTTTATTATACATGTACTCATAAAATTCACAACATAAAAGTGAAGGTAAAACACATCAACAACAAAATCTCTCCAGCCCCTTAATTATTAAAAATTCGATATATTATTGTCGTTAAAGTTGGTTTCATCTATATCCTGAGGGAAAATAATCATTACCACCCCCCATGATGCAAAATAAGAGTGATTATGGAGGAAACCCTACTTGGAGGATCAAAGACCTATGTTCCTTCTTGTGCAAAGAACATGGGATGCACGACTTGTAGGAAGAACTCCATCGATGAGTGGGAAGGGATCTAGCATGGGTGAATGATTTTCCTTGGGAGATAGTCTCGATCTGAACATAGGTAAATGAAATGGAAATGGGAAGTGATGATCTCAGATTAAGAAGAGTCAAGATCCTAAAATCAGGAAGACCATTTCGAAGTACTTAAATGTCAGATCGTGGCATGACCATGCGGCATAGAGGTTTCGCAAGTGGGAATTAATTGATATTTAATAATTACAATAAGAAATGATGGAGATAATCCAACATATGGATGTTAGTTGATATATTTCCTAAAAATATAGATAAAAGATAATAGGGGTCATACAGAAAATCACAAGAGTCTATAAAATGTAGAAAAGGGCGTGACATCGATAAAGAGGCCACACATTTTGGTATCTCAAGGGTCAGTAGACATTTTATGGAAATAAAATATCTTTTATGGTCCATATATCGCATTAAAAAGTGTGAATTAAAACACTTTTATGTTAAACTATACATTACTACAGAGAAATTGGAACGTATGATAACAGCTGGAAATGACCCACTGATAGGTGAGTCGATGAAACCCTGGCTCCGATGCTGATCAGTGCCACCAATGTCCCATTGGTGCCACTGATGCCCATCTGTGCCACCGACACCCATCAGTTCCATGGATTTCCTTCAATTCCACTGACAACCGTTGGTGCCACCAATGCCCATCGGTGCCACTGACACCCACTGGTTCCACCAACAACCACTAGTTCCACTGATGCCCATCGGTGGCACCGACACACATCAGTGCCACCAATTTTGATTGGTGCCACTATTTTTTCAACCTGAAATTTTGTAAAAATGTTCAATGAGTCGCCAATGGTCCCCAAGATAAGTCAAACATCAGAATGTGGAAATTTAATGAACCTGGAGGATCCATGACAATACACATCGTTTTGGTTACACCGTTCTTTGGCGGTGTATAAGGATGAGTAGGTTGATATAGGATCTCAATCTTTGGTAAATAATCAATGTAGTCATGATAAAGTTATTCTTCACAACAGTCTGTTTAGAATTTCTTAATCTTCTTACCAAGAAGTTTCTCAACTTCATTCTTTTATTCCATGAATCTCTCAAATGAATCTGACATGTACCTCAACATGTTATCATATATATATATATATATATATATATATATATATATATCTACTAAAATAATCAAAAATAGTTATGAAGTGTGAGTACCCACCAATTTCTTTAATTTGAATTGTCCACACATATCAGTATGATCTAATTCAAGAATCATTTTAGATCTTTCACCATTCTCACTAAATGTAGTTTTGGTCATCTTTTATGGTATACATTTGGGACTGAACCCATGTGGTTTTAGTTAAAAGGAATCAAAATATTCATCCTGGTGCAATCTAGTGAAATGTTTTTTACATGACCTAGCTGGTGATTTCAAATTTCGGTGGGGTTTGGGTCTTGTCATTTAATTCTGTTATTGATCTAAATTACATTGTTTTTGTAGTCCAACACATAAATGCCCTTTTATAAATGTTTCATTCCATAAAATTCTTTACTATTATAAAATAAGTTCTAATTATTACAAAATATGAAAATAAATCCAATTTTATCAATTCAAGATGCTTAAATATTTTTTTTGTAACATATTTCAAAATAAAAATTCTTAAATTCAGGATCATTTTCATTGGCAAGGTGGGGTGGTAGTCTACAATAACCACAACAGCTAGTATAACTCTATTTTTATCTCATAGATCTACCTCCCATTAGTAAATATTTACAAATATACTTTCTTCATATATTTGAATAGATATTTAAAAACCACAAAATATATCTAATACACAATTTTTTTAAATAGATAAATTGCAGGCAATAAAAAATTACACTAAATCTTACCCTTTATTTTTTGATTAGTTATTGTTTTTATTTCTGTGGTCCTTCATTCCACATTCAAAACAAACAATTCATATTCCCTTAAAAGCACCATGATATTTCTCTTCATAAATTGTGTGAAGAAGCTTTGGTATTAGAGTTATTTTCTTCACTTTTTCTTTAATCACCATTAGTAAAAAAAATACATTTTTCACCTCATCATATTATCAAATTAGTGAATATAATAAGTGGATCATGGAGATACTACACAATAATGTTCATATTAAAATTAAAATAATTTATAGATGCTCTGAGCGAGTAACGCAATAATGAGACTAGTGTGTAGTTCATCAGGATGTTCAAAACCAATTACCTATAAGAGTGCAATATCTCTAATGAGCTTGACTATGTGATGCTAGATAGAACACCAACCAAAATCATTCTCTAAAAGACTTATTTGGATAACTCAATTTATAATTTTATTGATTTCTACCAGTAGATACCATAGATATGTTTGAGCATGTTACATCATTGTTTAAATGTGACTTCATGATATCATTGGACATTGATAAAATAATTAATCACTAAACTTCAACCGTATCTCTTATGAGTTTATCATAAAAATATAACTCTTCATCACTCCCCTTTTTCTCATACGGATCATGTAATGAGGATTCTATCATGTATGATTTATGCTCAATGTATAACACAACCAGAAGGAATCTAAACCAATCTTGTAAATTACTAATAGTAGAGAGCTAGTCTTTCACCAATATATATTGTAATGATAAAGTGAATATTGAATATTTCATTATTATATAATTTAAAAGAGATTATTATTAGTACTGTTATTGATTAAATTTTTTATAAATGATAATTATTACATTTTTATCAAATATCCCACAAAATTATCAATTACAAATAGGCATCTACAATCATCTCAGAATACCTAGTTTTATAGACATTATGTTTGAAAGGATCCTTATGCATCTATGCAGAACCTCAATAGGGGATGGCCATGATACTAGATGTTATTTAAGTAGGATGACTATTACTAACTATGGGATGGAAGCACTTTGATCATTCTGTAGGTTTTATTCAAAATCAATAATGGAAGGCCATGTATGGTTTAATATTTAGATTTGGTGTTTTTTTACCATTTGTAAAATTATTTTTTTTCCATTACGTGTTTTGTTAATATTATGTGGATCGTATTTAAGTGATTATAAATGTTTTGATAAAAAAAATTTATGTGTATTCTATTTATTTATATTCCATAATTTCACATTCGTTCATTTATTTATGTTAACATAGTTTTGCATCCATGAAATAAATAATGCATTTGGAAAAAATAAGTATATAAATAAATGACCCTATAATGATATGATTTAACAGTTGATTTATTAATCGGACAAAAAACTAACATATGGAATAAGGGAAAACTCAATGTGGTAGTAATGACATGAGTCACACCATTCCATTTTTCCACATGTGTATCAAAGGAGTATCATCATTTTATTTTCATCTTTAATAACCTCAACACGCCTTAGAATACACCACATATTATATGGATTTATAACTCACACATAGGTGAGGTGTAACGCCACAACGTCATAACCATACTGTCGAGGCCTCATTCAATTTCTATACATAAACATACTGTCAAGGCCTCATTCCATGCCACTATTTTCTCTCATCAGACAAACCAATTCATTGAGTGGAAATAGTGGGACCCACAAATCACTTTTTATGTCCAGTGCATTCCTCTTATGAAAGGTGTAAACCATAACATACACATTCGTATTAAAAATAATATACAATATATTAATAAAATAACCATAAACCTTGAATGGAATCAAAATATCACATCCATAGTCAATCATAACATAATGTCTTCAATACAATATTCAAGACTGTATCATAAACAAATAACCACTACTAAGCATAAAATTACAAAAATGATGTTGACATTGATGAAAATAATCTAATAAATTCATTAAAACTATTTGAGAGAAGTATCCCTTTTTGCTCAGAAATACATTAAAAGCCACATAATTATAAAATAAAATGTTTGTTTTTATATTTAGCCTTTTAATCCTGTAATGTAAGCATTAAAATGATTAGGCATATTAATGGAGGATTGTATCTTCTTTTTCTGTACAAATTAAAAAAACATTTGTTCCTTAATTTGTCGAAAGTATCTTGTTTAAAATAACAGAAATATTCATTTCAAAAAGATTTATAAAAATTTAATCATGTGTAAAACTGACATTAAAGAATATTTGGTGAATATTAAGAGTATTTGGAAATACATTTTCAAGATACATGGACATGGATGACAATAATTTACACGTAGATACATATGCAAAATCATTCTCAGATAATACTGAGATTGTGAAATTAACACTTGCGTACAAATAATAAAAACTATTTTCATTTTAAATCATTTTAATCAAATAAAAATAGACATAAAATGTTCAATATAATCCTTTAAACACATAAACAAATTTTTAATATAATATCAAGAAAATTAAAATGGATAAAGGATTAATTCCTTAAACATTCAAAGCTCCCCAAACCACTTTGAACATCTAAATACTAATCCCAATATCATAAATTAATCTATAAATACCATGAATATAATATAATTCATGATATTAAATACAATAGTTATAGTACATACACCACACCCAATACAAAGTTGGTGAAAATGTATAGTATCTCATGAAAATTGAATGAGAGATGAAATTCTCTTACCTTAGGTTGGATAATCTCCGATCGAGTCAGAAAATAATGTATAATGGTTTAAAAAATATAAATTTATTCTACCAGAATAATAATATTTATTATATAAATTATTATTCATTTATGACTTTATATTACTTGTTTATAAATAATTGCAAAGTTAAAGAAACATTTCAGGTAATAATAGCTTACATTATTGTACATGTTTTGAATTGATATTCTTGATCATATTACGTAGATCATGATTTACTTACATCAAGAATTTATAACATGATTTATATTTCAAAAACATTCATAATATAAATATACCTAATATATAGATATATTAAATGGAATTCACCATTCATGTAGACGGTAGACCTTACGTACAAATGAACGCGACTTCGGTTTTCTTACCAAATTGAATAGATGTAAGTGAATCAAATATTTTTACATTAATATATATATATATACATATATTATTATATTTGTATTATTATGTCATATATTTCATACATATTCATAATTTATAATTTTATAACTATTCTTGAATTCTGAACGTGGAAGATAAATTTCATCGCTTCATGGAGACGGTAAGATGTACATACACATGAGTGACGATATAATTTCATTAATGGTTAAATGGTATGGAATTGGATGGAATATGAATTTTGGGGAAGCACTATCTTGTTATATTTATTATTTAAATCCTTTATATTAATCATTATATCCCTAGAAATAATGTATTGATGAAAAATCGTTCACACAGTGCGGTGGAGATGGTAATTCGTACGTAAGCACGCATCATGATATTGTTTTTCATTGAATGGGTAAAAAGTATAACACGGTCATCCAATGATAATAATGACATCTAATATTTTATATTATTATGGGTTTATTACATTTGTATGGAAATAACATAGGAATTTTAATGAGATGAATAAAAGAACTTTTAAATAGTTAATAATTCGATTACCTCTTCTCCAAGCGTCTCCTTTAGATTTAAATTAAAATACTTCTTAGTTTGGTTCTCATCCCCATGTATGAACTATATGATTATGGGGGGACATTGAGAGAGTAAATGGGTACTTTTTCGGTTAGCCAATTTACTTTATATGTGTTAATTAAAAATTAGGATTATTTACCTTTTATAATAGAGGGGAGGGGCACATTGGGAAACTCATAATATATTAATTTATTATAAATTGATTTTCGTTTTAAATAGTTCCAATGTGATTTATTTTTATGATAATATGATTATGTTTCCAAATATATCCATCCAATTAAATTTAGAAGTGTTTAGGATATTAAATTAACCTTATCATTCGGATATAACCCTTCATTAATCAATTTAACTCTTAGCATGACTTCTTCAATTTGTACACTATTGAGTTAATAAATTAACCAGAAAATGTGAAATGAAACTCTAGTGGATAATTTTTAATATTTATAACACAATCCATCTTATTTTTCTGGATACTATATTTTTATGATTTTTAAATCATTAAATAAAATATAATTTATAATAAAATAGAATTTATGTCAATTTTAATTCTATAAAATAATTTGAAATTTTAAAATACAAAAATATCATGATAAATTCGATAAAATACATAAACTATGTCAGTAACACGTCTTAGGTAACTATTAAATTTGTGTATTTCATTACTTATTTTAGATTATTTTAATTTTAATATTTAAAATATCACTTATTTGATTATTTCATTACTAAAGCAATCACTGAATCATCATTGTGTTCTAATTAAATTTAATTATATAATGTCTGAAAATTATGTATAAATTACCATGATGTCAGAAATATTTCTTTTCTAATGACTATTTATAGTTGAGGAAATAAATAGTATATCACCACAATAAAATTTTTTAGTAATAAGATACAGGTTTAAGAAGTTTTTATTTTTACTTTAATGAATGACTAATTAATTACATAATCACACACAAATGGTTTCCAAATTCCAAAGGTTTGACCCAATTATTTCATGGCAATCGGTGACTCTTCCAATAAGGTTATAAAAAGTGTTATGGTAGTTTTATATTAATATAATAATATTTTTACCATTAATTACCCTATTTAACATTAATTGTGTTAAATAGAATTCAAAATTTACTATTCAAAAAAACTTATTTTGATCCTATATGACCACATTTTTCATATTGATTACAACAATTTATGTATATTTTATAAAATTCCATTAACATAAGTGGTAAAATTATGTTTATTTCTACTTTAAAAATGTTGCTAGAAGGAGGGTAAAAGAGACGTTCAAAAGTTAAATAAGATTCTTTTTTGAGAATATATTAGGAAAATAATTCAAATTTACTACTCTAAAACAATATATGAATTTTTTTATATATTTTAAATTTTAATTATATTTAAATTAAAATAATTATTTAATTGAAAAATTCATGTTTTATTTACAATGCAGTATTATTCAGTATTCATAAAAAATTCAATGTTTACAAAGAAAATGAAAAAATCACCCTAAGATAATTTTGATTTTATAAATTTTACAACAATGACTATTTTACTAAATTCAATTTCTTTCAGTGTCTAAAATTAATATTTGTTTTGTTCATAAAAGGATATAAAATAGGGTTCCTTTAAGAAAATAATATTTCCAAACATATAACTATTTTAGAAAAATATATAAATTTTACTATAAATATGTTTTATTTATTTGAAAAATTTATAAATATAATTTACAAATTAATTGTTACTATTCGAATTACTATATTTAATTCATATGTTATAAATTTATTATTTAAATATTTATAGTATTAAAGTATCATTTTGCAGAAACTCGATCTTGTGTGTTACACAAGCCATGTCGGTGTTCTATGCAACAAAAACCATTGAAAATAACATACCACGAAATCATTGTGTGTCCCATTCATTCATCCTTAAATAAATTACCCCCACACAATTTAACCTCAGAAACAAAAATAATGGGTTAGACTTTTCAAAATATCTTTATTGAAATTTCACTTCGGGAAATGGATTAATGACACCTTCATTTTAAAATAAAGAAAGGGATGTATGAAGGTCACCAATGCTAACACATACTAGGGGTCCTTGTAGGATAACATGGACATGAAAGAAAACATAACCATCATGTTATGATGGAATGTGATAGAGAACATGATTAAGAAAAATTGAACAACCACAAAGCTATGAATCTGCGATGATCCAAGGATCTTTTTGATTCATCGATATAGGAATTAGAATTATTTTTTATGATCATTTATATAGAGTTTAAGAATTAATTTAAATCATAAATAGGAATACATGGATTTATACCTACATGACAATTATATTTTCACCCTTAAACTAATTTCTACCATAAAATCATCATTCCAAAAGATAATAAAATTAGAATCATATTCTATTTATCTTAATCATATTGGGTTAAAAAATGAATTCATCCTTCATATATCATTCCATTTAAATAAATAAATATTCAATACAAACAAGGACATCGCGTAGGCTAGTGGTAGGTGACAAAGACTTTTCCCACATCAGTTGTGGGATCGATTCTCGTAGCTTTGTCTAACGTGAAAGTTTATCAACTGTCCTGCATGATGCCCTTTTCTTAAAACTATATTATTATAAAATTCCAAAAAAAAATTTGATATTTTTTGACATTAAAAAATACTATCCAATTTCTATAATAATCCATCCAAAACATTAGACATACCAATAAATACTTATGTCAAAATTCACTCTCTAAAAATTTATAATTAAGTGTACATAACATAATGTAGATCTTTTTGTCACAGTACAAGCATGTGAATACATTGATCATGTATTCTATTAAAACAAGGTAATAATATAAATTACCATAAACCCTATTTGAATACTTTCTTTATTGCTTATTCCTTATGAAAACAAATTTAATAATTGATATACATCATAAATCCATAAATATTGTAAACTCCAACAATGATGGAATAAATAGACCATTAATCAGATCCAAGGTAGTCAATAATATCAAATATACATTATCCAAATAAATAAATTCTTTATTCCAACATCATTATATCAATAACAAGAAATATATTAACGGTTATCATTCCATTAACCATATATTTTTCAAAAATCATAGATTTCATATTTGTCACTTGACTTGGTACCATACAATCTACAATCCTTAATGAAATAATACTAAGGTATAATCTGTATATACTTTATGATTATTATACCTATTAAAATAATATTAAAATATTCCAAAAATAATAATTCATTAATAAGAATATTATTCATTCCTCTTTATCCATGGATGATTCATAACTTGATTACTATCCAATAGAATCATTTGGGATATAGTCCTTTGATGATTGGGTCATTGATTGGTATGGTGTCCCATCTACTTGTATGTGAAGCATTGTACATTAGAAACCTTCTTATTATCCTTGATATCAATAACATGGTGTCATTTTCCTCCACACATATAAAAATTTCCATTTCCCTTAAATAAATTACTAGGGTTAATAATTCCATTGTTATCACATGGGTGGAAATCCTTCTTTCCCTTCATCCATTTTTCTAATTTTTTCTCTACGATCATTTTCATCTCTTGCATACCATCAATTCAATATGACCTACATAATTATTTATAAATATTATTATCACATGATTCTATTTATTCATATGATGAGAATATGTGTTATACTATTTCCCTTTTTTAAATTCTGGTTTATAACCATAAAAGATAAAATCCTTCTTACTATTTGGATAATGTGTTTTGGTGGAGTTCTCATTCCTTTTACTAGACACCATTTCTCTCAGATAACATACTCTAGTTTAGCTTAAAAATATATTTAATTTTTATAACTATAAATATGTTATAATAAGAACAAAAATTTATGCATTGTAAAGCCTAGAATGATAAACAGTGGTTAAATTGGGAGCATATCTACTTTTAAATACATCAAAATGGTATGTAACAAAATGTGAATTATCCTAAGAATATGTAATGGTACTGTAAAAATAGTTGCACAGTAAGGACAATTGTCATGTACTAGGTTACCTCGAGTAATGAACAGATCACCTTGTCAAAGTTATTGTTGCTAGTTATATCTGTTCCAGAACCACATAAAATTTTAGTATCTATATAAGGATGTATTTTTCAATTAATACTCACATAAAATCAAACATACCAAAATTCATCGTTGTTCTTCTATGCTTATCCTCAATGTCTATCTTCGTGTTATGATCCCAAATCTGTGTTTTCTAAATCTATTTTGCATGGTTGTTTGTTAATTACATTGATTCCAACTATATTGCACTAACCCTAGAATCCTGGCGACGATGAATTTACCTTGGAATTATTAAAAGGAATCAATTCCCAAAATAGATAAGAATTTAGTATTCTTGGAAAATTGATTACATACATGAACAATACATTACAATTTAAAACATAAAATAAAAAATACATATTGCTTTTCGAATTCCATTATTATCGTAGCTTAATCCTGTATGTCAATCATTATAGACATATTTTCATCCTGGGAAAATAAAACAAAATAAATGGGTGATCTCAGATTCTCGGTAAGGATTAACAAAATAGATGAATCAATCAAAAATAAGTACAAACTAATAAGGAAACCAATAAAACCAAAACAAAAGCTGTTTGAACTTAATAATTAGAAAAATTTGTCAAGAATAAATCTAATAAATCTATTTAAAAAATATCATGGATATTATATTAGTTTGATAACCATATGTAATATCAATAACTAATTTTATAATGATGGAATTCATAATGTCTGACATCATAACCATAACATCAAGGACTCATTCCAAGACAATAAATAACCATAATGTGAAGGCCTTATTCAAAGACAATATATTTTCTCATGAGATCTACCAATGCATCGAATGGAATAGTATACCCCACCCATATCTTAATATGCCTAATTCATTCCACTTAAAGCAGTTAAACATAACTTAAAAATCGTCATAAAAATAAAAAATGAATTGTTAATAAATTAACCATAAAACATGAATTGTATCAGAATACTACATCAACAGTAATGATTAACATAAACTATTCGATAAAATATCCATGATTGTATCATAAAAAATTAACCACAAACATTCCTAGAATCTAATAATGTTTTTTTCATAGAAGAAAATAATCTAATAAAATCATTGAAAATTATAAAAAGATATAACCTATTTCACAATGAAATCATTTAAAATCCATTCAATTATAAAATAAATCATTTCATATGGAAATTAACCTTTTTATCATGTAATGGAATATTTAAAATGTTATGGCATTATACCAGTATAAAATATCCTCCAACAATGTATAATTTTAAAAAAACATTCATTCCTTAATTTCTCGAAAAGTATTTCATTTCGAAAATGATAGGAAGATTCATTTCAAGAGGTTTTATAAAAATTCAAACGTGAGTAAAAATTAATTTAAAATTTTTCTGTAGAATATTAACAGTATTTAGAAAGGAATTTTCATTATTCATGAATAAGGATTATAAATATGTCCAGGTAGATTCTTACATACAAACAATTTCCGATAATATTAAGATTGTGAAATTAACACTTATTTAACAAACATAATTTTTTTTAAAATACTTGAATTGACATAAAAATATACATAAAATGATATTAATGATCCTTTATATACATAAAATAAATTGGAATTATTATATTAAAAATATTGATATTGAGAAAGGATTAATTCTTTAATCATTCAAAAAATCCCATACCTCTTCGAGAAATTAATTAAAAATCAAAATATCGTCAAATTATGATGTAAATACCAAGATGATAAAAGTATTCATGGTGTAATTAATAATTGGGGAATTACATTGACCACAAAAAAGACACAGTAGGGGAAAATGGATTAAATCTCACAGAAATTATAAGTTTGTTTAAATTCCCTTCCTTTAGGTATGATACTCTACATATGTGTTTGATACTCATGTATAATTATTTACAAAATATTACTATCATTTACTAGAAAAATTTACTATTATATAATATATGATTCATTTTTTAAATTATATTACATGTTTAATAATAATTTTTAATTAAAAGAAAAATTTCGTATAATGATCGTTTTCTTTATCATACATGTTTTGTCTTGTTATTCTTGATCGTTTTACATAGATCATGATTTACATACATCCAAAATTTATAATTTGAATTATATATCACATGTATTTATAAAATAAATCTACATAATAGATTGATATATGAAATCAAATACACCGTTCACAGAGAAGGTAGGTTGTACGTTTGCATGAACGTTGTTTCCATTTTCTTATGGTATTGAATGGAAGTATGTGAATGAAATATATGTAATGTATATATATATATATTATTAACATATATGTATTAGGTTAAATATATAATACTTATTCATAGTTTATATTTTTATAATAATTCAATAACTATGAATGTGGAGGATGAATCGCATAGCGTCTTCAAGACGATAAGTCGTACGTATGTACAAGATACAATATCAATTCATTAATGGTTACATGGTTAGTAATTGGATGTAATATGTATTTTAATAAAAAAATAATATTTTTAACTTATTATTTACATCGTTTATATAAATTTGTAGACATGTCAAAAAAATGTATATATGAAAAACTCTTTACACCACAACGTAGCGAAGGTAAGCCATATGTACGCATGCATGGTGATATTGAATTACATTGAATGGGTAAAAGGAGGATTATGGTATTCCCATAATCATAATAACAAATCAAATGAATATTTTACTATTTTCATTACATTATTATGGATACAAACTAGGAAGTAGAAGTAGAAGAATAATATAACATTGGAAGAATAAATAAAACGATTACCTCTTCTTCAGGTGTATCCTTTACATATGCACACAATAACTTCTTAGGATGGATTTATGACCATATAATGGACTCTATAATGTATTTATGTAATTTTTTATTTTTAATGGTTATGATTTTTCTAACGTAATTGGATCTAGAGGCGTGAATTAAACGTAAGGAAATGTTCCTTTTTATAATAGATGGGAGGGGCACATTAGGAAACACTTAAAATATTAATTTATTATAAAATTATTTTAACATAAAATAGATCCAATGTAATTTATTTTTAATATACGATGTTTATGGGTTGAAATTTCCTCAACCATTGAATTTTAGATAGTTTTTGGTTATAAATGAAACATTATATTTTGGATTTAACCCTTAGTTAAATATTTTTACCCTTACTGTGTATTCTTGTATTTTTACAATATAGGGTTAATATATTTACTATAAAATTACAATAGAAACTCAAGTAGATCATTTATTATATTTTTAACACTATACCAGTACGTTGGACAAAAATTATATTTTTATGATTTTTATATCATTTAATATAATAGTATTTATTTTAAAATATAATTTATATCAATTTTAATACTCTTCAATATTTTAATTTTTTAAAATATCAAACTAACATTATAACATTGAAAAAATACATAAATAAATTTATAACATTTCTAATTTATCTATGAAATTATTTTATTTCATTAATTAAGAAAAATTATATTTATTTTATTATTTATAATATCAGTTGTTTGATTCTTTCATTAATAAATCAATCACTACATTCTCATTGTGTCATAATTAAATATAATTATATAGTTTCTTAAAATTATGAATAAATTACAATGATATATGTAATTATTATTTATTTTTAAAACTATTTATAGTTGAATATTTCCCACATATAACACCATATTAAAATAATTTTACTAATAATGGACATGTTTATGAAATTATTATTAATAGTTTTAATAAAATGTAATTATTTTCATAATCCCATCCTAGTGGATTCCAAAGGAAAAAGTTCAACCCATGTATTTTCTTAGTTGTCCATGATTCATCCTTAAATGTTAGGACAATTTTTGGGTAGTTTTATATTATTATAATATTATTTTCACCATTAATTACACTATTCACCTTTAATTGAGGTAAATAAAATTCAAAAGTTACTATTCAGAAAAAAAATATTTTGATCCTGTTAAACCACATTTTTTTATATTGATTAAAACCATGTATATCCATTTTTGGAAATTCAATTCATAGAAGTGATAAAATAACCTTTAATGCTAGTCTGTAAATATTGTTAGAAGGCGGGTAAAAGCGACGTTAAAAAGTTCAACAAAATTTATATATCTATTAATATTATGAAAATTATTCCAATTACCTACATTGGACTTATATTTGTAATTCCCATCTATTTTTACATTACTATAAATTTAATGTAAAATTATTATTTCATTGAAAAAGTTTTTTTAATCTTCAATGTGTATACGTCACTATGCATAAAAATTTATATGTTTTTAGAAAAAATATCAAAAACTCACCATAAGATAATTTTGATATTCCAAATTCAAAAATAAGTTCTATTTTAAAAAATTAAATTTCTAAATGTGTCTAAAATTATTTTTACTATTGTTCACAAAAGTATGTAAAATGTAGTTCTTTTAAGAAATAGTATTTCCAAACATATAACTATATTACTAAAACATATACATTGAATTATAAATATGTTTTATTTATGTGAATAAATTGTAAATAAAATTTAATATTTATTTATTACTATTCATATAAATATATTTTATTGGATAAGATATAAATATTTCATTTAAATAATTATAATACAAAAGTGTTGTTTCAAAAAAATTCAATGTTTTATGTAACACAAACTATGTTAGAGTTGCATGAAAAAAACAATATTGAAGGTAACATACCTAGAGATAATGGGGTGTTATATGAGGGTAACCAAAGTATTGGTTAATAGTAGTTACATAAATTGTCTTCGACACATAGTTCTTGTTAGAGTTGGTGTCCTGAGAACCAACTGTTTGTACTTTGATTATGTGATTGTACACTTATTATATATTCTTCATTGTTCTTCATGACTATACTATAATAATGTCATAGAATATTTGTTTCACTAATAAGGTCATGGAAGATCCCTGCTCTGATGATAGCCTTAAAATTATATAACAATATTCGAAAATAACGTTCTACGGTTGGACTACGATATGACACATAGTATAATGACAGTCATGTTCAAGAACTCGTAAGAAGACGAGAATCTCTCTCATTGATTTTTCACTTTGTAATCTCCAAGAATAATGATTATGATAACAGTCCCACCAACAGTAATTATGCATGTCTTGGTGTCATAAGACATTGTTATCTATGAGCGTGTGTAATGGTCCTTAGACTGGAAGATTATCATTAACTCATGACATGACTCAGGCACATTGATTTATTAGACGAAACCCATCATGAAGAAAGTTGGTGGGAAGTAGGGAATGTTGGGTGTGTCACAAATGACATGTTGGTAATGGATAAGATGACGAATGATTTGTCCCTTCCATATTTACAGAAGTAGATATCTCGGGCCCATTTATTGAAATAGAACTGTCACCCAAATTCCATGGCCATGGTTTAACGATGAGTTAATTTCTGAACGTCAATGAAAGATAGATAAAGCATATAGTTTTATGAAACTACCATGAAACCTACTTGATGAGATATAGAGACAAAGGGATTAAATTACATAGTAAGTGTTCATATGAGGTGACACGTCAATGCGGCGTCAACTTCTTCATCTTGGGTACCTTGACCCGTTGCTAGTCAGTAATCATGGTCTTTAGGCAAGCATATCTAATGCCAATGAGAAAGTGATATAGAGGGTCACACACTATGTGTATTTGTGTATCTCAAGTAGAATGAAGAGTATTCCCTTACATGGATTAATAATTATTCAAGGAATCCTAATTCTTTTTAATGATTGAGGAAGAATAATTTGAAAACAAGTACATGTCGTGTATTAATGATTACACATCATGTAGATTTTAATTTTAAAACAAGTACAAACCATGAATTAATGATTACACACCATGTAGTTTTCATTTTGGACAGGAAATGAAAAAAAAGAACATGTTGGGTATTAATGATTATAGGTCGTGTAGGTTTTTATGAAAAACTAGTACAAGCTGTGTATTAATGGTTACACACCATGTATTTTTTCCAGTTAGTATTTTAAGGATATAATATTGTTTTATTAAATGATATTTATTATAATCAATGAGGGCACATGTCATGTAATTAATGATTCAACATGGGGGATTTCAATAAGTGATAATGAAATAAATAAAACGCGTAAAATGTTTATTTATTGTAATTACTCTCTAACCTCATACCTAATTATAAATATCCTCACAACCCCAACACTTTTCAAAAATCATCGTGCAGAACAATTTTGGAGAATTATTTCATGGCCAAAAGAGCTCCTTCCTCCAAGAACTCTCTCAAGGCTGAGAGACATCCTCCATTATTGGATCAAGACAATATAAGGAGGAAAATGAATGCAATGGTTTATCCATGCTATCACCCAGAAAATCCTTTGGCGACGTCTAGAGATACATGGTGCGTGTGTAGATCACCGCTAGAGAATTATACACATGGCTTCTGTGATGAAATGACGAATCACATCAGCACATGATCTGAAATATCAACGAAGAAAGAACACCATAAATGGTACTTCCTTTCAATTAATTAAATTAATTAAAATCAACCTATGACGATCCTCGTTTTTGGTTCTCGTACTATTCTTTTTCCTTGTCTATTTCTGTGATTCGATCCGTGATGTCTTGAATTTATCATCGTATTGATCCCGAAATGATCTTTTCTATTGACAAAAATAACAGTGGGCACATCCACCCACGAGATTTAGCTACGCTCGGGAAAATCTATTAGTATCCAAGGGTGGTTACATCATTGATTATAATTATTTAATTTCCATTGATAATTTACACATTTATATTTTATTCAATTCAAGATAAATCGTTCAATAAATCTGAAGAAACAAGATCTCTTCTTCCTCCTACATTTCTTGATTCACATCACATAAATGACCTTTTAAATTTAATTTTGATTAAAATAATTACAAGGAACTCATTCGGAGGAGCCACTCTTTCTATCTGTACAACACACAAATACAAGGTGTGTAGTGAAAACTACATGCCGAGTACTTAGGTTCAGGGAACCAGTACTGGTTTGCTAAACCATTCCATGTTAATTGAACATACCTAAGTTTTTATTACACCAAGTCGACCGGAAATGAACGTCACGTAGAAATTGGAATACATGTTGTTTTTGTTGAACCAATATGACGTGTAGTCTGATATGGACCATGTGAAACTGTGTACAAGGAGAATCCATGTACCATGTACATGGGATTTTCGGAACGGTAACCATGAAACAAGGAAGTACACACCATGTTAGATTATTCTACATTTCATGTACTCCAAAATTACCAAATCACAGAAAACACGCCAAAGCCTCATCGTGTACTATGGATAAAGGGTGAAAATAAATACACACCGTGTAATATATCCTACACACCATGTACTTTCAATAAATGGAATTTCACCTGGTTTCCTCCAATGTAAAAAGTCTCATACAAGGAATATGGATGAGAAGAATCTCAAAGAAATTCAGAAATGAATTTATGATAAAGAAATGATTAATTATAAGATCATAATTAATTGAATTCAAGCGTGACTGATCTTAAATAAGAGAATGATTAAATTAATTTGAATACTAAAAAGATGAAAATGTCATTGCATGATATGGATAATCATGAGAAAGACCAAAGAACCTTTTTATGTGTATGGTTTCATTTACATTTATTTAATTTAAATTCATTGGCATGAGAGCCTTCTTCCAATAAAATGTAGGGCCTATGTGACCCTGGTTTCTTTAAAGTAAACCCCATGTAATGGAGGATCTCCCAATGAAGAGGAGACGGTTCAAAATTAGAAGCTGAGGTGAAACCATCCCAAGAAGATACAACGATGGATATGTGGGAGTTGAAGAACCTGAACCATTGGGTTCAAGTTGTTTTTCCCTATGTTAGGTTTAGCGTATCAAAACCGCTAGATATGATAACCAATAAAAGCTCATGATTATGCCATCTTATTTTATTTCTGTCTGATTGAATGGTTTATTTATTATGTATGTGTTGTCACGATCACATAATTAATGAAATAAACAATCATGAAAAGATGGAATAAAATAAATATTGTACTATGCGTAAACATTATTAGAACATGGTTAATCACTTAGACATGAATCACTTTATATTAACAAGAATGTGATAATTAAAAACTACACATAAAGTATAAAATACCTCAAATACCATTTTATGTTTGACCAAGCCTTCCATCACATGTATAAGGGAAATACTCAATAAAACTATGTGTTTGAACAACCCTTGTTGGGATACTTACTTTAATAAACGACGTTTTTATGAATGATTCAGGTTGACTTAAACATTTTACATAACGGGGAGTATCCCTTGCTATACTTGTTGTAAAATGAAGGAAAGTGTTGAAGAAATCCAAGTCAGGATTTTAGGATGGTGGAGTCCACTCAACAAATCATTGAATTCTATGCTCACAGATGGAAAAGACCTGCGAACCTAAATTCCTTCTAATAGCTTGACCAACCCTTATTGGGTTATGCGAAGGGGAAAATGGATCCTTGACACTAGAATGTCAAATCAACTGGACATTCTGAGTTCAACGGTGAAGGCACATGTGACTTGATAAAATAGTGGGAGACTTAAAAAAATTTATTATTTCTCACAAAATGTAATCAAAAGGTACTAATAAATCTTCTCTTTTATTTTGTAGAATCAATATGACTAACTCATCAACCACATTTTCTTTGTGATAAATTCTAGATTAAGAAAATATCCTCACCTGCAGTCACATTCAAGAATGGTTTAGCCTTTTTCGGGTGTTCATATGCCATGAACGAATGTTTTACGTGCTGGAGTCCTCACTTCATGATTATCCTTCCCAAGGGGAGAGTGATGAAGATTTCTTGGTCTATGATCAATATTTTAATGATACACTCGATGTTCAATGTTTGATGCTATCATCAATGTCTAGGGAGCTCATGAAGTCTCATGAAGAAATGGATTCCTATTGCATGATTGAGCACCTATATGATCTATACGAGGATAAAGCAAGACAATAACGGTTTGAGTTATCCAAGGCTCAATTTCTGAGCACGCTTGGAGAGGGTTCCCAAGATGGGCCTCATCTAGTCAAACTCATTGACTATATTGACCGCATGGAGGATCTAGGGTTCAAACTCCCAAAAGAACTAGGTACCAATCTCATTCTTTCATTACTCCCCTAGAGCTTCTCTAACTTTTTAGTAAATTTCAACATGAACAACATTGAAAAGTCACTATCTGATATTCTTAGCTTCATTCGCCAAGTGGTCAATTATATGAAGCCAGAAAATCCTTCTATCCTTATGGTGAATAAATGGAAAGTGAAGGCGAAGAGAATTATGCCCAAAGCTTCTTAATTGGCATCCAAGGAAAGGAAGATCAATGGGGAGGCTAGAAAATAGGAGGTTGTTTGTTTTTCATATGGAAAGAAGGGCCACTAGAAGAAAAACTGCACCTAGCCAAGGAAGCAAGGGGAAGCTTCAAGTGCATTTGTTATCAAATGAAATCTATCTGTTTCTACTAATTGGGTTTTAGATTCTACTTATAATGATCACATATGTATCCAAATATAAGAACCATGTAGATTCAGAAAGATTGACCAAGGTGAGGTGGATCTTCAAGTAGCCAACGGATCCAGACTCGCTGTTGTATCTGTCCCAGACTACCACCTAACATTGCCTACTTGGATTGTCATCGAATTAAATGGATGTTATTATTTACCCTATGTAACCAAAAACATTATTTCAATTTCCAGATTAGATACTGATGGATTCATCTTCATGTTTGGAAATGAATGTTTCTAATTTTATTAAGATTACATTTAATTTTGTAGGGAAAATTTATATAACGGCCTTTTGTGATAGACTACACAAACCAAGTAATGGAAATTGATGACAATGTTAATTCACATGACACATTCTGCACCCAACATTAGCATCACTGAATAGGTCATGTTAATGAGAAATTTTTGAAAAAAGTACATCAAGATGGGTATTTATATTTTTTGAACTAAAACCACTTGGTGTATGTCATGCGTGTCTACAAATAAAAATGACCAAAGCCCCATTTAGTGGGAAAGGTGAAAGGGCAAAAGAGCATATAAAATTAGTCAACACAAATGTGTGTGGACCATTTCCAATTGAAGAAAGGGGTGGGTTTTTGAACATCATAACTTTTACTGATGATTATTGTAGAATGCATATATTTACATAATGAGGTATAAATCAAATTCTTTTGATCGGTTCAAAAATACAAGAATGGTGTTGAGAACCATCTTGGTAAGAAGATTAAGAAACTCCGCTCAAATAGAGGAGTAGAATATCTTAATCAGGACTTTATTGATTTCTTATGAGAGTTTGGGATTCTATCTCAACTCACTCCTCCTTACAAGCCTCAGTGGAATGGGGTATGTTAAAGGAGGAACCGAACCCTATTGGACATGGTGTGATCAATGATGAGTCATGTGAATCTTCAATTATCCATTTGGGTATAGGCATAAAAAACAGTAGCACACATACTAAACCAAGTACAAACTAAATTGTTAAATGGTATTCCATATGAGTTATTGAGTGGACGCAATTCCATGTTATCAAATTTACATGTGTTGGGTAGCTAATAATTTATTAAGACCTCTTTAGGTAACAAACATTCACTCCAAGGCACAATGTGAATCTTTATAGGATATCCCAAGGAAACAAGGGGATATTACTTATACAACCCCTTAGATAAAACAATTACAATGGCATGACACACAATATTCTTTTAGAGGGAGAACATCTCTAAAAGTGATAGTGGGATCGAGAAAGACTTCGATAAAGTCAAGGCTCAAGATACATATGAGTTGGTACAAGAACATATTCAACAATGCCCCGTGGAAGATAAATCTATTTTAGAGAAAAAAGTACTGCGTGGGAGAATGAACGAGGTGAGAGAACTAGAATGATATGGTTTTCCTTTCATCGAGGATGGTGAATCATTGTTGGTTGACAATGATGATCCTCTTACCAATAGGGAAGCAGTTGAAGGAACATACATTTCCAAGAGGCAAGAATCCATGAAATCTAAAATGGATTCCATGTACCAAAACCAAGTCTGGATTTTGGAAGATCCTCTAGTTTATGTAAATCCTATTGGTAATAAATGGGTACTCAAAAAGATTCTAGACATGGAGGGACAAGTCATCACCTATATGGCACGACTAGTTGCAAAAGGTCTTAAATAATGTCATGGAATTAAATATGATGAAACAGTTTCCCTAGTTGCGATATTAAAATCCACCAGAATCCCATTGGCCATTGCTGCTTTCTAGGACTATGAAATTTGGAAAATTGATGTCAAAATAGAATTCCTAAATGGGAACCTCCAGGAAGGTATCTACATGACGCAACCAGAAGGGTTTGTGACTCCAAAGGATGACAACAAGGTATGCAAGATGTTGAAATCCATTTATGGATTAAAGAAGCATCAAGGTCATGGAACATTACTTTTGATGAGGCTATAACATTATATGGCTTTGTTAAGAATGAATGTGAGCCCTGATCCTATAAAAAAAATTAATGGATGCCCTATCGTTTTCTTAATAGTATATGTTGATGACATATTAATAATTGGAATTTAAGTACCTGTCTTACAGTCAGTTAAGGAATGGTTTCATAAATGCTTCTCTATGAAATACTTGGGTGATGAAGTATATATTCTTGGGATCAAGATCCATTGTGATATATCCAAGAGAATACAATGCCTAATTGAATGTATATACATTGACAAGATACTGAAGAGATTCATTATGGAATAGTACAAGAGGGGATTTCTGCCAGTGTCACATGGCATTCATCGTTCCAAGAAATTTGTCCTCAAACACATGAGGAATGAAATAAATGACAAGGATCCCTCACTCATCCGCATATGGGTCAGTCATGAATGCTATGCTATGTACACGGTAAGATATTTCTTACACGTTAAGTATGGAAGGTAGATATCAAGTTGATCCAAGAGACCACAATTGGATGTTAGTCAATACGATCCTTAAGTGTATGAGGCGTACTAAGCATATGTTCTTTGTTTATGGAGGAGATGAGGAACTAGTCATCAGAGGATATGTAGATGATAGATTCCAGACTGATCAAGATGACATGAAGTCACAGACTGGATACATCTTCAGTTTGAATGGAGGTGCAATGAGCGGAAGAACTCAAAGCATGGGGTGGTCGTAGATTTATCAGTAGAGATTGAGTATATCGCAGCTTCTCAGGCAGTTAAAGAAGCAGTATGGAAGCGAAGCTTCATTCAAGAGCTTGATGTAGTACCTACAAGTAACAATCCTATCACACTGTATTGTGAGAATACCGCAGCAGTGGCACATGAAAAAAGAGCCACAATCACTTCATCGGACAATGCAAATACTTCAGAAGTATCATCTCTGGATGAATTTTTCTCAGAGTGGTGATGTTGTTTTGAGTAGTTTTTACACAGAAGACAACTTCACAGATCCCTTGACTAAAGCCTTGACTCAGAAGAAACATGATCATCATGTGATCTCTAGGGGACTAAAAGTAGTATGTAGTTGGCTATAGTCCATGTTGGAGTTTGTTAGAGTTGGTGTCCTGAGAACCAACTATTTGTACATTGATTATGTGAATGTACACTTATTAAATATTGTTCATTATTTTAAATGATTGTAATATAATAATGTTCTGGAATATTTATTGCATTAATAAGGTCATGGTAGATAGCCTCTATGATGAGAACCTTAAAAATCCATTAAAATATTATTAAATAATGTTCTATAGTTGGATGACATACTATGATAGGACACATAGTATACCTACCGTCATGTGCAAGTACTCATATAAAGACGAGACTCTCTCTCATGGAGTTCTCACTTGGTAATCTCCAAGATGGGTTATTATGAGAAGAGACCCACCAATAGTAATTCTTGAATGTCTTGGTATCATCAGAAATTTCTATATACAAGAAAGTGTAATGGTCCTTAGACTGAAAGATTATCAATAACTCATTTCATGACTCGCACACTTAGATTTACTGATGAAAACCATTATGAAGACAGTTGGAGGGAAGTAGGGCATGCTGGGTGCTTCACGAATGACTTGTTGTTAATGGTTAAATTGAGGAAGGATTTTCCCTTCCATATTTATGGAAGTAGATATATCGTTCCCTTTGATTGAAATAGAATTGTTTCCCAAATTTCAGGGCCTTGGTGTAACAACGAGTTTATTTCTGAAAGTCCAAAAATGACAGATCAAGCATATATGTTTATGACACTACCATGAAACCTGCTTGATGGGATATTGAGCCAAAGATATTAATTTAAAAGGTAAGTGTTTTTATGAGGTGAAACGTCAATGCAGCGTCAAATTATTTCTCAGGGGTTCCTTGACCAGTTTCTAAACATTAATCATGGACTTTATGCAAGCTTGCCTAATGCCAAAGAGAAAAATGCCTTGAGGGTCACACATTAAGTGTATGCAAGTATCTCAAGTAGAATAAAGATTATTCTCGTACGTGGTTTAATAATTATTCAAGGAAGAATGAATCCTTTTAATGTGGGAGGAAGAATAATTTTAAAACAAGTACACGTAGTGTATTAATTATTACACACCATGTAATTTTTATTTTGAAAAAAAGTACACGTCGTGTATAAATGATTACTGGCCATGTATCTTTCATTTTGGAACGGAAATGAAAAACAAGTACATGCCATGTATTAATTATTACACTCCATGTTGTTTTTTATGAAAAACATGTACACCCCATGAATTAATGATTACACACCGTGCAGTTTTCCCTGTATGGATTTTGAGGATATTATATCATTTTATTAAATTTTATTTGTTATAATAAGTGTGGGGTCTTGTCAAGGAATTAATGATTCGACATGGGGATTTTCAATAAGAGTTAATGAAATAAATAAAACGTGTAATGTGTTTATTTATAGTCATAATTCTATAACCTCATACCTGATTATAAATATCCTTACAACCCCAACACTTTTCCAAAATCGTTGTGAACAACAATTCTAGAGAATTATTTCATGGTCGAAAGAACTCCTTCCTAAAAGAACGCTCTCAAGCCTGAGAGAGATCCTCCTCCATTGGATCCAGACTATGTATGGCGAACAAAAAAAGAAATGGTTTCTTCATGTTATCACTCAGATAATTCTTTAGGGATGTCCAAAGATATGTGGTTCACATGAGGATCACCACTAGAGGAAGTCTTCACATGGCTTCTGTGACACAATAACTAATCACATCGAAATGTGATCTGAAATATCAACGAAGAAAGAAAACTGTAAAAGGTACTTCTAGTAAATTAATTAAATTAATTATAATCAACCTATGATGATCCTAGTTTGAGGTTCCAGGACTATTCATATTCTCTGTCTATTTCTGTGATTCGATCCGTGGAGTCCAGAATTTATCGTCGTATTGATCCTGCTTTGATCATTTCTAATGATAAAAAGCCAAGTGGGCACATCAACCCATGAGCTTCCACTGCTCATGAGATCATCAGTTCCTTCATAATAATATAGGGAGGGATGACACATTGGCTTTCTATTTAATTGAATAATTAAAAATTGAAAACCCATGAAATAAATTAAATTAAATAATGTATAACAGTATATAAATCTTATTCAATCTCATGATTGTTCATACACTTTCAATGGTTATTTAAAATAAATTTTGATAACATTCAATTCTATTCTTTAATTATTATTAAGATAAACATAATTCCATAAATTAAAAAATTTCCTTTCATCTTAATGGCCATTAGAGTTCTCTTGAAGATTGCCATTATAACTATAAAAATTGTTTAAAAAAGACATAGATAATAATTACAGATAATTACAAAAAATTAATTGAGCAATTATAAATTCATTAGAACCGTTGTTAAATTTTCAAGCACAGCTGGTGAAAATTAATATAATAAAGATTTAATGTATCAATTACCATTTTCATGCAATTTAATTATATTTACTATTTGGTGAATTTACGATGTTTACTTAAAAGATATACGCCATGTACCTTGATTTTTGTGTACCTGATATACATGTATGGGGATTTAGTGTGAAACTTGGATGCAGTACCCAACATGTATAAGAAAGCTACATGTTGTGTATTGCATTTTACCATGTGTCTACACAACCCACTGAAGTACATAACATGTTCATCAGATTTCGTGATACATGATGTGCATAATTCTACTACATTCCATGTATCTTTCTTGTTCTCTATCATCATGGATCATAGAATCACTTGACATGTATTTGAAATGTATGAAATAATGAACCTCATATCATTTAGATCGGCTACACATAATGTATCTCATTAATGATCTATATAATCGATCACTCATGATTTTGATTGTTTATATGATCACATGGCTTGCATTAATTTCTCTATTAAACCATGTATAGTATAGAACATGTACTCTATCTAAACTCTATGTAAAATGTCATGTCGTGTGCTAGGTTATCCATGTCTATACACATTGTCAAATTAATACACTATGTGTAGTTACTTCTCAATGTCTTGGGTATCAAATGACATAGCCAAGTGAAGTACACTTGGGGTACATTACCTGTGCACCAGCTACAAATTGCGTGATCCCATTTTATGTGGAAAACATACTTGGCACTTCCTCAGGGAATCTCTAGTATGTTTTAAAAGTTTTTTAGTCTTATAAGGGAATTAAACACTTATTGATGGTTATTAATATTTCAAAAACAAGTTAATTATAATTTGATTAATGAATGAGTAGTTCATAAAATTAAAAAATTACTAGTATTGCGCATATAGATCCAAAATCAAATAATTATTTATAAATTTGAAACATGACCACTCTAATACCACTTGATGGTTCATGGATTATTGAGAGATCATGGTTTGATGAAATACCAAGAATGTTTTATCGATTGGGTGGATCATTCACATTATTTTACATGACATAAATGTCTTGACCATTAAATTTTCTATACCAAATATTGTGATAGAGAAACCCAAAACCTAGATATGATATTTGACCACTAAATTTATAAATATTTTATTTTAGATCACATGAAATAGTTACAACATGATATTAATTTTCTCTAATGAAGATGTTGCTAATCTTCAAAAATCCCATTTCAATATTACATGCATTGCGCATTATGGATTCAAGTGTAGAATCCCTCTAGTGAAAATCCACTTATTCAAAATTGTACTCAAAACAATAATAATTGATTTCCATGTGATATAACAGTTAATAAATAATAATCCTTTATTTTTAATGATCACATACATTTTATTCTTTCCTCATTAAATCAATCTAGAACTCCACGTTCATGAGAGATAGAGAGGTGGAGGAATGGAGAGAGAATTTTATTATGTGCAGTTATTTTTAATTATCAGTTTTTTATTAACCCTATACAATATACATTTACATATATTTATAGAGCTATAGTTTTGGTTATGAACCTATTTAATTGTATCCGAACACTTAAATTATATAATAAGTCTTAAAAAATATGAATAAAAATATTAATAATAATTATTATATTTGGTAGTTGTTAAATATGGTAATAAATTATCTAAAGAAGAAAGCATCAATCGTAATTTTATCCAGCTATAGAATGTAGTGGCAGTAGCCGAGAAAGAGTAAATATATAAAGATAATATTTTTTTAGCTATCAGATAGCAAGAATGAATCACCATATCAAGAAGCAGTTTTTCTGACAGCTGATAAGGGAAAACATGTGGTTGGGGATATACCTAGTAAATCTGTGCTGAAGAAGAAAGAAGTTGGTGCTTCATAGAAAAGGAAGGATGTTGAAATATAAAAAGAATCCTCAACAACCAATATCTCATATTTGGAATCATCCTTTCTTAGATATGATTTTGTGGTTTAGTCATTAATGATGTTGTTTGATAAAATTCCATTATTTCCAAGCATAGAATCAAGGTTCCAAATGCTTCGTCATTCCTATAATCAAAAATTGGATTCTTTTTCCATGCTTAGGGATAAGCTTGTAAGTCATCATGGAGATTTCAAAACCTTCTTCATTGAATATGATGCTTATAAAAAGTCATGTGAGATGATTAATAGTTGTTTAAGGAAGATATTCAAAGCGCTTAGAGTACTTGATGAGATTCATGATAATTTTAATGATGCTTTTGAAAATGATGATGTGAAGATCAAGGTTCTTATTAACATTTTTGAGGAAAAATTGACTCATGAACAATCATCTAGGAAGAAAGAAGTCAATGCCTTAAATTGTAAGCTAAATTATATGGCCATGTAACATAATATAGAATGGGGTCTTAGAATTGAATTCAAAGGGAAGCTGGTAAAGAAAGAATAAGTGTGGAAAGCTCAGGCATAGATTATTAAGGTTCAGAAAGAGAAGATAAAAGAATTATAAAAGAAAATCAAAGATCACGATCAGCTTCACAAGGATAATATAGGAGATCACACGGAGTTAAAGAAGTTGAAAACCATTATGAAGATGCTGATGTCGTATGAGAAATAAGGATAATCTTTTTCAGATCTGATCTTTGGTTGTATTTTCATTATTTTACAAATTCATTCAATATTAATTAAATTTTTGGTTATTCCGCATATTTCGTTGTTTAGTACAAATATTTCAGGCACCAAATTTTTCCATTACCATTATTCCTTTTTGAAAATCACAAAGGGGGTGAAATAAATGTTAAAAATAATACTATGTAAAGAAGAAATTTACCTAGGTATTGGGGAGTTGAACTAAGGGGTAGTTGTTATCAATGATGATTTACATATGCAAGAAAATACTAAATCTCTATTAGTAAATCATGAAAATGATCAATAATAATTTTAAAACCTAAGGAGGAGTTATTCATATTCACAACTACATATATGAAAAGAGAGATAAGTTTTATTTTCATTGTCCATAAAATTTTTAAGTGCATATATTTTTTTTGTAAGAATGATTGTGCATTCCAAAATGGGGTAGATTATTGAATCAATAAATATTCCTTTTGACTAATCCATTACTCAATGTTTTGAAAATCTCTAACACTGTATCATAAGGAAAATATAAATTTATCATTATAATGAAAATTTTCCTTCCTCAAATTATTTTTCCTTAACTGTTTTTTCATTGTTCAATATATAGTATGTCTAAATCAAACTCTATTTTTTTCAATGTCTAAAAATTGGTTTCACATATAAAACCTCATAATTTTATAAATACATAGATATAGAGTATTCTGAATTCAGACTTCATATTCCTTGGAATTCAGACTCCGAATACCTCAAAATTCATACTCCCAATTCTATAAAATTCAGACTCTTGAATTTTCTAAAATTCAGACACCAAATTCTATGAAATTTATAATCTGAATCATCTAATATTCAGGCTCCGAATTCCTTAGAATTCAGACTCCAAATTCCTCATAAATCATATTGCAAATTCATTGGAATTCTAACTCCATAAATCATAGAATTCATAATCTGAATTCTTTGTAAAATAGAATCATAATATCCATGTATTATAGAAACCAAATATTGTTTTTCATAGACATAGAACTTTATTTTCATTTCTGAAAAATCAAATTTGGATAAGCAACCTTATTTTTCTTACCCTTGTTAATGTTATGAAATTATTTTGTACATTCTGTTTCAATCTAACCATTGGTTGAGTGACACGTGTATAGGTCCTTCCTAAATTAAATGAAAAATATGACTGATGGAGGAGGGAGCTACCCATTGGAGATTTTCCTATAAATAGGAGCTCATTTGAGCGAGATCATTACTGACCGATCTCTCTAGATACCACATGTTCATGATTTGATTTCTATAGAGAGACTATCTCATGATTTGTGAATAATGAACATCTTGTTCATATTGCTTTGTGTGACTCCGATTGTTGCTGAGTTCAATCAAGGGCTTCTGGGGATAGGAAGACATAGGTTCTGACTACCCTAAAGTTCGAGGGCTTCTGTGGTGAGGAAGAAAGAGGTGTATAAAACCTTATAGATCGAGGGATAGCGGGGATACCAAGACAGACACTAATATTTTTATTGAGGGTTTACCCTAGTGTGGGTAAGAAATACTTTTATGAAATTGTAAATCAAGGGAACTTTATCAAAGATTGTGGGATACCCTACTCATTGAGTTAAAAGATTTCTTACTTGTTACTTGTTTTCGTTTGAGTTATTTTTTTCTTCATTTTGATTAATAAGGAAAGTATAACGTTCTTATAATTCCTTGTTCTTTTTATACATAGATAATTAAGGTTCTATACACATTAATATAGAATCATTTCATTTTAATATTTTCATATGTTTCATTTCTAAAACAATATTTCCTGAACCTAATATGTTTGTAGAACTAAGAGGTCTTGTGAATTTACCTTGTTTAACATTGTTGAACACTATCAACAACAATGGTTCCAAATTTTTTTAAAGTATATAATTCACCCCTATTCTATTTGAGCATCTACATCATATTTCGATCCTATAGATATCTTGCAAAGGGTCAAGGCTGCAAAGAGAAAGAACATAATGTGACAAAGATGAAAACCACATATTAATTCTCATTGTGAAATATAATTCCTTTATCTCAAAATCTCATCAATTTGGTTTCACATCCGTGTCATTAATCTATAATCTTGATATTTCTTTCATTCATTATCTGAAATGAGCATGTCATTAGACTAGGATGATAATATTTAATGTGATGGTTCTATTCCAATCAGGGGTCACGATATCAACTTCCACATTGATCAAAGGGAGAAATCCTTCCATGACTTATCCATTAATAACATATCATTCATGACCCAACCAATGTACCCTACATCCAATGAACATATGAAGTAATGTATTTGGTCAACATAGAAAATTTTTATGGCATGACATGCATTCAGGATAATCTTAAATTCCAAGGAAAAATAAAAATAATCACATATATTATTTTATAATGACATAAAAATATGTAGAATTCTAATTTCTAGGATTGTTCCCATAATCATCTATCTCAGAGATTACTAAGAGGGAACATCCATAGAAAACTACTCATCCTTTTATGATTTCATAAACATAATAATCTATACAATTGATGTATTATTATAGAATGTTTTCCAACCATAGAAAAATAATTATGAATGACTTCATAGAACATAAAGGTTCACATCATAGTGGGGAAAAAATATGACATTATCAATGTGAAAGATTCCATAAGACATTATTACATTAATGTCATGAATAATAATGCAAAATATCTAATAAGATGTTTATTAATATTCAAATTTTTTAATATACATGTAATCAAAGTACAATCAGTTTGTTCTAGAAGACCAACTCCAACATCCTATATATCAAAAATGTCATAGGTAATTTTTTCTGATGATTTCATATTCATCCATTTTCATTTTCATTCAATTGACCCCCTTTATATGGCGTGTCTCTTAAGTAAAAATTTTAGGGAAAACCCACAGTTCTGATCATACCAAAAAATTCAAGTATTTTTTTAAAATTTCAATGATTCTTATAGTTTTAAAATTACTCAAATATGATTTTACATATATTTATTTTCAATTAGAGCTCACCTGGTTAGTTTTAACACCTACGCACAATATTTTATCTTTAGTAAAAAATGATAAATATGTTAAACCATACCTTAATCTATATCAATCAATTTGAATATCAAATTTATTCATGGTTTACTCTAAAAGATCACAAATTATTTTATAAATGTTATTATATCATTTCAGGCCAATTAAATGTCATTTTCTCATTTCAACACCCTAATGGGAGACATTTTAGTTAAAAACGATAAAATGTGGCCTATGGTTATTAATCATACAGAGACACACAAGAATATTATGGATGTGGTGTTGATTCCTATAAATAAATACGACTTAGTAATACTTATCCCTTTATTCCATTTCAGTCTAAGTGAGTTTTCTTAGTAATGACCCCCATTATGTGATTTGTCACTGAACTCTGAATCTAGGAGAGAAAATCCATTTTTAATCATTTGGAGAAATATGGGTATCTTATCACAGTGAAAAAGATCCCTACCGATTTTAAATTTAATTAAATATTATTTTCTAACATTCCATTTCAATAATTTTATTGAACCAGTCTAGATACCCTGATACTCTAAATCCTTAGCCAGATCTGACCTAGCTTGAAGGGAATTACCAATCCCCATGGGTTGGTGATAGCACCTTGAATAATATAAGGAAAACGTTGGAACAACTTTAACACATAGACAGTTGATGAGATAGAAACAAGTAAGTATTCTTAAAGAAACTCACAAAGTGGACAACACCATAAGTCAAATACATATAAAACCCCCAAACATTACATAAAAAAGTGCCATAAATAGGCTAAACAACCTGATCACCAATAGACATATCACTCGAAGCTCTAACAATCAATATCCAACACCTCTATGTGGGGCCTTTCCATTGCTTGAATATAGAGTAAGTAAATCTACAAACACCCAATAGAAAATTTATGGTGTGAGATAAAACCCTAGTAGGGTCTCACCTGGTGTTCCATAGTATGATGAAAATATAAATAAACTAAATAATTATTTCATTTTTAAATAATATAGGCAAGCATGTTCAAGAGAATATTTACGAAATCATGATTTTCATTTTAATTGATTGAGACATTTCAAAAACAGCTTAATAAAAATTTTAAACAAAATAATTTATATAAATTAAAAAGAAGTGTGTAAATAATTTTACAAACCATGAAATATATATCAAAATAATAAAAAATGAACAACATGGTCATCTACCAAGAGGTATGATAGTTCCACATTATGGGATACTCAAACACTCATATCGATGATCATATAAATATGTTTACACACATCCGTAATAAACTCTTCAAAGAGTATAAATCAATATCACATTGGGGATATGATATGTTGCCTCATGTTTTTGGTATGATAAAGTATCAAGACCATGTTTTTTTCAAACTACTAACTAGCTACCAAGGATAGCTTATTATCGAACAATAATAAATAATTGGAAAATAATTTCAAAATTGTACGAAAAAAATTACCCCATTTCTATTTCAATTGGAAAATAAATCCTTCAAAATCAAAAAATGTGTTTTTATTCAATTTATGCCCATTTAGAATATAAAACCAAATAGGATCTTATCAAAACAATTAAATCCATTTTCTCAAATCAATTTTGCAATTCATTTTCCCAATATCATCAATTTAATCAATTTCAAATCATACCCCAATTCATTGTAATTTATGGATTTTCCAAAAATCCATACCATCTCGATTGAAACCCCAATTCACATAATTGTTTTTCACAATATCATTAAAATAGAGTTAATTCAAATCATGAAAAATAAGTGTTCTTCAATTAGAAAATCATAGATGGACCCACCTACCATATCATGTATATCATGTAACACAAAATCCATTTTGGAAAAATCCAACAAATAATCTTAAAAACATAGATTTTATATTCAAACATATATTAAAGATATAAAATAAATGAATTTAAATCTTCCAACAACATTGAAATCTATCAAAACCTAAGAAGGTGATAATAATAGAGGTGGAGATAAAGAACGAAAGAAGAACTCTTACGAGGAAGAGATCCAATGATGTTATTATATCATGAATTAACCATATAAATGGATTGGAAGAGATAAAATGGGTCATTGAGAGACATAAAATCCATGGAAATTGTGGTATGGAATGTTATGGTTTAGATGGATATTATACGGGGTTTTGAAAATTTTAAAATAAATTTTAATAAAAGTTCTCGTTCGCACAGTTAGCAAGATAGGGCCACTGAGTTTATCAAACTATGTGATGCTCTAGTGGGGTGAACAATTTCTACTAGTTAGGTTCTAGGTTTTTCAAACCATATAGAGTATTGAAAACCCATTATATTTGATATTGTGATGGTTCCCCTATGAGGGAACACGATTTTTGAAAATTGTGCACTAACCCAGAACAACCCAAAAAAATAAAAAAACATTACATATTTTCTAAAACAACATGAGAGGAAACACAACCAATCATGAACAAAAAGAGAGCTTTAGGAGTACTATAAAATAGTAACATGATGTTAAAAACACCCCACAATAGAAATTTTATATCCAAATAGAGCCTATTAATCATCATCCATGTCAAAAAAATGAGGCCACAAAATGCTCATCACTACCATTTTCTATCACATCTCATGAGTATCAGAACCATGATACCATAGATCTAGAAAAAAAAGTTTCTTCCTCCCATGAATTACCATGGTTTTAGAATAAACTATACTGACTGGATGCTCAGTGATGGATAAATCAGGATCAACCTCACGATCACTCCATCTCAGAACATGAGATGGATCGAAAAAACCATTCACCTACTCTAGTACAAAGAACCTATTATGTATAATGTAAAATATGGAATATGTGATATGTGTGTAATCCAATTTTCTTACCATCTCAAAAAACTCAAAAGGACGCAAACGATGAGGAGAAATCCCATATTTCATTCCAATTCATTAATAACCCAAACTCGGTGAAAATTTCAAGAACATCTGATAAAAAACTGAAAGTTCCATCAATTTGAGATGAAGATAATCATAATACATAATCCTAATATATGTAATATACATTCTCTTATGAGTAATCTATTTCATTATTGACATCCATTAAACCATACTCTGTCTATCCATGGGTCTTTCCCCAATCTCTGAACAATAATATAAAGATTTACATGGTTAGCCATACAAGGCCTCAAAACTATCCATTTGAATCATAGACTAGAAACTTTTATTATATGAAAACTCAACCAGCCCTGAATGATCATTCCATGACCCACCTAAATCAAGGATTTAAGAATGAAAAATATCCTAGTGAATTTTTTACCTCTCTCTACCTAGCAATTCGACTACGGATAGTACGTTGTACTCAAACAAAATTGATATTCAGGTCCCTCCTTAAGGACTCCCCAAAAGCAAGATGTAAAATGAGGATATATGTCATATACTATTGATGATGAAACTAAATGAAAATGAAAAATCCCTCTAACATATAGATTTCTTAGTTCCAAAACATTGGTTGTATCAATAATGAGTATAATGTGAGCCAATTTAGACAGCCTATCAATCACAAACCATATAATATTCTACATTATATGGGTATTGGGAAACCAAACCAAAAAGTCTATTGAGATACTTTCACAATTGCTTATTGTAATTGGAAGTGGTTGGAGAAAACTAGAATATATCTATTGCACGCCCTTAACCTTATGGAATGTATAACAATCCGAGACAAAATCAGCAATGTCACATCTCATACATGGACACAACAATCATTGTTTCAAATAATAAAACTACTTTTGGTTCCTAGATGAACATCCCTCTAAGAGGTAAATAAATCCCTCATTAATTATTTTCATATTGGAAAAGGTTCAACGTACCAGTTCCTGAAACATAGGATACCATCCATGGAGAATCACCACTCAAATACGGTCTCCACATAATAAAGAGTTTTCATAATGCCACAAAATTCATCAAAAATATGATTTTACTAAATATTAATATAGAGGAGAGAATGGGTCAACTAAAAACTATCCAAAACAGCTTCATCCCCTAAACCTAAAACTCTACTATGAAACTATGAAAAAAGATTCAACATGTTCCACTCTTCCAATGATTCATTTACATATTAGGCTGGAAGTTTCCTAATCAATGAATATAAAATAAAATTACCATCCCCATGGGAATAGGAAATATAAAAATTAAATGTTTATAGGTAACTCTTTCAATCCCTCTATCAGAGATCGAAATATTTTTAAGAGAAGATATAACTTAAGATCGTGTGGTCAGAAAACAACTTAAATCATTCACTAAAAAATTAATGTGGCCAAACCTTATTTGAAAACATCATAACTAGAAGTTTGATATAATTATATGGGTAATTATTATCTTGTGGAATATTCTACTGAGAGACATATGAAGTGACATCGTAACCCTACAAAAGAACATTGACTAACACCAAACCTGATGCACTGTAGAAGACCACATAAACCAACTCGGCCTCTAGAAGAGTCAAGACATGTCCAGTAGACAAAATATGCTTCAGATAAAAAAATAAAATTGAAAATTATCATCCCAACCAATCATTACTCTATTATATGTTAGATTAGTTATTGGAGAATCCAAATTTGAAAAATCCTTTACAATCCTGCTGATAATATCTAGCAAAACAAAAGATGTTATCAATATGAAAAACATTACGCAATTTCTCCCATGTAATAAAAGATTTCACCTTCTCAGTGTGAACTATGAAACCCTTATTTGACACCACGTTTCCTAGGATAATCACTTATCAAATCCAGAAATAAAATGTTGATTGGTTGGCATAATGTATGTGATTGATGAAAAATTACAAAACCACTCTCAGGTGACGCACATGATTCTCCTCAGAAGTAGAATAAAAAGGATGTCATCAACAAAGACCACCAAAAAGGTATCATGATACTAATGGAAGACAATATTCATTAAATCCATAAATACATTAGGAGTATTGGATTTACTATATTGAATGAAAAGGTACTCATAATGGACATACCTACTCTAGAGGGAAGTTTTCTAAAAGTCATATTATTTTATTCTAATGTGGTGATAACTAGATCGATGATCAATCGTTGAATAAAAATTCAGCCATTTAAACTAGTCAAATATATCACCATTCCATGGTATTGGATATTTTTTCATTATTGTAATGTGATTGGGATATTTGTAATAAACACAAAAGAAAAGTGGTGCATCATATTTCTTAGTGAAGTGATAGGCACTACCCAAGGTTACACACTCATGCATATAATGCCTTTGCCTAAGAGGTTATCCAACCAAATATCTAACTCATTCATTTCATCTAGTACCTTGTGGATAGAAGGAATAGATAATTGCTATTTACCTGGTACAAAATCAATAGAAAACTCTACCTCCCTTATTGGTGGAAAACCATAGATGTCATAATGGAAAAACATCAATAAACTCGATGGTAACTAAAGGGAGAACATCACCCATGGATTCTCACTCCCAGTAAAAATCAAACACTAATATATGTTTCCCCATATCCAGATAATAAGGTACATCTCTACTCATAGGCAGTTCCATTCTACATGAATGACGCAGATAACCTCATCGGGTGCCTCAAAGATGATCCAATTAAGATAACAGTCATTTTGGGATTTATTAGAAATGATCCAATCTATCCTGAATATTATAATAAAAGAATTCATTTAAATAATCAAAAAATAAAAATAAAAATCAATATATGATAAAGAGAAGACACATGTAGGACAATAGAGACCATTCTATCTCTTTATTCTGAGGGGTGAAGTAATATTCATCCCATAGGATAAAATCATTGTGAGAAGATATAATATATTCATATTACGATCTGAAATGAATGAATGAGAAAGAAATGTATAAAATAATGTTCTTAAAAAAGGTGAATCTATAGTGATGGTACCTATCATAGTGGTTGGACCCACATCTACATTCTTTAGAGAAACTTTCACTTATTGTAGAATCTCAATTCTAGATGTTTTTGGTTGGAACCCCTTCACATAAGAAGCAACTGATTGCACCGTACTAATTTTTTGTGATGATGATACCATTCCAATAAGTAGAGAATAATATAAATGAAAATACATTTTCATGTGACCCAATCATCAATTGGAACCACATATATTGGGTGCCTCAGGGAAAAATAGTTTCAACCACCAAAGCATGACACAATGGTAGAAAATAAAATTACCACATCCAGAAAATTTAAGAGGTCAAGAAGAACGATTATATATATAACTACCATGAGAATCATAACACATTCACATTCATTTAATGGAACACTCTGATGTTCTATTAGGAAAAAAATGAACACCCATCAAACATAACATACCGACCAGGTCAATCTAAACCACCAATGCTCTATCAATCAAATCAGCATAAGAAGGGGGTTTCAACAAGAAAAAAGATAAGGAATATTAGATTGAAGTCCCATTTTGTGCTATTAATAATTCACATTATCAATTGAAACAATATAATTTTTGAACTACACAAGCTCAATGAGGTGGCATTCATGTTCCGTCACTATCATGTTGACTTGCTTGAGTTTTAAAAACTCTATAGACTTTTCCAATACCATCAAATATAGATATAACTGGTTGGTGAAAATTGCCTTATTTTCTTTCCAAGTGAAACCCTAATACTTATTTGTCATTAACATCATGTCCCAACATCTCCTGTTAGGTCCTACCAGCTTGAAGGTGTCACATTTCCCTTTTATTTCATCAGGACTTTACATGAACTCAAAAAAAAAATGTTTCTCCTCATTTGATCACCAAACATTTAAGGGTTATTTGAACTTTATATGATAGAGTTTTATGGTGAAGAAAATCCTGAGCACGGTTCTAGAAAACATACCATTGTGGTTTCACAAGTGGAGCCGGGATAGGAATTTGCTCGGGTACTGGTCCCATAGTTTGGATAATGGGCACAATAACATCAAATATATTCTTGTCGATGATAATAATTTCTCATTGCATTTCTTCTGATGATTACTCATGGATCATATTCATTCAACTGCTTAGAGGCCTGATGCTTCACACCAACAATAGGAATCATTGAATATGTCAAAAAGGTTATTCACAATTACACCAAAACAGGTGCAAAAGAGAAATTTACTCCCATAAGATAGATAAAAATGATTTGGATTTCAACTAACCATATCAGATGATGGAAAAGGACTAGAACTAATCTTCAATATGTCATTCTTAAACTACCCATGGTAACTGAAGTTTCATTACGATGTGTGTGGCTAGGCAATCAAACTCAACTACTTCTTATGTGTTGAAATTATTTCAAACATCATACAGACATCAATGAATGATTCATAACCTTAAAATTTGATACTAATTTTTCATAAAACACCCCATATACCATGGTACTCTGATACTTGATCCAACTCTAACCTAACATGATGTATGTTCCCAATCCATTGGGGATGGAGAAAGAACCTTACATCATTAAAGATAAACGTGAATGATTTTTTCCACATAGAAAACAAAAGATTATGAAATCAGTTAGTATGCTCAATGGAAATACAAAAACTTAGAATATAATTAAATTTGAATAGGTATAAAAAACCCAAATAGTGCATCAAAAAAGTTCCAGAAAACAATGTAAAAAATCCCCATTCCCAAAGGACATGACACTACAAGCTTAAAAAATCAACAACAATATCATTTTTGTTGTTTCATTCCCTTAATAGGACTTGTAAGAAGGAATACTACAAATTCCCGAATACAAAGGTAACATTTGATAAAAAATTTAAATAGGGTCTCACTAGGTGTTCCATAACAATATTAAAATACAAATAAACTAAATAATGATTTCAAATTTTAATAAAACAGATATGTAAGTACAAGTGTATATTCAAAAAAATAATTATTTTCATTTCATTTGATTTATACATTTCAAAAATTTAAGATGTAAAATTTTATATAAAACAGTTCATATAAATTCACAATAAATGTGTAAAGTACTTTACAAAAAATGAAATATATATATAAATAATCAAAAATGAGAATCATGGTCATCTACGATGATATATGATAGATCCAACTTATGGGACCCTCACACTCTCATATAGGTGATCTGGAAAATATGTGTACACACATTCATAATACACTCGACAAAGAGGACTAATCAACATCCCATTCGGGATAAGATAAGTTTCTGTATGTTTTTTAGTGTTGTAAATCATCAAAACATGTGTGTTTGTCCCAAATAACTCACTAACTACCTAGGATTTCAAGTGCCCAAAAATCTATCAATAATGGGAATATTATTTCTTAATTGATTAAAATACAATTTCCCCATTTCTCTGCCAATTCATCATTTTAAACCAATATATGGGTTTTTAATCAATTCTTTCATTTTCCCAGGAAAAAAAAATATGGGTTCCTAATATAAAATAGATCCTTTTTCTCGTGTAAATTTTATAGTCAATTTTTCATTTCAATTTAACAATTACACTAATTTTAAATCATAACCCAATTCATTTGAATTAGGTGATTTCCTTGAATTCCATAATTTTCAATTTAAACCCCAATATACAACTAATAGAATTTTTATTATACAATTGAATCAAAATGAATTACAATCAATCAAATCAAGGGTTATTCAATAGTCAAACGATGGACAGAACCACCTACTCTAACTTTGAGATCATGTAATACAACACTAGAATCAAGAAACAACAATGATGATGTTAGAAATATAGATCCACGAATCAAAACTAGATTTACGATCTAAAACAACTGAATTTATATCCTTCAAAAACAAAGATATCTAACAGCCCCTGAGGAGGAGAGAAGAGGATCTCAAGAGATGGAGAAAACTGGAGGAACTCTTATTATGAAGAGATTGGTTGACGTTCGATTAGCATTGATCTACATTAGAATGGTTTTATAAGAGAAAAAAATCATCCATGAGAGTACTCCAAAAACATGGGAATCAAAATATGTTGTGGTAGGGATGAGTGGGAGATTTTACAGGGGTTTGGGAAATCTATAATTAATTTTTAGGAATAATTTTACCATTCACATGGTTAGCTGGGAAAGGGCGCATGGTTTGTCAAACCACATGGCATATCCATGTGGCCCTATTGAAGGGTTCTTAGTCTCTACTAGTTGAGTGTATTTTTTTAGAAATTATGCATCATCCATGAAAACACCCTCTGTTTGGTTTTTCACAATTTCCCCAGGGAGGGTGAACTATTTCAGAAAATCTTGCACCAACTATGCACAACCCTAAAAATTCAAAAAAAAATAACATCTTTCTAGAACCAACCTGAGATAAACACCAACCAAATCATGAAAAAAATAGGGGTTGAGGAGTGTCAAAATATATAAATAGTTTGTTGTAATAAGATATTGTTTGATACATTTTGATTCATACACACATGATTTTTCTATTATTTCAAAATTCATAATGTTGTTAAACCATCCCTTAAACCATACCTATCAATCAGCACATTGGAATGATGAAAAGTTGATTCCAACCTATAAAAAGTGACCCAATGATTTTTCTCCTTGATTTACATGTCAATCTGAAGTCTTTTACTTATTATTGAACCCCATGGGGGATGTGTCATATCAATAAATCTATGAAATGTTTCTATTTTTCCATCATACCGAGCGAAAGAAGAATTTTATGGATGATGTGTTGAACCCTGCATATCAAAAATGACTTGGTGATCATTCACTAACAATTTTATGGACTCCAATACTTTTTTATTAGTGTTGACCCCTTTTTTGTGGTATCTCATTTACCATCAAATCTTACAGAAAAACACCACTTTTCAACATACTGAGAACTTCAGGTATCTAACTAATATGTTGATGGTTTGTAAGGATTTTAAATCAAATAAAGATAATTTTTTAATACTTCATGTTAATCAAATATAATTTTGTCAGTTTTGACCATTACACACATGATTTTCCTATTATTTAAATTTTTTAATAATTTCAAATCACACTGTGATTCATAATGATAAATATAGGAATCATAATGATGTCTATTTGTTTCCAGAAAATAAACAATTACTCAATGAATGTTCACTTAGATTTTCAGGTAATTCAAAAATCATTTTCTTGTTGTGGACCCCATATTGTATGATATGTCATTTCGAAAAAACTATACATTTTTATATATTATTTTCTATCGTAATATGTAACATGATAATTCAATGGATTATGTTTTGATTCTAATATATCAAAATTCATTCAATGAATATACTCACACTATTTAAGGTTTATACAAGTCTGTTCTTATGGAATGGACACCTTTTTTGATTTGTTACTTAACTCTAAATTAAGGGGGGAATGCCACATTACAACAAATAATGGAATTTGAGTATTTGATCTCTATGCCTATGATTAAATTAGTTTTTCAATGACATAAATATCAATTTCCAAATATTTCATATCAATTGAATCTTTTTTGGTTGGTTTTTGACCCCGACACATATGTATTTCCAAATATTAAAAAAATGCTAGTAATTTTAAGTCATAGCTTATTACATATCGATCATTATGGGTATTTGATTGATGTTTAGTTGATTGAAAAAGATAAAACATGATTCAATTAAGGTTATCCATGATTATTAGGTAAATTTAAATTCATTATCTCATTTTGAACCCCCAGGATGGGATATGATCCATTTTAATAAAACTATAAAATATTGTTTTTCCATTATACTATGTGACACAAGAATCTAATGGATGTTGTGTTGATTACTATAGATAAAAACCAATGGTTCTTCATTATATCCTAACTTCAAGTCATTCCAAGTGTGTTCAATTGTTATTTTCCCCCATTACGTGATTTTTCACTTAACCCTTGTTTTGGGGGTCAAATGAAACTTTTGATCAAACTGAGGAATTCATGTATCTAAATGAAAAGAAATTGATTCTTATAAATTGTAAATGACATGAATATGGTTATCATAAGATTCTGTATCAGTTATATCTTGTTTAGTCTATTTCCCCATTATTCCAATAATGTTAATAATTTCAAACAATACCTTAATCTATACTAATCATTATTTGATTTAGATTGATTAATAATTTATTAAAATATTAAAAATTGATTTGATGAATATTATTTTATATTTTAATTTAAAAGAAAATGAATTTTATGGTTTTTGTCCCCTATATGGGAAATATATCATTTTATTAAAACTATACTATGTTACATATATTTTCCACCAAACTGAGAGACATGAGAATCTGATGAATACAACATTGATTACTAACGATCGAAAATGATTCAATGATCTTTCTCCCTTGATTACATGTCAATAAAAGTGTGTTTTCCTTGTAATGACCGATTTTATTTTTTTTCCACATAACTCAAAATGTAATAGATGAATGTTACATTCTAACATAATATGAAATTCGAATTTCTTACTGATGTTCTAATGAATCGAATGTATTTTAAATTATTAGAAGATTATTTTCATGAAATTCAATGTCAATAAGAGCTTGTTTGGTCAATTTTTATGCCTATACACTTGGATTCAAAATTATTACAAAAATTATAATAATTTCAAATAATTCCTTATAACATATTGATCAATATATTAATCTAATTTATATTTGAATGATTCCAATAGATCACAAATTATTTGAGAATTTGTATCCCATATTTTTACATCAATATAGATTTTTTCTAATTTTTTTACCCTGGATGAGAGATAGGTCATTTAAATAAAATTATAAAATGTTACATGTTGTTTTTCATCATACTAAGTGACATGGTCATTTGATGGATGCAACATTACTAATATAGATCAAAAATGAATAAATAGTCATTATACCTTGAATTCATAACAATCAATGTGAATTCAATTTGTATTAATTTCTTTTACATGAATTGTCTCATAACTCTAAATATGAGGCAAAAATGGAAATTTTTATCATACCAAATAATTTGGGTATCCAATCAATGTGTCCATGATTCCTAAAAATTTTAAAGGACCTAATGTTCATTTTCATATGATTTCATGACAATATAAGCTTATCATTATCTTAATTTTTTCACACTATTCTATGGTTTTTACTCCATTTATGACTCCTAAAACAATAATTATTGATTTTAAGAAAATAATAGTCATGAAAATTTACTTTAAATTTCACCAACCATATTGAACATCCAATTGACACAATGTTGAAATGTAATGATAAAAAATCACATAATGATTGTTTTCCTATGTTTTTTCATCAATATAAATTTCATTAGTTGGTTTCGAATCCCAACATAGAAAAATTTTAGTTTTATAAAAATTTAATTTTTTTTTGAATTTACTAAAAATAAAAAACAAGATGCATTCTATTATAACGATAAAAAATATTATAAAATGAAAAAAAAACATCCAAAATATGATGAAGAATGTCAATCCATGGATGATACATCTGACTAGTGAAATAGGGTCCAATAAAATATAAAAATATGGAAGATAATAATAATAAATGTAATAAAATATTGTCAAAAAATCATGTATAAACCCGCATTGTAGGATCCCATAGACCATCAACCTAGTGCATATATTGTTGCACTTCCCTAACCTCACTAAATAATTGTGCATATACCTTATCTGAAGCTTTCATATGACATATAAATATGTCACCTACTGTGTTATCATATAAAATATATAATCTATATCCTCAATACAAGAAACTATAGAATAGGGAATCCTCATTCCATATTTCTATCTAAATCCATGTCCATCATGACCAATTATACGATGAAATATCATATCCCTCTACATGGAAAGCCGTTGTTGGTCCTCTAGAAGATGTGTAAGAATTACCTAAAATGGAGCATGTATGATATATAAATATAAATATATAGTTATATATAGATATATGAAAGTACTAATAATTAACAAATTAGCATACTATAAGAGATACTGCCTCATGATCATATATCTCTCGAGTCATCATCCACATCGTCAATATATTAGTTGGTGCACCTTGCTCCATAATTTTGTACCCATATAAATATTGAACACAAAAATCCTATTAAAAAATATATATATAAAGTAAATGATAAATAAATATTATTGAATTAGGGCCACATGATTAGTCTGAAGCCTATGTGGTGCTCCTTACGTCATACATATTTTATAGTGACAATCTGCCAGCACCTAGATTCAATTAGTTCAAATTTGAAACATGTAAAATGGTACACATTCATTGAAATATGAAAAAAATAAACAAGATCCCTACCACAACCTCAGTGGACCAATATCCAACCATGAAAAACTACTACGATGGGGGAACGCCAATCGAGACTCTATCTAGAATATATAGGGCACCCAAACATAGTACCTAGTGCTCCCACTTCACACTACCATTATAATATTTCCATATTTAAACAAAAAAATGTCCATAAAAACTGGGAAAAACTCATTAGGTCACCCTCATATATTATTCAATTTGTGAAATAAAAACATCACAAATGTATGCGTTTTTTATGCATAACAGGATGATTCAGATCAGACGAATGTCTGATCTCCAAAATTTATTATAAAAAGAAATTAAAGTGCAAGACATGGAAACAAACATAAGAAACTACATCACCTCAATCCCATTCACATCCCTATACACATAATCAGATACCTCATCGTCTAGTGTAGCTGATTCCCATTCTGAAGACTCTTATTTCTTAAAGAGTTCAATGTACTGCTTCCTGCGAACAAGTTGTCCCTTTTTAGTTTCTCCCTGTAAGTTCTCATTCCACAGTTTCTTGTTTCCAAGTCATGGTCCTCTCATCCACCCTTACTATAGGTAGATATTGTCTTCATTGTCTTGGGTAGATCCATATAGTCCCTCCGCAGCTTTCTCCTGCATTGTGTTTTCCCATTTAGCTCCTAGCTTGATGTCTCTTTGTTCCCATTCTAATCAATGTCACAGAAAGATATTCTGGGGTGAATCTGCACATTTTCCAGTTGAGTTATCCTATTTGAAACACATTCCATTGGACTCTTCCCTTTATCACAGGACCTTTCCACCCTCACACCACTCTACAGTCCTGCATCATGTCTAGCAAGGGTTTTGCAAAAATCCAGACTGCTAAAATGAGTTGGAGGGCAGTTAATCTCCTCCTCTTCCATATCCTCAACATCCTTCAACTCTTCATTTTCCAGAGCTTCATAATTATTTATGGATCAAGTTATCAAGTCATCATAACATACCAGCACCAAAATAGAAGGTGTGGTCTGATGTGGATCCACAGGATCATCGGAAATCTGTTTCTACTATAATCCCCTGCCCATAAATTGAAAGTCGGAATTTGAAGAATCCATGACCAAACCACCAGCTTCAAGAAACAATTTTTCAGGTTGATCATTAACATAAATGTGCACATTAGAGTCATCTAAATTATTATCATCACAAACTTCACAAGAAGGATCCTGATATCCAGTCTGATCCAACATGTCCAGTCTTCCCATGGCAGCTGAATGCAAAGAATTCTCAGTTTCATGCTGCAATTCTTCCACTGCTAATAGAGACTGAATATCCAATGAGTTTCAGGCTAGTTCCACCATGATGATCCCCACCTGGGGCATCAAAACCACCCAATGTTGCAGCAGCAAATGCTGCATTTGGTGTAGGACCCGACCTGTCATCCAGGGCTATCTTTCGACACTTAACAGTATCATGTCCTTGCCTGTGACAACCAAAGCAATAAGGGGTCCAATAATCATAAATAATATTCTGGGCATACCTATATTCTCCTTCAACCACAATCCACATGATCATAGGTGGGATCCTTGAGAGATCCATCCCAACACAGATCCTCATGGTTGAAGGATTTCTCATGCAAGACATTCTTTGATCAGAACATATAAACCGACCAACTGAGTTACCTGTTAACCTGAGCAACCCGAGATTTTGGAACGGAAGAGGAAAACCCGGAAACTGCAGCCAGATCACCATGTTGGGAAAGTCTTGGTTCATGTGGTATGTGAAGGACCACCACAAAAGATGAAAAGGAGACCTAGAAGAAGCTTTTCTATTTCTGGACCATGCCCTACCCAAGTCATCCTCATCAGCGAAGTGGATAAATAGTTGACACAGCCCCAAAATCCCCACTCGTTCATGTCTACATGGGGTGTGTATCATATAACCTAGAAAGTGAATAAATGCATTGGAAAGCACTCCCAATGGATGGTTTTCTTAGCAAATGATATATCATGGGTGTTGTCAAAATTCCATGATGAAATCACACAACCTGGGTGTCTCGTATCAGTAGAAGTTGAGGTTGAGTTGAACCCTATTTAATAAAATATAAATTCTAATTTTATGAATCTACAAGTATATGTTTTACGCAAAATTAAAAAAATATAAACACATTTACATTCATACATACCTCAAACGTAGAAGCAGTTTCCTCTCCATAATGATGTGGAAGTAGCGCTAGTTCCCCTAACATGTATAGAGTCATAGAAATAAGAAAAATAGATTATATATTGAAAAAATGATGTAAATCCCATAAAATAATTAAATGGTTTATAAAATTTTAAAAAAATTATAAATAGATTTTAAACTGAAGAGCGTGAAGAGAATCATACCAATCATTAAACATGAAAATCGATCATTTTTCCTTCAACAATCTATCTAACCAACTGAATTCCTACCTCAAAATGAGATGCATTTTAAAAACACAATCTTCCATGGTGCTCTTCACTTTTATTAATAAAATATCTTGCATTCTACGCATCTCCAAGTCCTAGCACACTACGACCAATCAAACTAGCCGTATAGAAAGCATCAACGAATAGTAACACCCACTTTTTGAATATTTATAAATTTTATTTTTTATCATGGAATTATTTTTATGATTTTTAATATCAAAATTATCTTAGGGTGAATTTTCGGTATTGTTCATATGACTTTCAATTTTTTATGAATAGTGAAAAACATTGCATTATTGATTAAAATAGAAATTTTAATAAAATAATTATTTCTTCACAAAAAATTAATTTTAAGGTCAAAATAGATACATAATACCTATATTAGTCCAATGTTGTTCATTGTAGTCTTTTTATAATATGATTAGACATATAATCTTTTACCGATCTTTTAAACGTCTTTTACCCACCATCTAGGCACATTTAAAAATTTGTATGAATCATAACTTTAACACATCTGTGAATTGAATTTTAAAATTCTGACAAACATAGTTCTCATTATTATGTAAAATGTGGTTCAATAGGATGAAAATAATTTTGGGTGAATAGTAAAAATATAATTTTATTTACGACGGTTAAAAGTAAATAGGATAATTACAGGTAAAAATAATATTATAATAATATAAAATTACCCCAAGACATGCCCTAATTTTTCTGGGTAAGTGTATTTATCCCAAAATCAACCTTAAGGAATAAATATTATCCTTTTTTTCAACATAGATTAGATTATGAATTTTTTTATATTTTATTTAAAGAAGAGTTAGAAGTGTTAAATTCAAATTTAATAACTATCCCATTTTTAATATAGGGTTATAAATAAGATAAATTACATTGTAGATATTATTTAAAAATATAAGAATATTTCCTACATCATCATATTTTATTAATAAATTTTTGACATTATATAATTAAATTTATTTATGACACAATGATGATGCAGTAATTACATTATTAATGAATGATTTAAATAATTGATATTATAAATATTAAAATAAATGTATCATGAATATTATTATTCCATCCAAGAATTTTCTAGGTGAATATTAAATGTTAGGCTTGATTAAATATATTTGGTTTGAAGGAATAAATTTGTTATAACATTAACAAAAAATACTAAATAGTGTCAAAATTGACATAATTGAGTTTTTTAAAACAAATACAATTTTATTAAATTATATAATATTTCTAAAAAACTAATATTCATACAAATGGCATATATAATGTTATATGTGTCATTAATGAACCACTTCAGGTTCTCTTGAAATTTTATAGTAATTATATTAACCATTTTTTAAAATAATACATGAAGACATTGTAAAAGATAAACTATTTAACTAAGAGTTGTGTCTCAAAGATATGGTTAATATGGTGACCTAAATATGTCTAAAACCTATTTGTCGAGATGATTTCAACCCTTCCCCACCTTATCATCTAAATAAATCTATTTTGAGCTATTAGACCCTGAAATTAATTTCATAATAAATTAATATTTCAAGATTTTCCGAAAATTCCCCTCAACTCTCTTATAAAAGAGTTCATCCCCTTCTCTTAAATTCCCACCACCAAAACCATTTTTATCGACAACCCCATAATTGAATATCCTCTAAAATAACCTAATTTTCTTTTACAGGACTTACATTGATCAGAAAGCTAACATATGGATCCCTTTCGTTTAATTAAAAGGAAACACCCGAAGAAGAGGTAATTATTTTTTTCTTCTCTTTCAGACTTCATTTCTTCTTCCACATCCTATATATTTGTTTCTTCCATACTAAAAAAATTAATCCAATACCTTATACACACTTATATTAAATTATAAATATTCTAAACCCATATTCATTATTCTAACCATCCAATTAATGACAAAGTCACCATACGTGCGTATGCACGACTTACCTTCTCCATGTCGTGGTGTAGTTTGTTATTCAACACATTATTTTTTGATGGATATAATATTGAGTATAATTGACTTAAATAATAAATATAACATGTTTATTATTCATTATATATAATATAACATCCAATTAAATTTGATTTCAATATCAATAGAATGACATTGTCGCTCATGCGTACGTTTGACCTACCGTCTCTCTGGCGCAATGAGATTCAATATCCAATTTTACCATCCATGAATGATTATATAAAAATATATAATTCATAATTATGAAATATATTTCATAATAATTCTACTATAATTATATATGTATATATATATATATATCATTCAGTTACTTCCATTCAATACGATAAGAAAATAGATACAACATTCATGCGTATGTATGGACTACCGTCTCCATGAACAGTGTATTATCATTTAGATATATATATATTATATATATTTATATTATGAATATATATTATATATAAATCATATTATACATTATAGAAGTAAATAAACCGTGATCCAAGTAATATGATCATTAATAACATATCAAAACACGTAAGATAAACAAAGCGATATTACCCAACATGTTGCATTAACATGGAATTGATAATAAATGGGTAATATAAAGTTATAAAAGAATCATATATGATATCATAAATATTATTATGATTCTTATATCAGTTAATAATATGTTTAAAATCATTATACATGTGTTTTAGACACGTTCGAAGAGTATCAGATCAATGGTTAGTGTTAATTTCTCAATTTCATTATTATATGAGATTGTTTTTGTGTAAGTATTTACTGGAAAAAATTAATCATACATGTCCATTTTTCATAAATTTTTTTTGAAGGAAACTTTTTAGGGTTTTATGGAAGGTAATCTTTAAACTATATCATCATTTTAAATGTTTTAATGATATATTTTTCTAAATATTTTTAATAAATGTTCGTGTTTTCAAAATGATTTAAAGAACATATTGATTTGGAAATCATTGTTTTAAAATGTTGATCCCATAAAAAGTTTCAAAGTTGTTTTGAGAAATTTTATTCAAAAATATCTTTTAAATGGTTTCTTTTATAAAAGGGTTATTTCTCTCAATGAGTTTTACAAATCATTTTCAACTATGTCAACATAATTTATAGGATATTATTCATGATTGAGGTTGATTTATTATAATACAATATTCCATATTTTATTGAATGAGTTGTGATATTTTTTATTTTGGATGTGCTATTTTTATACCCATCACAGTTTATGGTTAATATATTGACATATCTTAAGCTAGTTTTAATATGAATGATTATCTTATGTTTCACCATTTTCATATGATGAATTCATTGGACTTAATAGGTGATGGGTGGGGCCCACTATAGCCCCTCGATGAATCGATAGGTCTCATGAGGCAAACTAATGGCTTGTTATAATGCCTTGACATAAGATGCGTTAATGGTCTTAGCAAAAGGCCTTTACGTAGTAGTTTTTCTGTCTGGCATTATGTATTCTGTAGTTATGAAATTAGTTATTACATGTGATTATTCGACTAGTATAATATCAATGTGCATAATTATATGATAATATTTGATTTATATTTTTTCATATTATGTTCATGATTAATATTTAAAAGAATAATATTTCTATTTTAAATCATTCTTTAAAATTTTATATCTTCCGCTAAATTATTTACCCTTACCAAGCATTTGAGCTCACCCCTTTATTATGTTTTATTTTCCCAGAATGACAAGAAGTGTATTATGATTGTCATGAATGGTTATGGTAGGGTAATAATGGTGTTATTGGTGGCTTATTTATTCTATGTTTTATGTTAGAAATTGTAATTTAATTTTCATGTGTTTAATCGATTTTCCAAAATATCTAAATTGATCGGTCCTTAGGGGCATGATTGATTATAATCATGCCAAAGTAATAAAATAATGTATAGGCTCTGAGCTTTTGGGATCGGGGCATTACAGATGGTATCAAATAAAGTATAGAAATAGAAATGGAATAGATTTTTGAAAACATATATTAGGGTTCATAAAACAAGAATAGACATTGAGGATAAGTATAAAAGAACCCCTAGAATTTTGGAATATTATGGATTACATGAATATTCAAAGAAGTAAATCCCTACTAAGATACTACATGTTTATTTAGTAACGGAACATATGTTCGTTGGGTTGAAAAATTAAGCATGATGTTCTCGTATAGACTCTAGGTAACCTGGCAGATGAAAACCGGTCTCACTACACACTGGACCTGACACTCCTAGGGGATATTCATAGGATAATTCATATTTTCATTATAAACCATTATGAAGGATTTATGAGTAAATATGTCTACAATGGAACCATATTTATTTTTATGGATTTGATATTCATAAAACATTAAATTTATGTTAATTATTTTACTTATTTGTATTTATAAATTATGATTCATAACCTAATATATTGTAAACCACTATTTAGAAAGTGTTCCTAGTGGAAGGAATGGAATTAATATCAATGCATGTAATCCATGTAGGGATTACACTCCAATGCAAAATAATGATTGTGGTGCTGCATAAATAACTGGTACTGACCAGTTAATAACCATACTGGTACAGCTGACTAAGGTTATGAATAATAACCTTACCTGTATGGAGAATCCTGATCCACAAAACAGAAGATCAATGTTAGACTTCTTCTTGAGACAAAAACCACCGTCATTCAATGGCACTAAAAATCCATTTGTGAATGAGAATTGGATAAGTTCCCTAGAAGAAATATTTCTTTCTATGGGAAGTAATGAAAGGGAAAAGGTTGTCATGGATGTTTATCCTCTTTAATGAGATGTGAAACAATTTCTGTTGTTAATTAAAAACACAAAGCAGGATAATGAAGTAGAAAATATGGAATTGAGGAAGTATAAAGATTTTTTCCTAGAGAAATAATATCCTCATGAAGAGTGAGCTCATAAGAAAATAAAATTTCTAAGCATGAGGAAAAAATAGGATGAGAAAGTTGTAATATATAAGTCTAACATCACATGGTTTGAAAAGAATTATAAAGACTACATAAGTAACCCAAGAAGTAATATTGATCGATTATTTGATGGGTTAAAACCATTCCTCTAAATGGCATTGGTCTCACAATGTTTTGCATTGTACGAATATATAGTCTTGCATGCTATCAAGAGGGAAAAGGAATTATCTAAGTCTTCTAACATAGAATTAAATCAGGAGAAGAAGATAATGATGGAGAAAAAGACATTTAATGGGAAAATGGAATGATGTATTCTCCCTTATGTGATAATCGTGGGAAGAAACACCCATATATCTGCTTAAAATGAATGATATTTTATTACAAATGTAGAGAAAAGGACCACCATACTCATGACAGAAAGGGGAAGATATAGGATGTCAATATTAAATGCTACAATTTCAATGAAATAAGAAATTATGCTAACAGTTTCTCAAAGCATAGAGGAAATATATCTCAGAAGAAAAAAATGGATCAAGGTCAATCTTGTGCTGCTACTACAGTCGAAGTGGAATAATTATTATATTTATTTTTTTTATTCAAAAATTATATTTTGGTTATAAGAAGATTCTAATGTATATAAGAATTGTATTGAAGTACTTTTTTTCATTAAGGTTTTAATATGATGAAGGTAATAATATATTCATTATGAGCAAAATTACATTGTTTGGGGAATTTTATTTTACAATTGATTTTCGAAATTTAGATACCTTTTATAGAGAGTTCGAACATAAGTGATTTGGATTACTCTAAAAGATGAAATGGATTAAGTTGAAATTTTGATACTATAGTTTATGGTAAATCATTTTGTATGATTAATTTTCAGTTATTATAATACAATAGTTTTAGAAAAACAACAATCCATGGGTTGGGTGATAACACGTCGTGTCAGACAAAGTTGTGAGAATTGAACCCACAACCGAAGTGCGACAAGGTTTTATCAGCAACCACTAGCCTATAACAAGTTCCTAGTTATTATAAAATAGTTTTATTCATTTAAATGGTGTGTGATTATATTTGGAACCTTATATTATTGAGATAAATACAATATTTTTTAGTTTTATCTTTGGATGATAAAGATGCTTTTTTGGTAGGAATTAGTTAAAGGATGAAAAATTAAATGTTAATTAAGTATGATTCCTTGTGTTCTCATTATATGAAGTAAGTTAATTCAATAACACTTTGTAAAAGATAATAAAACCAAACAAATTTTCCATGTACTTTCTTTTTGCAATGAATCTAATTGTGCCTTAGATCATCACAAATTTATGGTTTTCAAATTGTTATCTTGCACTTAATAATATTATATATCACTCTCCATCGGAACATGATGGTTAGTTTTTCTTCCTTATCCATTTTTCCAACATGGAACCCTAGTTTTCATTATTTATTGTAACCTTCATACTTACCTGTATTTATTTTAAAATAGAGGCCTCATTATTCCATTTTTCGATTTCGTATTTCAACTAAGATATTTTGAAATGTTGAACCCTTAGTTTCAATCCCATGTCTAAATTGAGTTGACACAATTTATATAATGATTGGAAAATGTAACACCCCAATATTCCACAGTATGTTTCTCTTTGAATAATACAGTTGTGTGCATTGTACACAGCTATGAGTTCTATCACAACACGACCAATCAAACAAGCTGTTTAAAAAGTGGCTATAAATAGTAATAATCAAATTTTGAAACATTATAAATGTTATTTTTTAAAATGGACTTCATTTTTGGATTCAGAATATAAAAATTAGATTAGGGTGAATTTTTGTTATTTTTCTGACAACATTCAATTTTTGATGAATAGTGAAAAACAGTGCGTTATTTTTTAAAACTGACTTATTATTTAAATAATTATTTTTTAAAATTTATTTTAAGGTCATAATAGATAAAACAATATCTATATTAGTCCAATTTAATTCATTTTAGTCATTTTATAATAGGGTTATACATATAAAAATTTACTGAACATTTAAACTTCTTTTACCCACCTTCTAGGCACATTTAAAAATTTTCATGAAACATAATTTTACCGCTACTAGGAATTGAATTTAAAAACTCCAATAGACAGCATTGTCATCAGTATGTAAAATGTTGTTCAATTGGATGAAAATATTTTTTTTGTGAATAGTGACTAGAATTTTAATAGATCGGACCTCTCAGGTCCATTCCTGTGTGAAAGGTGGCGCTGGAGGTGTTCCGAGAGGTCAAGGTGACTTGGGGGTGTGTGTTTTGGTGGACTTTTAAGGAAAGTGAAAAGGTATTAGTTTTCGCACGGTTGGTGCAAGGTTTACCAAAACTGTGCGGCCAAACCGTGCAAGGCTAGTCTTGAGGGCAGTAGCTAATGCACGATTAGCACACGGTTTTCCTAACCGTGCGGACTAACCATGCTAGGAGGTGTTGTCGAGGCAGAAGCTAACGCACTGTTAGCGCATGGTTTGTTAAACTGTGCAAACTAACCATGCGGGCAATTAATGTTAGATCCTAAAATCATGGAACTGAACTCTTTTGCCTCTAAATTGTTCGTTTAAGCCTCTAAGTGGCCATAACTCGGGATTACCCTTCCTTGGAGGTAGAAGAAGATCTCCAAAGCGTTTTGGAGGTGATTCGAAGGCTTCCCTTGGTGAATCGAACCCGGTTTCTTAAGTTTTGTTCTTGTTCTTATTGGGTTATTATATCTACATAGATCTACTTCTTCTCTTCTCGTGGTTTTATAGATCTACTCGCGTTATGGGTAGGTTTATGTGTGTGGATGTCAGAGTGATGAGCTTTTGTCATGGTTGTGTTAGGGGAGGATATCTAAAGAGACTTTGTGGAGAATCGACCCTGTTTCATGAGTGTTCCTTGACCGTTGAGGTAGGGTATTTGTGGATTATTATTTGATTATGTGCAATCGAAGAGTTATCATGATTTAGCCCTTTGGATCACAATGGAATTGACCTAATTAAATATTTTAACCGGATTAAGAAATTTCATTCAACGTATGTTGTTACCTCATTTTTGGAGATAGTGTGATATATATTCCTTGTTTGTTTGCATGTTGTTCTTGATGAATTGATAAAGAATTTAAGGCCGGAATTAATTGATAATTAATTGGCTAAAAAAAGAGGCGTGACAACAATATGGTTCTTGTGGTAAATTGACGTTGACTAAGTGGCATAGTAAGCATGTTTAATCATTGTGATAGCTTAATGTTTTAGTACATTATGTTGGATCAAACGAATTGTATATGTTAATTCAAGTTGGATTTATGAACTAGATGGATTGAATTCCTTGAAGGGTTCTGAGTTACCCTCTTGTTGTGAATTAGGCCAGAGAGCCCAATTGATGTAATTAGTTGTTTTCCTACTGCTTGTGTTGTGATGTGACCCTGGAGGGGTGTTGTGATATGTTGATGCGGGGAGGCCTTGTGGTTGTGGAAGAGGATGAAACTTAGAGTGGCTAGATGCATCGGTTCATGCTTGTGGGTGTCGGGGAGGACACCAGGGATGATGGTATGGAATGGATGCGCTGGCTGAATGTTTGGTGGTTTGATTGGTTGTTATCTGCTTTACATTTCCCCACTACTCAAGGTATCTGGTTTTTCTTACCTTCTTCTGAAATGGGAAATGACCTGTGGGGTATGCCATGTGCTTTTTGTGTTTAGCCTCTTGAGGAATAATGGGCTTAAGCTCATGCTATAGGCGGAAAAGAATCGATATGTAGTATATCTACTCACTATGTTGAGCCCCCTTGAGTTTAGTTGCATAGGATTCTTTTCTAGAATGCCTAGGAATATGTGAAAGTAATTCTGAAATGAAATTTTTATTAATTGATGATAATCCACGGGGATGGAGATGCTAGTTTTAATAGCTATGTTGTAATTGTAAAGGAACAGTAAATTTTGTGTGTGATGCCAGGAAAGATTAAATGTGGTTTTTTCTCATGGTTAATTATTGCGAAATGAATTAATTAACATAAAGTTGAATTGATGAAAATGGGAATGAATCAACCTAATGATGATCTTTAACTGGTTGTGTGCTTATAGGATGTCTAGTCTTTGATATAGCATCCTAGAGTCGGAGAGACATTAGCTGCAGTTGAGGGTAATACTAGGTTATTCCCATAGTGTGGTTGTGAGTTATATATATTCTATACTTTTTGTGGTTCTATATACTACTCCACCCTATCGGTAAGGGAAACTAACACCCTAGGGATTCTGAGCCCTAGGGGGTGTTTTACCCAAAATTCTGGTGGGAGGATGAATGGCTGACTACCCCCTTTGACCCCACTCTCTTCTCATGGTAGATACTATTGTTGTTGGCATAGTAGTTAGTTGTCCCCATATATGTTTCTAGAGGGCTGTAATGGCTTGTCGTTATTTCCACAAATTTATTCTGGATAGAGTATCCTATGTACTACTATAGATGTAATGTGGATAGGTTGTGATGGCTTGATGATCCTAATGCAGTGTATGGGTTGTAATGGCTTGATGTACAATACCCGACGTATGATACACGTTATGTGGGCTGTGGTGGCTCCCGAAACATACCTGGTTTCTTTTGGCTGTGATGATGGTGTGGTGCTTAGCCCAGGTGTCTGTGGGAAAGTCTTTGTAGTGCACATGGTGCAGATTGTGGAGCTTAGCCCATGTTTATATGGGAAAGACCATGGAGAGAGATGCACATGACGTATGTCATTGGGGAAAAGCGACAAACCAGTGGGGAAGTAGTAGTGAGGTACCCTTGATATTCTTTACTATATGATATATTATTGTCTGCGTAACTTGGTGAGAGTAGCCATGGTGAGGTTGGGAACATATTATACATGTTTCGGTGATGAGTTAGTTTAACTTGATGTTCAATGTGCTTTAGCATGCTTTCATTAATTTTCAATGAGAGGCTTCGGGGAGGATACTACTGAGTATATTGTTATACTCACCAAACGTATATATAAACTGTTTTCTAGGTCACTAGGAGTAGGTTCGAGATTAGGATGGTTACTACTAGCTTGTGGTTGTAGAAGCTGTTCTGGTTTGTGGTTGTAGAAGCTGTTCTAGTTTGTGGTCGCAGTTGTTTTACTTTCTTTTGGGTACTTGTAGTTTCCCTTTCAGTTTTTGTACATTTTCCATGACATTACATATATGAACATGAGTTTTCTTTTACATTTCATTTCTGTGTTGGAGATGGTCTGTGTCTATATTATCTCTCTCATCCTCATTTGTTCTCTTAGAGGGTAATGACTCCCATTTGTGTGTTTTCTATACCCTCGGTGCTAGTTGCCAACCCGGGGCCTACTGGAGGCGGGACTCGGGGGTCATTATCTTCCTTCTCACATTATCGGCCCAAGAGGGGTACATTTTGTGGGGAGGGGGTCATGACAGAGTGGTATAAATGGCTGGTTGAGGGATAGGATGGAGATTGGAGTTAGGCATGGGTGAGGTTGCAATGGTTGGTATGGCAATGGTTTCATTCATGTTTAGAATGTGGGGTTAACACTGGAGACCGGCAGAGACATAGGCATTTAGGGCCCCCTATGATCTGTTGCACAGACCATTAATTTTATAGTTGCTACTAAACAAGGTAATACTAGTTGTTCGGTAGAGACCTAGGAATGGATCATGCATCATTATTCTTTGTGCCGAGTTGATGCTGAGTACTTCAGAGGTTCAATAGTTGGTGTTTCCTAGGGTCGTGGAGGAGTAGACTGATGTTTGTCTAGATGAGGTTCTATCCTTACCCCCTAGATGAGTGATAGTGTTTAGAATCGAGCTACAGCCAAGAGCGTATCCTATCTCTATGTCTCCATATAGGATGTAACCTTATGAGTTACGAGATCTATGTGTATAGCATGATGGACTGTTGTAGTGCGGTTTTGTTCGGCCAAGTGTGTCACAATGGGGTGTAGCAGTTTTGTTTGTAAAGAAGGACGAAGGTAGTTTGTGGTTGTGTGGCGATTATCGTCGCTTAAACAAAGTGACAATAAAGAATCGCTATCCCCTTCCACAGATTGACGACCTATTCGATCAACATAAGGGTGCAATTTGGTTATCAATTATCAACTTGCGGTTAGGATATCATCAGATGCATGTGAAGGATGAGGATATCCTGGAGACTGCTTTCCTTTGTCGTCATGGGCATTATGATTTCGTTGTAATGCCATTCGGCATGACGAATGCTCTAGCTGTGTTCAGGGGATTGATGAATGCTGTGTTCTGTGAGTTCTTAGACAAGATCGTGGTGGTCTTCATCGATGACATCCTTGTGTACTCCCCATATGAAGTGGAGCATGTTGAGAATCTTCATGCCATTTTGGGAGTCCTTCGTCGACACCAGCTATTTGGGAAGTTGTCGAAGTGTGAGTTTTTGGCATGAGATGTCCGTTTCTTGGTGCATGTTTTGTTCGAAAAGGGATTAGCCTTGGATCCCTCGAAAATAGAAGCAGTGGTGTCTTGGGAAGCCCCCAAGATAGTGTGAGAGGTGCGATGTTTCCTTGGTCTCGTAGGGTATTACAGGAGGTTTGTGGCCAATTTATCACGGGCTGCGGCCCCTTTAACAGCTTTGACAGTAAGGATCAGGCCTTCGTATGGACTGATCAGTGCAAGGAAACCTTCAAGTTTCTAAAGGAGAAGTTACTAAGTGCTCTAGTCCTTTGTCTTCCAGCTGAGGGAGTCCAATTTGATGTCTTTTGTGATGCTTCACATCGGGGGTTTGTCTGTGTTCTCATGTTGTGGAGGTTAGTTGATTCTTATGGGTCTCGGCAGTTGCGTCCCCATGAACGCAACTATGCCACCCATGATCTTGAGTTGGTAGTACTGGTGTTTTTTCTGATGTTGTGGAGACATTACCTCATTGTTGAACACTCTGTTGTCTTCACCAACCATTAGAGTTTGAGGTATGTTTTCACCCAGCATGACTTAAACTTGTGGCAGCATCGATTGATGGAGTACATGCAGGAATACGACTTCAAAATATCATATACCCCTGGAAAGGGGAATGTTGTAGCTAATGCGCTAATCTGAAAGCCATGTAGTGATGTTGTTCATGAATCTAGTGATTCCTGGAGAGTAATAGAGGAACTTTCATCTTTCCATCATGACATGGGTGATGTTGGGGTAGAGGTTGTATTTTTCAAATTATGGTAGAGTCATCCATGGTGCAGAAGGTGGAAGAGTCCCAGTTGGGAGATCTTGAGGGGGAGGACTAGAGAGACCAAGTTGTTTGTGGTGAGGCCCTGATGGTTGATCTGAGAATGAACAACACAGAGTGTTGTATCATGGAAGGATTTTTTGTTTCCATAGAGATGCGCGAGACAGTTCTTAGAGAGTTCCATAGTTCACCTCTAGCAGTACATCATGGCATGACAAAGATGTACTGAGCTTTGAGGAGTCAGTTTTGGTGCCCTAGGATGAATCATGTGGTTGTAGAGCTTTTGTCTCTATGCTTAGTCTGCAGAAGGCGAAGGCCAACACTGTGTTCCTGGTGGTCTTATCTAGCCATTAGAGATTCCTCAGTGGAAGTGGGAGGATATTTCAATGGACTTTGTTACTAGTTTACCATGAGCTCTGGGAGGACACGATGTTATTTGGGTGGTAGTGGATTGTTTAACACAATCGGCCCACATCATATGGATCAAGGAGTCAAGCTCGGTGGATGTTTTGTCGAGGCCATATCTGGAGGAGGTGGTGAGACTTCATAGAGTCCATAAGATGATCATTTCTGATCGAGATCCTTGTTTTACCTCCAGGGTGTGGAAAGGAATCCAACATGCATTAGGTTCTCATCTATGTCTTAGCACAGAGCTTCATCCTCAAACGGAAGGTAAGATGGAGCGAACCATCCTCACTCTTGAAGACGTGTTACGCTCTTGTGTTCTTGATTTTTGAGGCTCATGCATGAGGCACATACCCTTGGTGGAGTTCGCTTACAATAACAGTTTTCACTCCCCCATCGGTATGGCGCCGTTTGAACCCTTGTATGGCTAACCTTGACATTCTCCATTGTGCGGGACTGGGGTTGGAGAATCAGCAATTCTCGGACCGAAACTAGTGTATAATACAATAGAGATGGTTCAGGTGATTCATGGGAGGATGAAGACAGTGCAAGATCGTGAGAAATCATATGACGATCAAAGAAGAAGACCCTAAGAGTTTAATGTTGGGGATCATGTGTTTCTGAAGGTGACACCCCATCATGGGCAGTGATGGATTGGTCGTGGGAGTAAGCTTTCTCCCCGATTTGTTGGGCCTTTCGAGGTGTTAGCTAGTGTTGGAGTTGTGGCGTATCAAGTAGCACATCCCCCACAGAAGAGTCAGATATATGATTTTTCCCATGATTCACAGCTCTGTTGTTATCTTCATGACGACTCTAACATCATTGATTAGGGAGATATCGATGTTGATGATGGTGAAACTTTTGAGGAGCGACCTATGGAGATCCAAGACCGCATGGAGAAGGTGTTGCGCGGACGTTCCATCCCCTTAGTTTGTGTCTTATGGTGACACAATGGCTTAGAGGAGAGTATATGGGAACGTGAGTCACATATATGTGCTCAGTACCCAGAGTTATTTAATTTTTAACTCCTTCATGTAATGACTTTTCCTTATGTGGTTATGAAACTTTCATGTTTATGAGATGTCTCACTTTTTTGTTTTTGTAGCTTGCTCTCTTTTTAGATGTATCTCGGTGGGTTGTTTGTTCAGTCCCGGATTCATTTTCTCTTTAGATGGGTTTTGGATTATTGAGGAAAATAATGTTTTGAGAGGTATCTGATTTAATGTCCTGGACCTCTCCTGTCCATTCATTTTTGAAATGTGGCGCTGGAGGTGTTTTGGGAGGTCAAGGTGACTTTGGAGTGCGTTTGGGTGGACTTTTAAGGAATGCTAAAGGGTAATAATTTTTGCATGGTAGGCGAACGGTTTTCCTAAACCGTGAAGCCAAACCATGCAAGGCTGGTCTTAAGGGCAGTAGCTAACGCACGGTTAGTGCACGGTTTTCCTAACCGTGTCGACTAACCCTATGAGGAGGTGTTGTCGAGGTAGAAGCAAACACACAATTAGCGCACGGTTTGTTAAACCATGCAAACTAACCATGCAGAAACTTAATGTTAGATCCTAAAATTGTATGTCTGAACTCTTTTGACAATAAATGGTTTGTTTAAGCCTCTAAGAGGCCATAACATGGGATTACCCTTCCAAGGAGGTAGAAGAAGCTCTCCCAAGAGTTTTGGAGGTGATTCGAAGGCTTCCCTTGGTGAATTGAAGCTGGTTTCTTGAGGTATCTACTTGTTCTTGTGGGGTTCTTAGATCTACATAGATCTACTTCTTATCTTCTCATGGTTTCTTATATCTAGGCCTGTTATGGGTAGATCTATGTGTTTGGATGTCGAAGTGATGTGCTTTGGTCTTGGTTGTGTTAGGGCGGGAGATCTAAGGAGGATTCATAGAGAATCGACCCGGTTTCTTGAGTGTTTCATGAAAGTTGAGGTAGGGGATTTGTGGATTCTCTATTTGTTTATGTGTAGTCGTAGAGTTAGCATGATTTAGCCATTTGGATCAGAATGGAATTGATCTAATTAAAAAATTTGAACCAGATTAAGAAATTTCATTGAACTTATGTTGTTGCCACATGTTTGCTAGAATGTGTGATCTCTATGTCATTCTTGTTAGGTTGTTGTTCTTGATGAATTGATAAAGAACATAAATTTGGAATTAATTGATATTTAATAGGCTAAAATTAAAGAGGCATGAATAGAATCTAGTTTTTGTGGTAATTTGATGTTGATTAAGTGGAATAGTAAGCATGTTTAATTTTTGTGATAGCTTACTGTTTTGGTTCATATGTTGGAACCAACAAATTGAATATGTTAATTCAAGTTGAATTTTTAAACTTGATTGATTGAATTCCTGGAAGGGTTCTGAGTTACCCTCTTGTTGTGAATTAGGGATGAGAGCCCAATTGATGTAATGAGTTGTTTTCCTACTTCTTATGTTGTGATGTAACCCTAGAGGGGTGTTGTGATATGTGAAGGCAGGGAGGCCTTGTGGTTGTGGCAGCGGATGACGCCTATAGTGGAGAGATGCATCGGTTCATGCATATGGGTGTCAGGGAGGACACTAGGGATGATGATATGGAATGGATGTGATGGATGAATGTTTGGTGGTCTGATTGGTTGTTATCTACTTTACTTTTCCCCACTACTCATTGAAGCTAGTTTTTCTTATCCTTCATCTGAAAGGGGTGAAGAAGCGCGGGGTATGCCATGTGCTTTCCGTGATTAGCCTCTCGAGGGAGAATGGGCTTACACTCTTCCTATAGGCGGCAAAGACTCGATGGGTAGTATATCTACTCACCGTGTTGATCCCCATTTTATTTAGTAGCATAGGATGCTTTTCTATAATTCCTAGGAATATGGGAAAGTAATTATTAAATAAATATTTGATTAATTGATGATAATCCACGGGGATGGAGATGCTGGTTTTAATGGTTATGTTGTAACATTAAAGGAACAGTAAATTTTTAATGTGATGTAACGAAAGTTTAATTGTTGATTTTGTTCATGGTTAATTAACGGGAAAAGTATTAATTTACTTAATGTGGAATTTATGAAAAAGGGAATTAAGTAACCTAATGAAATCCTGTAACATGTTGTGTTCTTATTGAATTCCTAGTTTTATAAATAGCAGCCCGGAGTCTGAGAGACGTTAGCTGAAGTTGAGGCTAAGACTAGTTTATGCCCATAGTGTGGTTGTGAGTTATATATATTCTGTACTTTTCTGTTTCTATAAGCTACTCCACCTTGTCGGTAATGTCAACTGACACACTTGGGATTCTGAGCCCTAGGGAGTGTTTTCCCCAACTTTCTGGTGGGAGGATGAATGGCAGACTACCCCCTTTGACCCCGCTCTCTTCTCTTGGTAGATACTAGTGTCATTGGCATGGTGGTTAGTTTTCTCCATATATGTGTTTAAGAGGCTATAATGGCTTCTGGTTATTTCTATACATATATTCTGGATATTGTATCACATGGACTACTATAGGTGTAACGTGGATAGGCTGTGATGGCTTGAGGATCCTTACGCGATGTATAGGCTGTAATGGCTTGAGGTACAATACCCAACGTATGATACATGTTATGTGGGATGTGGTGGATCCCTGAACTTAACTGGTTACTTTTGGTTTTGAGGATGGTGTGGTGCTTAGCCTAGGTGTCTACGGGCAATCCTTTGTGGTGCACGTGGTGCAGATTGTAGAGCTTAGCCCAAGTTTATACGGGCAAGCCCTTGGAGAGAGATGCACAGGACGTATGTCGTTGGGGAAAAGTGGAAAACCAGTGGAGAAGTAGTAGTGAGGTACCAATGCTATTCTTTACTATATTATATATTCTTGTATGTGTTACTTGGTGATAGTAGCCATGGTGAGGTTCGAAACAAAGTATACCTATTTAAGTGACGAGTTTGTTTCACTTGTTGTTCACTGTCCTTCAGCAAGCTTTCTTTACTTTTGCATGGGAGGCATCCGGGAGGATCCTACTGATTATATTGTTATACTCATCCTATGTATATATAAACTATTTTGTAGGTCACTTGGAGCAGGTTTGAGATCAGACTGGTTACTAATAGCTTGTGGTTGTAGAAGCTGTTCAGGCTTGTGGTCACTATTGTTTTACTTTCAATTGGGTACTTGTAGTTTCCCTTTCAGTTTTTGTACCTTTTTCATGACATTACATATATTCACATGGGTTTTCTTTTACATTTCAGTTCTATGTTGGAGTTGGATGATGTATGTCTTATCTCTCTCTTCCGCATGTGTTCTCTTAGAGGGTAATGCCTCCTATTTGTGTGTTTATTATACACTTAGTGCTAGTCACCAAACCAGGGCATACTGGAGGTGGGACTCGAGGGTCATTATCTCCCTTCTCACATTTCTGGCCCAAGAGGGGTACACTTTGTGGGAAGGGGGTCGTGACATGAATTTTATTTACAACGATTAAAAATAAATAGGGTAATTACAAGTAAAAATAATATTATAATAATATAATAATATAAAATTACCCCAAAACATGTACTAATTATATTGTATTAGTTTATTTTGACAAAAATCAAAATTAGGACAAAAATATGATCCGTTTTTATCCACTTTGATTAGATTAGTGCATTTTTTATATTTTCTTTAAAGAAGAGTTGAACATGTTAAAATCAAATTTAACAACCAAACCATTTTTAATACAAGTTTATAAATAATATAAATTACACAATAATTATTCATTAAAAAGATATAAATATTTTTTAAATCATATTATTTTATTTATAATTTTTAAAAATTAAATAAATAAATTTATTTATGACACAATGATGTTGCAGTAATTACCTTTTTAATGAAAGATTAAATTAATTGATTTTATAAATATTAAAATAAATGTAAATTGATTCTTTTGATTCCATTCACGAATTTTATAGGATAATATGACATGTTATGGTTGATTCAATGTATTTTCTTCCAAATAATAATGTTTTTATGTCTTTTACAAAAAACATATAATAAATAGTGTCAAAATTGACATAAATGAGTTTTTAAAACAAATACTATTTTTTAAAATAATATAATTGTCCTAAAAATCTACTATTTATCCAATTAACATAGATAATGTTATATATGTACTTAATTAACAACATGACGTCGATTGTATTTTAATAGTAACTATATTATCCATGTATTTTAACAATACAAAAAGTCATTGTAAAAGTTATACTATTTAAATAAGGGTTATTTCTAGAACATAAGGTTAATATGGAAACCAAAACAAGTCTAAAACCGATTGGTTGAGAGGATTTAGACCCATCCCAACATTAACCTAGAAATAAATCCATTGGGGGAGTTTAAAAACCGAAAATTAATTTTATAATAAAATATTATTTTAAGATTTTCTTAAAGTTCCCCTCACCTCTCTTATAAAAGGGTACTTCTCTTTCTCTTCAATTCACACCTCTAAATCTTTTTCAATCAGCACAAACGTGCTCAAATATCCTCCCAACTAACCTTACATCATCCCAGAGGCCTTAATTTAATCATAAATCCAACTTAAGAAGACTGTTTGTTCAAATAAAAAGGAAACACCCGAAGAAGAAATAATTATTTTATCACCTCTTTCAGAGTTCATTTCATCATCCACTTCCACATTATTTGTTGTCTCCATTCTAAAATAATAAATCCAATACCTTATACAAACTGAGATTATATTATAAATATGGAACAACCATATTCATTTTTCTATCAATCCAATGAATGACTAAGTCACCATATGTGCATACATATAACTTTCTGTCTCCACATATTCGTGTAGTTTGTTACTCAACACATACTTATTTGGATGAGTATAATATTGAGTATAATTGATGTAAATAATAAATATAACATTTTAATGATTCTGTATATATAATATAAAATATAATTACATGAAATTTCAACATCAATAGAATGATATTGTCACACGTGCATGCGTATTACCTACTGCCTCTGATACGCGATTAGATTCATCCTCAACTTTAACCATCCAAGAATGACTATATAAAAATATATTATTCATAATTATGAATTATATGACATAATAAGTCTACAAGAATTATATATATATATATATATATATATGCATATATGTCATTCAAGTACTTCAATTCAATATGATAAGAAAACAGAAACAACATTCATGCGTACGCACGACCTACCGTCTCCAGGAATGGGGTATTCAATTTTATATATCTATCTATTATATATATTTATATTATGAATATATATGATATTTAAATCATATTATACATTCTGGTTGTATGTAAACCATGATCTTAGTAATATGATCAAGAATAACACGTCAGAAAACATATGACAAACAAAGCGATATTACCCAAAATGTTGCATTAACTTGTAATTGTTAATAAATTGGTAATATAATGTTATAAAAGAATAATATATGATATCATAAATATTATTACGATTCATATATAGGTTAATAATATGTTTAAAAACATTTTTACACGAGTTTTGGACATGTACAAATATTATCGTATATAAGGTAATGGTTAATTCTTTAATCACATTATTATCCAAGATTGTTTATGTGTAAGAATTTTTTGTGACATATTTATCATCCATGTCCATGAATCATAAATTTTTTTGAAGGGAATTTTTTATTATTTTAGGGAAGGGACTCATTGAACTAGATCATCATTTTAAATGTTTTCATGATTTATTTTTCTAAATATTTTTAATTAATTTCCATGTTTTCCAAATGATTTTAAGGATTTATTGATATGAGCATCATTGTTTTAAAATGCTTATTCCATTCAAAAGTTTCAAGGTGGAATAAGAAAATTTGATTCAAAAATCTATCTTAAATGAATTACCTTGTGTATCTTTTTAATGATTTCATAAAAAGTTATATTCTTCTCAAATATATTTACTAATCATTTTCTACTTTGTCATCATCCATTATTGGATATTATTCTTGAATTAGGTGTATTTGTTATAATAATATCATCCATATTGTATTGGATGTGTTGTGATATGTTCGGCCGGGGAAGTGCTATTTATATACCATTCATTGTTTGTGGTTAAAGTTTTGACATCCCCTATTCTAGTTTTAATATGAATGATTATGGTATGTTTCACCCTTTTCATATGTGGAATGCATTGGACTTTGTATGTGATGGGCGTGGCCCGCTATAGCCCCTCAATGCATCGGTCGGTCTAATGAGACAAACTAGTGTTTTGGAACAAGGCCTTGATAAAATATTTGTGAATGGTATTAGTATAAGGCCTTGACATGGTAGTTATTATGTTTGACATTATGCATTCCCTCATTATGGAATTAGTTATTATATGTGATTAGTCTACTAGTAGAATATCCATGTGCAAGTTTATATGGTATTGTTTGATTTAGTTTTTCTATATAATGTTCATTTTAATTATTTTAAAGGTGGATTATTTATTATAAATCATTCCTTTAATGTTTATATCTTCCACTGAATTATTTAACATTTCTGAGAATCTGAGCTCACCCCTTTATTATATTTTATTTTCCCCGGATGCCAAGAAGTGTATTATGATTGTTATGCAGCGTTACGCTAGGGGAATAATGAAGTTAATGAAGGATTATTTATTGAGTATTTTATGTTAGGAAGTGTAATGTAATGTTATATTATGTAATCTATATTCCAAGTTTGATAAACTGATCAGTCCTTCGGGACAAGATTCCTTGAAATCATGCCAATGTATTACAATAATTCATTGGCTCTGAGTTTCATGGGTTTAGGTGTAACAAACATTGTGTTGATAAAGTTGTTTTGCCAAAATAGACAATAGTATTAGGTTCTTCTCATTCATTTAAAAACACTCATCTCCTAGAAATTTTAAAAGGAACTTTTCAATTCAAATTAGATATCAAGTTAATGAAGAATACATTTTCTACTAGAAATGAAAAAATGAATGGTTTTTTAGTTACTAGTGAATCTCTATATAACACATTTCTAATGTTTATCAATGGGAACTAAAATGTATCAACATTAGTTCCCAAGATTGAATCAAAAAATTTATACATTAATAATATGTTTTCTACCCTGTTCACATATATAACGTTATTGATGATTCTCAATTGATTACAGTATTAAATAAAATCGATAGATGGACATCCAATGTCACCATTTTTTCTCATTTTTTTCAACATTTTTAATGTGAATCATAATGTCTTTAGAATCTAAATAATTATCACGATGATCCATTATAGACTAACCATTAGCTAATTGGTTGAATTCTTCTGTCAGTGTAGGGTCAACTAACTATTCTTGGATAAGGACCTATTTATTTCAAATAATTCAATAAAACAAAATGTGGAATGAAATCTATACTATGATTCGATCATATTTAAAATAAATTTAAAAGTAAAAAATCCTTAAAAAATCATGAAATGTGTTTAAATATAACTATTTAATCAAATAATAACTTGAACAAGGAATCTCTTTTTTTAAATCATTAATATGTTTCATGAAAATTATTAGGCCATGATCAAATTATCCACTTCTATATGTGGGTTCAGGGTGAAATGGAAGCATGAAATGGGTCATTCCCAACATTACTTTTATCCATTATTGAAGATCAATTCAAGATTTAAACAATGATAAATGTAATAATCTATGTAATTGAATCAATGGATATAGACACTGAATTGACAGTTGTAATAAATGGAGGATCATCAAATATTATATATAATTAATTAACAAATTACCTTGTTAGAATTATTTCATTTTTGATGGATTTAACAACTGCTCTATTTTGTATTGCCATTACATCATTGGAATCAAAGAATATTCCTTCCAGTGGTGATTCACATGTGTTCTAAAAATTTCTGGACTTATTTATATGAATAATTAGTTATTAGCATGACATAGCATATTTCTTACATCATTCACCATTGATAGCATTGAGAACCTATTTCAAAGCATTTTTCATAATGAATCTTTGCGTGAGAGTGGGAGGAGGAGTAAGATTTCTCTCCATTCATTAGAGCATTCTTGGAGAAGGAATTTTTCTATGTATTGAGAGGATTATTTAAATCCATTTTTCACAACCAAAAAAAGGATTGGATTTTTGAAAAAATAAAATTATTCTGTTAATATATTACTAGGGTTAGAATAAATTGTTGCACAAGTTCCCCTTAATATTTATTTAATCTCTATGTAACCCCATGTAAAATAATAATAATATTATTAATATTATTTTTCGATGTGCACATAACATGAGAATTATATTAAATATTATATAATTAAAAAAGTTTAAATATTTAATATGTATCACCAGAATATTAAACATGGTTCGTCATTCTTGAACAATATTAATCAGATCTTGAATAATGGCTATTTATTTATTAAATAAATACCCCAGTATTATTTATCAATAAATAAATAAATATTATATACACTAAATAAAAAGTAAATATTTGTTAAATATTACAGTAACATTATATTATCTCTAATAACCTGTGATGAAATATATGTGATCCAGTAACCATGAATAATTATTAAACTACATGTGGGAATAATATTTATTTAAATTTTTAAATAATAAATAATCATATTTTTTTAACTCAGATCATGGATACAATTAGTTTGTGACCCTTCAGTCCTATTTCTTAGTGGTGTTAGAAAATGTACCATAATGTACATGGTAGGCATATAACAACATGTCATGGAACTCATATAGAAAGAAGTAAATTTTGCAATGACATAATACCTCATATGTGTGCTTACTGTGTAATATAATATCTTTATCATTATATTTGTAGTCAAGAATATTTCATGTCGGTACCATCAACCTATGTGCTCAAGGTATCATTAATTGACTTATAATAAGTTGAACTGTCCTATAGAACATAATGGCCATTAATTTATTTAGGCTATATAATTTCCATGAAAGGGCCTATGATATAAACATACATTATAGAACTGAAGGGAAAATCATATATTACACTATTCAATAATGCAATAATACTCTTGAAACACCCAATATATCATACCATGCTGGAAAAATATACCATCATGGATTCCATCAATACATCAATGTACGTGACTCATAATACCCATTAATAATAATCTTATTTTCTATGGATCAATACACACATATGCAGAAAGGAATGTCCAATGACACATATAACTGTGGGTTTCCTACTAGAGGGTATCATTCGTATAATATCCTATAGGATATTACCAGGAATGTGCACAACAGAAGGTGCCTCAATGTATTTTGAGTCTCCAAAATTGACAGTCTATATCATTTCTGTCCCTCAAATGATATTATCTGGATAAATAAAATTTATTTAACAATAATATCATAGAACATCTAGGTTCTCATCTTTTCAAGGAACTACTATGACCTTTTAGTGAGGCCATAATTGTTGGGAAATTATCATATACTATGATATGCAGATGAAACCTCATGGGGCGATAAGATGTTTATTAATATTCAATCCAGTGAACATAGGTTATCATATTGTATACATATGTTGGTTCAGGGGAACCAACACCAACATACTCCAACATTAACTAGATCTAATTATTAACATCTATTAGTCAGCTTGCTATGACATTATACTCATGCTTATGCTGAGATATTCCTTTAAAAAAGTGTTCCACCAAATTCTCTTTGGTGGGTACTCATCTCACTGCATCCTCACCAATTTGATAAAAATACAGTAAAGGTAGATTCATTTGGAGTATATTATATGTCAGTTGGTGTTATCATGTCTCTTTTTCAATAGCCACCACTGTAGTACTATCACAATACAATGTGATAGAGTATTTGCTACTAGGTATCACATCATTATACATGACAATGTTCTTTATCAAAATATAAACATTGGCTACATCCAAAGCCACTATATACTCAAACTCCTTAGTAGAATCATTTAAAATTGGCTACGTTGATCTCTTACAGCTCATAGATCCTCTGTTGATGTAGAAAAAATATCTAAAATGTGACAAAAAGTCATTCTGATCCATGTGAAAACTAGAAAT